>CM077666.1:332921711-333521711 GCA_039707655.1 Elymus sibiricus | reverse complement strand
TACTGAAAATTATTATGAGAGAGGATCATATGCTTGTAGGTGTTGCAATAATATCAAGTTTCCTCTCTATGTGTTGAAAGTTTTGAAGTTATGCTTGTTTAGCCTTCCTATGCTAGTTGATTCTTGCTCCCATAAATTGTTTGCTCACAAAATATCTATGCATAGGAAGTGGGTTAGGCTTAAATGTGCTAGTCATATGCTTCATGATGCTCTATTTATGTTTCAATTCTTTACTTTTATGTGGGCATCATTGAAATCATCATGCCTAGCTAAAAAGGCATTAAAGAAAAGCGCTTGTTGGGAGACAACCCAACATTTACCCCTAATGTTTTTGCGTGTCCACATGATTAAGCTACTGTATTAATCATTTTTTATATATTTTCTTTCAATAATGTGCCAAGTAAAGCTTTTGGGATAGTGTGGATACTTGTTGATTCGATTCTGTGCAAAAACAGAAACTTTAGCGTCCAGTGCTGGAATTTCTTTTCTGCACTGGAGCGTGAGAAAATTCTGAAATTTTTATAGAGCATTGGGTTACAAATTTTTACTCTGTCCTAATTTTTCAGAATTTTTGGAGGTACAGAAGTATGGTTTTTAAATTGCGCACTACATGTTATTCTGTTTTTGACAGATTCTGTTTTCGGTGCATAGTTTGCTTGTTTTAGTGTTTCCATAGCTTATATTATGAGATATAAATTGTGGAAATGATAGACTACAGTAGTAATTATGTGAGAACAATTATGAATCTTTTCTTTACAGTACCTAAGTGGATGATTTATTTTTATCATACTAACCTATCTCACAAGTTCCGTTAAGTTTTGTCTGATTGAAGTTTTCAAGTTTTGGGTGAGATATCGATATGAGGAGAATAAGGAGCGGTAAGGCCCTAAGCTTGGGGATGACCAAGGCACCCCAAGGTAATATTCAAGAAAGACTCAAGCGTCTAAGCTTGGGGATGCCCCGGAAGGCATCCCCTCTTTCGTCTTCAAAACTATCGGTAACCTCACTCGGAGCTATATTTTTATTCGTCACATGATATGTGTTTTGCTCGGAGAGTCATTTTTTTTGTTGAGATTTGCTTTCTGTTATCAATAATCATGTTTTGTATCTTTTAGTTCAATAAAATGCCAATTATAGCCTTTACCATGCTCAGTTTGCAAGTTCATGTGTTGCTGTTTGAAAACAGAAAGTTTTCTGTTATGTCCAGAATATTCCTGAATAGTCAGAAGATGATAAAAATCTGAAATTTTTACACAGTAAGAATGCATGAGTTCTCTGTCATGTGGTAATTTTTAAGAATTTTTGGAGTTATGTAAGTATGAATTCTTATTCACCCTTTACAGACTGTTCTGTTTAGACAGATTTCGGTTATAGTTGCATTGTTTGCATATGTTGCTTGTTTAATGTTTCTATTTGTGGATAGGAGTATTAAATATGCAGAGGCACTTAGTATGCAATGTTAAATTATAATTTTAGTCATTTTTTACAGTAGAGAATGTTAAGGTTTTGAGTTGATTTATACTAACTTATCTCACGAGTTCTTGTTGAGTTTTGTGTGGATGAAGTTTTTAAGATTTAGGAGAAGCCATGATATGAGAGGAATTAAGGAGACACAAGAGCTCAAGCTTGGGGATGCGGAATGCATCCCAAATTAATATTTCATGAAGTCTCAAGCATCTAAGCTTGGGGATGCCCCGGTAGGCATCCCACCTTTCTTCATCAACAATTATCGGTCAGTTTTGGTTGAGCCTAAGTTTTTGCTTCTTCACATGATATGTGCTATTCTTGGAATGTAACTTTATTTTATTTTTCTTGCTGTTTGAATAAAATAATAAGATCTGAAATTTTCAAATGAGAGAGAGTCCTCACATAGCTACCTATTTGCTTAACTATTCATTTGATCTTCACTTATATTTTTTTGGAGTAGTTTGTCATTTACTCTTGTGCTTCACTTATATCCTATGAGTAAATTGTTGAATGAATTGAATATCATAAAGTTGAAATTATATGTGCTTCATATGCTTGTATCATGCCTAGTAGTAATTTCACATTTGGTTTAGAAAGTGAAATCTATTGAAGCTTGACAATCACAATATTGGTCATACAAGCAATTCATGAATGATTAGTATAAGGAAGAGAACTTTCACATATAAATATATTATCTTGGACATCTTTTATAATTTTGAATACCCATTAATTATTTTCAAACTTTAGAAAATTAGTTGAAGTTGGACAAGGAAGACAACGTAATGAGTTATGTTTGGGTATATTTGCATAGAAGTTATATTGTTATGGATCCTCCAACATGTGGTGCTTGCTTAGGATCTTTTGCTAGCCAAAAATTTGTACTAAGTAGAGATACTACTTGTGCATCCAAAAACCATTAAACCCAGTTTCTTGCCATGAGTGTCCACCATATCTACCTATGGATTGTATAAGATCCTTCAAGTAAGTTGTCATCGATGCAAAAAGCAATAAAAATTGTTCCTAAAATATGTATGATATTTGATTGCAAAGGAAAATAAGCGTTGTACGAACTTCTGATGGTAAAGAAATAAAAGCGACGGACTGCATAATAAAGGTTGCTATCACAAGGGGCAATATAACATGACGTTCCTTTGCATTAAGGGCTTGCACATCCAAAAATAAAAAGCGCATGACAACCTCTGCTTTCCTCTGCGAAGGGCCTATCTTTTACTTTATGTATTTACTTTTATGCAAGAGTCAATAGTATTACTTCTCATTTCAACCTTAATTATTCTCTAGTTGGCAAGCATCATGTGGTGGGGAAAGATCCAGGCACATATGGCCAGTCAAATACATTTGATCATGAATTATTATTGTTGACAATTATCTCTATGATAAATAAGTTGGGAGGCGAAACATTAAGCCCCTATCTTTCTCTGTGTTCGATGGATGCTATTTGCTCTAAAAATATGCTTTGAGTACTAGCAATCATAGAAGACTATATGATAATTGAGTATGTGGAGCTCTTACTTAGACTTTGTTGAAGATAAGTTGAATTGCAATTGTTTGGTGACTAAGAACATAGGTTGTTAAGTTTCAAAAGAATGCATTGTCTGAACCATAACATGTGAATGGATTGCTACTTTATCATGATGAGTTTTATGAGAAAGAGTCGCTGTTATGATGCTAGGAAAAGTGATTGAAATTATCATTGATCAAACTTATGCACTATGCTAGCATTCACACTTCATAAATTATTTCTTTTATCATTTACCTACTCGAGGATGAGCAGGAATTAAGCTTAGGGATGCTGATACGTCTCCAATGGATCTATAATTTATGAAGTATTCATGCCATGTTTATTATAGTTTTGTATGATTTTAGTGCACTTTTATATGACTTTTATATGATTTTTATGGACTAACATATTGACCTAGTGCCCAGTGCCAGTTGTTGTTTTTTGCTTGTTTTTGGTTTTCCAGGAAATCCATATCAAATGAAGTCCAAATGCAGCGAAACTTTTTGACGATTTTTTCTGGAAGGAAACAGACCCAGGAAGCTTCGGAGGAGCACCAGAAGACCCACAGGGGCCCCACAAGCCACCTGGGCGCGCCACCCCCCTGGAGCACCCTGGTGCCTCGTGGGCCCCCTGTGGCCCCTCTTCACGTGATTCCAACGCCAAAAATTCTTATAAATACCAAAACCCCCAGAAATAACCCTAGAACTTTGACTCCGCCGCCGCAAGCCTCTGTACCTCCACGATCTCATCTACAGCCCTTTTCCGGCACCCTGCCGAAGGGGGGAATGATCACCGGAGGCCATCTTCATCATCCCGGCGGTCTCCATGACGAGGAGGGAGTAGTTCACCCTCGGGGCTGAGGGTATGTACCAGTAGCTATGTGTTTGATCTCTCTCTCGCGTTCTTGATTTGGCACGATCTTGATGTACCGCGAGCTTTGTTAATATAGTTGGATCATATGGTGTTTCTCCATCTCTATCTTGTTGTGATGAATTGAGTTTTTACCTTTGAGGTTTCACTATTATCGGATTGAATACTTTTATGGATTTGAGAACACTTGATGTATGTATTGCATATGAATACCCGTGGTGACAACGGGGTATTATATTGATTCACTTGATGTATGTTTTGGCACTCAACTCGCGGATTCCCGAGGTGACATTGGGGTAATCTATGCATAGGGGTTGATGCACGTTTTCGTCCGACTTTCTCCGGTAGAAATCTTGGGGCACTCTTTGAAGTTCTTTTTGTGGATTGAATATTATGATCTGAAGTTGATTGATGCATATCGAATAATCAACTAACGGATACTTGTGGTGACATTGTAGTATCTAGGTGACATTAGAGTTGGTTGATGCATATCATATGGTGTTATTTTAGTACGAACTCTAGGGCAGTTCGTGACACTTATAGGGATGGCTCAATAGATCGATCGAAAAAGATAACTTTGAGGTGGTTTCGTACCCTACAACAATTTCTATCTTATGTTCTCCGCTAATAGGAACTTTGGAGTGATTCTTTATCCCACGTTGAGAGATTGTTATATGATCCAATTATGTTAACACTGTTGAGAGATTGCACTAGTTAAAGTATGAACCCTAGGCCTTGTTTTCAAGCATTGCAATACCGTTTGTGCTCACTTTTGTTACTTGCTACCTTGCTGTTTTTATATTTTCAGATTACAAAAACCTATATCTACTATCCATAGTACACTTGTATCACCATCTCTTCGCCGAACTAGTGCACCTATACAATTTACCATTGTATTGGGTGTGTTGGGGACACAAGAGATTTTTTGTATTTGGTTGCAGGGTTGTTTGAGAGAGACCATCTTCATCCTACGCCTCCCACGGATTGATAAACCTTAGGTCATCTACTTGAGGGAAAATTGCTACTGTCCTACAAAACTCTGCGCTTGGAGGCCCAACACGAGTCTACAAGAATAAGTTGTGTAGTAGACATCATAGATCTAGAAAGAATTGGTCTAAGAAACTTGACGATGCATTATGGGCTTATAGAACTGCTTATAAAAATCCTATGGGTATGTCTCCTTATAAAATGGTTTATGGAAAAGCATATCATTTACCTCTTGAGTTAGAACATAAAGCATATTGGGCAATTAAAGAACTCAATTATGATTTTAAACTTGCCGGTGAAAAGAGGTTATTTGATATTAGCTCATTAGATGAATGGAGAACCCAAGCTTATGAAAATGCTAAACTATTTAAAGAAAAAGTTAAAAGATGGCATGATAGAAGAATCCAAAAATGGGAATTCAAAGTGGGTGAGTATGTTCTATTGTACAATTCTCGTTTGAGATTCTTTGCAGGAAAACTTCTCTCTAAGTGGGAAGGACCGTATATCATCGAAGAAGTTTATCGCTCCGGAGCCATCAAAATAAACAACTCCGAAGGCACTAATCCGAGAGTGGTGAATTGGCAAAAAAATAAGCATTATATTTCAGGTACTCCCATTAATGTTGAAACTAATATTATTAAAACAATGACACCGGAGGAATACATAAGAGAGACCTTCCAGAACACTCCAGAACCCTGAAAAGGAAGAGGTACGTGATACGGTAAGTAAACCGACTCCAAAAATTCCATAAAAATACTTTCTGTCAGTTTTGGAATATTAGAAAAAATACAAAAATAAGAAACAACCGAGGGGACCCACGAGGTGCACACGAGGCACCAGGGCGCGCCACCCCCCAAGGCGCGCCCTGGTGGCTCGTGGGCCCCTCGTGAGCCTTCCCGACTCCGTTTTCTTCTGGAATACATTATTTTGCAAGATAAAAATTCTTTATATATACTCCCGGATGTTTTGACCACCGTATCGCAGAAATCTCCTCTGTTCTTGTTTCGTGCTATTTTTCTGATAGATCTAGGTCGCTATGGCTCCACCAAGCTCTTCCCAGGACAAGTTCTACGAGAAGGTCATCAACCCCTACCTACCGGAGGTGATGAAACACCCTCAAGCCATCGAGATGCATGAGGGGTGCTTCACATCCAGGATGTTCAAGGACCCAAGAAGACCGGGAGCGTGGAGGCCAGGCTCGAAGCGGTGGAGCAGGAGATTTTCAAGTGCCAAGGGATGGTAGAACATGGACTCGGCGCTAACCACTCCATGATCACGGAATTCACCCGCGATCACAAGGTGGATGGCCAATCAATGGGGGACATCATCTTCAAGCTCAATGAACGAATTGACTATCTCCAAGGCCAAATCTATGATCTTCAAAACCAAAATTTTGAGTATGAGGCAAGATTCAAAGGTATGAGTTTAGCTGCAAATTTCAGGACTCCGGAGACTCGTTCATCTTTTTATGATGGGGAACCTATGCCATGGAAGCCGGAAGACATGACCACCACTTCATCACCACCACCATCACCGAAGAAGGAAACTTGAGTACATGGGTATGGGCACTCCCCTTGACTTGTGCCAAGCTTGGGGGAGGTGCCCCGGTATCGTATCACCATCACTTTTATTATCTTTACCTATTTTTAGTTCGATCCTTAGTTATTTCATGATCTAGTTGAATAAAAGTTTAGTATGATCTATTTTCGAGTGCTAGTTTCATGATCTATCTATCTATGTAATTGAGTTGAGAATTATATAATAAAGAGTAGTTTGAGTTTTTGCTTCTTTACTTTTGTGTTTCAATCCTAGCAATGAAAATAATGAATAAGATCATATGCTAATCTTATGGGAAGTAATGACATTACATAAAGAAAAGTATAAGTGGTAAAATTTATTGAAAGTTAACAAGCATAGCATTGGTCAATGATGCAATTCATGAAAAAATTAATAAGGGAAGAGAAGATTCACATGCAAATACACTATCTTGGACATCTTTTATGATTGTGAGCCCCCATTGAGTATTTTATGTCAAATTGTTGACGTTGGACAAGGAAGACAACGTAATGAATTATGTTTGCTTATATTCACATAGAAGTTATATTGTCATAGATCCTCCAACATGTGGTGCTTGCCCAATATCTTTGCTAGCCAAAAATCCGCACCAAGTAGAGATACTACTTGTGCATCCAAAACCCTTAAACCCAGTTTCATGTCATGAGAGTCCACTATATCTACCTATGGATTGAATTAGATCCTTCAAGTAAGTTGTCATCGGTGCATAAAGCAATAAAAATTGCTCCTAAACATGTATGAACTTTTATTGTATGGGAAAATAAGCTTTGTACGAACTTGTGATGGTAAAGAAATAAAAGCGAGAGACTGTATAATAAAGGTTTCTATCACAAGGGGCAATATAAAGTGACGTTCCTTTGCATTAAGAGCTTGTGCATCCAATAACAAAAAGCGCATGACAACCTCTGCTTCCCTCTGCGAAGGGCCTATCTTTTACTTTTATGTATTTACTTTTTATGCAAGAGTCAATAGTGTTCTCCTCTATTCTCTTTTTATTTTTCTCTTTTGCAAGCATCATGTGGTGGAGAAGATCTAGGCATATATATGAAGTTGGATATGAGTGATCATGAGTTATTATTGTTGACATTACCCTTGAGGTGAATAAGTTGGGAGGCGAAATTATAAGCCCCTATCTTTCTATGTGTCTGGCTGAAACTTTTTGCTCCATATATATGTTGTGAGTCTTAGCAATCATAGAAGACTAAATGATGGTTGAGTATGTGGACTTTCTAAAAAGCTCCTACATGAGACCCTTCCTGAAAATATGATGAATTGCAATTGCATTGTTGACTGAGAACATAGTTTGTTAGTTTTCAAGAAAGTTTATGCCTTATACTTCGTTGTTGTGATGAATTGTTACCTGTTCATGAGAAGTTCTATGATAATGAATATTGATGTTATAATAATGATCGGGATGCTACTATGTCTGTATTTTGTTGTTATCGATACCTCTCTCTCTAAACATGTGGACATGATTATCGATATCGGCTTTCGCTTGAGGACAAGCGAGGTCTAAGCTTGGGGGGAATTGATACGTCCATTTTGCATCATGTTTTTCTACTGTTATTTATAGTGTCTTTAATAAATATAACACTTTGTGGAGCAATTCTAATGCATTTTCTCTCTTAATATGCAAGATTTACATAAGGAGGGAGATTGCCGGCAGCTGGAATTCTGGACCTGAAAAAGCTATGTCAGAGATACCTATTCTGCACATCTCCAAATGAGCTAGAATTCTGGACCTAAAAAAGCTATGTCAGAGGGGGCCACCTAGGTGCCCACGAGGCACCAGGGCGCGCCACCCCCCCCCCAGGCGCGCCCTGGTGGCTTGTGGGGCCCCTGGCCAGCCTCCGATGCCCATTTTCTGGTATATAAGCCCATTTGCCCTGGAAAAAAATAATGAGAAGACTTTTGGGACGGGGCACCGACGTCTCGAGGCGGAAATTGGGCAGGAGCACTTTTGCTCTCCGGCTGAGCGATTCCGCCAGGGATAATCATAAGTGGGAGGTTTGTTCAAGTAAGAACAGCACCCAAGCACCGGTCCACCCACATATCAAATTATCAAAGTAGCAAACGCGAATCAAACAAACATGATGAAAGTGAGTAGATAAAATTCCCATGTGTCCTCGAGAACGCTTTGCTTATTATAAGAGATCGTTCCGGCCTGTCCTTTGATACAAAAATGATTGGGCTACCTTGCTGCACTCTTTGTTACTATTGCTACTTGTCACTTGTTACAAATTATCTTGCTATCAAACTACTCGTTACCGATAATTTCAGTGCTTGTAGAAAATACCTTGCTGAAAACCGCTTGTCATTTCCTTCTGCTCCTCGTTGGGTTCGACACTCTTACTTATCGAAAGGACTACGATTGATCCCCTATACTTGTGGGTCATCATGGCCCAATCCCTTTTGTAGAAAAGGACAAGCCGAAATGAACACGTATAATAAGCAAAGCGTTCTCGAGGACACATGGGAATTTCATCTAGTCACTTTCATCATGTTTGTTTGATTTGCATTCGCTACTTTGATAATTTGATATGTGGGTGGACCGGTGCTTGGGTGCTGTTCTTACTTGAACAAGCATCACACTTATGATTACCCCCTCTCGCAAGCATCCGCAACTACGAAATAAGAATTAAGATAACTCTAACAATAGCATGAAACATATGGATCCAAATCAGCCCCTTACGGAATAGCATCAAAATATCGAACGAATACCATATTCACATAATTACTTATGACAATACTTCTCCCATGTCCTCAAGAACAAAAGTAACTACTCACAAATCATATTCATGTTCAAGATCAGAGGGGTATGGAATAGCATTAAGGATCTGAACATATAATCTTCCACCAAATAAACCAACTAGCATCAACTACAAGATGTAATCAACACTACTAGCAACCCACAGGTACCAATCTGAGGTTTTGAGACAAAGATTGAATACAAGAGATGAACTAGGGTTTGAGATGAGATGGTGCTGGTGAAGATGTTGATGAAGATTGGTCCTCCCACAATGATAGGATCGTTGGTGACGTCGACGACTTCGATTTCCACCTCCCGGAGGGAAGTATCCCCGGCGGAATCGCTCCGCCGGAGAGCAAAATAGCTCCTGCCCAGGTTCCGCCTTGAGACGGCGGCGCTTCATCCCGAAAGTCTTCTTCTGATTTTTTTTCTAGGGCAAATGGCTTCATATAGCAGAAGAAGGGGGCCGGAGGCCTGCCAGGGACCCCACAAGCTCGGGGGGCGCGCCCAGGGGGGTAGGGTACGCCCCCAGACTTGTGGCTTCCTGGTGGGCCCCCTTCTGTTGATTCTTTCACCAGTATTTTTTATATATTCCAAAATAATTCTCCGTAAACTTTCAGGTCTTTTGGAGTTGTGCAAAATAGCTATCTCTGTTTCACCCCTTTCTACTCCAGAATTCCAGCTGCCGGCATTCTCCCTCTTCATGTGAATCTTACAAAATAAGAGAGAAAAGGCATAAGAATTGTACCATAAAGTGAAATAATGATCAAAAACATAATAATTATTAGTAGGAAATCATGATGCAAATTGGACGTTTCAACTCCCCCAAGCTTAGACCTCGCTTGTCCTCAAGCGAAAGCCGAAATCGATAATCATGACCACATGTTTAGAGAGAGAGGCGTCGATAAAAATAAAATATGGACATGGAGCATCATGATCTTTATTATAACAACAATATATCATCATAAAACTTCTTATGAAAAAGTGACAATTCATCCACAAGTTAAAGTATGAACCATAAACCAAATTGAAAACTAACAAACTATGATCTCAGTCACTGAAGCAATTGCAATTCATCATATTATCAGAAAGAGTCTATGTAAGAGCTTTGTTTAGCAAGTTCACATACTCAACTATCATTTAGTCTTCTATGATTGCTGACACTCACGACATTCTTATGGAGCAAAAGTTTCAGTCGAACACATAGAAAGATAGGGGCTTATAATTTTGCCTCCCAACGTATTTACCTCAAGGGTAATGTCTACAATAATAACTCATGATCACCTACATTCAACTGGATATATATGCCTGGATCAATCCCCACCACATGATGCTTGCCAAAAGAGAAAATAAAAACGGAATAGAGGAGAATACTATTGACTCTTGCATGAAAGTAAATACATAAAGTAAAAGATAGGCCCTTCGCAGAGGGAAGCAGAGGTTGTCATGTGCTTTTTGTTTTTGGATGTGCAAACTCTTAATGTAAAGGAACGTCACTTTATATTGCCCCTTGTGATAGCGACCTTTATTATGCAGTCTGTCGCTTTTATTACTCCACCATCACAAGATCGTAAAAAGCTTATTTTCCCTTATAATAAAAGTTCATACAAGTTTAGGAGCAATTTGTATTGCTTTGCACCGGTGACAACTTACTTGAAGGATCTTATTCAATCCATAGGTAGATATAGTGGACTCTCATGGCATGAAACTGGGATTAAGGGTTTTTGGATGCACAAGTAGTATGTCTAATTAGTACAGAATTTTGGCTAGCAAAAGATAGGGGGCAAGCACCACATGTTAGAGGATCCAAAACAATATAACTTCTATGTGAATATAAGCAAACATAACCCATTACGTTGTCTTCCTTGTCCAACGTCAACTAATTGACATAGAATATTTGATGGGGACTCACAATCATAAAAGATGAACAAGATAGTGTATTTATATGTGAGACCTCTCTTCCTTTATTACTTTTTCATGAATTGCAACAATGACCAATGCTATGTTTGTCAACTTCCAACAAGTTTTATCAATTATACCTCTTTTATGTGAAGTCATCACTCCCCATGGGATTAGCATATGATCTTACTTTTTATTCTTTATTTATTTCTAAGATTGGATCATCAAAAGCAAAACACTCTACTCAAACTACTCTTTATTATATAACGTTCACACATGATTACATAGATAGATAGATCACAAAGCAAGCACTCGAAACTAAATCATACTAAAACTTTATTCTTCTAAATCATGAAATAACTAAGGATCAAACTAAGATAGATAATGATGATGAAAAAGTGATGATGATACAATACCGGGGCACCTCCCCCAAGCTTGGCACAAGCCAACGGTGGTGCCCATACCCATGTACTCAAATCTCCTTCTTGGGTGATGGTGGTGATGAAGTGATAGGCTTGTCCTTCCACTTGAGGATACGAATCTCTTCTTTTAACTTGCCATTCTCTCTTTCGAGATCCCAAATTTTGTGACGTAGTTTATCCGAATCTTCCTGCACATGACGAAAAAGAGTGAATTGAACTTTAGGAACCTTCACCGTGTTAGGTAAGCTGGACCTCTTGAATTCAATGTGCATATCTCCTGGTTGAGGCAGTGGGGGATCCTCGTCCTCCTCGCTGGAATGACCTTGCTTTTCCCTTATTTCAGCTTCTTCCTCTTCATCGGTTGTCCAACCATAGGGATCAGTGTCCCCATAGATTCTAGGGTTTGCAACAAGATGAGAAACATAGCTTTCCCCATTCGAATCCTGGGATGACATGGCGCTTGACCTCGAGAGTCTGACAGAAAATAGCACGAAACAAGAACAAAGGAGAAACTTGCGATACGGTGGTCAAAACACCCGTGAGTATATATAATGAATTTTCCCGTGCAAGACAAGTAACATGGAAGAAAAATGAAGTCGGGAAAGTCCACGAGGGCGCCACAAGCCTGGTAGGCGCGCCCCCCAGGCTTGTCACCTCCTCGTGCACTTTTCAGACTATTTATTATTTTCCTATTTTTTTATATATTCCAAAATGGACAAAAAGTACTTTTATGGAAGTTTTGGAGTCGGTTTACTTACCGTACCACATACCTACTCCTTTTCAGGATTCTGGAGCGTTCCGGAAGGTTTCCTCTATGTGCTCTTCCGGTGTAATTGTTTGAATAATATTAGTTTCAACATTAATGGGCGTACCTGAGATATAATGTTTAATTCTTTGCCCATTAACCACTCTCAGATTATTGCCTTCGGAGTTGTTTATTTTAATGGCTCCGGAGCGATAAACTTCTTCAATGATGTATGGGCCTTCCAATTTAGAGTGGAGTTTTCCTGCAAAAAATCTTGCACGAGAATTGTATAATAGAACATGGTCACCTACTTTGAATTCCCATTTTTGAATTCTCTTATTATGTCATCTTTTAACTTTTTCTTTAAACAACTTGGCATTTTCATAAGCTTGGGTTCTCCATTCATCTAAAGAACTAATATCAAATAACCTCTTTTCACCGGGAAGTTTAAAATAATAGTTAAGTTCTTTAATTGCCCAATATGCTTTATGTTCTAACTCAAGAGGTAAATGTCATGCTTTTCCATAAACCATTTTATATGGAGACATAGCCATAGGATTTTTTATAAGCAGTTCTATAAGCCCATAGTGCATCATCAAGTTTCTTAGACCAATTCTTTCTGGATCTATTAACGGACTTTTGCAAAATCAATTTTATTTCTCTATTAGTTAATTCAACTTGACCACTAGACTGAGGATGATAAGGAGATGCAATTCTATGATTAATATCATATTTAGCAAGCAATTTACGGAAAGCACCATGAATAAAATGTGAACCACCATCAGTCATTAAATATCTAGGGACTCCAAACCTCGGAAATATAACTTCTTTAAGCATTTTAATGGAAGTGTTATGATCAGCACTACTAGTTGGAATAACTTCTACCCACTTAGTAACATAATCAACAGCAACTGAAATATGAGTATACCCATTGGATTTAGGAAAAGATCCCAAATAATCAAAACCCCAAACATCAAATGGTTCAATAACAAGTGAATAATTCATAGGCATTTCCTGACGCCTACCAACATTACCAATTCTTTGACATTCATCACAAGAAAGGACAAACTTACGTGCATCTTTGAAAAGAGTAGGCCAATAAAACCCAGATTGTAATACCTTGTGTACAGTTCTGTCTCCCGCATGGTGTCCTCCATATGCCTCGGAGTGACACTTACGTAGGATTTGTTCCTGTTCATGCTCAGGTACACAACATCTAATAATACCATCTACTCCTTTATATAAGTGTGGGTCATCCCAAAAGTAATGTCTTAAATCAAAAAATAACTTTTTCTTTTGTTGGTATGTGAAACTAGGTGGTATATATTTAGCAACAATGTAATTAGCATAGTCTGCATACCAGGGAGTATTACGAGAAGCATTTATCACAGCTAATTGTTCATCAGGAAAATCATCATTAATAGGAAGTGGGTCGTCAAGAACATTTTCCATTCTAGACAAGTTATCAGCTCCCTTTCTATCAACAATATGCAAATCAAATTCTTGTAGCATCTTTCTTTTCCAGAAGATATTTAATAGCAGCATGATCAGTGTGAATAGTAACTTTGGAATCAACAATGTAAGATCTGAATTTATCACATGCAAACACAACTGCTGAAAATTCTTTCTCAGTAGTAGCATAATTTCTTTGAGCACTGTCTAGAGTTTTACTAGCATAATGAATAACATTTAATTTCTTATCAACTCTTTGTCCTAGAACAGCACCAACAGCATAATCACTAGCATCACACATAATTTCAAAGGGTAGGTTCCAATCAGGTGGTTGAACAATAGGTGCAGAAATTAAGGCTTTCTTAAGTACTTCAAAGGCTTCTACGCAATCATCATCAAAAACAAATGGAACATCTTTTTGCAAGAGATTAGTAAGAGGCCTATAAATTTTAGAGAAGTCTTTTATAAACCTTCTATAGAAACCAGCATGACCAAGGAAACTTCTTATACCTTTGATATCTTTAGGACATGGCATTTTCTCAATAGCATCAACTTTAGCTTTATCAACTTCAATACCTCTTTTAGAAAATTTATGCCCAAGAACTATAACTTCATTCACCATAAAGTGGCACTTCTCCCAATTCAAGACAAGATTAGTTTCTTCACATCTCTGCAAAACTCGATCAAGGTTGCTCAAGCAATCATCAAAAGAAGTTCTGTAAACGGAAAAATCATCCATGAAAACCTCAACAATCTTTTCACAAAAGTCAGAGAATATAGCAGTCATACATCTTTGAAAGGTAGTAGGTGCATTACATAAACCAGAAGGCATACAACGATAAGCATAAGTTCCAAAAGGACAAGTAAAGGTGGGTTTCTCTTGATCTTCAGGTGAAACAGGTATTTGAGAGAAACTAGAATAACCATCTAGGAAGCAAAAGTGTGTATGCTTAGATAATTTTCTAACATTTGATCAATAAAAGGCAAGGGGTAATGATCTTTCCTAGTAGCTTTATTTAATTTCCTGAAATCGATTACCATCCTATAACCAGTTACAATTCTTTGTGGGATAAGTTCATTTTTATCATTAGGAACAACGGTAATACCACCTTTCTTTGGAACACAATGAACAGAACTTACCCATCTACTGTCAGCTATAGGATAAATTATACCTACTTCCAGGAGCTTTAATATTTCAGTTCTTACCACATCCTTCATTCTAGGATTCAACCTTCTTTGATGGTCAACAACGGGTTTAGCATCTGGCTCCATATGAATTTTATGCTCACATAAAGTGGGACTAATGCCCTGAAGATCATCAAGAGTATATCCAATAGCAGCCCGATGCTTCTTCAGAGTTTTAAGTAATCTCTTTTCTTCATGCTTTGAAAGGTTAGCACTAATAATAACAGGATATATCTTCTTTTCATCAAGATAAGCATATTTAAGAGTATCAGGTAATTGCTTTAATTCAAACACAGGATCACCCTTGGGTGGAAGTGGATCTCCCAAGGTTTCAACAGGCACATTATGTTTAAGGATAGGTGCTTGTTTAAAGAACAGCTCATCTATTTCATTTCTTTCATTCATATGCATATCATTCTCATGGTCTAGCAAATATTGTTCTAAAGGATCAGTAGGAGGCACAACAGTAGAAGCAAGACCAATAATTTCATCCTTATTAGGTAATTCTTTATCATGAGGTTGTCTACGAAACATAGAGAAATTAAACTCATGAGACATCTCTCCAAAATTAACACTGACAATTTCTTTAGTGCAATCAATCTTGGCATTAACTGTATTCAAGAAAGGTCTATCAAATATAATGGGACAAAAATCATCTTGTGGTGATCCAAGAACAAGAAAATCAGTAGGATATTTGATCTTACCACACAAGAATTCAACATCTCTAACAATCCCAAGTGGTGAAATAGTGTCTCTATTTGCAAGCATAATAGTAACATTAATATCTTCAATCTCAACAGGTGCAATATCATTCGTGACTTCTTGATAGAGAGTAAACGGAATAGCACTCACACTAGCACCAATATCACATAAACCATGATAGAAATGATCTCCAATTTTAACAGAAATAACAGGCATGCCAATTACATGTTTGTTTTTATCTTTAGTGTCTGGCTTAGCAATTCTAGTTGCTTCATTACAGAAATATATGACATGTCCATCAATATTATCAACCAAAAGATCTTTAACCATTGCAATATTAGGTTCAACTTAATTTGTTCACAAGGTCTAGGTGCTCTAATATTACTCTTATTATCCACAGTTTAAGCTTTAGCATGTTCCTTAATCCTAACAGGGAAAGGAGGTTTCTCAATATAAGCAGTAGGCACAACTGGATCAACATGGTAAACAATTGTTTCTTCTTTAACACTAACAGGTTCTTCATTCAATTCAATAGGTGGATGATATTTAAACCATTTCTCCTTAGGGAGATCGACATGAGCAGCAAAAGATTCACAAAAGGTAGCTACTATCTTACAGTCAAGTCCATATTTAGTACTAAACTTATGAAAGGCATCGGTTTCCATAAAAGATTTAACATAATCAAACTCAAGATTTATACCTAACTCATTACCTTTGTCGATTTCCCAATCTTCAGAGTTACGTTTAATTCTTTCCAGAAGTTTCCATCTGAATTCAATAGTTCTCTTCATAAAGGAACCAGCAGAAGAAGTATCGAGCATGGATTGATCATTATGAGGAAGCCGAGCATAAAAGTTTTGAAGAATTATTTCTCTTGAGAGCTCATGATTGGGGCATGTGTGCAACATATACTTAAGCATTCCCCAAGCTTGAGTGATACTTTCTCCTTCACGAGGCCAAGAATTATATATATAATTCCGATCACGATGAACCAAATGCATAAGATACAATTTCTGGTGAAATTCCAGCTTCAACCGGTTCCAATCCCATGTTTCAGTATCATCACATAGGCTATACCATTTCAACGCCTTTCCCTCCAAAGACAAAGGGAATACTTTCTTCTTAACTTCATCTCCGGATAGACCTGCAAGCTTAAACAATCCACAAATTTCATCCACATATATCAAGTGCATATCAGGACGTACCGTTCCATCTCCTGCATAAGGATTAGCTATCAGTTTCTCTACCATACCCGAAGGAATTTCATAATAAATATTTTCAGTAGGTTCACTAGGTTGAGGAGCAGCTCTCAATGCTTCCGGTCGAGGTGAAGATACCCCGAACAAGCCACTCAAAGGATTACTTTCCATAGTGACAAGTGACAGTAAATTTCAGCACATAATATAAATGTTTCCTTACCAAATTCCATACACCAAAGGCGCTTCACTCCCCGGCAACGGTGCCAGAAAAGAGTCTTGATGACCCAGAAGTTAGGGGATCAATCATAGTCTTTTCGATAAATAAGAGTGTCGAACCCAACGAGGAGCAGAAGGAAATGACAAGCGGTTTTCAGCAAGGTATTCTCTGCAAGTACTGAAAGTAGCGGTAACAGGTAGTTTTGATAGCAAGATAATTCATAATAAGTAACAAGTATAATAAAGTGTAGCAAGGTGGCCCAATTCTTTTGGTAGCAAAGGACAAGCCTGATGCGTCTCCGTCGTATCTACTTTTCCAAACACTTTTGCTCTTGTTTTGACCTCTAATTTGCATGATTTGAATGGAACTAACCCGGACTGACGCTGTTTTCAGCAGAATTGCCATGGTGTTGTTTTTGTGCCGAAAATCAAAGTTCTTGGATTTGGATTAAACTTTTTGGAGAATTTTTATGGAATATATAAAAATTATTGGCGCAAAAATCAACAGAAGGGGGGCCACCCAGTGCCCACGAGGCACCAGGGCGCGCCACCCCCCCAGGCGCGCCCTGGTACCTCGTGTGGCCCACGTGGCTCCGTTTGACCTAATTCCAACGCTATAAATTCAGTTTCCCGAAGAAAAAAATAAGAGAGGAAGTTTTATTGCGTTTCACGATACGGAGCCGCCGCCACCTCCTGTTCTTCATCGGGAGGCCAGATCTGGAGTCCGTTTGGGGCTCCGGAGAGGGGGATCTTCCGGCATCGTCATCATCAACCATCCTTCATCACCAATTTCATGATGCTCACCGCCGGGAGTGAGTAATTCCTTCGTGGGCTTGCTGGACGGTGATGAGTTGGATGAGATTTATCATGTAATCGAGTTAGTTTTGTTAGGGCTTGATCCCTAGTATCCACTATGTTCTAAGATTGATGTTGCTATGACTTTGCTATGCTTAATGCTTGTCACTAGGGCCCGAGTGCCATGATTCCAGATCTGAACCCTTTATGTTTTCATGAATATATTTGTGTTCTTGATCCGATCTTGCAAGTTATATGCACCTACTATGTGTTATGATCCGCATACCCCAAGGTGACAATAATTGGGATTCTTTCCGGTGATTGCCATAGTTTGAGGAGTTCATGTATTCACTATGTGTTAATGCTTTGTGCCGGTTCTCTATTAAAAGGAGGCCTTAATATCCCTTAGTTTCCTTATGGACCCCGCTGCCACGGGAGGGTAGGATAAAATATGTCATGCAAGTTCTTATCGCAAGCACGTATGACTATATACGGAATACATGCCTACATTACATTGATGAATTGGAGCTAGTTCTGTGTCGTCCTAGGTTATGACTGTTATATGATGAATGTTATCCAACGTATATCACTGATCCAATGCCTACGAGTTCTTCACATATTGTCCTTGCTAAGTTACTACTGTTGCTACTACTGTTACAATTGCTACTACTATTGCTGCTACCGTTACTATTACCATTACTATTATTGCTACTGCTATCAAACTATCATACTACTGTGCTACTGATCACTCTGCTGCAGATATTTAGTCTCAGGTGTGGTTGAATTGACAACTCAACTGCTAATACTTGCAAATATTCTTTGGCTCCCCTTGTGTCGAATCAATAAATTTGTGTTGAATACTCTACCCTCGAAAACTATTGCGATCCCCTATACTTGTGGGTTATCAAGACCTTTTTCTGGCGCCGTTGCCGGGGAGCATAGCTATATTTGCTAAGTCACTTGGGATTTATATCTGTTGATCACTATGAAGAATATGAAAGACGCTAAGACCAAGATCGTTACTTCTCTGAAAAATATTTTCCTGCTCATAAGAAACAAGCTGCCTTACAGGAAATATTTTACTTTGTGCAAATTGAAGAAGAGAATCTCCCTCAAGCTTGGGGGAGGCTTCTCCAATTACTCAATGCTTTGCCAGATCATCCTTTTAAGAAAAATGAAATACTTGATATCTTCTATAATGGACTAACCGATGCTTCTAGGGACTACCTAGATAGTTATGCGAGTTGTGTTTTCAGGGAAAGGACTATTGAACAAGCTGAGGAATTATTGAATAATATATTGAAGAATGATAATGATTGGACACTTCCTGAACCACCGCCTAAACCTACTCCGAAGAAGAGGGGTATTTTATATCTCAGTCCTGAAGATATGCAAGAAGCAAAGAAATGCCAGAAGGAAAAAGGTATTAAAGCTGAAGATGTTAAGAATCTACCACCTATTGAAGAAATACATGGTCTTGACACACCGCCACAGGTAGTATAGGTAAATTCTCTTATAAAATTTGATGAAGGTGATATTCCCTATAACAAACCTCCTAGTCAATGCTTGTATGAATTTGACAATTATATTATTAAGCAAGATCATTTCAATGCAAATGTCATGAAACAACTGAAATGAAATGCCTACATGATTGATCGCTTGAGTGACTTGTTATTTAGAATTGCTAATGATGTTAAAGGTGTGAGTAAACATGCATCTATGGTACAAACTCAATTAGAACAAGTTGCTAAATCTCAAAGTGAATTGCTCAATGAAATGAATAACAATATGAATGACCATGCTGTTAGAGTAATGACTAGAGGAGGTAGAATGACTCAGGAGCCACTTTATCCTGAAGGTCACCCAAAAAGAATTGAACAAGACTCTGAAAGAATTAATGCTGATGCACCTAGTCCATCTAAAAAGAAAAAGAAAAAGAAAAATGATAGGACTTTGCATACTTCTAGTGAACCCGAGGTAGAAAAACCCTTGGAGGATAGTAACGATGTTTCTATCTCAGATGCTGAAACACAATCTGGTAATGAGCAACCACCTGATGATAATAATAATGATGCTCACATGGATACCCAACCATATAATGAAAAAGAATCTGATAATGATGTTGAAATAGAACCTGCTGTTGGTCTTGATAACCCACCGTCTAAAAACAAACGTTATGATAAAAAAGACTTCGTTGCTAGAAAACATGGTAAAGAAAGAGAACCATGGGTTCAAAAACCCATGCCCTTTCCTCCTAAACCATCTAAGAAAAAGGATGAGGAAGAATTTGAACGCTTTGCTAAAATGCTTAGGCCAGTCTTTTTGCGCACTCGTTTGACTGATATTATAAAGATGCCTCCTGATGCTAAATACATGAAAGACATTGTCACAAATAAAAGAAAGATACCTGAGGCTGAAATTTCCACCATGCTTGCAAATTATTCATTAAAGGATGGAGTACCTAAGAAACTAGGAGATCCAGGAATACCAACCATACCATGCTCCATTAAAAGAAATTATGTCAAAACTACTTTGTGTGATTTAGGAGCCAGTGTTAGTGTTATGCCTTTCTCTTTATATAAAAGACTTGATTTGAATAAACTCACTCAAACTGAAATATCATTGCAAATGGCTGACAAATCAACTACCATACCTATCGGTGTTTGTGAGGATGTGCCCGTTGTAGTTGCAAATGTTACTATCCTGACAGACTTTGTTATACTTGATATGCCCGAGGATGACAACATGTCGATTATCCTTGGTAGACCCTTCTTGAATACTGCAGGGGCTGTTATTGATTGCAACAAAAGCAAGGTCACTTTTCATATCAATGGTAATGAACATACGGTGCACTTTCCGAAGAAACAATTTCAAGTAAATGGTATTCGTGTTATTGGAAAGACTCCGACAATTACTATTGGAAGTTTTCAACTCCCCCTTCCTACTGTTAAAAAGAAATATGAAACTCTTATTGTTGGGGAGATGCATATCCCCGTTGAGGTAACTTAGTGTTATACGAAAATTCTTCGGTTTCATGTCACTCGAAAGTGGTTTGTTAATAAGACTTGATCAACCTTATTAATGGATTCTTTTTGAGAGGCATGTGGTCGATGAATTTAGTAAGCACAAACTTCTGTACCCACTTTTTATTTTCTGTTATTTTTAGTTAAATGCAATAAAATGCCATGATTATCCTGTTTTCTGATTTATCTGTGCAATAAAAAAGTGCCCAGAAATAAAAGTGCTCAGAATGCAATAAAATTTTGATATGAATTTTTATGTAATATTTAAGAATTTTTGGCACTGGAAACATACCAGGGGGGTGCCCCAGGTGCCCACGAGGCACCAAGGCGCGCCACCCCCCCCCTGGCGCGCCCAGGTACCTCGTGGGCCCCACAGGGACCCCCTCACTTATCTCTTTAGCTCACTTCGTCTCTTACCTCTAGCAAAAAATCCTGGTAGCTCTCTCTCTCTCTCGAGTTCTTGCTCACAAACCTGAAATTTTCGATCTCTTTGCTCGGAGCTCCGTTTCCGAAACTGTTTTAGGAGATTGCTCCTTGGTATGTGACTCCTCCATTGCTCCAATTAGTTTTTGTTTTAGCGGATTATATTTTGCATAATTAGCTACTCTTGGTGCTACTAAAAATGAGCTTGCATGTTGAATTCTTTGAGTTCCAAGTAGTTTGAATGCTTGATATAGCCTCTAGACATCTATATGAGTAGTTGCTATCAATCTTGTGAAGTTTTATTGATATCATTTTGTGGCCCAAAAATTTTCAGAAAATTGTTCTTGGGAAAATGAATTTCTTCCGGAGGAGTTCCTCGAAGCGGAACGCCAAGGGAGTCCTTGGGGAATCGTTGGACAGTGACCTCAACATTCCGTGTAGGACGGAGGTCCGGCCGTGCGAATGGCCGCACAATGCCTTCATGAACGAAGCCAGATTCTACTAAGAATTTGCACAAATCGTTGCAAATGCCGGACTGACCGACTTCCTCGCAGATGAGTGTGACCAGCACCACATCCTTACAAATTCCTTTGTGCAAAACTTTCATTTTTTGAGTAGGCTTGAACCCCCTGAGGTGCGCTTTGATTTATATGCTGAACATTATCAGATAGCTCTGGCTGAATTTTGTGAGATATGTTTGATTCCCTTTTATGGGGAAATTAGAGAGCCTCGCCCAGAGGAGTTTGAGGGTTTCCTCCAAACTTTAACTGTGGGAGAGACAAGGGGCGTGTCGAAAACCCGTGCCACTAGCTTGCAATTTCCCTCTGTTCATTACTTTGCTTTATTCTTAGGGAAATGCTTGATTGCTAGGGAGCAAGGCAGTGCGCTAGCTGCACCTAACTTTGCCATTTTATGCCGCGCACTGCATAATGACAACACTTATAACCTGGGAGCTATCATTGCACGCCGCCTGCACACTAATAAAACCAGGGGTAAAATTTATGGTGGTATTTATGCTACTCGCTTAGCGAGACGTTTTAATGTTAACATATGCCCTCATGATTACTTGTTGCCCAGAGTTTACTTAGATCACCAATCCATGAGGGACCACCGCTTTCTTGATGCCCCTGAGCCTCCTCACAACATTTGTTATAACTTGGTTTTTAGTGAGGATACTCGTGATATTATTCCATTGCCTGCACCTGCTTTGTTTGATTCTCATGCCAGGAACGGATATACTATTATGCCACCGGACATAGTTGCATACCGGAACGCATTGGCAGCAGCAGAGGAGGAGGCCCAGGATTGGGACGCTCGGGTGCCGCCTCCTCAGGAGTTTCATATGGGACCGGATGGCTACTACGGATGGCCGTCGACCAAGCTAGGCAAAAGCCTAAGCTTGGGGGAGTACGTATTTCTCACCGACATTACATTCATGTTCACACATTCATTCCAGTTGTCGGTGTTCATACTTTTTCATTGTATAATCCATATTAATTTTATTTTTCTCGCTTTCTTCTTGTGTGTTTGAAAAACTTTGAGAAAATCCAAAAACATTTCTCGTTTCTTTTCGATTTTTCTTTCTAGTTTAATTAGTTGTAGTTTCGTAGTAGTAAAAGAAAACCCAAAAAGATTTCTCGTTTCTTCTTTTGCTTGTTGGGAGTTCTCCTGTGTAAATAGTTTTATTTTCTCGTTTTGGTTTTTCTTCTTTAATTTGCTTTCTTCGGAACAACTAAAAATTCCAAAAATATATCAGTGTGTTTCCCTGAAATTCTTTTCTTTTGTTGAGTCATTGTAAGGAGAAGACCACGATGAAAATGTTGAGTGGCTCTCATATGCATTATTGTTGACCTAACAAAGAGCCCATTTTACCTTGTCTTATCCTTTGAATAAAATGCTTGCAGATTCCAGCTTAGTCCATGGGACTCTTGCACTATTATTATTTCCATATCATTCGGTCGTGCAAGTGAAAGGCAATAATGACGATGATTTGATGAAGTGACTGAGCCAAGGAAAAGCGGGTATGAACTCAACTTGTTCTTTGTTTTTGTAAATATGTTTAACTCAGTATCCATGATTCAGCATGTTATGATTAAACATGTTTATGATGACAATTAGAGATTATAGTTGCTCATGCCATGCTTAAGTAGCTAGGAGTGGATAATGATTTATCTTGAGTGTCAACATGCATTAAAATGATTGTGATGTGGTATGATGATATGGTATCCTCCTCTGAATGTTTCAAGTGGCTTGACTTGGCACATGTTCATGCATGTAGCTGATTCAAAACCAACACAGCCTTCACGATATTTATGTTCATGGTGCTTATATCCTACTCATGCTAGTATTCAAGGTTGATTATTCATAATGCATGATTATGACCATTTTCGCTCTCTAGCTGGTTGCTTCTCAATCTATTTGCTAGCCTTCGCCTGTACTAAGCGGGAATGCTGCTTGTGCATCAAAACCCTTAAACCTAAAGTTATTCCAGATGAGTCCACTATATCTACCTATATGCAGTATTACTCTGCCGTTCTAAGTAAATTTGCATGTGCCACCTCTAAATATTCAAATGAACATCTGTTTTGTGTGCCCGTACCACTCATGGAGCGATAGGGGGTGGTCAGTATCTTCCATGCTAAGCGGGTTATTCTCATGATGAGTGTTTATTCACTCGTCCTTGCACGAGAGGGGCTGGTAATCGGGATGCCCAGTCCCACTATTAAAATTGCAAATAATAAAACAAACTCCCCCGGAAAGTTGTTGGTATGGAGGGCACCCGAGGATTCGGCTAGCCATGGCTTGTGATTGTTGGTGGAGGGGGAGTAAACTTTACTTTACCGCTTGGGAACCGCCGCTAATGTGTTTAGCATGGAAGATATTGAAAACTCTCGGTCGTGACGTTGACAGGAAAGGCATACCTCCCAAAATTATATCTATCTCTGATTTAAGCTTCGAGCTCTGGCACCTCTGCAAATCCATGCTTCCTCTGCGAAGGGCCTATCTATTTACTTTTATGTTGTTTTACATTTATTGTTGAGTCATCACCTTCTCAAACAAGCACCAGTTCTGAGAGCACTATTGTCATTCTCATGCATTGTGAGTAGTTAATGTTGTGTGCATCATGACTGGATCTCTTCTACCATGAATTACAATGTTTAGTCACTGCTTGAACTTTGGAGGTGCTCTGCATTTATGTTTTGCGGTCTTAGAAAGGGCTAGCGAGATACCAGGTTGTCATATTATATCATGATTGTTTTGACAAAATGTTGGCATTTGAGATATCTTATTATTGCTCGCTAGTTGATTATGCCATTGATATGAGTTAATATAGTTTCTAAGAGTTATCATTTGCATGGTTAGTTCATGATCTTTACTGAAAACTTGGGTGCTATTTAAGCATATGTATAGATACAAGAACAAAAGAGTTTGTAAAAGTTTTTCTTTATCACTTTCAGTTTTTCAACTGAATTGCTTGAGGACAAGCAATGAGTTAAGTTTGGGGGAGTTGATACGTCTCTGTCGTATCTACTTCTCCAAACACTTTTGCTCTTGTTTTGGCCTCTAATTTGCATGATTTGAATGGAACTAACCCGGACTGACGCTGTTTTCAGCAGAATTGCCATGGTGTTGTTTTTGTGCAGAAAATCAAAGTTCTTGCATTTGGATGAAACTTTTTGGAGAATTTTTATGGAATATATAAAAATTATTGGTGCAAGAATCAACAGAAGGGGGGCCACCCAGTGCCCACGAGGCACCAGGGTGCGCCACCCCCCTCCGGCGCGCCCTGGTACCTCGTGGGGCCCACGTAGCTCCGTCTGACCTAATTCCAACGCTATAAATTCAGTTTCCCAAAGAAAAAAATAAGAGAGGAAGTTTTATTGCATTTCACGATACGGAGCCGCCGCCACCTCTTGTTCTTCATCGGGAGGCCAGATCTGGAGTCCGTTTGGGGCTCCGGAGAGGGGGATCTTCCGGCATCGTCATCATCAACCATCCTTCATCACCAATTTCATGATTCTCACCGCCGGGAGTGAGTAATTCCTTCGTAGGCTTGCTGGACGGTGATGAGTTGGATGAGATTTATCATGTAATCGAGTTAGTTTTGTTAGGGCTTGATCCCTAGTATCCACTATGTTCTGAGATTGATGTTGCTATGACTTTGCTATGCTTAATGCTTGTCACTAGGGCCCGAGTGCCATGATTCCAGATCTGAACCCTTTATGTTTTCATGAATATATTTGTGTTCTTGATCCGATCTTGCAAGTTATATGCACCTACTATGTGTTATGATCCGCATACCCCAAGGTGACAATAATTGGGATTCTTTCCGGTGATATTCATAGTTTGAGGAGTTCATGTATTCACTATGTGTTAATGCTTTGTTCCGGTTCTCTATTAAAAGGAGGCCTTAATATCCCTTAGTTTCCTTATGGACCCCACTGCCACGGGAGGGTAAGACAAAAGTGTGATGCAAGTTCTTATCGCAAGCACGTATGACTATATACGGAATACATGCCTACATTACATTGATGAATTGGAGCTAGTTCTGTGTCGCCCTAGGTTATGAATATTATATGATGAATGTTATCCAACGTATATCACCGATCCAATGTCTACGAGTTCTTCACATATTGTCCTTGCTAAGTTACTACTGTTGCTACTACTGTTACAATTGCTACTACAGTTACTGTTACCGTTACTATTATTGCTACTGCTATCAAACTATCATACTACTGTGCTACTGATCACTCTGCTGCAGATATTTAGTCTCAGGTGTGGTTGAATTGACAACTCAACTGCTAATACTTGCAAATATTCTTTGGCTCCCCTTGTGTCGAATCAATAAATTTGGGTTGAATACCCTACCCTCGAAAACTGTTGCGATCCCCTATACTTGTGGGTTATCAAGATCTTTTTCAGGCGCCATTGCCGGGGAGCATAGCTATATTTGCCGAGTCACTTGGGATTTATATCTGTTGATCACTATGAATAATCTGAAAGACGCTAAGACCAAGATCGTTCCCTCTAAAATGAGGGGAGGTAAGGAACTGCCATCTAGCTCTCCACTTGATTCACCTTCTGGTTTGAGTAAACTTGCAACACCACAACATGCTATTAATTCTGATATGTCGCAAGTTATTGATGATACCACTTCTGCTATGAACGATACTCAGGATGATGCTAGTACTATGCTTGATAATGTTGTGCCACTTGGTGAATTTCTTACTGAACAAATTGCTAAAGCTAAAGAAATTGAAAATGTTTAATCTCTTGAGAATTATGATTCACCTATTATGCCTAGCTCTCCACCTAGAGTTGAAACACCTGATGAACATTTCTTGGATAGGGAGACAGCCAGAGCCATCCTTGCTTGTAATGATAGACATGAAGTTATAAAACTGCTTGCTGAAATGAAAGAAAAATCTATGAGGGAGAAAATGAAATATGATCCTAAATTTGCTACCTCTCCCATATTAGTTACTGATAAAGATTATGAATTCTCTGTTGATCCTGGGTTAATTACCTTGGTTGAATCTGATCCTTTCCATGGCTATGAAACTGAAACCGTTGTGGCACATCTTACTAAATTAAATGATATAGCCACCCTATTTGCTCATGAGGAAAAAAATCGCTATTACTATATTCTTAAATTGTTTCCTTTCTCATTAAACGGTGATGCTAAAGAATGGTATAATACTCTTCCTCCTGGATGTGTGCGTAGTCCCCAGGATATGATTTATTACTTCTCTGAAAAATATTTTCCTGCTCATAAGAAACAAGCTGCCTTACAGGAAATATTTTACTTTGTGCAAATTGAAGAAGAGAATCTCCCTCAAGCTTGGGGGAGGCTTCTCCAATTACTTAATGCTTTGCTTGATCATCCTCTTAAGAAAAATGAAATACTTGGTATCTTCTATAATGGACTAACCGATGCTTCTAGGGACTACCTAGATAGTTGTGCGAGTTGTGTTTTCAGGGAAAGGACTATTGAACAAGCTGAGGAATTATTGAATAATATATTGAAGAATGATAATGATTGGACACTTCCTGAACCACCGCCTAAACCTACTCCGAAGAAGAGGGGTATTTTATATCTCAGTCCTGAAGATATGCAAGAAGCAAAGAAATGCCAGAAGGAAAAAGTTATTAAAGTTGAAGATGTCAAAGATTGAATACAAGAAATGAACTAGGGTTTGAGATGAGATGGTGCTGGTGAAGATGTTGATGAAGATTGGTCCTCCCACGATAAGAGGATCGTTGGTGATGTCGATGGCTTCGATTTCCCCCTCCCGGAGGGAAGTATCCCCGGCGGAATCGCTCTGCCAGAGAGCAAAATAACTCCTGCCCAGGTTCCGCCTCGAGACAGCGGCGCTTCATCCCGAAAGTCTTCTTCTGATTTTTTTTTCTAGTGCAAATGACTTCATATAGCAGAAGGAGGGGGGCGGAGGCCTGTCAGGGGCCCCACAAGCTCGGGGGGCGCGCCCAAGGGGGTAGGGCGCGCCCACCAGGCTTGTGTCTTCCTGGTGGGCCCCCTTCTGTTGATTCTTTCGCCAGTATTTTTTATATATTCCAAAATAATTCTCCATAAATTTTTAGGTCATTTGGAGTTGTGCAGAATAGCTATCTCTGTTTCACCCCTTTCCGGTCCAGAATTCCAGTTGCCGGCATTCTCCCTTTTCATGTGAATCTTGCAAAATAGGAGAGAAAAGGCATAAGAATTGTACCATAAAGTGAAATAATGATCAAAAACATAATAATTATTAGTAGGAAATCATGATGAAAATTGGACGTATCAGTAAACCGACTCCAAAACTTCCATAAAAGTACTATCTGTCCGTTTTGGAATATTTAAAAAATTAGAAAAATCATAAACAGTCCGAAAAGTGCAGGAGGAGGCGACAAGCCTGGGGGGTGCGCCCTACCTCCCCCCCCAGGGCGCGCCTACCAGGCTTGTGGCGCCCTCGTGGACTTTCCCGACTCCGTTTTTCTTCCATGTTACTTGTTCTGCATGGGAAAAATTAATTATATATAATCACGGGTGTTTTGACCACCGCATTGCAAGTTTCTCCTCTGTTTTTGTTTCGTGCTGTTTCCTATCAGATTTTCGAGGCCGGGCATCATGTCTTCCGCTTCCTCCAACAACGTGGGAGACAACGCTTGGTTGCTACAGATGGAACTCAGCAGAGAGGAGGAGGAGGTTACCATGGAAGAAGATGATGGAGATTCGCTGGAGGTCCACCCTCCGGCTTCCGAGAGGAGTACCCTTGCTGGCATCTCCACAACTCCAAATCCTCATCAAGCTGTGAGAAGCACTACAAGCCATGGGATCCCAGAGGTACAAGAAGGGCTTCCTCCAAGGAGACCCATACACAGGTTACATCGGAACAATTTTCATAATTTGGTCCACAATTATGGGGTTGAAAACACTCCTCGCATGCACATACCTTCCAATTGGGATATTTCCCGTCCAAGTGAGAATGATGCAGGAAAGGGATCATGGTGGCCGCAAAATAAACAAATTATGGTTGAAGTGCAAAAGAACACCACCGCGATTCAGCAGTTGCTTCGGAAGGTCCAGAGTTTGAAGGATATCTTACTAAATGTTTTGAAGGACAAGCCCACCACTTCATCACCACCATCACCAAACAAGGAGATTTGAGTACATGGGTATGGCACCACCCTTGGCTTGTGCCAAGCTTGGGGGAGGTGCCCCGGTATCGTATCACCATCACTTTTTATCATCATTATCTATCTTAGTTCGATTCTTAGTTATTTCGTGATTTGGAGGAATAAAATTTTAGTATGATTTAGTTTCGAGTGCTTGCTTAGTGATCCTTCTATCTATGTAATCGTGTGTGAAAGTTATATAATAAAGAGTAGTTTGAGTTGAGTGTTTTGCTTTTGTTGATCCAATCTTAGAAACAAAATAAAGAGGATAATAAGTAAGATCATATGCTAATCCCATGGGGAGTGATGACTTCACATAAAAGAAGTATAATTGATAAAACTTGTTGAAAGTTGACAAACATAGCATTGGTCATTGTTGTAATTAATGAAAAAGTAATAAAGGAAGAGAGGTCTCACATATAAATACACTATCTTGGACATCTTTTATGATTGTGAGCCCCCATTAAATATTCTATGTCAATTAGTCGATGTTGGACAAGGAAGACAACGTAATGAGTTATGTTTGCTTATATTCACATAGAAGTTATATTGTTTTGGATCCTCTAACATGTGGTGCTTGCCCCCTATCTTTTGCTAGCCAAAATTCCACACTAAGTAGAGATACTACTTGTGCATCCAAAAACCCTTAAACCCAGTTTCATGTCATGAGAGTCCACTATATCTACCTATGGATTGAATAAGATCCTTCAAGTAAGTTGTCATCGGTGCAAAGCAATAAAAATTGCTCCTAAACATGTATGAACTTTTATTATAAGGGAAAATAAGCTTTGTACGATCTTGTGATGGTGGAGTAATAAAAGCGACAAACTGCATAATAAAGGTCGCTATCACAAGGGGCAATATAAAGTGACGTTCCTTTACATTAAGAGCTTGCACATCCAAAAATAAAAAGCGCATGACAACCTCTGTTTCCCTCTGCGAAGGGCCTATCTTTTACTTTATGTATTTACTTTCATGCAAGAGTTAATAGTATTCTCCTCTATTCCGTTTTTATTTTTTCTCTTGGCAAGCATCATGTGGTGGGGATTGATCCATGCATATATATCCAGTTGGATGTAGGTGTTCATGAGTTATTATTGTTGAAATTACCCTTGAGGTAAATACGTTGGGAGGCAAAATTATATGAGCTCAAGCTATGGATCTTTTAGCTATTTGAACATCTCTAATATGAGTTGACATCACTAATTGAAGCACTTCTTTTTAATTCCTATGATGAGAAGCCCCTATCTTTCTATGTGTCCGACTGAAACTTTTGCTCCATAAGTATGTCGTGAGTGTCAGCAATCATAGAAGATTAAATGATAGTTGAGTATGTGAACTTGCTAAACAAATCTCTTACATAGACTCTTTCCGATAATATGATGAATTGCAATTGCTTCAGTGACTGAGATCATAGTTTGTTAGTTTTCAATTTGGTTTATGGTTCGTACTTTAACTTGTGGATGAATTGTCACTTTTTCATGAGAAGTTTTATGATGGTATCTTGATGTTATAATAAAGATCATGATGATCCATGTCCGTATTTTATTTTTTATCAACACCTCTCTCTCTCTCTAAACATGTGGTCATGATTATCGATTTCGGCTTTCGCTTGAGGACAAGCCAGGTCTAAGCTTGGGGGAGTTGATACGTCCAATTTGCATCATGATTTCCTACTAATAATCATTATGTTTTTGATCATTATTTCACTTTATGGTACAATTCTTATGCCTTTACTCTCTTATTTTGCAAGATTCACATGAAGAGGGAGAATGCCGGCAGCTGGAATTCTGGACCTGAAAGGGGTGAAACAGAGATAGCTATTCTGCACAACTCCAAATGACCTGAAAATTTACGAAGAATTGTTTTGGAATATATAAAAATTACTGGCGAAAGAATCAACAGGAGGGGACCCACCAGGCAGCCACAAGCCTGGGGGGCGCGCCATACCCCCTTGGGCGCGCCCCCAAGCTTGTGGGGCCCCTGGCAGGCCTCCGGCCCCCTCCTTCTGCTATATGAAGCCATTTTACCAAGAAAAAATCAGAAGAAGACTTTCAGGATGAAGCGCCGCCGTCTCGAGGTGGAACCTGGGCAGGAGCTATTTTGCTCTCCGACGGAGCGATTCCGCCGGGGAAACTTCCCTTCGGGAGGGGGAAATCGAAGCCATCGACATCACCAACGATCCTCTCATCATGGGAGGACCAATCTTCATCAACATCTTCACCAGCACCATCTCATCTTAAACCATAGTTCATCTCTTGTATTCAATCTTTGCCTCAAAACCTCAGATTGGTACCTGTGGGTTGCTAGTAGTGTTGATTACATCTTGTAGTTGATGCTAGTTGGTTTATTTGGTGGAAGATTATATGTTCAGATCCTTAATGCTATTCAATACCCCTCTGATCTTGAACATGAATATGATTTGTGAGTAGTTACTTTTGTTCTTGAGGACATGAGAGAAGTCTTGTCATAAGTAATCATGTGAATTTGGTTTCGTTCGATATTTTGATGCTATGTGATACGTCTCCATCGTATCTACTTTTCCAAACACTTTTGCTCTTGTTTTGGACTCTAATTTGCATGATTTGAATGAAACTAGCCCGAACTGACGCTGTTTTCAGCAGAACTACCATGGTGTTGTTTTTTGTGCACAAAAAAAGTTCTTGGAATTGGACGAAACTTTTTGGAGAATTTTTATGGAATAAATAAAAAATACTGGAGCCAAGACCCACTGGAGGGGGGCCACCTGCTGCCCACGAGGCACCAGGGCGTGCCACCCCCCTTGGCGCGCCCTGGTGGCTTGTGGGGCCCACGTGGCTCCGCTGACCCTAATCTCAGGCCTATAAATTCACAATTCCAGAGAAAAAAATAGGAGAGGAAGTTTTATTGCGTTTCACGATACGGAGCCGCCGCCACCTCCTGTTCTTCATCGGGAGGCCAGATCTGGAGTCCGTTCAGGGCTCCGGAGAGGGGGGGATCTTCCGGCATCGTCATCATCAACCATCCTTCATCACCAATTTCATGATGCTCACCGCCGGGAGTGAGTAATTCCTTCATAGGCTTGCTGGACGGTGATGAGTTGGATGAGATTTATCATGTAATCGAGTTAGTTTTGTTAGGGCTTGATCCCTTGTATCCATTATGTTCTGAGATTGATGTTGCTATGACTTTGCTATGCTTAATGCTTGTCACTAAGGCCCGCGTGCCATGATTTCAGATCTGAACCCTTTATGTTTTCATGAATATATTTGTGTTCTTGATCCGATCTTACAAGTTATATGCACCTGCTACGTGTTATGATCCGCATACCCCAAGGTGACAATAATTGGGATTCTTTCCGGTGATTCTCGTAGTTTGAGGAGTTCATGTATTCACTAAGTGCTAACGCTTTGTTCCGGTTCTCTATTAAAAGGAGGCCTTAATATCCCTTAGTTTCCTTATGGACCCCACTACCACGGGAGGGTAGGACAAAAGATGTCATGCAAGTTCTTATCGCAAGCACGTATGACTATATACGGAATACATGCCTACATTACATTGATGAATTGGAGCTAGTTCTGTGTCGCCCTAGGTTATGACTGTTACATGATGAATGTTATCCAACAAAATCACCGATCCAATGCCAACGAGTTTTTCACATATTGTTCTTGCTAAGTTACTTCTGTTGCTACTACTGTCACAATTGCTACTACTATTGCTGCTACCGTTACTGCTACTATTACTACTGTTGCTAGTGCAATCAAACTATCATACTACCGTGTTACTGATCACTCTGCTGCAGATGTTTACTCTCCAGGTGTGGTTGAATTGACAACTCAACTGCTAATACTTGCAAATATTCTTTGGCTCCCTTTGTGTCGAATCAATAAATTTGGGTTGAATACTCTACCATCGAAAACTGTTGCGATCCCCTATACTTGTGGGTTATCAAGACCTTATTCTGGCGCCGTTGCCGGGGAGCATAGCTCTATTTGCTGAGTCACTTGGGATTTATATCTGTTGATCACTATGAAGAATCTGAAGGATGCTAAGACCAAGATCATTCCCTCTAAGACGAGGGGCGGTAAGGAACTGCCATCTAGCTCTGCACTTGATTCACCTTCTTTTTTGAGTAAACTTGCAACACCACCACCTGCTATTAATTCTGATATGTCACAAGTTATTGATGATACCACTTCTGCCATGAATGATACTTGATGATGCTAGTACTATGCTTGATAATGCTGTGCCACTTGGTGAATTTCTTGCTGAACAATTTGCTAAAGCTAAAGAAATTGAAAATGCTGAAACTCTAGAGAATTATGATTCACCTATTATGCCTAGCTCTCCTACTAGAGTTGAAACACCTGATGAACATTGCTTTGATAGGGAGACGGCTAGAGCCATTCTTGCTTGTAATGATAGAGATGAATTTATAAAATTACTTGCTGAAATGAAAGAAAAATCTATGAGGGAGAGAATGAAATATGATCCTAAGTTTGCTACCTCTCCTATATTTGTTACTGATAAGGATTATGAATTCTCTGTCGATCCTGAGTTAATTACTTTGGTTGAATCTAATCATTTCCATGGCTATGAAACTAAAACAGTTGTGGCACATCTTACTAAATTAAATGATATAGCCACCCTATTTGCTCATGAGGAAAAAATTCGCTATTACTATATTGTTAAGTTGTTTCCTTTCTCATTAAAGGGTGATGCTAAGAAATGGTTTAATACTCTTTCTCCTGGTTGTGTGCGTAGTCCCCAAGATATGATATATTACTTCTCTGAAAAATATTTTCCTGCTCATAAGAAACAAGCTGCTTTTACAGGAAATATTTAACTTTGTGCAAATTAAAGAAGAGAATCTCCCTCAAGCTTGGGGGAGGCTTCTTCAATTACTTAATGCTTTGCCTGATCATCCTCTTAATAAAAATGAAATACTTGATATCTTCTATAATGGACTAACCGATGCTTCTAGGGACTACCTAGACAGTTGTGCGAGTTGTGTTTTCAGGGAACGGACTATTGAACAAGCTGAGGAACTATTGAACAATATATTGAAGAATGATAATGATTGGACACTTCCCGAACCACCGCCTAAACCCACTCTGAAGAAGAGGGGTATTTTATTTCTCAGTCCTGAAGATATGCAAGAAGCAAAGAAATGTATGAAGGAAAAGGGTATTAAAGCTGAAGATGTTAAGAATTTACCACCTATTGAAGAAATACATGGTCTTGACACACCGCCACAGGTAGTAGAGGTAAATTCTCTTATAAAGTTTGATGAATGTGATATCCCTTATAACAAACCTCCTAGTCAATGCTTGTATGAATTTGACAATTATATTATTAAGCATGATCATTTCAATGCAAAGGTTATGAAACAATTGAAACGAAATGCCTACATGATTGATCGCTTGAGTGACTTGTTATTTAGAATTGCTAATGATGTTAAAGGTGTAAGTAAACATGCATCTATGGTTCAAACCCAATTAGAACAAGTTGCTAAATCTCAGAGTGAATTGCTTAATGAAATGAACAACAATATGAATGATCATGCTGTTAGAGTAATGACTAGAGGAGGTAGAGTGACTCAGGAGCCACTTTATCCTGAAGGTCACCCAAAAAGAATTGAACAAGACTCTCAAAGAATTAATGTTGATGCACCCAGTCTATCTAAAAGGAAAAAGAAAAAGAAAAATGATAGGACTTTGCATACTTCTAATGAACCTGAGGTAGAAAAACCCTTAGAGGATAGTAATGATGTTTCTATTTCTGATGCTGAGACACAATCTGGTAATGAACATTCACCTGATGATAATAATAATAATGATGTTCATGTGGATACCCAACCAGACAATGATAAAGAACTTGATAATGATGTTGAAATAGAACCTGTTGTTGATCTTGATAACCCACCTTCTAAAAATAAATGTTATGATAAAAGAGACTTCGTTGCTAGAAAACATGGTAAAGAAAGAGAACCATGGGTTCAAAAACCCATGCCCTTTCCTCCTAAACCATCTAAGAAAAAGGATGAGGAAGAATTTGAACGCTTTGCTGAAATGCTTAGGCCAGTTTTTTTGCGTACTCGTTTGACTGATATTTTAAAGATGGCCCCCTATGCTAAATATATGAAAGACATTGTCACAAATAAAAGAAAGATACCTGAAGCTGAGATTTCTACCATGCTTGCAAATTATTCTTTTAAGGATGGAGTACCTAAGAAACTAGGAGATCTAGGAATACCAACTATACCATGCTCCATTAAACAAAATTAAGTCAAAACTGCTTTGTGTGATTTAGGAGCCGGTGTTAGTGTTATGCCTTTCTCTTTATATAAAAGACTTGATTTGAATAAACTCACTCCCACCGAAATATCATTGCAAATTTCTGACAAATCAACTACCATACATCGGTGTTTGTGAGGATGTGCCCGTTGTAGTTGCAAATGTTACTATCCTAACAGACTTTGTTATACTTGATATGCCCGAGGACGACAACATGTCGATTATCCTTGGTAGACCCTTTTTGAATACTACAGGGGCTGTTATTGATTGCAACAAAAGCTAGGTCACTTTTCATATCAATGCTAATGAACATACAGTGCACTTTCTGAAGAAACAATTTCAAGTAAATGGTATTCGTGTTATTGGAAAGACTCCGACAATTACTATTGGAAGTTTTCAACTCCCCCTTCCTACTGTTAAAAAGAAATATGAAACTCTTATTGTTGGGGAGATGCATATCCCCGTTGAGGTAACTTAGTGTTATACGAAAATTCTTCGGTTTCATGTCACTCGGAAATGGTTTGTTAATAAGACTTGATCAACCTTAGTGATGGATTCTTTTTGAGAGGCATGTGGTCGATGAATTTAGTAAGCACAACCTTCTGTACCCACTTTTTGTTTTCTGTTATTTTTAGTTGAATGCAATAAAATACCATGATTATCCTGTTTTCTGAATTATCCATGCAATAAAAAATGTCCAGAAATGAAAGTGCTCAGAATGCAATAAAATTTTGAAATGTATTTTTATATAATATTTAAGAATTTTTGGCACTAAAATCATACCAGGGGGATGCCCCAGGTGCCCACGAGGAACCAGGGTGCGCCACCCCCCCTGACGCGCCCTGGTGGCTTGTGGGCCCCACGGGGACCCCCTCACTTATCCCTTCAGCCCACTTCGTCTCTTACCTCTAGCAAAAATTCCTGGTAGCTCTCTCTCTCTCGTGTTCCTGCTCCCAAACCTGAGATTTTCGATCTCTTTGCTCGGAGCTCCATTTCCGAAACTGTTTTGGGAGATTGCTACTTGGTATGTGACTCCTCCATTGCCCCAATTAGTTTTTGCTTTAGTGGATTATATTTTGCATAATTAGCTACTCTTGGTGCTACTGAAAATGAGCTTGCATGTTGAATTCTTTGAGTTCCAAGTAGTTTGAATGCTTGATATAGCCTTTAGACATCCATATGAGTAGTTGCTATCAATCTTGTAAAGTTTTATTGATATCATTTTGTGGCCCAAAATTTTTCAGAAATTTGTTCTTAGGAAAATGAATATCTTCCGGAGGAGTTCTTCGAAGCGGACCACCAAGGGAGTCCTTGGGGACTCCTCCGACAACGACCTCAACGTTCCACATAGGACAGAGGTCCAGCCGTGCGAATGGCCACACAATGCCTTCATGCACGAAGCCGGATACTACCAAGAGTTCGCGCAATTTGTTGCTAATGCCGGATTGACCAACTTCCTCGCAGATGAGTGTGACCAGCACCACATCCTTACGAATTCCTTTGTGCAAAACTTTCATTTTCTGAATAGGCTCGAACCCCCTGAGGTGCGCTTTGATTTATATGCTGAACATCATCAGATACCTCTGGCTGAGTTTTGTGAGATTTGTTTGATCCCCTTTGATGGGGGAAATAAGAGAGCCTCTCCCGGAGGAGTTTGAGGGCTTCCTCCGCACTTTAACTGTGGGAGAGACAAGGGGCGTGTCGAGAGCCCGAGCCACTAGCTTACAGTTTCCCTCTGTTCATTACTTTGCTTTATTCATAGGGAAATGCTTGACTGCTAGAGAACAAGTTGGTGCGCTATGTGCACCTGACTTTGCCATTTTACGCCGTGCACTTTATAATGACAACACTTATAACTTGGGAGCTATCATTGCACGCCGCCTACACACTAATAGGACTAAGGGTAAAATCCATGGTGGTATTTATGCTACTCGCTTAGCGAGACGTTTTAATGTTAACATTCACCCTCATGATTACTTGTTGCCTAGAGTTTACTTAGATCACCAGTCTATGAGGGACCACCACTTTCTTGATGCTCCTGAGCCTCCTCACCACATTCGTTATAACTTGGTTTTTAGTGAGGATACTCGTGATATTATTCTGTTGCCTGCACCCACTTTGTTTGATTCTCATGCCAGGAATGGATATATCGTGATGCCACCGGACATCGTTGCTTACCGGAACGCCTTGGCAGCGGCAGAGGAGGAGGCCCAGGACTGGGACACTAGGGTGCCGCCGCCTCAGGACTTTCACATGGGACTGGATGGCTATTACGGATGGCCGTAGACCAAGCTAGGCAAAAGCCTAAGCTTGGGGGAGTACGTATCTCTCACCGACGTTACATTCATGTCCACACACTTCATTCCAATTGTCGGTGTTCATACTTTTTCATTGTATAATCCATGTTAATTTTATTTTCTCGCTTTCTTCTTGTGTGTTTGATATTTTTTTGAGAAAATCCAAAAATATTTCTCGTTTCTTTTCGATTTTTCTTTCTAGCTTAATTAGTTGTAGTATTAAAAGAAAACCCAAAAATATTTCCCGTTTCTTCTTTTGCTTGTTGGGAGTTCTCCCGTGTAAATAGTTTTCTCGTTTTCTTTTTTTTATTTGTCTTCTTCAGGAAAACTAAAAACTCCAAAAATATTTCAGTGTGTTTCTCTGAAATTCTTTTCTTTTGTTGAGTCATCATAGGGAGAAGACCATGATGAAAATGTTGAGTGGTCTCGTATGCATTATTGTTGATCTAACAAAGAGCCCATATTACCTTGTCTTCTCCTTTGAATAAAATGCTTGCAGATTCCAGCTTAGTCCACGGCACACTTGCACTATTTTTATTTTCATATCATTCGGTCGTGCAAGTGAAAGGCAATAATGACGATGATTTGCTGAAGTGACTGTGGCAAGGAAAAGCGGGTATGAACTCAACTTGTTCTTTGATTTTGTAAATATGTTTAACTCAGTATCCATGATTCAGCATATTATGATTAAACATGTTTATGATGACAATTAGAGATTATAGTTGCTCATGCCATGCTTAAGTAGCTAGGAGTGGATAATGATTTATCTTGGATGTCAACATGCATTAAAGTGTTCATGATGTAGTATGATGATATGGTATCCTCCTCTGAATGTTTCAAGTGGCTTGACTTGGCACATGCTCATGCATGTAGTTGATTCAAAACCAACATAGCCTCTACGATATTTATGTTCATGGAGCTTATATCCTACTCATGCTAGTATTCAATGTTGATTATTCATAATGCATGATTATAACCGTTTTCACTCTCTAGCTGGTCGCTTCTCAACCTATTTGCTAACCTTCGCCTGTACTAAGCGGGAATACTGCTTGTGCATCAAAACCTCTAAACCAAAGTTATTCTAGATGAGTCCACTATATCTACCTATATGCGGTATTACTCTGCCGTTCTAAGTAAATTTGCATGTGCCACCTCTAAATATTCAAATGAACATCTGTTTTGTGTGCCCATACTGTTGGGGAACGTTGCATGGGAAACAAAAATTTTCCTACGCACACATAAGATCTATCCATGGTGATGAGCATCTACGAGAGGGAGAGTGAATCTACATACCCTTGTAGATCGCTAAGCGGAAGCGTTAATAAACGCGGTTGATGTAGTCGAACGTCTTCGCGATCCAAATCGCCGAGCGTCCCGCGATCCAATCACGATCCTTCCGATCTAGTGCCGAACGGACGGCACCTCCGCGTTCAACACACGTACGGCTTGATGACGCCTTCACCTCCTCGATCCAGCGAGCGATGGTGAAGTAGTGGTTGAGTTCCAGCAGCACGACGGCGTGGTGATGGTGGTGAGGAACAATCTCTGCAGGGCTTCGCCAAGCGCTACGGAGATTATGACGGAGGAACTAGAGGGTTAGGGTTGCCGCACACGGCTTGGGGAAATCTTGATGTGTCCCGTGTGCTAGCCCTGCCCCTCTATTTATATGTTGAGCCTTGGGGTCTAAACTTGGAGTAAAAGCCTCCTCCAGGTCGGTTTTGCCCGCACAAGGTCGGTTTGGCCCGCAGGGAAAGAGTCCAACTCGGATCCCTGCCGAACCGTGCACAGCCGCACAGAAGCGGTAGTACCGCTTCACACAAGCGGTAGTACCGCTCGGGCGGTAGTACCGCTTCACACAAGCGGTAGTACCGCTCCGGCGGTAGTACCGCTTCACCAAGCGGTAGTACCGCTTACGCGGCAGCAAAACTACTTTTGCACTTTCCAATACCTTGTGGGTTTTATCCTTTTGGCTCATATAAAGTGTTGCTGCACCCGAACACTTCGGTAAACATCCGGAACCCCTTCCGGTGAACTTCGGAACCCTTCCAGAGATCAAAACACTATTATCACATATATCAATCTTTACCTCCGGACTATTCCGGAGATCCTCGTCATGTCCGGGATCTTATCCGGGACTCCGAACAACTTTCGGTCACCAACATAATAACTCAATTATACTAATCGTCACCAAACGTTAAGTGTGTAGACCCTGCGGGTTCGAGAACTATGTAGACATGACCGAGACACCTCTACGGCCAATAACCAATAGCGGGACCTGGATGCCCATATTGGCTCCTACATATTCTACGAAGATCTTTATCGGTCGAACCTCTATGTCAAGGATTCAGTTAATCCCGTATGCTGTTCCCTTTGTTCTTCGGTATGTTACTTGCCCGAGATTCGATCGTCGGTATCACTATACCTAGTTCAATCTCGTTACCGGCAAGTCTCTTTACTCGTTCCGTAATACAAGATCCTGTGGCTAACTCTTTAGTCACTTTGCTTGCAAGGCTCAATGTGATGTTGTATTACCGAGTGGGCCCTGAGATACCTCTCCGTCACACGGAGTAACAAATCCCAGTCTTGATCCATGCCAACCCAACAGACACCCTCGGAGATACCTGTAGAGCACCTTTATAGTCACCCAGTTACGTTGCGACGTTTGATACACACAAGGTATTCCTCCGGTGTCAGTGAGTTGCATGATCTCATGGTCAAAGGAACAGATACTTGACATGCAGAAAACAATAGCAATAAACTGACACGATCAAATGCTACGTTTACAGTTTGGGTCTTGTCCATCACATCATTCTCCTAATGATGTGATCCTGTTACCAAATGACATCTCATGTCAATGGCTAGGAAACCTTAACCATCTTTGATCAACGAGCTAGTCAACTAGAGGCTTACTAGGGACACAGTGTTGTCTATGTACCCACACATGTATTTGAGTTTCCAATCAATACAATTATAGCATGGATAATAAACGATTATCATTAACAAGGAAATATAATAATAACCAATTTATTATTGCCTCTAGGGCATATTTCCAACAGTCTCCCACTTGCACTAGAGTCAATAATCTAGTTCACATCACTATGTGATTTACATTGTAATGAATCGAACACCCATGCAGTTCTGGTGTTGTTCATGTTTAGCCTTTGGAAGAGGTTTAGTCATCGGATCTGCAACATTTAGATCCGTGTGTACTTTGCAAATATTTATGTCGTCCTCCTTGATGTAATCGCGGATGGAATTGAAACGTCGCTTTATGTGTCTGGTCCTCTTGTGAAATCTTGGTTCCTTGGCTAGAGCAATGGCACCAGTATTATCACAAAACAGAGTCATTGGGTTAAGTGCACTAGGCACTACTCCAAGATCTGTCATGAACTCCTTCATCCAGACACCTTCCTTCGCCGCCTCCGAGGCAGCGATGTACTCCGCTTCGCATGTAGAATCTGCTACCACGCTTTGCTTGGAACTGCACCAGCTAACCGCACCCCCATTAAGAATAAATACGTATCCGGTTTGCGACTTAGAGTCATCCGGATCAGTGTCAAAGCTTGCATCGACGTAACCCTTTACGACGAGCTCTTGATCACCTCCATAAACGAGAAACATGTCCTTAGTCCTTTTCAGGTACTTCAGGATATTCTTGACCGCCGTCCAGTGTTCCATTCCTGGATCACTTTGAAACCTTCTGGCCATACTTATGGCAAGGCTGACATCGGGTCTTGTGCACAGCATTGCATACATAATAGAGCCTATGGCTGAAGCATAGGGGATGACACTCATCTTTTCTCTATCTTCTGCAGTCACTGGGCATTGAGTCTTACTCAACTTCACACCTTGCAAAACAGGCAAGAACCCCTTCTTGGACTGATCCATTTTGAACTTCTTCAAAATCTTATCAAGGTATGTGCTTTGTGAAAGTCCTATTAAGCGTCTCGATCTATCTCTATAGATCTTGATGCCTAATATGAAAGCAGCTTCTCCTAGGTCCTTCATTGAAAAACTCTTGTTCAAATATTCCTTTACGCTTTCCAGCATTTCTATATTGTTTCCAATCAGCAATATGTCATCCACATATAATATTAGAAACGCTATAGAGCTCCCACTCACTTTCTTGTAAATACAAGCTTCTCCGTAAACTTGTATAAACTCGAACGCTTTGATCACCTCATCAAAACGAAGATTCCAACTCCGAGATGCTTGCACCAGTCCATAAATGGATCGCTGGAGTTTGCAAACTTTGTCAGCATTCTCTGGATCGACAAAACCTTCTGGTTGCATCATATACAACTCTTCCTTAAGGTAACCGTTAAGGAACGCTGTTTTGACATCCATCTGCCAAATTTCATAATCGAAAAAGGCAGCTATTGCTAACATGATTCTGACGGACTTAAGCATCGCTACGGGTGAGAAGGTCTCATCGTAGTCAACTCCTTGAACTTGTGAAAAACCCTTTGCCACAAGTCGAGCTTTATAGACGGTGACATTACCGTCCGCGTCCGTCTTCCTCTTAAAGATCCATTTGTTTTGAATGGCCTTACGCCCTTCAGGTAATACTTCCAAAGTCCATACTTTGTTTTCATACATGGATCCCATCTCGGATTTCATGGCCTCTAACCACTTCTCGGAATCCGGGCCCATCATCGCTTCTCCATAGCTCGTAGGTTCATCGTTGTCTAACAACATGATTTTTAAGACAGGGTTGCCGTACCACTCAGGAGTAGTACGCGTCCTTGTCGACCTACGAGGTTCGATAGCAACTTGATCCAAAGCTTCATGATCATCATCATTAACTTCCTCTTCAGCTAATGTAGGCTCCACAGAAACAACTTTCTGCGCTGCGCTACTCTCAGGTTGAAGTAAAGGTTCAACAACCTCATCAAGTTCTATCTTCCTCCCACTCAATTCTTTCGAGAGAAACTCTTTCTCAAGAAATGTTCCGTTTTTAGCGACAAACACTTTGCCTTCGGATCTGAGATAGAAGGTATACCCAACTGTCTCTTTTGGGTATCCTATGAAGACGCATTTCTCCGCTTTGGGTTCCAGCTTTTCAGGCTGAAGCTTTTTGACATAAGCATCACATCCCCAAACTTTAAGAAACGACAGCTTTGGCTTCTTGCCAAACCAAAGTTCATATGGCGTCGTCTCAACGGATTTCGATGGTGCCCTATTTAAAGTGAATGCAGCTGTCTCTAATGCATAACCCCAAAACGATAGTGGCAAATCGGCAAGAGACATCATAGATCGCACCATATCCAATAAGGTACGATTACGACGTTCGGACACACCATTACGCTGTGGTGTTCCAGGCGGTGTTAATTGTGAAACAATTCCACACTGTCTTAAGTGACTGCCAAACTCATAACTCAGATATTCTCCTCCTCGATCAGATCGTAGGAATTTAATCTTCTTGTTACGATGATTCTCAACTTCACTCTGAAATTGTTTGAACTTTTCAAATGTTTCAGACTTGTGTTTCATTAAGTAAATATACCCATATCTACTTAAGTCATCAGTGAAGGTGAGAAAGTAACGATAACCACCGCGCGCCTCAATGCTCATCGGACCGCACACATCAGTATGTATGATTTCCAATAAGTCACTTGCCCGTTCCATTATTCCAGAGAACGGCGTTTTAGTCATCTTGCCTATGAGGCATGGCTCACATGTGTCAAGTGATTCAAAATCAAGTGACTCCAAAAGTCCATCAGCATGGAGCTTCCTCATGCGTTTTACGCCAATATGACCTAAACGGCAGTGCCACAAGAAAGTGGTATTATCATTATCAATTCTACATCTTTTGGCATCAATGTTATGAACATGTGTATCATTACTATCAAGATTCAATAAGAATAAACCCCTCACATTGGGTGCATGACCATAAAAGATATTACTCATATAAATAGAACAACCATTATTCTCTGATTTAAATGAGTAACCGTCTCGCAATAAACAAGATCCAGATATAATGTTCATGCTTAACGCAGGCACCAAATAACACTTATTTAGGTTCATCACTAATCCCGACGGTAATCGAAGAGCGAGCGTGCCGACGGCGATCACATCAACCTTGGAACCATTTCCCACGCGCATCGTCACTTCGTCCTTTGCCAGCCTCCGTTTATTCCGTAGTTCCTGTTTTGAGTTGCAAATATGAGCAACCGCACCGGTATCAAATACCCAGGCACTACAACGAGAGTTGGTAAGGTACACATCAATAACATGTATATCATATATACCTTGTTTGTTGTTGTTGGCCGCCTTCTTGTCAGCCAAATACTTGGGGCAATTCCGCTTCCAGTGTCCAGTTCCCTTGCAATGAAAACACACAGTTTCTGGTTTGGGTCCAGCCTTGGGTTTCTTCACGAGAGGAGCAACTGCTTTGCCACTCTGCTTGGAGTTACCCTTCTTACCCTTGCCATTTTTCTTGAAACTAGTGGTTTTATTGACCATCAACACTTGATGCTCCTTCTGAATTTCAGACTCAGCGATTTTCAGCATCGCAAACAGCTCGGCGACTGACTTGTTCATCCCGTGCATGTTATAGTTCAACACGAAGCTCTTGTAGCTAGGTGGCAATGATTGAAGAACTCTGTCAGTGATAGCCTCTGGCGGAAGGGGCATCCCTAACTCAGCCAGACGGGTGGAGTACCCAGACATTCTGAGCACGTGATCACTGATAGACCCGTTCTCCTCCATCTTGCAAGCATAGAACTTATCGGAGATCTCATATCTCTCGATCCGGGCATTCTTCTGAAAGATAAACTTCAACTCCTGGAACATCTCATATGCTCCATGACGTTCAAAACGTCTTTGAAGTCCCGGTTCTAAGCCATACAACATTGCACATTGAACTATTGAGTAATCATCAGAACGAGCCTGCCAGGCGTTCACAACGTCTAGAGACTCAACTGGAGCAGGTGGATCACCAAGCGGTGCATCAAGGACATAAGCCTTCTGGGAAGCCGTAAGGATAATCCTTAGATTACGGGCCCAGTCCACAAAGTTACTTCCATCATCTTTCAACTTAGCTTTCTCTAGGAACGCATTAAAATTCAGGGGTGCTACTGCGCGAGCCATGATCTACAACATAAATATTGCAAAGACAACTTAGACTATTGTTCTAGATAATGAGTTTAGTTAATCATATTACTTAAAAACTCCCACTCAAATTGACATCCCTCCGATCATTCGAGTGTAACATGATCCAAATCCACCAACTCAAGTCCGATCATCACGTGAGTCGAGGTGGTTTCAATGGTGAACATCTTCATGTTGATCATATCTACTATATGACTCATGTTCGACCTTTCGGTCTCTTGTGTTCCGAGGCCATGTCTGTACATGCTAGGCTCGTCAAGTTTAACCCGAGTGTTCCGCACGTGCAACATGGCTTGCACCCGTTGTATGCGAACGTAGAGTCTATCACACCCGATCATCACGGCGTGTCTCGAAACGACGAACTTTCGCAACGGTGCACACTTGGGGAGAACACAATTTATCTTGAAATTTAAGTGAGGGATCACCTTATAATGCTACCGTCGTCCTAAGCAAAATAAGATGCATAAAAGGATTAACATCACATGCAAATCATAAGTGACATGATATGGCCATGAACTTGTGCTTTTGATCTCCATCTCCAAAGCACCGGCATGATCTCCATCGTCACCGGCATGACACCATGATCTCCATCATCTTGATCTCCATCAACGTGTCGCCATAAGGTTGGCGCGCCGACTGTTGCTTCCACGACTATTGCTAACGTTTAGCGATAAAGTAAAGCATTACATAGCGCTTAATGATTGACACGCAGGTCATACAATAATTAAAGACAACTCTATGGCTCCTGCCAGTTGCCGTACTCATCGACATGCAAGTCGTGATATTCTATACAAAACATGATCATCTCATACATCACATATATCTCATCATGTAATTGGCCATATCATATCACATCATACCCTGCAAAAACAAGTTAGACGTCCTCTAATTGTTGTTGCAAATTTTACGTGGCTGCTATGGGTTTGCAAGAACCGTTCTTACCTACGCAAAACCACAACGTGGTGTAGTGATTGCTTTTTGATCTTCTAAAAGAACCCTCTTCATTGAAATCGATTCAACTAAAGTGAGAGAGACAGACACCCGCTAGCCATCTTTATGCAACGAAGTTACATGTTAGTTGAAGGAACCTGTCTCGCGTAAGTGTACGCGTAATGTCGGTCCGGGCCGCTTCATCTCACAGTACCGCTGAATCAAATATCAACTAGTAACGGCAAGCAATATGTATACACCCACGCCCACAACTCGTTTGTGTTCTACTCGAGATCTCATCTACGCATAGACCTAGCTCATGATGCCACTGTTGGGGAACGTTGCATGGGAAACAAAAAATTTCCTACGCACACATAAGATCTATCCATGGTGATGAGCATCTACGAGAGGGAGAGTGAATCTACATACCCTTGTAGATCGCTAAGCGGAAGCGTTAATAAACGCGGTTGATGTAGTCGAACGTCTTCGCGATCCAAATCGCCGAGCGTCCCGCGATCCAATCACGATCCTTCCGATCTAGTGCCGAACGGACGGCACCTCCGCGTTCAACACACGTACGGCTTGATGACGCCTTCACCTCCTCGATCCAGCGAGCGATGGTGAAGTAGTGGTTGAGTTCCAGCAGCACGACGGCGTGGTGATGGTGGTGAGGAACAATCTCTGCAGGGCTTCGCCAAGCGCTACGGAGATTATGACGGAGGAACTAGAGGGTTAGGGTTGCCGCACACGGCTTGGGGAAATCTTGATGTGTCCCGTGTGCTAGCCCTGCCCCTCTATTTATATGGTGAGCCTTGGGGTCTAAACTTGGAGTAAAAGCCTCCTCCAGGTCGGTTTTGCCCGCACAAGGTCGGTTTGGCCCGCAGGGAAAGAGTCCAACTCGGATCCCTGCCGAACCGTGCACAGCCGCACACAAGCGGTAGTACCGCTTCACACAAGCGGTAGTACCGCTTGGGCGGTAGTACCGCTTCACACAAGCGGTAGTACCGCTCGGGCGGTAGTACCGCTTCACACAAGCGGTAGTACCGCTCCGGCGGTAGTACCGCTTCACCAAGCGGTAGTACCGCTTACGCGGCAGCAAAACTACTTTTGCACTTTCCAATACCTTGTGGGTTTTATCCTTTTGGCTCATATAAAGTGTTGCTGCACCCGAACACTTCGGTAAACATCCGGAACCCCTTCCGGTGAACTTCGGAACCCTTCCAGAGATCAAAACACTATTATCACATATATCAATCTTTACCTCCGGACTATTCCGGAGATCCTCGTCATGTCCGGGATCTTATCCGGGACTCCGAACAACTTTCGGTCACCAACATAATAACTCAATTATACTAATCGTCACCAAACGTTAAGTGTGTAGACCCTGCGGGTTCGAGAACTATGTAGACATGACCGAGACACCTCTACGGCCAATAACCAATAGCGGGACCTGGATGCCCATATTGGCTCCTACATATTCTACGAAGATCTTTATCGGTCGAACCTCTATGTCAAGGATTCAGTTAATCCCGTATGCTGTTCCCTTTGTTCTTCGGTATGTTACTTGCCCGAGATTCGATCGTCGGTATCACTATACCTAGTTCAATCTCGTTACCGGCAAGTCTCTTTACTCGTTCCGTAATACAAGATCCTGTGGCTAACTCTTTAGTCACTTTGCTTGCAAGGCTCAATGTGATGTTGTATTACCGAGTGGGCCCTGAGATACCTCTCCGTCACACGGAGTAACAAATCCCAGTCTTGATCCATGCCAACCCAACAGACACCCTCGGAGATACCTGTAGAGCACCTTTATAGTCACCCAGTTACGTTGCGACGTTTGATACACACAAGGTATTCCTCCGGTGTCAGTGAGTTGCATGATCTCATGGTCAAAGGAACATATACTTGACATGCAGAAAACAATAGCAATAAACTGACACGATCAAATGCTACGTTTACAGTTTGGGTCTTGTCCATCACATCATTCTCCTAATGATGTGATCCTGTTATCAAATGACATCTCATGTCAATGGCTAGGAAACCTTAACCATCTTTGATCAACGAGCTAGTCAACTAGAGGCTTACTAGGGACACAGTGTTGTCTATGTACCCACACATGTATTTGAGTTTCCAATCAATACAATTATAGCATGGATAATAAACGATTATCATTAACAAGGAAATATAATAATAACCAATTTATTATTGCCTCTAGGGCATATTTCCAACACATACTGCTCATGGAGCGACAGGGGGCGGTCAGTATCTTCCATGCTAAGCGGGTTATTCTCATGATGAGTGTTTATTCACTTGTCCTTGCACGAGAGGGGCTGGTAATCGGGATGCCCAGTCCCATTATTAAAATTGCAAAATAATAAAACAAACTCCCTCGGAAAGTTGTTGGTATGGAGGGCACCCGAGGATTCGGCTAGCCATGGCTTGTGTTTGTTGGTGGAGGGGGAGTAAACTTTACATTACCGCTTGGGAACCGCTGCTAATGTGTTTAGCATGGAAGATATTGAAAACTCTCGGTCGTGACATTGACAGGAAAGGCATACCTCCCAAAATTATATTTATCTCTGATTTAAACTTTGAGCTCTGGCACCTCTGCAAATCTATGCTTCCCTCTGTGAAGGGCCTATCTATTTACTTTTATGTTATTTTACTTTTATTGTTGAGTCATCACCTTCTCAAACAAGCACCAGACCTGAGAGCACTATTGTCATTCTCATGCATTGTGTATAGTTAATGTTGTGTGCATCATGACTGGATCTCTTCTACCATGAATTACAATGTCTAGTCGCTGCTTGAACTTTGGAGGTGCTCTGCATTTATGTTTTGCGGTCTCAGAAAGGGATAGCGAGATACCATGTTGTCATATTATATCATGATTGTTTTGACAAAGTATTGGCATTTGAGATATCTTATTATTGCTCGCTAGTTGATTATGCCATTGATATGAGTGAATATAATTTCTAAGAGTTATCATTTGCATGGTTAGTTATAATCTTTGCTGAAAACTTGGGCATTATTTAAGCATATATATAGATACAAGAACAAAAGAGTTTGTAAAAGTTTTTCTTTATCACTTTCAGTTTGTCAACTGAATTGCTTGAGGACAAGCAATGAGTTAAGCTTGGGGGAGTTGATACGTCTCCGTCGTATCTACTTTTCCAAACACTTTTGTTCTTGTTTTGGACTCTAATTTGCATGATTTGAATGAAACTAACCCGGACTGACGCTGTTTTCAGCAGAACAACCATGGTGTTGTTTTTTGTGCAGAAAAAAAAGTTCTTGGAATTAGATGAAACTTTTTGGAGAATTTTTATGGAATAAATAAAAAAATACTGGAGCCAAGACCCACTGGAGGGGGGCCACCTACTGCCCACGAGGCACCAGGGCGCGCCCTGGTGGCTTGTGGGGCCCACGTGGCTCCGCTGACCCTAATCTCAGGCCTATAGATTCACAATTCCAGAGAAAAAATAGGAGAGGAAGTTTTATTGTGTTTCACAATACGGAGCCGCCGCCACCTCCTGTTCTTCATCGGGAGGCCAGATCTGGAGTCCGTTTAGGGCTCCGGAGAGGGGGGTCTTCCGGCATCGTCATCATCAACCATCCTTCATCACCAATTTCATGATGCTCACCGCCGGGAGTAAGTAATTCCTTCGTAGGCTTGCTGGACGGTGATGAGTTGGATGAGATTTATCATGTAATCGAGTTAGTTTTGGTAGGGCTTGATCCCTAGTATCCACTATGTTCTGAGATTGATGTTGCTATGACTTTAATATGCTTAATGCTTGTCACCAGGGCCCGAGTGCCATGATTTCAGATCTGAACCCTTTATGTTTTCATGACTATATTTGTGTTCTTGATCTGATCTTGCAAGTTATATGCACCTGCTACGTGTTATGATCCGCATACCCCAAGGTGACAATAATTGGGATTCTTTTAGGTGATTGCCGTAGTTTGAGGAGTTCATGTATTCACTAAGTGCTAATGCTTTGTTCCGGTTCTCTATTAAAAGGAGGCCTTAATATCCCTTAGTTTCCTTATGGACCCCGCTGCCACGGGAGGGTAGGACAAAAGATGTCATGCAAGTTCTTATCGCAAGCACGTATGACTATATACGGAATACATGCCTACATTACATTGATGAATTGGAGCTAGTTCTATGTCGCCCTAGGTTATGGCTGTTACATGATGAATGTTATCCAACAAAATCACCTATCCAATGCCTACGAGTTTTTCACATATTGTTCTTGCTAAGTTACTTCTATTGCTACTACTGTCACAATTGCTACTACTATTGCTGCTACCGTTACTGCTACTGTTACTACTGTTGCTACTGCTATCAAACTATCATACTACTGTGCTACTGATCACTTTGCTGCAGATATTTAGTCTCCAGGTGTGGTTGAATTGACAACTCAACTGTTAATACTTGCAAATATTCTTTGGCTCCCCTTGTGTCGAATCAATAAATTTGGGTTGAATACTCTACCCTCAAAAACTGTTGCGATCCCCTATACTTGTGGGTTATCACTATGTATGTTGTGCTTCCTTTAGTGGTGTCATGTGAACGTCGACTACATGACACTTCACCATCTTTGGGCCTAAGGGAAGGCATTGTGGAGTAGTAATTAGATGATGGGTTGCTAGAGTGACACAAGCTTAAACCGTAGTTTATGCGCTATTCCGTAAGGGTCTGATTTGGATCCATATGTTTCATGCTATGGTTGGAGTTATCTTAATTCTTCTTTCGTAGTTGCGGATGCTTGTGAGAGGGGGTAATCATAAGTGGGAGGCTTGTTCAAGTAAGAACAGCACCCAAGCACCGGTCCACCCACATATCAAATTATCAAAGTAGAGAACGCGAATCAAACAAACATGATGAAAGTGATTAGATGAAATTCCCATGTGTCCTCGAGAACGCTTTGCTTATTATACGAGTTCGTTCCGTCTTGTCCTTTGCTACAAAAAGGATTGGGCCACCTTGCTACACTTTATCATATTTGTTACTTGTTACAAATTATCTTGCTACCAAAACTATCTGTTACCGCTACTTTCAGTACTTGCAGAGAATACCTTGCTGAAAACCGCTTGTCATTTCCTTCTGCTCCTCGTTGGGTTCGACACTCTTACTTATCGAAAGGACTATGATTGATCCCCTATACTTGTGGGTCATCAATGCCTTCCGGGGCATCCCCAAGCTTAGACGCTTGAGTCTTCCTTGAATATTACCTTGGGGTGCCTTGGGCATCCCCAAGCTTAGGGTATTGCCACTCCTTATTCTCCTCATATCGATATCTCACCCAAAACTTGAAAACTTCAATCACACAAAACTTAACAGAACTTCGTGAGTGCGTTTGTATGATAAAGCATAAATCATTCACTTTGGTACTGTCAAGACAAGATTCGTAATTGTTCCCACATAATGCCTATTGTACTCTATCATTTCTACAATTTATATTGACCAATATAAGTCATAGAAACTATAAAACAAGCAAACTATGCGTTGAAAACAGAATCTGTCAAAAACAGAACAGTATGTAAATATCTGAATTAGAGTCATACTTATGTAACTCCAAAAAATCTGAAAAATTTAGGAAAACGTAGACAATTTATAATTCAATAATGTGAAAAAAAATTCAGAATTTTATCACGTTCCAGTATAGAATAGAAATTCCAGAACTGGGTGCAAAAGTTTTTGTTTTTGCACAAAATCAAATCAACAAGTATCCACACTATCCCAAAGGCTTTACTTGGCACATTATTGAAAGAAAACATATAAAACATGATTACTACAGTAGCTTAATCATGTGGACACACAAAAACAGTAGGTATAAATATTGGGTTGTCTCCCAACAAGCGCTTTTCTTTAATGCCTTTTTAGCTAGGCATGATGATTTCAATGATGCTCACATAAAAGTAAAGAATTGAAACATAACGGGAGCATCATGAAGCATATGACTAGCACATTTAAGCCTAACCCACTTCCTATGCATAGGGATTTTGTGAGCAAATAATTTATGGGAGCAAGAATCAACTAGCATAGGAAGGCAAAACAAGCATAACTTCAAAACTTTCAACACATAGAGAGGAAACTTGATATTATTGAGAAGCCTACAGGCATATGTTCCTCTCTCATAATAATTTTTAGTGGCATCATGAATGAATTCAACAATATAACCATCACATAAAGCATTCTTTTCATGATCCACAAGCATAAAAATTTTGTTACTCTCCACATAAGCAAATTTCTTCTCATTCATAATAGTGGAAGTATCGTATGAAACTTGAATACTAAAAATTGTTTCCACATTAAAAGAGTAATGTTCAGTAAAAGGGTATTCATAATTATGACAAGTTTTATAATAATAATCATCACTACTTTTCAAAACATAAGTATCATCACAATAATCATCATAAGTAGCAACTTTGTTCACATCATAATCAATTGAAACCTCTTCCAAAATAGTGGAATCATCATTAAATAAAGTCATGACCTCTCCAAATCCACTTTTATCATTATTATAAGATTGAACACCCTCCAAAATAGTGGGATAATCATTACCTAAAGTTGACACTCATCCAAACCCACTTTCATTATTATTGCAATCATCATAGATAGGAGGCATGCCATCATCATAATAAATTTGCTCATCAAAAGTAGGGGGAATAAAAAGATCATCTTCATTAACCATAGAATCCCCAAGCTTAGGATAAACATTATTTGCAGCAAATAAATTCTCAAACATGTCATTCCAATCAAACATAGCATCCCCAAGCTTGTGGGTTTGCATATCGTTGGCATAATCACTCTTATCATCAATAGTATGAATAGCACCAATAGTATAACAATTATTATCATCATAATTTCCCAAGTTGGTGCCAAAAATTTTCAAGATCATAAGAAGTATCATTATCTTCCCAATCATAATCATCATAACAAGTAATAGGCAAAACAAAATCATCATCAAGTGTATCATCTTCTACAATTATTTTTGATTCATTCTCATGAGGCACAACAATAATAGGAGCAACATTATTTGGGAGAGATACCTCTTTACCTCTACTTTTCCTTATTTTCTTCTTCTTCACCACATTATGTGTGGGTTTATTTAGTTTTTCCGAGCTTCTTATTGAAGAGATTGGTTGGATAGGAAGCTCCTTCTCGTCACCTGTTTCATCACGTGAGACAATAGGAGGGAAAGTGGAAATCTTTACCCTTTCATTATTATTCCTTTTATATTCTATTTGTTTTCCCGTCTTTCTATAGTTGGCTATATAAGCATTCTCATTGCAATTTACCACACAAAACATATAGATTTCCATTAGATTACATTCAGTATGGTCCATGAATATGAATGCTTCAAACCAACTATTTTTATGTGACAATTCTTCACACCCCAAAAATAGACAAAGTTCATTATAAAGTTCAAGGGTGATCAAGTTATTGCAATATTTGGACACGATTCGATCATGAAAGAGTATGCATTGGAAATTAAGATGACCAATCTTATTGCAAAGTTCACAAGTAATGGTATGAAGAGAGCATAACTTTGTAGCAAATTCATCTATCACTTTAAGCCACCAATTGGTTTTATCATGTTTATGCTTCTTACAAAATCTATCATCCCTATATGGCATGGCTTCACAAATTTTATTCACTCCACAAAAATTGACATGCTTATAAGAAACCTTTTTATCATGACTAGTGCAATCATCATTAGCATTATGGATATTCAAAGAATTCATACTAACAACATTGCAACCATGCTCAACATTCAAGGAACTCACATTAAACATTTTATCAAATTCTTCCTCTAACAATTGAGCACAATTTTCTGATCCATCATTCTCAAGAAAGACATTATATAGATGAAGTATTTGAGGCAACCTCAATTCCACTTTTTTGTAGTTTTCTTTTATAAAACCAAACTAGTGAATAAAACAAGAAACTAAAAGATTCAATTGCAAGATCTAAAGAAATACCTTCAAGCACTCACCTCTCCTGCAACGGCGCCAGAAAAGAGCTTGATGTCTACTACGCAACTTTTATTCTTGTAGACGTTGTTGGGCCTCCAAGTGCAGAGTTTTGTAGGACAGTAGCAAATTTCCCTCAAGTGGATGACCTAAGGTTTATCAATCCGTGGGAGGCGTAGGATGAATATGGTCTCTCTCAAACAACCCTGCAATCAAATACAGGAAATTTCTTGTGTCCCCAACACACCCAATACAATGGTAAATTGTATAGGTGCACTAGTTCGGCGAAGAGATGGTGATACAATTGTAGTATGGATAGTAGATATAGGTTTTTGTAATCTAAAAATATAAAAACAGCAAGGTAGCAAGTGATAAAACGGAGCACAAACGGTATTGCAATGCTTGAAAACAAGGCCTAGGGTTCATACTTTCACTAGTGCAATCTCTCAACAATGCTAACATAATTGAATCATATAATAATCCCTCAACGTGCAACAAAGAATCACTCCAAAGTTCCTATTAGCGGAGAACATAAGAAGAAATTATTGTAGGGTACGAAACCACCTCAAAGTTATCCTTTCCGGTCGATCTATTGAGCCATCCCTATAAGTGTCACAAACAGCCCTAGAGTTCGTACTAAAATAACACCATATGATACGCATCAACCAACTCTAATGTCACCTAGATACTCCAATGTCACCACAAGTATCCGTGAGTTGATTATTCGATATGCATGAAGACAACTTCAGATTCATAATATTCAATCCACACAAAGAACTTCAAAGAGTACCCAAAAGTTTCTACCGGAGAAAAGAAGATGAAAACGTGCAACCAACCCCTATGCATAGATCACCCCAAGGTCACGGGAATCCGCAAGTTGATTACCAAAACATACATCAAGTGACTCAATAGAATACCCCATTGTCACTATGGGTATCCACATGCAAGACATACATCAAGTGTTCTCAAATCCAAAGTATTCAATCCGACAATAACGAAACCTCAAAGGGAAAGACTCAATTCATCACAAGAAGATAGAGAGGGAAGAAACACCATATGATCCAACTATATTAACAATGCTCGCGGTACATCAAGATCGTGCCAAATCAAGAACACGAGAGAGAGAGAGAGAGATCAAACACATAGCTACTGGTACATACCCTCAGCCTCGAGGGTGAACTACTCCCTCCTCGTCATGGAGACCACCGGGATGATGAAGATGGCCTCCGGCGATGATTTCCCCCTCCGGCAGAGTGCCGAAATAGGGCTCCGGATGAGATCGCATCGGAACAGAGGCTTGCGGCGGCGGTGTGGGAGTTCTAGGTTTCTTTTCGGGGTTTTCTATATTTATAGGAATTTTCAGCGTTGGATTCATGCCAGGGGGCCCACGAGGGAGCGACAAGCTCGCTAGGCCCTTCCTACCCCCTAGGGCGGGCCTAGCAGGCTTGTCGCTTCCTCGTGGCTCTTCTGGTCCTTCCACAAAGCTTCGGGGGTCTCTTATGTTCCAAAAAAATCACCAAAAAGTTTCAGCCCAATCCGAGAACTTTTATTTCTGCACAAAAAACAACACCTTGGTAGTTCTGCTGAAAACAGCGTTAGTCCGGGTTAGTTCCATTCAAATCATTCCAAAACCATATAAAATTGTTGTCAACATGGCATGAATACTTCATAAATTATAGATATGTTGGAGACGTATCAGCCCCCCACCCCACAGCGGAAGATCCCGCCACCGCTGCCGCTGGCGTTGGCCGCGGTGGTGGCAGCGCCCGGTGCCAAGGCGCTGAGGCAGGAGGAGGTGGCGGCAACCACTCGAGGCGGTTGGGGCACCTCGGGTTGGGGGCTTCGCACCGCGGCCAGTTCGGCTCCCTAGCCGTGCGGCGGCAACCGACGACCCCTTGGCTGGTGGTGCTGGCGATGGTGGGCATGGCGGCGGCCGCGGATCTGGATCCCACCCAGATCCGTCACCGATTCTTCATGTGGATGGTCGGCGGCGCGATGAGGGGTCTGGTGAGGGGATGGAGAATCTCCGTCGGAGTACCGGCGGCAGCATACGTCTTCATGGCGAAGCTCCGCGCGGTTCCAGCCAGCCGCGAGATAAGGACGATGCGGCTTCCGGTGAAAACCGCGCCTGACTGCAGTCTTGGCGGACGATGGCGGCGTCTCTGACGTCGTTTCCTTCTCGAGGCATCGTTGTTGCAGGTCACGTCTACCGGATCGGACGATGACGGCGCCTTCGGTGTCGTTCTCCCTCCTGGGGGCATCGTTTTGGAGCAAGTGGTGGCTGGAGGGGACAAGAGGAGGAGCGGTGTTACATCTACCGCAAGCCGACGGCGAATCCCGGCGGCATGGCGCTGCGGAGTTTCAGCGACGGGCGCATGTGGATGGATACGTGCAGGATGGTGGCGTTGTCTGGCGCCGTGGTGGCGTCGACGGCAGGCCTGGCAAGCTCGGTGCGTCAGTACTTGCTCTGGAGATGGATCGGTGGAAGAGGGCGGCGGCGGCCTCTGTGAGTCGCTGGACCGGTGTGTGACCCAGTCCCGGCATTATGGCTTGGCTGGGGCATTCGGCTTTAGATGTTAAGCTTTGGTGTGATGTCTGTTTGGTATTCGGCTCGGACATTCGGCACCCCTTCATCAAGGGGATAGGAGTAGCGACAGGTGTTGCCAAGATGGTGGCTTCAGACTTACTGATGTATTACTTTGTAAGGTCTTTGTGAATAATTAATAAAATGGTTGCATGCATCACCCAGATGCAGAGGCCGGGGGTATATCCTTCTTTTCTAAATAAAAAAATTGTTCATTGATTCCATTACTGAATCAAATGCATGTAGTTGTTCAGAGTTCATATTGCCAAAGATTCTGAAATGATGTTCTTTTTATTCCTCTTTGTTATAATTCATCTCTTCATTGAGCAGTCTATTTCCAAGTTCCTTTATCTGTGAAGAATCCGGATGTTGTATTCCGGGGTGTTCCTTAAATGTCTTTCCAGCTTGTCTCATGAGCTTATCTACTTTCACCAAGGCGTATCCTTGCTTCTGTGTATCTGTTAGGCAACGTGTAGGATAGTTCAAGAGTCTTCTCTGCCTATACTTCCATGCGTTCGCTTAGAACTTCTGAGCATGTCCCCCACAATATTTTTGGGCTTGTGACTTCAGTGGCATAAGATTGTTGTGAACAGTTGTCTTAGCTGGTTGCCAATCACCCAGTCTGATGCCCCATTTATGCACTCAATCCACTCTGTCGTCGAAATCCTAGTGCTTCGCAAGCAGACTTGTATGAAGTGTGGACAACTCCATTTACGGTTCCTTTTGAAAGACATGCATCATTTGCAGGCGTTAAGTAGCATTCGCATGTAGTATTTTTCACCATTTGTTGTATGAGCATAATATATCCTTCCAACGGATCTTCCTTTCTTTGTTTTGCTCCACTTTTCTCTTTTTTCTTCCATACCCATTTTAACGGGAACTCTGCATATGTTAATTCTCTAGCTTCACAGGATCTTGTTTGTCTCCATCCACTGTGTAAATTTTGTTATTCCCACTCTTTCTTTCCTTACGATCTTTGTTAAATCTGTATAATCGGATAAAATGATTTGTTGCTCATTCTCCAGGTGGAAAGGCAACCTTTCGATGTAGGGATCTCGAAAGTGCATTTTGAACTGAAATATTCTTCAACACGAGTCATTGCCTGATATGTACGTGTACTTGAGGTATCTATTAATCTTATCGTTTTCTATTAGCGTTGTCGCTTGGTTATCACCTTTAGTTATATATATTTTTAAGGTATTTTATTGATAGAGATCTGGTGCATACCTTAACTTGTGTGTGCTTGATATTTCCCCTTTCTATATGTATCTTCCATCATCTCGTCTTCTATATACTGGTTATCCATCTTCACCTACGGTGGTATTGATGTCATATTTTTTGGGGAACTTTCTTATACATGTGTTGTCGACCATGCCACATGGTCCATGCATCATGTAGTTCTCAACCACTACATATCCTTATGGATCAACTTGTCTTGAATTTCAGTGCATGTTATCCTATCTACCTCTGATGGTTCGGGGTACTTGTGTTTCTTTTCCTTTCTGTCAAGGAATATGACTATGTGGGCATGTGGGAGGTCCCCTTTTTGGAACTTTATTGTGTGTATAATTGCAATTTTTAAATAACCATTAGTTAATTTTCTATAGGGAAATAGTAAGAGGTGTGATCAAGCAGTTGGGTATTACTTGCGAGTGTTTTTTTAAAGTATTCCCTTTCTCTTATGTCTCTCACGAACTCCTTGACCTTTATGTGGAACACTTGGTCAACAATTTCAGGTCTTTCTGATGCTGTTTAGCCTACTTGTAGCATTGATTGAATTTCCGACTAAACTGTGTTGCACGTGAATGTCACAAATAGGTTGGGGTATCCAGTCCATCGACATTTTGTCATAGCGTCCTGGTAGTTTTGTGCTTTGTATCTTGGGCTATCTGTGAAGCTAGATGGCAGCAGTATCCTCCCTCCTACTTGGTCAGCCCTTGTATCTCCTTTCTCTATTGCGTCTTGCAAGCCAACATATAATTCCATTCTTAGGTTTCCTTAATGTCTTTTGATCAAAATGCATGCAAGGACATCCACAATGAACTGCAATGTAAGCTTTTCACGCATCATCAAGTGCATCAATTGGTTTGTACTTTGTTGTAGACGATACACATAGTATTCTAGCATTGTTACATGCTTTCTCTTGCATTTTGCATCTTCTTTTAATATGTAAGGTATATTTTCTCTGTAACCATCTTCTCCGTAGGGGAACAATAATGGATACTGTATGGCCATGGATTTAGGATTGTTCTCTGAGATTCTTCTTGGCTTCCTGTCTTTGTACTGAACAATGATATCCAGTCCTTTTCTATTTTCTATTGTACCACTCACAGTCAAGGCTGCACCACATCATCACACTTGCATCTTGGTTTTCCAAGGTTCTGAATTTCCATATCTATCCTTTCCGGTGTCCTGTTAAAGTTTTTTAATTTAGCATCAATTAAATGTTAGTAATGTCTGGTCTTCTTCATTCTAAAAAACACACTTATAATAGAGCTTACATATCTAGTGTTCTTTCCTTTTTCCTTGATTTTGCTCTGGTAAATTTTGTGTTACTTTTAGTCCTGTTCACGTGCTTAACAAAGATATCAGGTTCATGAGTATAATATTGTCGATTTTGATTGAAGATTGTTTCTTACCTCCTAGTCTTACCAGTCGCTGGTTGTGCACTGCTCTTGGTTTGTATTTTCTTTTGTCTTGAGCTATCTCTGTTGAATAACTTTCCCTGCATAAACATAAATACCATTTAGTAGAAATAAGAGAAAAAATTTGCACAATCATTTTATTACTCGTGGTAGTGGTGAATGTAGATGGACATCTAGACAGGGCATGGTTCCTTGTGGCAATTCAACAAATTCAGTGATCCACCTTATGAGGTGGCATGTGAAATCTCTCTAGATGAACACAGCTTGAAGTATAATTGAAGTATCGTTGATCCATTGATTCCATATAGGTACTTACAGGAGGTGGTGGTCTGATCCCTCGATGGAGCCGATGACAATTGAGGAGAGTCAACAAAGGAGATTGGGGATGGCGATCGAGGAGAGTCAACAAAGGAGATTGGGGATGACAATCGAGGAGAGTCAATATAGGAGATTGGGGTGCTAGCAACCGTTGGGGGAAGACGATATCCAAGTGTTGCTCGCTGGAGGAAGACGATGTTGAAAGGGGGCTCTGAAGTCGAGAGGAAAGCTAATTAAAAGATAAAACGAAGGTACTCCAAGACCCCGGAGGTAGTACAATAGTGCACTCCGTCATGTGCGTTGTCGACTCAGGTCTATCTCTACACTAATTACCATAGACCAGTCTTCACGGTGAGCTAATCAGCCATGAAGCCATCTAAATAAAGCTAATCCAACAATTTACTCCTAGCTTCCAGCTACCCACTAAACGATTCTTCTACAATGTCTCTGAATTCTTACTGCCCAATGGGTGACATTCTCTTCTACAGTGGACATTATAAACGTAATGAGTTGTGATGAGTTGTACGTAGGCACATAATAACTCGAGTTAACATCTATGCAGTGCTATCCAGATCGAGCGCAACTGTGTGGTGAACGTGTGTACATGGAGAAAAATCAAAACTTGAACCACGTACCTAGCAGGCAAGTATTGGATCAATCTTGTAGGGTCTCGTGGTGCACGTGCGTACATGGGGCAGGAAAATTAATTAAAACCTGAGCCACGTACCTAGCTCTTTGTTGCTCCTTACTTGTAGGCAAGTCTTGGATCTATATTGTAGGGTTTCGTGTTGCATGTGCGTACATGGGGATGCAGATTAAAACCTGGGCCGCTGATGGTAGGTCGATCGGCCATCGGCTCCGGAATACGGCGGCTGCGTTAACCTTGCCGCTGATGGTAGGTCGACCGGCCATGGGCTCCGGAATATGGCGGCTGCGTTAACCTTGATTGATCTTCATAAATAGGTTGACGAGAAGGACCAAGCTAGGGCATCCAAAAACAAGGTGGCAATGTCGTTTGAGGATGGAGAGCCCGTAACTCTGATTGGCTTTTTTTTTTTCTATCTCGATTGGCTGTTTGAGATAGAAAAGTTGGGCAGTTGCAAATAATTCCATGGCATGATGGGTAATTTTTTTACTAAATAGATGGACAGATGTTTCTAATTTTTGTGAGAATTTCTAGTATATATCTTTTTTCTGGTTAGCCCGTTAAGTACTTTTTATATATAATAATAAATAGATGGACAGATGTTTCTAATTTTTGTGAGAATTTCTAGTATATATCTTTTTTCTGGTTAGCCCGTTAAGTACTTTTTATATATAATAATAGACTTCAATCTAATCTAATGGCTGTGGTTTATTGATTTACTAAATAGATGGACAGATGTTTCTAATTTTTGTGAGAATTTCTAGTATATATCTTTTTTCTGGTTAGTCCGTTAAGTACTTTTTATATATAATAGATTCCATGTGTTGTGAACTGTGATACATACACATATTGCATTTATAGAGTATAGATTGAGCGTATTTGGATAATATATGAGTTATGTACTCAAAACAGCGTGATGCTTGGGAACTTCATTGGACAATAAACATTCAAACGGATGCGTGTCACGGCGATTGGCAATGAAGTAGGTCGTGCATGAAATGCGGAGATGGTACCTGCAAGCTGGCAGAATTTGGTATACTCTAGTTATAGTACATAGTAACACTCATTAAGGTCGTCAAGGAAACGAATAATACTGCGTCCGTCAATAGGTAGAGTGAATGTGAGCAATGCATTCAGAGGGGACATATAGAAGTCAAAGAAAATGTAGGCAAGAGTTGTTTATTTACTGGTATGAGCAAGAAAGGCACATTGGATACCAATCTATTCAGTTCAAATATGCAGATTCCTCTTACAAAGAAACAAATTTCAAATATACGTACACACACCATTACCAGTACCATATATATATGATCGCTGTGCAATTCTGGGCCAGACTGCTTACTAATTTTGTTGGATTCTTTTAGTAGGCCTTTGCGTGTGCAGGTCCTATTTATCTTCTGGACAGCTTGGCACTTAAGAAATAAATGATGCGATTTTTGGTGAGGAAAAGGGATCTGTTCTCGCGTCCGCTAATTTTGTGGAATAGCTATTGGTCATCTTATTAGGGTCTGTCATAGCGCTAACGTGGTGGTTTCCAATAATAAAGGAAATGGAGTGTCTTGTTTCGGTCTACCGAATCATCCGAGACACCAGTAGAAAAACCCTTATAAGTAATGTAGATAATTAGTTGTGCCGGCTTTGAATCGGTCGCCATTGGTCTTTTGTCAAAATACCAGCGGCGTGGAGAAGGGCGTCTATGCTATATGTACTAGTGGAGTCGGGTACGGCGCAGACGCCCCTGTTTTTTGCAAAATAGCTCAAGTGTTTCCTCTTCACGAAATAGGCTTTCGCCCCGCTATATATATATAGCAACCACCCGATACAACATGAATCATTGCTGGGGCAAACAGCACAACCACGCCCAAAAGAAAAAGAAAGAGAAAACAATGACAACACCGGCGGATCAACGAAAACAATAATGACTTGCAACCGCTGCGTCCCCTCCGGAGTATTCCCACCACGAGCCTAGCACTCTGATTCATCACGTACCAAGCAGCACCTCCAAGAAGGATAGTGACGACGACGACACTGCTGCCCGGACAGGTCCTAGGGTTTCCCCCGGTACGCTCCGAGGAGGTGGAAGGGGGTACACCCGACACCCTTCAGGAAGGAAGGGTGACACTCTCAAGCGTCACCGTGTCGGTGTCAAATGACAAGGATTTCTCCCGACCCCCAGAACACCACCTCCCGGACAATCAGAGGCGTTCCACCAAGCGTGCCATCCACCAACATACGCCTCCACGGTCTTGCAGTCACCATCGTCCTCTCACCATGACCAACGTAGCAAGGCCGGTCAGCCTGAAGTGAACCAACCGCAGACAAGGCCCGACAGGACAGCAACCACGACGGAGGGTACCACCTCCACCGTCCAAGACGGCCGCCGTCCGGACGCGATGACAAAAGCACACCGAGCCATTGAAACCGAAGGGCGGCAGCAGCGCAGCCACCTGGAGGACGTCCTCCACCGCCATCGGCGGGTGCCGACCTGACACAGCAACAGGGACACACCAGGCCAAGCCGGCCCGGCCGAGCCACGAGGCTCGTAAAGTCCCCGCCGCCGTGCTGCTGCACGTAGGCCGCCGCCGCCGCTACCCTCTATCAGCCCAAAAGCTCAGCCGGACACGAAAAGGCCCGTGAAGCTTCCATCGCCACGCTGCAGCGGTGTGGCGTCGACCCTGTCGTCCCCGTCGCGAGACGCGCCGCAGGTCAACCGGAGGCACCGAGGCAGGCCCGTCCTGGCCCAGATCGGGCCCGGGGGGCCCAGATCTGGGCCGACAGGGCCGGAGCGCCGCCACCGTCGCCCAGCCACCAACGGCAGCCCCACCACCACCAAGGCGACCCACGCCGCACCAGGGGGAGCCCCGCCGCCGCGCCGGGCCGTGGCCGCCGAGGAGCACCACCAGGCCCCGGGCTGCCCCGCGCCACCCGAGCCAGGAGGGGAAGGGCCAGAGGTCCGCCCCACCGGGGCCGCCCGGCCAAGGGCCGGCACAGCACATCGGCGACGGCGGGAGGGAGGAGGGAAGGGGGGCGAGGAGGCGGGGGGGGGGGCGCGGCCCGGCCGCCGCGGGGGCGGCGCGGGTCGCGGGAGGGGGAGGGGGGTCGTTTTCTTTCCCCAAGTGTTTCCTCTTTCCCCGGTGCCACTGAAATTGGCCGCACCGGCAGCGTCCAGTCGAGCCCCGGCGCCACAAATGACCCACAAAATTTCAATGACATTTGTCCTGCTTTTGAAGCCTATGTTTTTATGCCCATCAAATTTAGCAAGATTTCTCATAATTCTTGAATATATCAATGTAAATGGAGACCGTAGCAAGCCGCCGCGCTCATGCCGCTCCTCATCGTCTTGATCCTCGCTCTCGCCGGACGGTCGCGTGGCCGTTGTGCACGCATTCCTAGAGTGTGGGTCCGACTGCGTCGACAATGGAGGTCACAATGCCAACAGCCATTGTCACGTCATCTGCGGCCTGCAAGGCGTTATACGCGGTCGCTTGGAGCACGGACTGGTGACGGTGTCCTGGACTAGGGGGTGCACACCACGTCGGCCCGCCACTTATGGGCCGGGCCGAGGACCCACCAGTAACTGAATAATGGGCCCCGTATGCCCTAGCCCTCGGCGTAATTAAGATGAAGACCTCCGAAGACTTGGCGTACACTTCAAGGCGTGTTTAAACAATCGGCGTGTTTGTCCCTAGATTGTAATCGTCCATGTGTAAACCCTAGATACCCCCGGTGTCTATATAAGCCGTGGGGTTTAGTCGGTAGAGGGACGACTTGTCAAGGTGGAGAGCTTAGAACTCGTTCATACGATCTCGATGTATATCATACTGTACTTTGTACCCCATCACAATCAATATATCAAGAGCAGGACGTAGGGTTTTACCTCCTCGAGAGGGCCCGAACCTGGGTAAATATCGTGTCCCTATTTCCTCCTGTTATCATCTTGCTCAGATCACTAGCTTGGGATCCCCTACCAGAGATCCGCCAGTTTTTGCACTGACATTGGTGGCCCATGCAGGTCCTGCTGTGTGGTCACAAGAGCTCGATCAATGTCGAATCTTTGGATCAATGATAGCATCGGCTACAGGGATATCTTCGTCCCCGGCCAGCTTTTCGCCTTCGGCAGCGTTGTGCTACACGCTGACTCGACTGGCCATCTTGGCCAAATAGAGAACTTCTCCCCAGGCCAGACCATTCGATTTGGCAATCTGGAGTATGTCGCAGATTCACACGGTGAGCTTGCTTTCTTAGGTTGGGTGTCAGACCAGCCCGAGAATTCCACGGATGTCGTTGTCCACGCACCAGATCCAATCTCGGAGCAGGCCCACGATGCAATTTGTACCTCGAATCTAGCTTCAATCTCGGATCCGAGTATCACCTCGCTGGCTCAGGCATCAAGCCCCACCAGAAAAAATCCCGAGGCTGCGTCGGGAAGTACCTCGGTTAAACTTCAGGTCAGCTCCGCCTACAGTCAAGAGATGGGGGAGGCCGACCTCTCTTCTCTAAACGAGATGCTGGATCGAATCCAAAGTCTTGGAATCTCGGACGGGCAGACTTCGGTCTATGACCAGATCGGATGTAACTCCGGAAGTGCAAAAATTTTCATCCCACCCACCTAGTCGCTACGTATGATCGAGGACTTAACCGACGTACTGGACTATGCTTCCGAGGAGGCCGCCGACATGGAGGAAGATGAGGATGATATGTCATATATCGCATCACCACTCACCACCGGCTACACCGGGAATTGGGCGGCTAGCTCCACCCACGATGTCTACATGGTAGATACTCCCAAGGATGAGGGGTGAGATAAAAAGCCCCCCAAACATAAGTGCCGAAGACACCGTAATAGGGGCGCGGGCAACAGTGAAGCCAGCCATTACGCAACTGATAACGGTGACATCACCGACAACGGTGCCACTCCAGACGGCACCAAAGACCAAAACGCAGGCGATAACGCTGGCAACGGTCCCATTGACGACGCCGCACCCAACGGGGACGACGACCCCGAGGACCATGATTATTACCCAGAGTTTGAGGAAGATTTAAGCCTCGGACCTGACGAATTTGATATCCCCGAGGATCCCCTAGATGATCCTCGGCTGCAGGCCTTCCACTGGCAGTTAATTAGCACCGCCAAGAGCATGAAGCAAAAGTTCCAGAAGCTTCGAGCCGAACAAGACAAACTAAATGACAAATGGATCGAGGTCCTTAGTGCCGAGTAAGAACTCAAGGAAAGATACGTGGGAAATAACCAGTACTACCCGCGAAGGAGACTACTCCCAGAGTTCGACAAAGAGGTCACCGGCACCCCGCTGTCAAGGCATAATTGGGCTGAAAAGCCTGACCACCATCCTCGGGGCAAGACTGGCCGACGGGAGAATATTATAATCCCCTTGATTTACCTCGCAGTCACGGCAAGGAACCACTTCCGCCCCAGAAACCTTATGATCTACGCAAGAAGCCGACGTCAAGGCAAGAAGCTCCATCACGATCGATTTACAGATCTAGAGAGCGCCCATTCGAGGAACAGGCGGGGTACTCAGCCTGGCTAGCCAAGTATGGCCAGCCGCGCGATAACACGCGCGGTCATGCCACGGCCGACGTCCGCCACATAGTGGCAAGGGTCCGAGGTGCCGCCCATCCCTTGTGCTTTAGGGATAAAGTGATGGAACATGAATTCCCAGAGGGGTTTATGATGGGGTCACCTACCACCGGTAGGGACAAGGACCTGACATCTAGGGCCCACCTAAGGCCCACACTATCATTCAGAGACCCCTGGGTCACAAGTGCAACCGGATGCACACCGCAAAGGATTCACTCGGACCTTGCACGGACAACACTCGGACAGACGTCTACTCTCCAGTCGGCCAGTCATCATCACTCGGACACGGGAGGCGTACGGATGGCGTGGAGCAGCAACGGTCGAGTAGTCTTCAACTAGACTTTAAGCATAGTTATGGCTACCGTTACCAGTAACCGCCGTAGTCATAGTCGTGTTAATCAGTGTTAAACGCCCTTAACCGCTGTACTTATTGTCATTAATGCCCGGCGACGTGGTGGCTAAGAGGCTACGGCGCACTCCTATATAAGCCGCCCTCTCCCTTCGTTGCAAGGGTTGAGCACTCATTGTAATCAGATACCCCCAGAGAAAACAAGCCTCAGGGCACGAGATGTAGGGCTTTTACCTCCTCCGAGAGGGGCCTGAACTCGCTAAATCCGAGTGTCACACCTGTGCTGTAGCTAGGCTCCGCTCCTCATTCGTACCCCTAGTACTTACTGTCAGACTAGTAACCACGATAGTTGGCGCCCACCGTGGGGCAGAGCGTCTAGCGATTTTTAGCAGTTTAGGTGGAATTCCATCATCACCATGTTAGTCGGTGGCGAAATCCGTTTCGGAGCTCTCAGCTTCATCGCCGACGACTCAGCGTGGCTCCCAGAGGCCCCGCTGGACGTGGAGTCGCTGCCCATCCGTGGCGCAGCACACTTCTGCGCATCTTCATTCAGAGTTCTCCTTCGACAGCCATCGGTTCCGTACCAAGTGGCTTCCGTCCTTCCCGTTGGACGTCGTCGCAAGCGCTCCGGGCGCTCACGGCTCCAGCGTTGGATCAGGCATGCGGTGGTCATTCAGGCCGTGACGGAGCATGTGGCGGCTCTTGATCCCGACGAGCCCGCCCTAGACCTTTTCGCTGAGCTCCACGAGGACTCTGTCAACAAGTCCGAGTGCGAAAGCGTAGAGTCCACCGCCGAGGTTCTCATGGCCATCACAGAGCCGCGCGGCCCTCCAGGTTATTCCGGTACCCGCGACGGGCACGTGGGCACTTCGCGCGGGAACGACAATGACCATCACGGGGGTGACCGTTCGCCTCACCACGATGCTTACATCCCGCAGGCTCTCACTCGGGAGTAGAGTGACGAGCTCCGGCGGATAAATGAACAAGCTTTGCACACTCGCGTCACTAGGATGACTCCTGAGGCCCTGGCCATGGAGTCGGCGCGTTTGGCCACTCTGGCTGAACAAGACCGCCTAGAGCGGTTGCAGAGGGAGTTGGACGACCGCGCTCGCTAACAACCTAGTTCCAGTCGGCACAAGCGCCGGTTGTTCCCGAGTGATCAACCTCGGAAGTACCAGGTGCTGAACACTCCTCTGCAGAACCTGGCTGCGGCCACCAGGATCGATGATTCAATTCAGCCCTCCGATTCCGCGACCGGGGAAGGGATCCGCCAGATCCAAGTGCTCCTGAAGACGGCCCTGTCGCGAAACGCGGCAGTGTCGCAGTCGCGCGATTGCATCCACAGCACGTCAGTGCGCGCCGAGACTGTCTAGTCGGCTCATAGCCCGCTGGGTTCGGGAAGACGCCGGACTTCACCTTCTTCCAGAGATCACCACGGAGAGCGGAGGCGCGACCGAGTCATTTCGCCCCGGCGATATGATGATTACGATCGGACCCGGATGCCCCCTCCGCGGGATGTCCCATACGGGCGCCAACCCTATGGCGACAGGCGCTCCCCCGGGAATGATCGCAGGCCGAGCCCCACATATTGTCTGGGTAACCTCCGGGACCCCCAGTTCAATGCGAGATTTGTCCTCGCTCAGAACTTGATCGATAGAGGACGGGCCCTGAGGGAAGGTCTTGACACTGATGCTTCGAGTGGTTCTGTACCCTCCGGACCCGAGTGTTTCAGCCGGTATATTCGCGCGGCCGATATTCCGCACAACTTCAGGCTGGTAGCAGGCATCAGCAAGTTCACTGGCGAGTCAAAGCCAGAGATTTGGCTCGAAGACTACCGAGTGGTTGTCCAGATCGGCGGGGGCAATGACAGCATGGCTATGAAGCATTTGCCACTGATACTCAAGGGGTCGGCCAGGGCGTGGCTCAACCAGTTAGCACCCGGCAGCATATACTGTTGGGATGATCTGACCCGAGTCTTCATCAAGACTTTCGAGGGCACATACAAGCGCTTGGGTGGATTGTCAGAGCTGCAGCATTGCGTCCAGAAGCAAAATGAAACTCTCCGAGAGTACATCCAGTGATGGACCACCCTTCATAACACGGTAGAAAACGTCACCGAGCACCAGGCGATCTATGCCTTCAAGGTTGGCGTCAGGTATCGGGAGTTGGCCCTGAAGTTCGGCCGCACTGAGATCCTGACTCTCAGTCGGGTGATGGAAATAGCCAACCGGTATGCCAACGGCGAAGAGGAAGACCAACTGAGAAGCGGCAAGGGCCGCACCGGAGATGCAAATCAGTCGGACAACAACAAGAACAAGAAGCAGAAGCACAAAGCCGAGGCAGCCAGCAATGCGGAGGCTGCGGCTCTGGCCGGCCAAAGCAAAGGCAAGGGCCCGCCAAATCATAAGAAGGAGTGGGCCGGCAAGAAGAAAGCCACCCCAAAAAATGACATCCTTGATCAGCCCTGTTAGATTCACACGAAGAAAGATGAAGAGGGCAACTTGATCCTGCCGAAGCATACCACTCGGGAATGCCGGCTACACAAGCAAGAGATGCAGCAAGACCCCTCCGAGGGGAAGGATGAGGATGAGGACGATGATGGGGATAAAGGCACCTCCGGGTACCCCCATGTTGAGAAGGTTCTGATGATTTTTGCTGACGTTGAAAGCTAGAGTCGCCTCAAGGTGATTAACCAAGAGGTCAACATGGCAGTTCCGACTGTCACCAAGCTCCTAGACTGGGCCCAGACCCCTGTCACCTTCGATCAGTCGGATCACCCAGCTCACATACCGACCCCCGGGCGGCAAGCGCTGGTAGTCGATCCTGCTATTGGAGGAGTCCGACTGTGTAAAGTCCTCATGGACGGTGGGAACGGGCTCAACATCATTTACGCTGATACTCTGGAGGCGATGGGCATTCCGATGTCCCGACTGAGTAAGAGCAATATGCAGTTCCACGGGGTTATTCCCGGGAAAAAAGCGAAGTCACTCGGGCAAATTGCCCTCGACGTCGTATTCGACGGAGAAAAGAACTTCAGAAAAGAGAGGTTAACCTTTGAGGTGGTGGACTTCAAGAGTGCCTATCACGCCATCCTGGGTAGGCCCGCCTACGCACGATTCATGGCCAGACCATGTTACGTGTATCTTAAGCTTAAGATGCCAGGCCCGAAGGGCGTGATCACCATCACAGGGAATCGGAAGATAGCTGAAGAGTGCTTGCAGAAAGGCTCTCAGATCGCTGATGAACAGATGGCGTTGGCGGAGTTAGACGAGTACAAGAAGATGGTTGATGCGAGTGATCTGCTCAAGAGCAAGAAGCCGGCTGTGGAATTTGCTTTCCAGTCGGTTGGCGATTCGAAACAGGTTCACATTCATCCGAAAGACCCGAACGCCGCCCCGACCAACATATCGACGACACTTGACAGCAAATAGGAAAGAGAGCTCATCCAGTTCCTCCGTGAGAACTGGGACATCTTCGCATGGAAACCCTCTGACATGCCGGGTGTTCCGAGGTGACTGGCTGAGCATGGTTTCAGAGTTGACCCGAAAGTGAAGCCTGTCAAAGAGCATCTCCGACGCTCCACTATGGAGAAACGCAAGGCAATTGGCGAGGAGATCGCATGGCTCTTGGCCGCCGAGTTCATCCGTGAAATATACCACTCCGAGTGGCTCGCCAACGCCGTGTTAGTTCGCAAGAAAGATAAATCTCTCCGAATGTGTATTGACTTCAAACACATTAATCGGGCCTGCCCGAAAGACCACTTCCCTCTTCCCCGCATAGATCAGATCGTAGACTCTACTGCGGGGTGCAAGCGATTGTCGTTTCTAGATGCGTACTCCGGGTACCACCAAATCCGAATGTATGGTCCGGATGAAATAAAAACTGCATTCATCACCCCATTCGGGTGTTTCTGTTATACCACAATGCCTTTTGGATTGAAGAATGCCGGAGCAACTTTCATGTGCATGATACAGAAATGCTTACAGAAGCAGATCAGTCGGAACGTGGAGGCTTATATGGATGACATCGTGGTCAAGTCACAGAAGAGTTCCGACCTCCTGACTGACCTCGCCGAAACCTTCGCGAGCTTGCGCTAATACAGCATCAAACTCAATCCGGCCAAGTGTACTTTCGGAGTGCCCGCAGGCAAGTTACTCGGCTTCCTTGTTTCCGAACGAGGGATCGATGCTAACCCCGAGAAGATCGGCGCCATAATCCGAATGAAGCAGCCACAACGTCTGCATGATGTTCAAAAGCTCACGGGTTGTCTAGCAGCCCTGAGCAGATTCATTTCACGACTCGATGAGAAGGCCTTGCCGCTCTACCGACTCATGAAGAAGTCAGAGAAGTTCGAGTGGACAACAGAAGCACAGGCCGCATTCCAAGAACTCAAAGCCCTGCTTTCCACCTAGTTGGTGCTTGTTGCTCCGGGCAGCCAAGAGCCCTTGCTCTTGTACATCACGGCCACAGGCCAAGTTGTTAGCACTGTGCTCACCGTGGAGCGCGAGGAACAAGGCAAAGATTACAAGGTCCAGAGGCCAGTTTATTACATCTCTGAAGTTCTGACCCCTTCCAAGCAAAGATATCCACACTACGAGAAGCTGGTGTACGAGATTTACCTGACTGCGAAGAAGGTGGCTCATTACTTTCAAGAGCACTCGGTCACCGTGATAAGCGATGCTCCCCTGTCGGAGATTCTGAACGACAGAGATGCCACAGACCGAGTAGCCAAGTGGGCCATCGAACTCCTCCCTTTGGACATCAAGTTTGAGGCCAAGAAAGCTATCAAATCACAGGCTCTGGTGGATTTCTTAGCCGAATGGATTGAACAGGAACAGCCGGCCCCGAGTGTCCCTGAGCACTGGACTATGTTCTTCGACGGCTCTAAAATGCTGAATGGTTCAGGAGCCGGTGATGTCCTAGTGTCCCCCAAGGGTGACAGGCTCAGCTATGTTCTTCAGATCCACTTTGACTCCTCGAACAACGAGGCAGAGTACGAAGCCCTCCTGCACGGTTTGCGTATGGCGATCTCCCTGGGAATCCGCCGACTGATGGTCTACAGCAACTCGGATCTAGTGGTGAACCAGGTGATGAAAGAGTGGGATATCCGGAGCCCAGCTATGACAGGCTACTGCAATGCCGTCCGTAAGCTGGAGAAGAACTTCGAAGGACTAGAGCTCCACCACATCCCGCAAATCAAAAACCAGGCGGCTGATGACTTGGCCAAGATTGGTTCCACTCGGAAAGCAGTCCCGAAGAATGTGTTCCTAGAGCACTTGCACTCGCCCACAATCAAGGAAGACACTTTTGTGGAGGAGCCCCCACAACCAGTCGGACCGTCGAATCCAACTGAAGTTGATATTCCAGCGGTGTTGGATCTGGTCCAAGAGGTGCTCGTCATCACTCCCGAGTGGACCAAGCCATACCTAGCATATCTGCTCAGGCAGGAGCTCCCTGAAGACGAAGAAGAGGCTCGTCAGATCGTCCGCCGATCAAAAGCCTTTACCGTCATAGGAGATCAACTTTACAAGAAGAGCACCACTGGCGTCACTCAGCGTTGCATCACGCCGGAGGAAGGGCAGCAGATCCTGCAGGAGATTCATTCGGGAACTTGTGGTCACCATGCTTCCTCTCAGACCTTGGTTGCCAAAGCGTTCCGGGCAGGTTTCTATTGGCCCAGAGCCAATGAAGCCGCTCGTGATATCGTTGACCAGTGCGTCGGGTGTCAGTTCTACGCTAATCAATCGCACAAGCCAGCGTCCGCGCTGAAGACAATCCCGCTCACGTGGCCGTTCGCAGTCTGGGGGCTCGACATGGTCGGTCCACTCCGGACCGGGGCCAGCGGGTTTACACATCTGCTAGTCGCAGTGGATAAGTTCACCAAGTGGATCGAAGCGAAGCCCATAAAGAAGCTAGACTCCTCAACTGCGATCAAGTTCATCAGGGAAATAGTCTTTTGGTTTGGAGTCCCTCACAGCATCATCACGGATAATGGGTCGAACTTCGACTCGGACGAGTTCCGTGAATTCTGTTATTCCCAGGGCACTCGGGTCGATTACGCCTCCGTGGCTCACCCGCAGTCGAATGGACAAGCAGAGCGGGAGAATGGATTGATACTCCAGGGGCTCAAGCCGCATCACATGCATAACCTGAATCATGCAGCAGGAGCCTGGGTCACTGAGCTGCCGTCGGTCCTCTGGGGCTTGCGGACGACCCCGAACCGATCCACGAAGTGCACTCCGTTCTTCTTGGTGTATGGCTCAGAGGCCATTCTGCCGAGTGATCTGCTCCACAACTCTCCCCGAGTGGATCTATACTCGGAGGCGGAGGCAGAGGAAGCACGTCAAGATGGCCTCGACCTGCTGGAGAAAGAGCGCAAGTTGGCTCTTATCAGGATATCACGATAGACACGTCAGGGGACGCACTTTCCAGGAAGGCGACCTGGTCCTCCGACTGGACCAGCAGAAACCTCACAAGCTGGCGCCTCCATGGCAAGGACCCTTTGCGATATTCAAAGTGCTGAACAATGGAGCCTATCGGCTCTACAATTTCACCAAGAGTGAGGAAGAGCCCCGAGCTTGGAACGCGGATCTGCTCCGCAAATTCTTTACTTAGAATAATTTTCTCCCCATTGTAATAATGTTCCGAATGAAATTAGATGAATAAAAGTCTTGCTTTTCCTGTATTTTGTCTAATTTGAACCAACACCATGTTTTCACTCCGGTGACTAGCAGCATTCGGAAACAAACAACACGCCCCCAGTGGGTGTGCAGGCTTAGCTGCGAACCAGATTTCGCCTAAGTTAAAAACTATCCGAGTGCGGACACGTTCCACACTCGGGAGCTTAGCTGCGAACCAGATTTCGCCTAAGTTAAAAACTATTCGAGTGCGGACAGGTTCCACACTCGGGAGCTTAGCTGCGAACCAGATTTCGCCTAAGTTAAAAACTATCCGAGTGTGGACACGTTCCACACTCGGGAGTGATACGTCTCCAACGTATCTATAATTTTTGATTGCTCCATGCTATTATAGTATCAATCTTGGATGTTTTATATGCAATTATATGCCTTTTTATATCATTTTTTGGGACTAACCTATTAACCCAGTGCCCAGTTCCAGTTGCTGTTTTCTGCTTGTTTTTGCCTTTTCAGAAAATCATTATCAAAAAGTGTCCAAACAAGAAAAAAAACCTTAGATTAATTTTTTCTGGACCAGAAGAGACTCACGAAGCTTCGGGAGAAGACCAGAAGAGCCGCGAGGAGGCAACAAGCCTGGAGGGCGCGCCCAGGGGGGTAGGGCGCGCCCCCCAGGCTTGTGGGCCCCTTGTTGCCCCTCCTGGCCTAATTCCAGTGCTATAAATTCCCAAATATTCCCAATATACCAGAGAGATAGAAGAAAAAACCTTTCCGCCACCGCAAGCCTCTGTTCTTCCGCGATCCCATCTGGAGGCCTTTTCCGGTACTCTGCCGGAGGGGGAATCGATCACGGAGGGCTTCTTCATCAACCTTGCTGCCCTTCCGATGATGTGTGAGTAGTTTACCACAGACCTACGGGTCCATAGCTAGTAGCTAGATGGCTTCTTCTCTCTCTTTGATCTTCAATACCATGTTCTCCTCGATGTTCTTGGAGTTTTATTGTAACATCCCCAGATCTCAACCCTGTCATTAAGCTAATTAATTAGCCATGTCATCATGATCATCCTAAATAAATTGCATTTCGAAAATAATCCAACTTCAAGTTCAAATTCAAAATTCAAATGCAAGTCAAATTATTACTTCTTCAAATAATTAAACAAAATAGTTCATAATATTGCAAATAATCCCAAAGCAATTATAAATATAAAACCAACATTATTTGAATTTCCAAATTTACCCTAACATCCAAAAACAGTACCTAAACAACCCTATTTAAACCATTTCATTTAAACAAAAATTTAAATGAATTCATTTAAATCCCAAACCCATTGTGGCAGTGCAGAATATTGCAGAGTATTTAATTTGGCAAGTTTCACATTTTTCTAAACTCGTTTGCTATTAAAAGAAAATGCAAAACAGTAAAGAAAATAGAAAACAGAAAGAATAAAAGAAAAGGGCTGAAACCTACTGTACACTAGAGCCCCCTATCTACAGCCGCGGCCCAGCCCACCTACAGTCGCCGTCAACCTCCTGCTCACTCCCGCGCGCCGCAGCCGGCCCCCCCTCACCTGCTCGACACCACGCCCCTGTCGTCGCCGTGGAGGGATAAGGGCGACGCCCTCGCCCTCTTCTGCTAACCCTAAACTCCCCTCTTCACTCCCTCGCCCTCTCCCTCTCTGGTCACGCACGCCCGAGCATGGTCGTCGCCGCCGCTCGCCACCACCGCGGCCACCGATCACCCCGCGACGCACGGCGATGTCCAGGAGGACCGCCGCCGTCGCCCACGTCGCCTGCGCTCACTGCGGCTAGCCGGGAGCCCCTGCATCGAGCTCCTCGGCCACGTCTTCTACCTCGGTTGGCCGAGATCGCCACCGTTGATTCGTCGCCATCGAGCCCTCCCCGAGCACACCCGTCTTCTCTCTGAGTCCGCTGTGAGCACCGCCTACCTCCCCGCCTTTTCCCGAGCTCGGATTCGAGCTCGAGCACGCTCGCCGCCACACCCGTAGCTCCGCCGCCGCCGCACCTTGCTGCTGCCGTGGCTAGAGCTCGCGCCAGTTGACGCCGGGCACGGCATTGCACTCGTGGCCCTCCCAGGAAGCCAGCGAGCCCCTTAGCCAGCCTGCTAGCACCCCGCGGCCCCGCGCCCGAGCTCGACCGAAATGCCACGGCCGCTGTCCACGTCGCCGGCGCCGTTTCCGGTCGTCCCAGCTCGGGCCAGTTGCACCAATCGGCGTGGCGCGCCGTCCACGTTCGAACGCAAGTCGCGGCAGCCGATTTGGCCCTCCGTAGTGGAAACCCGACGCTCGCCGGAGTTCACCGCCGCAAAAAGGGCTCGCCGGCGCGTCTCCGGCGCCGCCCGCCGACGTGGTTGCTCTGGGGCCCGCATTGGGTCGCTGCCAGTGGGCCTGGTGGGTCCCGTTGGCTGGGTTGACTTGGTCAACCCTGCTGACTGGGCTTGCCCAGTCACTGACATGCGGGCCCCGCTCTAAATAAATGTTTCTAATAAATAATAAAACTATTAATTAATCTGTTAATTAAACAGTCACTGACAGTGGGTCCCTCTAGTTAATTAGTTAAATAGTTAACTTAATCTACTGTTTTTAAATATTCAGTCTATGACAGGTGAGCCCCACTTGTCAGTTTGACCAGTCAATGGTCAAAGTTGACTGCTGACTGTGCTTTGACTGGCCCCACATGTCATTGACTGTGGCTGGCTCAGTCTGAGTATAAAATGTATTTGCACTGTTTAAATTCGAATTTAATTTTTAAATTAATTCCAGAAATTCAGAAAATGATTAAAACTTTGAAAAATCATATAAAATAAACCGTAACTCGGATGAAAATAATTTATATATGAAAAATGATCAGAAAAATATGAAGAATCCGAATATGCCCTCCACATACCTGTCACGTGCCTCTAACATACTGAACGTTGAACATTTGCTACCGAAACCACTAAATGAATAGTGTTCGGAGCTGGGAAAATATTCCCGGATATTTTCCCGCTCCGTTTAAAATACCTAGCTTTGTGTTAGGGCACCCCTAGCACAGCCTATTGCCATGCCAAGCATCTGTGTGCATTTGTTTGCTTTATATTTATTGTTTCTTCCCCCTCTTCTCTCCGGTAGACCCCGAGACCGACGCTGCCCCTGTGATCGACTACGTCACCGACGACCCTGCTTCCTTTTCAGCAGAGCTTCCAGGCAAGCAAAAACCCCTTGATCATTCCTATATCACCTATTCCTTCTCCCCCGTGCTTGCATTAGAATTTGCTACCGTATGTGATTGCTCCTATTCTGATGCATAGCCTGATTTTGTAAATGTTATTGATACCTTACCTGCTTTCCTAAATACTTAGTATAGACTGGTTAGTGATCCATCAATGGCCCCACACCCTTGTCCATGTTGCCCCGCTTTATTACTGGTGCCCCGATCATTGTGATCGACGTGCAGAGACCGAACACAGCACCGCACACCCCCTTAGTTGTACGACTCTGCAGAGGTACTATCGAGTGCCGAGGGTGATACCTCCTACCTCACTCCTGATGATATCTCTATAACGTAGCTAGTCGGTTGTGGGTTACCGAGGGTGATTCCTCTTTCACCACCTCCGATGATGCCTCCGTCGTGCAAACCCTCAAGTGTGAACTCGTCGAGGGTGATTCCTCCTAGTTCACCTTGACGGATGCATCGAGTGGGAGTCCATCGAGGGTGATTCCTCGGACTTCCCCCTTGATGACAAGAACACATTGTTACCTTTAACTGTTGCCCCTTTTAACTGTTACTGCGGGACTGAAGGGACAGGCGGTACCACCCCGGTAGAAGTGGACCTGAGTTCCCGACAGTCTCCTGAGAGTCGGGTTGACCTGGAGGGTACCCGCGAGATAATTACGAGGCGTGGCCGGGCAGGCAGAGACCGCCCTAGAGAGGGATGGGCCTGACCCTTGTTGCAAGTCCTCGAGACGGGGCGACAGGAGCACTGATCGTCACTGCGAGCTCCCAACACACTAACGGATTTGGGTATTTGATCTGAGTTGGCCACTGGCCTATACGCACTACCACCACGCGGGATAATGGTTTAATGGGGCCCTCGACGCCGTATGTATCAGCCGAAAGCTCTGTCAGACATCCAGTTTAGCATTGCGGCACGGCTGGGCCGGCGCCATCCAGGAGAGAGGTGGCGCCAGGATTCGCCCTGCACGCAACGACCCGGGGTGCAAAGGGCGATGGGCCCAAGACCCCTGGGCACTTAGGATGTAGGCCGGCGGGGACCTCTCTGCTGAGCCTAGGTAGGACTACATCGTGTCGATCAGCCGAGGCCGGGCATGACCCAGAAAAGTGTGTCCGACCAGAGTTAATCGAGCGTGTTGGGTAACAGTAGTGCACCCCTGCAGGGAACATTATCTATTCGAATAGCCGTGTCCACGGTAACAGGACGCTCAGTGTTGTATCCCGATCTACTACAACTTGAACTGGATACATGTTAATTAATTGTAAGCTTCGGGATAGCTTTCTCGCAAGGAGTCGAGGAAGGATCTCTGGGCTTGCTACTACATACTTGTTACTTTATGTTATGCTACTAATCTGTACTCTTCTAATGCTGCAAGACGCTGAAGATGCTAGTCTTCGATAGGCTAGGCCTTCTCTCTATTCTGGCATTTCTGCAGTCTAGTCCACAGTTACAGCCCCTTCATTTAATACCGATGCATACTTAGCATAGATCTGATGTAAGTCTTGCGAGTACTTTGGATGAGTACTCACGGTTGCTTTGCTTCCCCCTTTTCCCCATACCCGATTGCTGCGTCCAGATGACGGAGCCCTGGAGCCAGCTGATCCCGCCGACTACTACTACCCCACCGATGGAGCTTCCTGCTTCGTGGAGACCGACGACCAGGAGTAGTTTAGGAGGCTCCCAGGCAGGAGGCCTGCGCCTTTTCGATCAGATGCCATTGTTTTGCTTAGCCTTCTTAAGGCAACCTTTTCTAATTATGTCTGTACTCAGATATTGCTGCTTCCGTTGACTCTTGTGTAACTCGAGCTTATGAATTCGAGCCCTCGAGGCCCCTGGCTTGTAATATAAAGCTTGTATTATTTTATTTTGTGTCTAGAGTTGTGTTGTGATATCTTCCCGTGAGTCCCTGGGCTTGATCGTGCGCATTTGCATGTATGATTAGTGCACGGTCAGGTCGGGGGCGTCACATCTATCCGATGTAATCTTCTTTTGCGGTGTGTTTGTTGGGATCCGATGAATTGTGAGTTTATGATCAAATTATTCATGAGAAATATTTGAGTCTTCTCTGAACTCTTTTATGCATGATTATTATAGTTTTGTATTTCTCTCCGATCTATCGATTTGGTTTGGCCTACTAGATTGATTTGTCTTGCGATGGGAGAGGTGCTTTGTGTTGGGTTCAATCTTGCGGTGCTCAATCCCAGTGACAGAAGGGGACATGACACGTATTTGTATTGTTGCCATTAAGGATAAAAAGATGAGGTTTAATCATATTGCTTGAGTTTACCTCGTCTACATCATGTCATCTTGCTTAAGGTGTTACTCTGTTTCATACTTAATACCCTAGATGCATGCTGGATAGCGGTCGATGGGTGGAGTAATAGTAGTAGATGCAGGCAGGAGTCGGTCTACTTGTCTCGGACGTGATACCTATATACATGATCATTGCCATGAATCCGTCATAATTATTTGCTTTTCTATCAATTGCACAACAGTAATTTGTTTACCCACCGTATGCTATGTGTTCGAGAAAAAAGCCTCTAGTGAAAACTATGGCCCCGGGGTCTACTTTATCATATATAAAAAACCTAAAAATACCTTACTGCAATTTATTTACTTTTATTTTAATTATTAATTTAGTTTATTTATTTATCTCTATAAGATTTAATCCTTGCAAATAACCGCTAAGAGGGTTGACAACCCTCTTATTTGCGTTGGGTGCAAGTGTTTGCTCTTGTGTGTGCAGGTGCGTTTAACGGAATTTTGCTTGGTTCTCCTACTGGATTGATAATATTGGTTCTTAACTGAGGGAAATACTTATCTCTACTATACTACATCATCCTCTCCTCTTCGGGGCAATACCAACGCAGTCTACAAGTAGCAGGAAAATTTTCTGGCGCCGTTGCCGGGGAGACATCATCAAAATTACCAAGTACCTTCGCACAAAATATCATCCACTTGCATTTATTTTATTTGCATTTGCCTCTCGTTTTCATCTCCCCCACTTCTAATTGTTTTTACAAAAAACATAAAAATATTTTTATTTGCTTGTTTGCTAGTTTGTTTGCTTTGCTTGAAGTTGCCATCATGTCTGAGTTTGTTATTGAAAAAAGTAAGGATGGTAAAATCCCTAAGATAGAAATCCCCTCAAATTTAGACTCAAAATTTTTTTTAGTGGGGAGTGGAAATATCATAGGGAAAACACTATTCAAGAGTTCTTTAATTTCACGGGAACTTTGGTTTGCAATGACACTCCAATTCTTAAAAGAACCAACAGTTATGGGGAGGCTATCTCCGCACTTGTTCTTAAACTTGAAAGAAGATTTATTCGTACTCATACTACCTTGCAAAGATTGTTTTATGAGCTACCGGTTATGAACAATCCTAAGGCTAAAAATATAGCTACTCTTATCCTTATAAATGAGTTTGATTACAAAGTGCAAGAGGCTAGAGAAATCTTTGATTTCTATAATATGAGCCAAGAAAATCCGATGATAGATGAAATTTTATATAATGAGGAATATATGTTGAGATATGTTTTCCATGTTCACCATGCTTTTGATGAAAATACTAAAAAGGAAGTTCCTCCTTTACATATCATTCAACAAGGTTTCAATGGTATTAATCAGAAATATTCTTGGATTGTAAAAGGGAATCAACAAGGGTTTGAAGAGAGTAGCCTTAATGAGCCTAAAATTTTGGTTGATGATGTGTTCCCTATTGTTTTTGAAAAACCTCCTAAAAATCACACACCTAAGGATGTCAAAACCAAGGATGACAACACTTGAAACTATGCATTATGCCTAGCTAGGGGCATAAAACAATAGCGCTTGTTGGGAGGCAACCCAATGAAAAAAATAAATTTTTGCTTTTACTTTTTGTTCTTGAGTGTTTACACAATTATAGCCTCTGTTATGATTGTATTTTTATGTTTTAATTAATGTTTGTGCCAAGTAATGCCTTTGGGATGATGTTGATGATAGTATAATTGATGTTGTTTGGAAAACAGAAAGTTTTGCGTCCAGTGCTAGAATTTTAATTATGTACTGGAGCGTCAGAAAATTATGAAATTTTTACACAGTATTGGTATATGAATTGTTTACGTTTTCCTAATTTTTCAGAATTTTTGGAGTTACATAAGTATGGCTTTTAAATAGATACTTACAGACTGTTCTGTTTTAGACAGATTCTGTTTTTGTTGCATAGTTTGCTTATTTTGATGAATCTATGGATCGTATCGGAGGGTATGAGTCATGGAGAAGTTGGAGTACAGTAGCATTATTCCAATATTAAATATGAATCAATTTACAACAGTGCCTAAAGTTTAAGATTTGTTTGTTATACTAACGGATCTCACGAGGTTTCTGTTAAGTTTTGTGTGCTGAAGTTTTCAAGTTTTGGGTGAGACTACGATGGATAAAGGAATAAGAAGCAGCAAGAGCCTAAGCTTGGGGATGCCCAAGGCACCCCAAGGTAATATTCAAGGAAGACTCAAGCGTCTAAGCTTGGGGATGCCCCGGAAGGCATCCCCTCTTTCGTCTACAATCTATCGGTAACTCACTTGGAGCTATCTTTTTATTCATCACATGATATGTGTTTTACTTGGAGCATCTTGTGATATAGTTTGTTTGCTTTTGTTTGCTTTTTAGTTTTTCACAATCATCTTTGCTGAACACACCTTTTTGAGAGGGACACACATTATTCGTGATTTGTTAGAATACTCTATGTGCTTCACTTATAACTTTTGAGCTAGGCAGTTGCTCTAGTGCTTCACTTATATATTTTAGAGCACGGCGGTGGTTATATTTTAAAGAAATAGTTGCACTCTCATGCTTCACTTATATCCTTTTGAGAGTCTAATGATTAGCAATGGTAATATGCACGGGTTATGAATTTGGTCCTGATATGATAGGTATTCAAGAGGGATATAATAAAAACTTTCATGTAGATCACTGAATATGATAAGTTTGATTGCTTGCAATAGTTTTGCGATATTAAGATGGTAATATGTGGGAGGTATTAGTAAATAATTGTGGTTTACTAAGAATATTGGTGTTAAGTTTTGTGATTCCCGAAGCATGCACGTATGATCTGTCGTTATGCTAAGAAGTTGGAGCATGATTTATTATTGATTGTCTTCCTTTGTGTGGCGGTCGGGGGGGCGCGATGGTTAACTCCTACCAACCTCCCCCCTATTGCATGCGTAGTAGTACTTTGCTTCGAGGGCTAACAAACTTTCGCAATAAGTATGTGAGTTCTTTATGACTAATGTGAGTCCATGGATTATACGCACTCTCACCCTTCCGCAATTTGCTAGCCTCTTCGGTACCGTGCATTGCCCTTTCTCACATCGAGAGTTGGTGCAAACTTCGCCGGTGCATCCAAACCCCGTGATATGATACGCTCTATCACACATAAGCCTCCTTATATCTTCCTCAAAACAGCCACCATACCTACCTATCATGGCATTTCCATAGCCATTCCGAGATATATTGCCATGCAACTTCCACCGTTCCATTTTTATGACACACATCGGCACTGTCATATTGCTTTGCATGATCATATAGCTGACATAGTATTTGTGGCTCAGCCACCGTTCATCATTTTTTATACATGTTACGCTAGCATCATTGCACATCCTGGTACACTGCCAGAGGCATTCATATAGAGTCATATTTTTGTTCTAGTATTGAGTTGTAAGTAAATAAAAGTATGATGATCATCATTATTAGAGCATTGTCCCAGTGAGGAAAGGATGATGGAGACCGTGATTCCCCCACAAGTCGAGATGAGACTCCGGACGAAAAAAAAAGAGAACAAAAAGAGCCACAAAAAAATGAGAGAAAAAGAGAGAAGGGGCAATGTTACTATCCTTTTTCCACACTTGTGCTTCAGAGTAGCACCATGTTTTTCATATAGAGAGTCTCCTATTTTGTCACTTTCATATAACTAGTGGGAATTTTTCATTATAGAACTTGGCTTGTATATTCCAACGATGGGATTCCTCAAATGCCCGAGGTCTTCATGAGCAAGCAAGTTGGATGCACACCCACTTAGTTTTCATGTTGAGCTTTCATACACTTATAGCTCTTAGTGCATCCGTTGCATGGCAATCCCTACTCCTTGCATTGACATCAATTGATGGGCATCTCCATAACACATTGATTAGCCTCGTTGATGTGAGACTATCTTCTTATTTTTGACTTCTCTTATTTATCTCTATCACCACACTCTATTCCACCCATAGTGCTATATCCATGGTGTCATGGTTTTGTCACGGCAGATGTCCTCATGAAAGGAGCTTGAAGGGGTTGGTCGGAATCGAGAGACGCGAGATTACCCAGGTTTGGCCCCTCATGATGGAGGTAAAAGCCTACATCCTGCTTGATTGCTATTGATGATGATGATCTCGATTACAAGGGTGATGTTTCGCTACCTCTAATCTCGAGAGCTTCCACTTTGATCTTGTCTAAAACTTGTCTGTCTATCTTGACCTTGTCCCTCTTGGGGCGCCTTGCCCCTCCTTATTTAAGTTGAAGGGGCCGGCTTACATCTAGTGTCCTAGTAGGACTACAACTAGTCTTTTTTCTATTACAAGTCGGATCCTAGTCCGGGTATTTTCTTCCATGTTAAGACAATCCCTCTCGTGCCTTCTCCATGAGCCGGCCCTTCATGGTTCCTCCATGAGCCGGCATTCAGCCAAGTCTCATTCTGGGCCTTCGGGCCCTTCTTGTCTTCTTGTCATGACCCAGAAAGTAAGGTGACCCATGAAGCCGCCATGATTCTGGCCGGGTCACACATTTGGCCGGGTCTTGGTCGTGGGGAATATCCCCAACATTAGCCCCCAGGTTATACTATCTTCTAAATCATCCTAAAGGCTTTACTTGGCACAAACACTAATTAAAAACACAAAAACACAATCATACCAGTAGCATAATTGTGAAAACACGCAATAACAGAAAAAATTTATTTTATTCATTGGGTTGCTTCCCAACAAGCGCTATTGTTTTATGCCCCTAGCTAGGCATAATGCATAGTTTCAAGTATTGTCATCTTTCTTCTTCTTATCCAAAGGTGGACTTTTATCAAGGGGTTTTTCAAAGGTAATATGAAATATATCATCCATAGAAATTTTAGCATTAGCAAGTTGTCCATCTTTAAATCCCTCTTGATTACCGGCTACAAACCAAGAGTATTGTCTATTGACGCTATTGAAAACTTGTTGGATTATATTCAAAGGAGGAGCTTCCTTTTTAATATTCTCATATAATATGTGGTCATTGCGGAACAAATATCTCAGCAAGTAATCATTATTATAAAGGATCTCATCTATTACCGGTTTTTCACGGCTCATACCATAAAAATCAAAGATTTCCCTAGCTTCTTGCACTATATGATCAAATTCATTCATGAGAACAAGGGTAGCTATTTTCTTAGCTCTAGGATCTTTTATAATCGGTAACTCATAAAACAATCTTTGCAAAGTAGGGTGGGTGCGAATAAATCTTCTTTCAAGTTTAAGAACAAGTGCGGAAATAGCATCGGCATAATTATTGGTTTCTTTAAGTATAGGTGCATCATCAAAAGCCAAGGTCCCAATGCAATTAAAGAATTCTTGGATGACACTTTTTCCTATAACATTACCATGTCCCAACACAAAAGTTTTAGCATCAAGATTGGTAGAACTTCCCTTTTTAGGAGTTTTACCATCATCGGTTTCCGCCATGCCAAAATCACTCATGATAACAAGTTTCAAGCAAACGAACAAGCAAAACAAGAAAAAGGCAAACGAAAAATATTTTTGTATTTTTGTAAAAACGTTTTAGAAGTGGGGGCGATGAAAATGAGAGGCAAATGGCAAATAAAATAAATGCATGGAGATGAGAGTTTATGCAAAGGTACATGATAGATGTTGATGATGTCTCCCCGGCAACGGCGCCAGAAATTCTTCCTGCTACTTGTAGCTTGCGTTGGTATTTTCCCCGAAGAGAAAGGGATGATGCAGCATAGTAGAGATAAGTATTTCCCTCAGTTATGAAACCAAGGTTATTGAACCAGTAGGAGAATCACGCAACACCTCGTTAGCAGCACCTACACACAAACAACAAATCCTTGCACCCAACACAAACGAGGGATTGTCAATCCCTCGGCGGTAAATTGCAAGATTAAATTGTATATGATAGATAGATAGATTGAAACAAAAATACAAAATAAAATAAATAAAAGAAAATGGCAGCAATATTTTTACGGTTTTAGTAATATGATTTAGATAGATCCGGGGGCCATAGTTTTCACTAGAGGCTTCTCTCGAGAAAATAGCATACGGTGGGTAGACAAATTACTGTTGGGCAATTGATAGAAAAGCAAATAATCATGACGATATCCAAGGCAATGATCATGTATATAGGCATCACGTCCAATACAAGTAGACCGACTCCTGCCTGCATCTACTACTATTACTCCACACATCGACCGCTATCCAGCATGCATCTAGTGTATTAAGTCCATAAGGAACGGAGTAACGCCTTAAGAACGATGACATGATGTAGACAAGATAAACTTACGCATGAATAAACCCCATCTTTTTACCCTTAATAGCAACAATACATACGTGTCATGTCCCTTTCTGTCACTGGGATTGAGCACCGCAAGATCGAACCCATTACAAAGCACCTCTTCCCATGGCAAGATAAATCAATCTAGTTGGCCAAACCAAATCAATAGATCGGAGAAGAAATACGAAGCTATAATAATCATGCATAAAAGAGATCAGAGAAGACTCAAATAATATTCATGGATAATCTGATCATAAACTCACAATTCATCGGATCCCAACAAACACACCGCAAAAAAGTGATTACATCGGATAGAACTCCAAGAACATCGAGGAGAACATTGTATTGAAGATCAAAAAGAGAGAAGAAGCCATCTAGCTACTGCCTATGGACCCGAAGGTCTGCGGTAAACTACTCACGCATCATCGGAAGGGCAGCAAGGTTGATGTAGAGCCCCTCCGTGATCGCTTCCCCCTCCGGCGGAGTACCGGAGAAGGCCTCCAGATGGGATCTCTCGAGAACAGAAACTTGCGGCGGCGGAAAAAGTATTTCGTGGACTCCCCTGAGGGTTTCTGATTTTTTTTGAATTTATAGTGGAAGAATTAGGTCAAACGGAGCTGGGATGGGCCCACGAGGCACCAGGGTGCACCTGCCCCCCCAGGCGCGCCCTGGTGGCTCGTGGCCACCCCTTCTGGCGTCTGGTCCTCTCCCGAAGCTTCTAGTGTTTATCTTGTCCAATAAAAAATCTCCAAAAAGTTTCGTGGCATTTGGACTTCGTTTGGTATTGATTTTCTGTAAAACAAAAACAAGACAGAAAACAGCAACTGGCACTGGGCACTAAGTTAATAGGTTAGTCTCCAAAAATGATATATAATTGCTGTAAATGCATATAAAAACATCCAAGATTGATAATATAACAGCATGGAACAATCAAAAATTATAGATACGTTGGAGACGTATCAGCCAGCAGCGAAAATAAAGGGCCCTGGAAGAGCCAGAAGAGCCGGACCAAGAGAAAATAGCAAAGAATGGGAGGACATACGACGAGCATCACAGAAATCATCAACTCGCCACATCGCCTCCGGCTTCAATAAATTCAAGCTTTCGGCTATCAACTATACGCCGGTTTATGCCACAGCCAAGTATAATTGCAGAGAAAAACTTGCCTGAGTGTGAGCAGTCTGCAGCAGAATAGTCATATTTCTGCAAAAACATTGATATTCGGCCCAATGGTCTTGTAATAAACTAGGAAACTTAATGTCCTTTTCTGGATGATGTTGTTGGATACCTTGCATACCAAAGCTGAATTTGTTGCTAAATCCATCAAGAGTGCTGCCTTGCATAATACTTCATATTTCATTGCATTTGTAAAGCCGGTTTCCATGATCTTTGCCATGATATCCTTGCTTGAATTTTTGTTCTTCTTTGTAGCATCACAATAATCCAATTTGTGAATTGGCACTGGTAATTTATTATACCATGCTCCTTACCGTAAGCCGGCGTTTTGGATTTAGAAAGAATAACCATCTCTCTAAGCCGGCTTTGAAAACCTCAATCATTTAATACTGGTTATGATAAACCATGATGAAGACCTGGCCATTTTGGCTATCAAAGATTTGTTTGTTCCTGCAGAGTTACAATGTAACCCGGTTTGAAACCCGGCTCCTGCGACATAAACAAATATAGACATGTATATATGATGCATTGTATGATGATACAATGTATGATGATGGAATGTATGATGATGTATGTGTATGATAACAGAGTATAAAAACGCCGGCTTTCGAGGCATGACATAAGACCGGCTTTCGAGGCTCGAGTCTTGGTTTCGCTTCCTGTGGAAGCAGGCTTTTTGGCCTCTTTTGGTTTGTCCTAGCTCCCTGAAAGCCGGCTCTCACGTGACCAACTGACGTTTTAACTCTGATGAATTCAGGGTTACCTTGGTGATTGACTCATCAGGCGTACGCCGGGTCACCTTTTTGGAGTAGCATCTTGCTAACAGGCAGGTTTAACCAAGTATATTTTGGCTTTTCGCCGGGTTAAAAGGGTTTTGTAAGCTAAACTCGATGAGTTGGAAGCCCCCAAGTGACCATATGATCATGGAAAAGCTCAGCATAGGATATACAGGAGACAATGCTACTACTGCAAAACATCTGGGGTCCAGATAAGCCGGCTTTATTCCATTGATCATAATTGAGCAGGATACCCATGTTTAGACCGTGCATCATGGCAACTAGTCTTCTTTGGTAACCTTACTTTTCGCCAATATGGCAGGGTACCCATGTTTGAACTGCGCATCGTGGCAGCTAGTCCTCTTTGGCAACCTTTACTTTTTCGCCAATAAGGCAGGATACCTATGTTTGAATTGCGCATCGTGGCAGCTGGTCCTCTTTGGCAACCTTTACTTTTTCGCCAATAAGGCAGGATACCTATGTTTGAACTGCGCATCGTGGCAGCTAGTCCTCTTTGGCACCTTTAAATTTCCCCCAATAAGGCAGCAGCCCCCGGGACCGGGTTGTCTTCCCTGCAACGACCCGGGGTCCTTGTATTTGTTGAACCTGGCTGAATCTGCCTAGTAATGTCTGTGTAGCCCCCGAGTCTCAAGTCGACTCGAGGAGTTGGCTTGAGATTCTTTATACTTGGCTGTGGCATAAACCGGCGTATAGTTGACAGCTGAAAGCTTGAATTTATTGAAGCCGAAGGCGATGTGGCGAGTTGATGATTTCTATGATGCTTGTCGTATGTCCTCCCATTCTTTGCTATTTTCTCTTGGTCCGGCTCTTCCGGCTCCCCCAGGGCCCTTTATTTTCGCTGTTGGCTGATACGTCTCCAACGTATCTATAATTTTTTATTGTTCCATGCTGTTATATTATCAATCTTGGATGTTTTTATATGCATTTACAGCAATTATATATCAATTTTGGAGACTAACCTATTAACTTAGTGCCCAGTGCCAGTTGCTGTTTTCTGCCTTGTTTTTGTTTTACAGAAAATCAATACCAAACGAAGTCCAAATGCCACGAAACTTTTTGGAGATTTTTTTCTGGACAAGATAAACACTAGAAACTTCGGGAGGAGGCCAGAAGCCCCAGGGGGTGCCCACAAGGCACCAGGGTGCGCCTGGGAGGGGCAGGCGCGCCCTGGTACCTCGTGGGGCCCACAGAGCTCCGTTTGACCTAATTCCTCCACTATAAATTCAAAAAAAATCAGAAACCCTCAGGGGAGTCCACGAAATACTTTTTCCGTCGCCGCAAGTTTCTGTTCTCGAGAGATCCCATCTGGAGGCCTTCTCCGGTACTCCGCCGGAGGGGGAATCGATCACGGAGGGGCTCTACATCAACCTTGCTGCCCTTCCGATGATGCGTGAGTAGTTTACCACAGACCTTTGGGTCCATAGTTAGTAGCTAGATGGCTTCTTCTCTCTTTTTGATCTTCAATACAATGTTCTCCTCGATGTTCTTGGAGTTCTATCAGATGTAATCACTTTTTGCGGTGTGTTTGTTGGGATCCGATGAATTGTGAGTTTATGATCAGATTATCCATGAATGTTATTTGAGTCTTCTCTGATCTCTTTTATGCATGATTATTATAGCTTCGTATTTCTTCTCCGATCTATTGATTTGGTTTGGCCAACTAGATTGATTTATCTTGCCATGGGAAGAGGTGCTTTGTAATGGGTTCGATCTTGCGGTGCTCAATCCCAGTGACAGAAAGGGACATGACACGTATGTATTATTGCTATTAAGGGTAAAAAGATGGGGTTTATTCATGCGTGAGTTTATCTTGTCTACATCATGTCATCGTTCTTAAGGCGTTACTCCGTTCCTTATGGACTTAATACACTAGATGCATGCTGGATAGTGGTCGATGTGTGGAGTAATAGTAGTAGATGCAGGCAGGAGTCGGTCTACTTGTCTCGGACATGATGCCTATATACATGATCATTGCCTTGGATATCGTCATGATTATTTGCTTTTCTATCAATTGCCCAACAGTAATTTGTCTACCCACCGTATGCTATTTTCTCGAGAGAAGCCTCTAGTGAAAACTATGGCCCCCGGGTCTATCTAAATCATATTACTAAAACCCTAAAAATATTGCTGCCATTTTCTTTTATTTATTTTATTTTGTATTTTTGTTTCTATCTATCTATCTATCACATACAATTTAATCTTGCAATTTACCACCGAGGGATTGACAACCCCTCATTTGCGTTGGGTGCAAGGATTTGTTGTTTGTGTGCAGGTGCTGCTAACGAGGTGTTGCGTGATTCTCCTACTGGTTCGATAACGTTGGTTTCATAACTGAGGGAAATACTTATCTCTACTGTGCTGCATCATCCCTTCATCTTCGGGGAAAATACCAACGCAAGCTACAAGTAGCAGGAAGAATTTCTGGCGCTGTTGCCGGGGAGACATCATCAACATCTATCATGTACCTTTGCATAAAATCTCATCTCCTTGCATTTATTTTATTTGCCTCTCATTTTCATCTCCCCCACTTCTAAAAAGTTTTTACAAAAATACAATAATATTTTCTGTTTGACTTTTTCTTGTTTGCTATCTTTGCTTGTGTTGCCATGTGCCTTCTATTTGCTTGCATCTTCGCTTGCTAAAAATCTATTGATATGGATCCTCATCCACTTGCTAATCTTTTCAAAAGACCTAATTATAATGAACCAATTGCTAGTGAGTTGAGTGCACTTGATTTCCTCTGTGAAGTTTTGCTTGAAAATCATGAATCTAAAAATTGTGATGAAGTGTTGAAAGAAGAAATTTATAAAGTGATTCATGATAGCTCCTTCAATGAAAAGCATGATTGCAATTATGTTATTATAAATTCTATTAGTGTCAATTGTGCTAATGATATGCAAAACCACAAGCTTGGGGATGATAATTTTGTCATGTCCACTACTTATTGCAATGATCATGATTGGGGTGATAATGCTTTTTATGATCTTGAAAATTTATTTAAGCATCATGATGAAAATGTTATTGATAATAATGCTTGCAATAATATTGAAAGTGGGTTTGGAAGAGTGTCAACTCTAGGTAAAAATAATCCCACTATTTTGGAAAATTATAAAAAATTTATGCATGTGGATCGTAAAGAGAATATTGTTTATGATAGCTATATCGTTGAATTTGAATATGATAATACATGTAATTATTATGAGAGAGGAAAATATGGTTGTAGAAATTTTCATGTTACTAAATTACCTCTCTTCATGTTGAGTTTGTTATTGTTTCTTTCCTCTTCCTTGCATATGCTAGGTTTTGCTTGTCTAGATAATTTGTTTGCCTATAAAATGCCTATGCATAGGAAGTATGTTAGACTTAAATGTGTTTTTCACATGCTACATGATGCTCTCTTGTGTTTCATTTATTATCTTTCATGTGAGCATCAATAAAATCTCAAGCCTATCTTAATGGCTATAAACAATAGCGCTTGTTGGGAGGCAACCCAATGAATAAAATAATTTTTTACTTTTTATTTCTGTCATTGTGTGTTTTCACATTTATGCTACTATCATGATTGTGTTTTTGTGTTTTTAATTAGTGTTTGTACCAAGTGAAACCTTAAGGATGATTTGGAAGATAATATAATTGATGCTGTTTGGAAAACAGAAAGTTTTGCATCCAGTGCTGGAATTTTGTTTCTGTACTGGAGCGTCAAAAATATCTGAAATTTTTACAAAGTATTGGTATATGAATTTCCCACGTTGTCCTAATTTTTCAAAAAAAATTGGAGTTACAGAAGTATGGCTTTTAAATAGGTTACTACAGACTGTTCTGTTTTTGACAGATTCTGTTTTTGATGCACTACTTGCTTGTTTTGATGAATCTATGGATTGTATCGGGGGGTATAAGCCATGGTGAAGTTAGAGTACAGTAGGTATAATGCAAAAATAAAATATGAATGGGTTTGCAATGGTACTTAAAGTAGTGATTTGTTTTGTTATACTAACGGATCTCACGAAGGTTTTGTTGAGTTTTGTGTGATTGAAGTTTTCAAGTTTTGGGTGAGATCACGATGGATGAAGGAATAAGGAGTAGTAAGAGCCTAAGCTTGGGGATGCCCGAGGCACCCCAAGGTAATATTCAAGGAAGACTCAAGCGTCTAAGCTTGGGGATGCCCCGGAAGGCATCCCCTCTTTCTTCTACCAACCAACGGTAATTTTACTTGGAGCTATATTTTTATTCGTCACATGATATGTGTTTTTCTTGGAGCATCTTGTATTATATGAGCCTTTGCTTTGTTTGTTTTTTAGTTTGTCACAATCATCTTTGCTGGACACACCAATTTGAGAGAGCCACACGTTATCATCATTTGTTAGAATACTCTATGTGCTTCACTTAAATTTTTTGAACTAGGCAGTTGCTCTAGTGCTTCACTTAAATCTTTTTGAGAACGGTGGTGGCTATATTTTGAAGAATTAAACTCTCATGCTTCACTTATATTATTTTGAGAGTTGATTGAAATTTTGAAGAAATGAATTATCATGCTTCACTTATATTATTTTGAGAATTGATAAGATTGAAATTTTGAAGAAATATTTGCACTCTCATGCTTCACTTAAATCTTTTTGAGAGTTGATAATAGTAACGGTAATTTGCACAAGATATGAATTTGGACCCAAAGTGATGAATATTCAAGAGGGATATAAAAAAAACTTTCATATAGATCATTGGATATGATAAGTGTGATTCCTTGTAATAGTTTTGCGATATGGAAATAGTAATATGTGAGTCATGTTAGTGAGTAATTGTCATTTAGTAAGAATATTAGTGTTAAGGTTTCTGATTCCCTATACATGCACATCAAGTCAATAGTTATGCAAAGAAATTATATCCTACTTATGGTGCATTATTCGGTGTTAGCTATGTTCAATGCATGTTTATGACCGTTTTCGCTTTTTGGTTGGTTGCTTCTCAATCTATTTGCTAGCCTTCATTTGTACTAAGCGAAAATACTGCTTGTGCATCCAAAATCCTTAAACCCAAATTGTGCCAAATGAGTCCACTATATCTACCTATATGCGGTATTTCAATGTCGTTCCAAGTAAATTTGCGTGTGCCAACTCTAATTTTCAAAATAATTTTTCTGTTTTGTGTGCCCGTACCGCTCATGAAGCGGCAGGGGGTGGCCATTATTTTCTATGCTAGGTGTGATATTCTCACGATGAGTGTTTATTCACTTGTCATTGCACGAGAGGATGGTTGGTAATAGGGATGCCCAGTCCCACAATGAAATCAAAATTAATAACACCAAAATTCCTTGGAAAGTGTTGGTATGGAGGGCACCCGTGGATACGGCTAGCCATGGATTGTGAAAGAAATGGTGGAAAGGAAATAAACTTTATTTTCTGTTTGGGAACTGCCTATGATGTGTCTAGCATGGAAAATATTGGGAATTCTCGGTCGTTTTCGTTGACAGGAAAAGCATGCCTCTCAAAATATTTTTATCTCTTTAATTTCAGCTTTGAGCTCTGGCACATTTGACAAATCTCTGCTTCCCTCTGCGAAGGGCCTATCTATTTACTTTTATGCAATTTTTATTTTTACTTGAGTCTCCATCTTCTCTTATAAAGCACCAACTAGAGAGCACTATTGTCATACTTGTGCATTGTGTGTAGCTAATATTTGAGTGTGTTTCATGAATGGATCAAGGATTGAGCATAATGGGCTAGGGATAACTTTCTTTAGCGTTGATATTTTGAAAGACATGGTTGCTTGTTAGCATGCTTGAGTATTTATATCTTCATGTCAAATTATAGACTATTGCTTTGAATCATTCAAGTCCAATGTCCATGCTATAAAAGAAAAGAATATGTGATGAATATGATAGGCAGCATTCCACATCAAAAATTCTGTTTTTATCATTTACCTACTCGAGGACGAGCAGGAATTAAGCTTGGGGATGCTGATACATCTCCAACGTATCTATAATTTTTTATTGTTCCATGCTGTTATATTATCAATCTTGGATGTTTTTATATACATTTACAGCAATTATATATCATTTTTGGAGACTAACCTATTAACTTAGTGCCCAATGCCAGTTGCTGTTTTCTGCCCTGTTTTTGTTTTACAGAAAATCAATACCAAACGAAGTCCAAATGCCACAAAAAATTTTGAAGATTTTTTCTGGACAAGATAAACACTAGAAGCTTCGGGAGGAGGCCAGAAGCCTCAGGGGGTGCCCACGAGGCACCAGGGCGCGCCTGGGGGGGCAGGCGCGCCCTGGTACCTCGTGGGGCTCACAGAGCTCCGTTTGACCTAATTCCTCCACTATAAATTCAGAAAAAATCAGAAACCCTCAGGGGAGTCCACGAAATACTTTTTCCGCCCCCGCAAGTTTCTGTTCTCGAGAGATCCCATCTGGAGGCCTTCTCCGGTACTCCGTCGGAGGGGGAATCGATCACGGAGGGCTTCTACATCAACCTTGCTGCCCTTCCAATGATGCGTGAGTAGTTTACCACAGACCTTCGGGCCCATAGTTAGTAGCTAGATGGCTTCTTCTCTCTTTTTCATCTACAATACAATGTTCTCCTCGATGTTCTTGGAGTTCTATCAAATGTAATCACTTTTTGCGGTGTGTTTGTTGGGATCCGATGAATTGTGAGTTTATGATCAGATTATCCATGAATGTTATTTGAGTCTTCTCTGATCTCTTTTATGCATGATTATTATAGCTTCGTATTTCTTCTCCGATCTATTGATTTGGTTTGGCCAACTAGATTGATTTATCTTGCCATGGGAAGAGGTGCTTTGTAATGGGTTCGATCTTGCGGTGCTCAATCCCAGTGACAGAAAGGGACATGACACGTATGTATCGTTGCTATTAAGGGTAAAAAGATGGGGTTTATTCATGCATGAGTTTATCTTGTCTACATCATGTCATCGTTCTTAAGGCGTTACTCCGTTCCTTATGGACTTAATACACTAGATGCATGCTGGATAGCGGTCGATGTGTGGAGTAATAGTAGTAGATGCAGGCAGGAGTCGGTCTACTTGTCTCGGACATGATGCCTATATACATGATCATTGCCTTGGATATCGTCATGTATATTTGCTTTTCTATCAATTGCCCAACAGTAATTTGTCTACCCACCGGATGCTATTTTCTCGAGAGAAGCCTCTAGTGAAAACTATGGCCCCCGGGTCTATCTAAATCATATTACTAAAACCCTAAAAATATTGCTGCCATTTTCTTTTATTTATTTTATTTTGTATTTTTGTTTCTATCTATCTATCTATCTATCACATACAATTTAATCTTGCAATTTACCGCCGAGGGATTGACAACCCCTCGTTTGCGTTGGGTGCAAGGATTTGTTGTTTGTGTGCAGGTGCTGCTAACGAGGTGTTGCGTGATTCTCCTACTGGTTCGATAACCTTGGTTTCATAACTGAGGGAAATACTTATCTCTACTGTGCTACATCATCCCTTCCTCTTCGGGGAAATACCAACGCAAGCTACAAGTAGCACTGGCTTTTGAATTGGCGGCGCAACGGTGGCCGACTCCCCTAGCTTCTCCAGGGACGGTTCCTCCGTGGCCGACTCTCCTGTTTCCTTGATGTACTGAAGCAGACCGGACCATGGGGATGGCAGGCCAATGGGCCTATCCATTGGGCAACCCGGCGCGGGTGGAGGCTGATAATATATGTTCCAGCGTTGTTGGAGTTGACCGGGCCGCAGGGGCGGCGGCCTGCGCGCGACTGTTGGGCAGCTCGTATGGGCGGGCGCGGCCCCGGCGGGTTGATGTAAACCGGACCACGGGGCGGCGGGTTGCGTCATTTAAGCGGACCCCGTGTAGCAAGGATGTTGGTGCGGCCTTCGTCGTGTTGATGTAGACCGGACTGCGGGGCGGCGGGTTGTGTGCACGTTCACCGGGCAACTCGCGCAGGCGGACACTGGTACAGTCTCCGGTTTTCGTTGTAGACTGGACCGCGGGGGCAGCGGCTTTGCGCGCGTGTCCATGGAGCCGTGCGGCATGGACGGATGCTGGCGCATGATGATGTTGGCGCGAGCTCCGTATTCGCGACATAACACTATTTTTGTAATGAATAATTGTCCTGATGTATTTGGAGACGACAGATGATCTCGTCGTATCTCTCATGAACAATGAACAATTGTCCTGCGTATAAAAATATTAAAGGCAGAATAATTGTTCACGGAGGAATTAAAGTGTACTAACGAAATAAATAGGACAGATAGCACCTGATGATTTTGTGTTCTGCACTGGAGGCAATTGTAGACGAAAACTGATCCGGGATCATCAGGCAAAGCCAGTAGGCTTTTAATAATCAGTAGTAGTTGATTTCTACACCACGTGATCTCCCTTTTTTTTAATCTCACATGGGAGTGGATAAATACGTCTCCTCTAGCTTCTTTGTGTTTTTGCTTTTGTTGCCATGACGTGTGCTAGTGGAAGTTGTTCATCTCAGGCGCCACGTGACCGAGCTGATGGAATTTGTAAGTGCGCATACACCGCGGGCGCAAATGAGCTGCGTGCGCGTTTGTCGAGCGGATGCTGGCACGATCTTTGGTATTGGTGCGGGAGGCCCGAATCCATGGAACTTGTGCGGGACCACCGGGATGGTGTTGTTCGGTCATAGACGCGGCATCTCCAGTCCAGTAGCAGCAAGCTAGATTGCGTTGGATGGCCACTGCAGCAATGATCAGATCGGACGAATTACGGACGCAATGTCCAGATGCCGAGTGCAACTAGCTAGCAAAACTAGCAATCCACGCTGACATGACAAGATTCTTGGTCTTCACGTGTGGATACAGATTAACCGTGTTTTTGGAATCCGTGCGTGGAGCCTTGCACATAGTAGTACTTTTGGGGTGATCTGACCGGGACTTGTCCTTATGTGTTTTGGCGATTTGCACAGTTGGTATTCCCATCGGGCTCGGTGAACCAACGCTGAACGAAACAGAGACTCCAACAATGCAGGTTTCGGCGATTTACATATCGGCACTTGATGCGCCGGCGAAACAGGCTGCAGTGAAAAACGACGGTCTCGGCGACTTGCGATTTGACCGGTGACGAGGACATATACTAGGGATGGGGTGACAGGCCTGACCTACAGACCCTACCCTAGGACTGCACACACCTTATACTGGGCCCCAGGGCCAGATCAGCAACCAAGAGTTCTACGAACTGACATTCACTCGGAGTTCCATAAACCACTCGGAAAGCAGGAGAGCACTCGACCGTCTATTTCACTCGGAACACCTGACAGTCACTCGACCAGAGAAGATCAGGAGGCTCCAGTAGCGCAACGGTCAGGACGTGTGCTAGCTCGTATTAATTGTAATCAATGCGCCTGTTACCTAGCGCCCTTAAACCCCCCTTTAACCCCTGGTAATGGCGGCATTCATGGGAGGGCTGGCGGACGCTATATAAGCCACCCCCCAGCTCCATTCCAAGGGTTCGCATCTTCTGTAAACATACACTCAATCATACAGCTCCAGAGCACCGAGACGTAGGGTCGTTACCTCCATCGCGAGGGGCCTGAACTCGTAAATCCAAGTGTAACGACTGCGCCGTAGCTAGGCTCTGCCCTCTAATTCGTACCCCCATACACTACTGTCAGACTTGCACCCATGACAGTTGGCGCCCACCGTGGGGCAGGCGTCTAGCGACTTCCGGCGTAGTTGCATTTTTCCGATCATCATCATGGTTTCCAGCGGCGGACTGACTCTGGGCGGCGAGACCCATTTCGGCGTCCTCAGCTTCATCGCCGATGACTCGGCATGGCTCTGGGAAGCCCCGCTGGATGCCGAGGCATTACCCGTCCGTGGCGCGGCGCACTTCCGCACGAGTGCCTTCGCCGTCCTCCTTCGACAACCGTCGACTCCGTACCAGTCGGCGTCTTCACTCTCCACCGGCCGTCGTCGCAAGCGCTCCGGATGTTCTCGGCTTCAGCGGTGGATCAAGCACACGATGGCCCTTCAGGCTGCGGCCCCGCAGATCACGGCAATCGAGCCCGATGAACCCGTCTTCGATCTGTTCGCCTCCGTGCACGAGCATTCGGAAAGCTTATCCGAGTGCGAGAGCAGCGATCCCGCTGCAGAGGTGCTGATGGCTGATTCCCTGACCAGTCCGCCTGGGTACAGCCGCGGCGGTTCGGAGAACGGTGACCCGTCGCGCGCTGATCTTGGTGGCGGCGGAGACCGTCATGACGACGAGTACATCCCCCGACCTCTCACTCGGTAGCAGAGGGAGGAACAGCAGCACAGGACCGAGCAGGCCCTTCAGACGCCCATCGTTGGACGACCCCTGAGGCTCAGGCTTTGGAGGCCGTGCGCCAGGCCAACTTGGCTGAGTGCAATTGTCTGGAAGCGCTCCAGAAGTCACTCGACGATCGCGCCCGCAGGCAGCACCAGCCCAGTTCCAGTCGGCGGCAGCGGCAGTTGTTCTCGAATGACCAACAGCAGAATTTCCAGGTATTCCGCACTCCCGTTCAGAATCTGGCGGCGGCCACTCGGATAGCAGATTCCATTGAGCCGTCCCAATCCGAAGCGGGAGAGGGTCTTCGGCAGATCCGGGCCCTGCTCAAGGCAGCTGAGGAGCAGAATTCAGCAGTGTCCCAGTCGCGCAACAGGATTCACAGCAGATCCGTCAGGGCTGACACCGTCCAGTCGGCCCACAGCCTGGTGTCTCCAAGGAGAAACAGACACTCGCCTCCGTGGCGAAATGACCGAGACCCCCACTGAGACCAGTACTCGGGGCAGGGTCGCAGTCGAAATACGCCTCCGTGGCGTCAAGATGATCATCGCCGTATGCAGTCACCCCCTCCGCGGGATGGCTCGTACGCGCCCCGGCCGTATGACGCCAGGCGCCCTTACGGCAATGATCAGAGAGCCAGCCCTCCCCGCCATGGTGACGGTTATCGCCAGAGAGAGCCAATCGACTATCGTGACCCGCAGTTCAACGCGAGATCCGTTCTCGCCTAGAACCTGGTCGACAGAGGCAGAGCTCTGAGAGAGAACTTGGACAGAGATCGTCCGAGTGGAAGTGGAGCATTCGTCTCCGGGCCCGAGTGCTTCAGCAGAGCAATCAGGGCCGCTGAGATTCCGCCTAACTTCAGATTGGCGGCTGGAGTAAGCAAGTTCACCGGAGAGTCTAAGCCAGAAACTTGGTTAGAGGATTACCGAGTGGCTGTGCAGATTGGAGGTGGTAATGACTATGTAGCTATGAAGCATTTGCCCTTGATGCTGGAAGGGTCTGCCCGTGCCTGGCTCAATCAGCTCACTCCAGCCAGCATATACTGCTGGGAAGATTTGGCCTGAGTGTTCATTAAAACATTCGAAGGCACGTGCAAACGCCCGGCTGGTCTGACTGAGCTGCAGCATTGTGTGCAAAAACCGAATGAAACTTTGAGAGAGTACATCCAGCGCTGGACGACCCTGCATCATCTGGTCGAGAACGTCACCGAGCAGCAAGCCGTCTGTGCCTTCAAGGCAGGAGTTAGATATCGAGAGCTTATCTTGAAATTTGGTCGATCGGGATCCTTGACCATGAGCCGAATGATGGAGATTGCCACTTGGTACGCCAACGGAGAAGAGGAAGACCGTCTTCGTAATGGCAAGGGGAAAATCAGTGAGCCCAACCCCGGAAACAATAATCCCAGTCGGAAACCGAAGCGCAAGGCTGACGGTTCGGCTCAGGCCGAGGCTGCCGCTCTGGCCGGTCAAGCCAAGAACAAGGGAAAAGCTAAGGAGAAGTGGATCCCGAAGAAAAAGAGAGATCATTCGGGCCAAGACGTCCTCAATTTGCCATGTCACATCCACACCAGAAAAGATGAGGAGGGCAATCTGATATTGCCCAAGCATACCACTCGATAGTGCAGGTTGCTGATACAGCAGTTTCAAGAAGGTCCGTCGAGTGATAAGAGCCCGGATGATGCTGATGGTGAAGACAAAGAAGAAGCTTTTCCCAGTGTCAACGCAACCCTGATGATCTTTGCGGATGTAGAGAGCAGGAGTCGACTGAAAGTCATCAACCAGGAAGTAAACATGGCTATGCCAGCAACGATGAAGTTTCTGAACTGGTCGAAGACTCCGATTACCTTTGATCAGTCGAACCACCCGGCCTACATTGCTACCCCTGGGTGGCAGGCGCTGGTGGTCGATCCAGTCGTTGGAGGCGTTCGGTTGCGCAAGGTCCTCATGGACGGTGGAAGCAGACTGAACATACTCTATGCCGACACTCTGAAGGCGATGGGCATTCCGATGTCCCGCCTCAGTGAAAGCAGTATGCAGTTCCACGGAGTGATCCCTGGCAAGAAAGCAAAGTCACTCGGGCAGATTGCCCTGGATGTAGTCTTTGGAGACAACAAGAACTTCAGGAAGGAAAGGCTTACCTTCAAAGTGGTCGACTTCTGCAGCGCCTATCGTGCCATTCTCGGTCGGCCAGCCTATGCACGTTTCATGGCCCGCCCATGTTATGTGTACCTTAAGTTGAAGATGCCCGGCCCCAAAGGCGTGATCACAATGACTGGCAGTCGGCAGCGCGCGGAAGAATGTTTGCAACAGGGGTCCAAGATCGCTGATGAGCAGATGGCCATGGTCAAGTTGGAGGAGTACAAGAAAAATGCCGATCCGAGTGATCTGCTACGCTCCAAGAAGCCAACTGCAGAATCTGCGTTTCAGTCGGCCGGTGACACGAAGCCTGTGCACATCCACCCAGAAGATCCGAATGCTGCTCCCACCAACATCTCAATGACACTCGACAGCAAATAGGAAGAAGCGCTCATCCAGTTCCTCCGTGAGAACTGGGACATCTTCGCATGGAAACCATCCGACATGCCGGGTGTACCCAGGGAGCTGGCTGAGCACCGTTTGCTAGTCGACCCGAAGGCAAAACCTGTGAAAGAGCATCTTCGTCGCTCTGCTACACACAAGAGGAAGGCCATTGACGAAGAAGTTGCTTGGTTCCTGGCAGCCGAGTTCATCCGTGAGGTGTACCACTCCGAGTGGCTCGCCAACGTCGTCATGGTCCCTAAGAAGGATAAGTCTCTCCGAATGTGCATCGATTTCAAACACATCAATCGGGTCTGCCCCAAGGATCATTTCCCGCTCCCCATAGATCAAATCATAGATTCCACCGTGGGTTGTGAGCGACTGTCTTTTCTGGATGCGTACTCCGGGTACCACCAGATCCGACTTGTACAGGCCAGATGAAATAAAAACAGCTTTTATCACCCCATTCGGGTGTTTCTGCTATATCACCATGCCATTCGGTCTCAAGAATGCCGGCGCCACTTTCATGCGCATGGTCCAAAAGTGTTTGCAAAAACAGATCAGTCGGAATATTGAGGCGTACATGGATGATGTCGTGGTCAAGTCCAGAAAAGGTTCTGACCTGCTGGCTGACTTAGCTGAAACTTTCGCAAATCTGCAGAAGTATGATATCAAGCTGAATCCAGCAAAGTGCACTTTCGGAGTTCCTGGGGGCAAACTACTCGGTTTCCTCGTTTCCGAACGAGGGATAGATGCCAATCCTGAGAAGATTAGGGCAATTGCACGGATGAAACGTCCTGAACGGCTTCATGATGTACAGAAGCTCGCGGGCTGCCTTGTAGCTCTGAGCCGATTCATCTCCCATCTCGGTGAGAAGGCACTGCCCCTATACCGATTGATGAAGAAATCTGATTCGTTCGAGTGGACTGCTGAAGCACAAGCAGCGTTTGTTTAGCTCAAAGCCCTGCTTTCCACCCAGCCGGTGCTCGCCGCTCCAAACAGCAACGAGCCGTTGCTCCTGTACATTGCGGCCACTGGTCAGGTTGTCAGTACCGTCCTCACAGTAGAGCGAGAAGAACAGGGCAAAACTTACAAAGTTCAGCGCCCAGTTTATTACATTTCTGAAGTCCTGACTCCGTCCAAGCAGAGATATCCTCATTATCAGAAGCTCGTCTATGGCATCTACCTGAATGCGAAGAAAGTAGCCCATTACTTCCAAGAGCACACAATGTCAGTCGTCAGCGACGCCCCGCTGTCTGAGATCATGAACAATCGGGATGCGACCGGTCGAGCGGCGAAGTGGGCTATCGAGCTCTTGCCCCTAGACATCAAGTTCGAGGCGAAAAAGGCGATCAAGTCCCAAGCATTAGCCGATTTCCTAGCCGAGTGGACAGAACAACAGCAACCGACTCAGAGTCACCCGGAACACTGGACCATGTTCTTTGACGGTTCCAAGATGGTGAATAGTTCAGGAGCTGGAGTTGTGTTAGTATCTCCGAAGAGCGATCGTCTCAGATATGTTCTGCAGATTCATTTCGATTCCTCCAACAATGAAGCCGAGTACGAGGCGCTCCTTTATGGTCTTCGTATGGCCATCTCACTCGGCGTCCGGCGCCTGATGGTCTACGGAGACTCGGATCTAGTTGTGAACCAAGTGATGAAGGAGTGGGATATCAGAAGCCCCGCTATGACAGGATACTGCAACGCGGTGAGAAAGTTGGAGAAGAAATTTGAGGGTCTGGAGCTGCATCACGTTCCCCGAGCCAAGAATCAAGCGGCGGATGATCTGGCAAAAATTGGGTCCACTCGGAAACCTATACCCAGGAATGTGTTCCTCGAGCATTTACATTCTCAGACAGTGAAAGAAGATCCCTTCACGGAAGAGCCCCCGCAAGCGGTCAGTCCGTCCGATCCGACTGAAGTCGAGGTCCCGGCAGTCATTGATTTGGTCATGGAGATCCTAGCAATCACGCCCGAGTGGACAGTGCCCTACATTGCATACCTGCTCAGGTAGGAACTTCCAGAAGATGAAGCTGAGGCCCGCCAGATTGTTCGCAGGTCCAAAGCCTTTACAGTTATGGGCGATAAGTTATACAGGAAGAGCGTCACCAGTGTGACTCAGCGCTGCATTTCTCCGGAAGAAGGTCGATTGATCCTGGAGGAGATTCACTCGGGAACTTGTGGACACCACGCGTCCTCTCGGACAATCATGGCTAAAGCTTACCGAGCCGGCTTCTTCTGGCCACGTGCCAATGAAGCTGCGCAGGAGATAGTCCAACACTGTGTCGGGTGCCAGTTCTATGCAAACTTATCACACAAGCCTGCGTCTGCTCTAAAGACGATTCCACTCGTCTGGCCGTTCGCAGTTTGGGGACTCGACATGGTGGGACCCCTCCGGACAGGGGCGAGTGGATTCACCCACTTGCTAGTTGCAGTCGATAAGTTCACTAAGTGGATCGAAGCCAAACCCATCAAGAAGCTAGACTCTAGCACAGCGATCAGGTTTATGAAGGAGATAGTCTTTAGATATGGCGTGCCCCACAGCATTATCACTGACAACGGCTCAAACTTCGACTCGGAAGAGTTCAGGGCGTTCTGTGCCGCACAAGGCACCCGAGTCGACTATGCATCTGTGGCGCACCCGCAGTCGAATGGACAGGCTGAGAGAGCAAACGGACTGATCCTTCAGGGGTTAAAGCCGCGACTCATGCGCGATTTGGAGCACGCAAGTGGAGCCTGGGTCACCGAGTTGCCGTCAGTTCTTTGGGGATTGAGGACGACCCCCAATCGGTCTACCAATCTTACTCCCTTCTTCATGGTGTACGGAGCTGAAGCCGTCTTGCCGAGTGACCTGCTCCACAACTCGCCCCGAGTGGAACTATACTCCGAAGCTGAAGCTGAGCAGGCACGACAAGACGCAGTTGATCTCCTGGAAGAGGAGAGGGAGATGGCTCTTACCCGCTCGACCACTTATCAGCAAGATCTGCGATGTTTTCACAGCAGACACGTCAGAAGTCGGACTTTTCAGGAAGGAGATCTTGTGCTCCGAGTGGATCAGTAGCGACCTCACAAGCTTGCTCCTGCGTGGGAAGGTCCTTTTGTCGTTTCAAAGGTTCTGCACAACGGAGCATACCACCTGTACAACATTCAGAAGCAAGCAGACGAGCCCCGTGCTTGGAATGCGGATTTGCTGCGACAATTTTATACCTGATGTTGAGATGTAATAAAAGCACTCGAGTGATGTTTGATGAATAAAAAGCATGACTTTTCCAGTTCTACATTGAGTTCACTCGTATGCATTTTCTGGCTTACAACCCCCAGTGGGTGTTCGCCCTTCAACTTGGCCGCGAACCAGCTTTTGCCCAAGTTAAAATGATACTCCGAGTGAAGAGCGACCCTCTCACTCGGGGGCTTGGTTGCGAACCAGCTTTCGCCCAAGTTAAAACACTACTCCGAGTGGAGAGCGTCCCTCTCACTCGGGGGCTTGGCCGCGAACCAGCTTTCGCCCAAGTTAAAACGATACTCCGAGTGAAGAGCGACCCTCTCACTCGGGGGCTTGGCTGCGAACCAGCTTTCGCCAAAGTTAAAACACTACTCCGAGTGGAGAGCGTCCCTCTCACTCGGGGGCTTGGCCGCAAACCAGCTTTCGCCCAAGTTAAAACACTACTCCGAGTGGAGAGCGTCCCTCTCACTCGGGGGCTTGGCCGCAAACCAGCTTTCGCCCAAGTTGAAAATACTACTCCGAGTGAAGAGCGTCCCTCTCACTCGGGGGCTTGGCTGCGAACCAGCTTTCACCCAAGTTAAAACACTACTCCGAGTGGAGAGCATCCCTCTCACTCGGGGGCTTGGCCGCGAACCAGCTTTCGCCCAAGTTAAAACGATACTCCGAGTGAAGAGCGACCCTCTCACTCGGGGGCTTGGCTGCGAACCAGCTTTCGCCCAAGTTAAAACACTACTCCGAGTGGAGAGCGTCCCTCTCACTCGGGGGCTTGGCCGCGAACCAGCTTTCGCCCAAGATAAAACACTACTCCGAGTGGAGAGCGTCCATCTCACTCGGGGGCTTGGCTGCGAACCAGCTTTCGCCCAAGTTAAAACACTACTCCGAGTGAAGAGCGACCCTCTCACTCGGGGGGGCTTGGCTGCGAACCAGCTTTCGCCCAAGTTAAAACACTACTCCGAGTGAAGAGCGACCCTCTCACTCGGGAGCTTGGCTGCGAACCAGCTTTCGCCCAAGTTAAAACACTACTCCGAGTGGAGAGTGTCCCTCTTACTCGGGGGCTTGGCCGCGAACCAGCTTTCGCCCAAGTTAAAACGATACTCCGAGTGAAGAGCGACCCTCTCACTCGGGGGGCTTGGCAGCGAACCAGCTTTCGCCCAAGTTAAAACACTACTCCGAGTGGGGATCGTCCCTCTCACTCGGGAGCTTGGCCGCGAATCAGCTTTCGCCCAAGTTAAAACGATACTCCGAGTGAAGAGCGACCCTCTCACTCGGGGGGCTTGGCTGCAAACCATCTTTCGCCCAAGTTAAAACACTACTCCGAGTGGAGAGCGTCCCTCTCACTCGGGGGCTTGGCTGCGAACCAGCTTTCGCCCAAGTTAAAACATTACTCCGAGTGGAGAGCGTCCCTCTCACTCGGGGGCTTGGCCATGAACCAGCTTTCGCCCAAGTTAAAACGATACTCCGAGTGAAGAGCGACCCTCTCACTCGGGGGCTTGGCTGCGAACCAGCTTTCGCCCAAGTTAAAACGATACTCCGAGTGAAGAGCGTCCCTCTTCACTCCAGGACTTGGCTGCGAACCAGCTTTCGCCCAAGTTAAATCGATACTCCGAGTGAAGAGCGACCCTCTCACTCGGGGGCTTGGCTGCGAACCAACTTTCGCCCAAGTTAAAACACTACTCCGAGTGGAGAGCGTGCCTCTCACTCGGGGGCTTGGCCGCGAACCAGCTTTCGCCCAAGTTAAAATGATACTCCGAGTGAAGAGTGACCCTCTCACTCGGGGGGCTTGGCTGCGAACCAGCTTTCGCCTAAGTTAAAACCCGCTTCAAAGACTCGAAAAGACTCGAAGGAAAGCATTCGAATAACTTTAGAAGTTCAAAAGCGAATACAAGTACGCTGGCCCGAAGCCCGAAAGAGTTTAACGAATACAGTTCCACTCGGCATACCGAGGCTAATGGGTAGGACTTAAAGTTTTCTTACGCTCCTGTGGGGCTGGCCGGCTCAACGAAGGAATCCAGGTTGATGCCGTCTGCGATCCGAGTGGCCGCTTCGATGAATGTCTCCATGAAGTCCTCAAACTTGAGTTTCTTCGTGTTGGCAACTTGGAGAGTCTTCAGCTTCTCTTCCTTGGCGTCCTTGCAGTGCACACGGACGAGAGAGAGCGCCACGTCGGCTCCACAGCGAGCAGCCGATTTCTTCCATGCCTGCACTCGGTTGGGAACCTCATTGAGGCGAGTCATCATCGCCTCCAGATCGGTGTCGAGCGTGTCTCCGGGCCACAGATCCTTGTCGATCCTTCCGAGTGCACCCCACAGACGGATGATGTACCCTTGGACATCTTCAATGCGAGATTCGACCCGCAAGACGCCTAGAGCAGCCTTGTCACCGACGAGTGACCTGGAAGGATCCAGATCCCTCTCGATTCTGTCAGTTTCCAGCTCGAAGTCTTGGCAGTACTCTGTGGACAAGAAAAGAGGAGAATTGAAGATCAGCATGCATGAAGTTCACTCGGATAAAAGTTCACTCGGGTGTTACAGGTTACCTGCAAGCTTGGTGTACATTTCCTTCGTGAACTCTTCTATGTACCTTTCCAGAGCGTTCTTCTTCTCGATCAGCTGGGTGATCTTCTCGTTCAGAGTCTTCTTCTCTTGCTCGTAGACTTCCGTCTGAGCTTTGAGCTTGCTGTCCCACTCGGCCTTCTGCTTCTTGAGCTTGGCCGCCTCCTTCTTCGCCTCCTTGACGGTGGCCTTCAGTGACGTGCTCTCTGCTTAAAGCTTCTCGAGTGAGGCCAGCTTCTCTTCGACGGCCTTGGTCTTTTCCTTCGCCACTTTCTGTGCTCCTGCCAGCTCGTTGTCCTTATTCTCGAGTGCCTGCTTCATAGTTTCTAAAGAGACAGAGGTTCTGAGCCGCACTTGGAGTCGATGGTTTTCACTACGCACATATGTTCGAGTGAAGTCACTCGGTTCAAAGAACGGAGAGAGATGAAAGCGGAATGCTCGGTAATTGAAGTTTACCTCCCGTGGTCTTGAGCTCTGCTTGAGCGCGCGCTGTGTTCCTCCTCTCCACCTCCAAATCCAGTCGGAGCTGAGCCGTCTCCTTCTCCAGTGCCATGTACTGAGTCCCAAGCTTGCAAGTTTTCTGAAACACAAGAAAGAGCAGATCAGTTAACGTTAAGAAATATTCCGAGTGCCCAGAGACCGACGCTCCTGGAAGGAACAAGCTTGACCAGTATCAGATCCTGAAGTACCCTTTGACAGGGAGGAACAAGCTTGACCAGTATCAGATTCTAAGTTCTAAGACTCCCGCCGACTGCCCGCAGTCGACGGCAGTCTCGGGGACTACACCCAGTGGGTGCACTCAGCGTGCCCCCACTGGAACGGTATCCACTCGGAACGGTCCGCCCGATCCGAGTGACGGCCGAACACAAAAAAAACAGGACAAAAAGTTCTAAGACTCCCGTCGACTGCCTGCAGTCGACGGCAGTCTCGGGGACTACACCCAGTGGGTGCACTCAGCGTGCCCCCACTGGAACGGTATCCACTCAGAACGGTCCGCCCGATCCGAGTGACGGCCGAACACAAAAAAAACAAGACAAAAAGTTCTAAGACTCCCGCCGACAGTCCGCAGTCGATGGCAGTCTCGGGGACTACACCCAGTGGGTGCACTCAGCGTGCCCTCACTGGAGCGGTATCCACTCGGAACGGTCCGCCCGATCCGAGCGATGGCCAAAAGAAAAAACACCCAGTGGTTGTACCAGATATTTTTCGACTGAAATTCTTACTGAAGAGAAACAACTTGGAGATCAACTTACAAGAGCACTTACTCGAACGTTCTCCTGGAGAGCAGCACTGGCATCGTATGCCAGCTTCCCAGCTGCGCACATCTCCTTGAGCCGTTGGGTCATCAGCTCCGCCTGGATCATCGCCTCCTTGCTGGCTCCAGTTTGGTCCTCCGGCACTTTGTACAGACTGAAGATATTGACGGGAGGAGTCGGAACCGAAGCCAGAGCAGTCGACGGAGCCGCGGCAGAACTAGCTCCAGCCTGAGAAGAACCCAGCCCCAGAGGCACGGTCACGGCAGGTGCAGGGGGAACTTGAGGCGCTTTGCTCGGCGGCGTCTTCCGTGTGGTGGTCTGAGAAGCAGTCGGAGCTGTGGTCCCCTTCTCGGTGTCCTTCCGTGGCAGCTCTTCGTCGTCGTCCACAACGTGGATGACCTCTGCAAGCGCTACGCTCACTCGACACAATCAGTCGTAGTTCACAATTCAATCGAATGAAGACATTTCAGTCGAATGACAGGTCGAAGTAAAAATGAAGTCAATATTACCTCTCTGATAAGTGGCCGCGTCTGCCGACTCAGCTTCGGTGCGGTCCCCATCAATCTGCATGGGGGACATCGTCGAAGTTGCAGCACTGGTTCATAAGATTCGCTCGGTCAGAAGGATCCCGAAAGTTGACAAAGACAGAAAAGAAATTCTTGGCACTTGCATTGAGGCGACGGGCACGGTGACCTTGATCCTCGGCAGAGCCTTTCGAGGCTTGGGGGAAGCAATCTTGAGCTACTTGGCGGCCTTCTCCGTCGGGTCCAGTGTCGGCGTCCGAGTGCGCTTCGGGGCCTTCGCACTCAGAGCCGCCGCCTTCCCCGAGTCAACACTCGGATTGTGAGTCTGTTTAGAGCGGCGCTCAGAGTGCAACTCTGGAGACTGGGAAGACTCGCCCTCTTCACTCCCTTCCGATTCGTCGCTTTCGTCCACACTATCTTCTGCATAACTGTCCTCGGCGCTGCCATGTTCACTGTCCACGCCCCCGACGAGGTGTTCTCCATTCGGCACCGGCGAGAGCATCTTCTGGAACTCCTGCAAGACACAAAGATCAGAGACAGCCGGTTCAGTCAGATTACTCAGTTCACTCGGAGAATTTGTGCATAAGTAATTCACTCGGAAGTGCATGTCATACCTCCAACGGTTGGTTATTGGCGTCGTAGGGCGGGATCCGTCTCGACCCCCGCGGATTGTCGCGCGCGCCTGTGATGCACCTGATCCACTATTCCACCGTTTTCTCCTCAACATCTTCTGGATGCACTCGGGTCAAGTCGTTGGCTCCAGTATAATGCCACATGGGGTGAGCCCGCTCCTGCAGCGGCTGGATCCTCCGACTGAGGAAGACCTCCAGAAGATCCAAGCCAGTCACTCCGCCCTGAATCAGACCGACCACGGCACTCACCAGGATCCCCACGTCAGTCTTCTCTCCCTTATCAATCGTCAGCGAGGGAGGGGTCTTGACTCTTTCAGTCGTGTAAGGAGGAAGACCAGTCGACGAGCCAGAGCAGGGCAGGTCATTGCAGTAGAACCAGGTCGACTGCCAACCCCTAACCGAATCGGGAAAAGACATGGATGGGAATGCACTCTTACCCCTCATCTGGATACCTAAGCCAGCGCACATCTGGGTCACGTGAGTCCTCTCTCCATCGGGGTCAGCCTTTTTAACCGACTGAGATCGACACGTGAAGATGTGTTTGAACAATCCCCAGTGCGGCTGGCAACCTAAAAAATTCTCACACAAGGAAACGAATACGGCAAGGTACACTATGGCATTCGGAGGCAGGTGGTGGAGCTGAGCACCAAAGAAGTTCAAAAATCCGCGGAAAAAGGGGTGGGGTGGCATCGAGAAACCTCGCTCCACGTGTGTGGTGAGGAGCACTCGCTCCCCGGGGCGCGGCGCGGGCTCGGTCTCCCCTTCCTCCGGCAGCCTCCACGTCCCATCGCGGATCAGCCCGTCCACGACGAGCCCGCTGATGTCGTCGACCGTGGTGGTCGGCGGAAGCCAGTCGCCTTGGATCCACCCGCGCGGGGCGCAACTCGGGAGCTCGACGTCTTCCTCCCCTTCGCCGCCTTCTTCGCCTTCTCGAGCTTCGCCGTCTTGTCCTTCGCCATCGCCACCGAGCTCTCCAGCGACCAAAGGAAATTTGCGCTGAGTGGATTTGCTGGAGAGGAGATTGGGCGGGCTGAGAGAGATGGGGAAAAAGGGGATCTGTCCTCTATCCCTCTCCGACGCAGCGGCCTCTTATGCCGTCATCCGTTCCGCTCCCCAATCCTCTTTCGTGAGTCTCGGGCCCGCAGATCTCCTCAAATCTCGCTAGCGGAGTTGCAGCTGTACGTGGCGAAAAGGGGGGCGAAAATCGAGGCGTCACGCCCCACTTTCCCCACTCACCGCGTCGCAACCGTTCATGCGCGCTCGTCGCCGATTTCAAATCCCGCAAGATCCGGAGTCCGGCGATTTGATTGCTCGCCTTTGGAGACATTCCATAAACGCTCGGACATGTTCCATCACCCGACGCGTAACGACCCGCTTCACTCGGATGGAGGCTACTCATTTCATTCGGATGGAGACTTTCACTTGGACATCATATGGGCCGGAATCCGTCAAGGTGCCGTGTGAGGACAAGGCCGTCTAATGACCAGTGAGAGTCCTTGAGCGCCTCCGCAGCACTCAACTCACCTGGGAATTCGCCTTGACTCATCCGCTTAACCTCGACCGATTCGGGGGCTAATGACGAGGACATATACTAGGGATGGGGTGACAGGCCTGACCTACAGACCCTACCCTAGGACTCCACACACCTTATACTGGGCCCCAGGGCCAGATCAGCAACCAAGAGTTCTGCGAACTGACATTCACTCGGAGTTCAATAAACCACTCGAAAAGCAGGAGAGCACTCGACCGTCTATTTCACTCGGAACACCTGACAGTCACTCGACCAGAGAAGATCAGGAGGCTCCAGTAGCGCAACGGTCAGGACATGCGCTAGCTCGTATTAATTGTAATCAATGCGCCCGTTACCTGGCGCCCTTAAACCCCTCTTTAACCCTTGGTAATGGCAGCATTCATGGGAGGGCTGGCGGACGCTATATAAGCCACCCCCCAGCTCCATTCCAAGGGTTCGCATCTTCTGTAAACATACACTCAATCATACAGCTCCAGAGCACCGAGACGTAGGGTCGTTACCTCCATCACGAGGGGCCTGAACTCGTAAATCTGAGTGTAACGACTGCGCCGTAGCTAGGCTCTGCCCTCTAATTCATACCCCCATACACTACTGTCACACCAATTTGAGAGAGCCACATGTTATCATCATTTGTTAGAATACTCTATGTACTTCACTTAAATTTTTTGAGCTAGGCAGTTGCTCTAATGCTTCACTTAAATCTTTTTTAGCACGGTGGTGGCTATATTTTGAAGAATTAAACTCTCATGCTTCACTTATATTATTTTGAGAGTTGATTGAAATTTTGAAGAAATGAATTCTCATGCTTCACTTATATTATTTTGAGAATTGATAAGATTGAAATTTTGAAGAAATATTTGCACTCTCATGCTTCACTTAAATCTTTTTGAGAGTTGATAATAGTAACGGTAATTTGCACAAGATGTGAATTTGGTCCCAAAGTGATGAATATTCAAGAGGGATATAATAAAAAAATTTATATAGATCATTGGATATGATAAGTGTGATTCCTTGCAATAGTTTTGCGATATGGAAATGGTAATATGTGAGTCATGTTAGTGAGTAATTGTGATTTAGTAAGAATATTAGTGTTAAGGTTTCTGATTCCCTATGCATGCACATCAAGTCAATAGTTATGCAAAGAAATTATATCCTACTTATGGTGCATTATTCGGTGTTAGTTATGTTCAACGCATGTTTATGACTGTTTTCGCTTTTTGGTTGGTTGCTTCTCAATCTATTTGCTAGCCTTCATTTGTACTAAGCGGAAATACTGCTTGTGCATCCAAAATCCTTAAACCCAAGTTGTGCCAAATGAGTCCACTATATCTACCTATATGCGGTATTTCAATGCCGTTCCAAGTAAATTTGCGTGTGCCAACTCTAATTTTCAAAATAATTTTTCTGCTTTGTGTGACCGTACCGCTCATGAAGCGGCAGGGGGTGGCCATTATTTTCTATGCTAGGTGTGTTATTCTCACGATGAGTGTTTATTCACTTGTCATTGCACGAGAGGATGGTTGGTAATAGGATGCCCAGTCCCACAATGAAATCAAAATTAATAGCAACAAAATTCCTTGGAAAGTGTTGGTATGGAGGGCACCCGTGGATACGGCTAGCCATGGATTGTGAAAGAAATGGTGGAAAGGAAATAAACTTTATTTTCTGTTTGGGAACCGCCTATGATGTGTCTAGCATGGAAAATATTGGGAATTCTCGGTCGTTTTCGTTGACAGGAAAAGCATGCCTCTCAAAATATTTTTATCTCTTTAATTTCAGCTTTGAGCTCTGGCACATTTGACAAATCTCTGCTTCCCTCTGTGAAGGGCCTATCTATTTACTTTTATGCAAAAAAAAATTACTTGAGTCTCCATCTTCTCTTATAAAGCACCAACTAGAGAGCACTATTGTCATACTTGTGCATTGTGTGTAGCTAATATTTGAGTGTGTTTCATGAATGGATCAAGGATTGAGCATAATGGGCTAGGGATAACTTTCTTTAGCGTTGATATTTTGAAAGACATGGTTGCTTGTTAGCATGCTTGAGTATTTATATCTTCATGTCAAATTATAGACTATTGCTTTGAATCATTCAAGTCCAATGTCCATGCTATAAAAGAAAAGAATATGTGATGAATATGATAGGCAGCATTCCACATCAAAAATTCTGTTTTTATCATTTACCTACTCGAGGACGAGCAGGAATTAAGCTTGGGGATGCTGATACGTCTCCAACGTATCTATAATTTTTGATTGTTCCATGCTGTTATATTATAAATCTTGGATGTTTTTATATACATTTACAGCAATTATATATCATTTTTGGAGACTAACCTATTAACTTAGTGCCCAGTGCCAGTTGCTGTTTTCTGCCCTGTTTTTATTTTACAGAAAATCAATTCCAAACGAAGTCCAAAGGCCACAAAAAAATTTGGAGATTTTTTTCTGGACAAGATAAACACTAGAAGCTTCGGGAGGAGGCCAGAAGCCTCAGGGGGTGCCCACGAGGCACCAGGGCATGCGCGCCCTGGTACCTCGTGGGGCCCACAGAGCTCCGTTTGACCTAATTCCTCCACTATAAATTCAGAATCAGAAACCCTCAGGGGAGTCCACGAAATACTTTTTCCGCCGCTGCAAGTTTCTGTTCTCGAGAGATCCCATCTGGAGGCCTTCTCCGGTACTCCGCCGGAGGGGGAATCGATCACGGAGGGGCTCTACATCAACCTTGCTGCCCTTCCGCTGATGCATGAGTAGTTTACCATAGACCTTCGGGCCCATAGTTAGTAGCTAGATGGCTTCTTCTCTCTTTTTGATCTTCAATACAATGTTCTCCTCGATGTTCCTGGAGTTCTATCCGATGTAATCACTTTTTGCGGTGTGTTTGTTGGGATCCGATGAATTGTGAGTTTATGATCAGATTATCCATGAATGTTATTTGAGTCTTCTCTGATCTCTTTTATGCATGATTATTATAGCTTCGTATTTCTTCTCCGGTCTATTGATTTGGTTTGGCCAACTAGGTTGATTTGTCTTGCCATGGGAAGAGGTGCTTTGTAATGGGTTCGATCTTGCGGTGCTCAATCCCAGTGACAGAAAGGGACATGACACGTATGTATCATTGCTATTAAGGGTAAAAAGATGGGGTTTATTCATGCGTGAGTTTATCTTGTCTACATCATGTCATCGTTCTTAAGGCGTTACTCCGTTCCTTATGGACTTAATACAGTAGATGCATGCTGAATAGCGGTCGATGTGTGGAGTAATAGTAGTAGATGCAGGCAGGAGTCGGTCTACTTGTCTCGGACATGATGCCTATATACATGATCATTGCCTTGGATATCGTCATGATTATTTGCTTTTCTATCAATTGCCCAACAGTAATTTGTCTACCCACCGTATGCTATTTTCTCGAGAGAAGCCTCTAGTGAAAACTATGGCCCCTGGATCTATCTAAATCATATTACTAAAACCGTAAAAATATTGCTGCCATTTTCTTTTATTTATTTTATTTTGTATTTCTGTTTCAATCTATCTATCTATCATATACAATTTAATCTTGCAATTTACCGCCGAGGGATTGACAATCCCTCGTTTGCGTTGGGTGCAAGGATTTGTTGTTTGTGTGCAGGTGCTGCTAATGAGGTGTTGCGTGATTCTCCTACTGGTTCGATAACCTTGGTTTCATAACTGAGGGAAATACTTATCTCTACTGTGCTGCATCATCCCTTCCTCTTCGGGGAAAATACCAACGCAAGCTACAAGTAGCACTGGCTTTTGAATTGCCGGCGCAACGGTGGCCGACTCCCCTAGCTTCTCCAGGGATGGTTCCTCCGTGGCCGACTCTCCTATTTCCTTGATGTACTGAAGCAGACTGGACCATGGGGATGGCAGGCCAATGCGCCTATCCGTTGGGCAACCCGGCGCGGGTGGAGGCTGATAATATATGTATTTTTTTTGCTCCAGCGTTGTTGGAGTAGACCGGGCCGCAGGGGCGGCGGCCTGCGCGCGTCTGTTGGGTAGCTCGTACGGGCGGGCGCGGCCCCGGCGGGTTGATGTGTAAACCGGACCACGGGGCGGCGGGTTGCGTCGTTTAAGCGGACGCCGTGTAGCGAGGATGCTGGTGCGACCTTCGTCGTGTTGATGTAGACCGGACTGCGGGGCGGCGGGTTGTGTGCACGTTCACCGGGCAACCCGCACAGGCGGACACTGGTACAGTCTCCGGTTTTCGTTGTAGACTGGACCGCGGGGGCGGCGGCTTTGCGCGCGTGTCCGTGGAGCCGTGCGGCATGGACGGATTCTGGCGCATGATGATGTTGGCGCGAGCTCCGTATTCGCGACATAACGTCATTTTTGTAATGAATAATTGTCCTGATGTATTTGGAGACGACAGATGATCTCGTCGTATCTCTCATGAACAATGAACAATTGTCATGCGTATAGAAATATTAAAGGCAGAATAATTGTTCACGGAGGAATTAAAGTGTACTAACGAAATAAATAGGACGGATAGCACCTGATGATTTTGTGTTCTGCACTGGATGCAATTGTAGACGAAAACTGATCCGGGATCATCAGGCAAAGCCATTATGCTTTTAGTAATCAGTAGTAGTTGATTTCTACACCACGTGATCTCCCAATTTTTTTAATCTCACATGGGAGTGGATAAATACGTCTCCTCTAGCTTCTTTGTGTTTTTGCTTTTGTTGCCATGACGTGTGCTAGTGGAAGTTGTTCATCTCAGGCGCCACGTGACCGAGCTGATGGAATTTGTAAGTGCGCATACACCGCGGGCGCAAACGAGCTGCGTGCGCGTTTGTCGAGCGGATGCTGGCGCGATCTTTGGTATTGGTGCAGGAGGCCCGAATCCATGGAACGTGTGCGGGACCACCGGGATGGTATTGTTCGGTCGTAGACGCGGCATCGCCAGTCCAGTAGCAGCAAGCTAGATTGCGTTGGATGGCCACTGCAGCAATGATCAGATCGGACGAATTACGGACGCAATGTCCAGATGCCGAGTGCAACTAGCTAGCAAAACTAGCAATCCACGCTGACATGACAAGATTCTTGGTCTTCACGTGTGGATACAGATTAACCATGTTTTTGGAATCCGTGTGTGGAGCCTTGCACATAGTAGTACTTTTGGGCTGATCTGACGTTGCCCATGAATAGGAAAAATATGAGTACTAGTAATTTTGATGTTTGACCCATGATCTGATTTGATAGCTCGACCGGGACTTGTCCTTATGTGTTTTGGCGATTTGCATAGTTGGTATTCCCATCGGGCTCGGTGAACCAACGCTGAACGAAACAGAGACTCCAACCATGCAGGTTTCGGCGATTTACATATCGGCACTTGATGCGCCGGCGAAACAGGCTGCAGTGAAAAACGACGGTCTCGGCGACTTGTGATTTGACCGGTCATTCAGACGAACGGCGGTTGACTTATCTTCAACACAAATATTGTACGCTCCAAAGTTGACCAGCAGAATTAATTAACCCGGCTGCCGGCTCTGCACAAGGTTGTCCCATGCCGGGTTATCCTGCGTGGTTGTTCTATGCCGGCTCTTCTTTATCCGGCCAATCGCGAGCTTGTCGATCCCTGAAAAGCTCCCTCCAAGAACACAACATCATCGTGAGCTGGCCCCACGGTGGGCGCCAACTGTCGTGGTTTTGTCACGGCAGATGTCCTCGTGAAAGGACTTAGTGGTGAGGCCATCGCAACTAGGTAGAAGCTTGAAGGGGTTGGTCGGAATCGAGAGATGCGAGATTACCCAGGTTCGGCCCCTCACGGTGGAGGTAAAAGCCTACATCCTGCTTGATTGCTATTGATGATGATGATCTCGATTACAAGGGTGCTGTTTCGCTACCTCTAATCTCGACAGCTTCCACTTTGATCTTGTCTAAAACTTGTCTGTCTATCTTGACCTTGTCCCTCTTGGGGCCCCTTGCCCCTCCTTATATAAGTTGAAGGCGCCGACTTACATCTAGAGTCCTAGTAGGACTACAACTAGTCTTTTTTCTATTACAAGTCAGATCCTAGTCCGGGTCTTTTCTTCCATGTTAAGACAATCCCTCTCATGCCTTCTCCATGAGCCGGCCCTTCGTGGTTCCTCCATGAGCCGGCATTCGGCCAAGTCTCACTCTGGGCCTTCGGGCCCTTCTTGTCTTCTTGTCATGACCCAGAAAGTAAGGTGACCCATGAAGCCGCCATGCTTCTGGCCGGGTCACACATTTGGACGGGTCTTGGTCGTGGGGAATATCCCCAACACATGGCTTGCGCTCATATATTGCGTGGGGGTTGAAAAAGCTGAAGCGCGTTAAAATGTATGAACCAATTGCTTGGCTAAACCGGGGTTGTTCATGATAAATATTTTGTGTTAAGAAGATGGAGCATGACAGGATTATATGATTTTGTAGGGATAACGTTCTTTAGCATTTTTATTTTGAAAGACATGATTGTTTATTAGTATGCCTGAGTATTGATGTCTTTATATCAAATTATATACTATTGCTTTGAATCATTCGGATCTTATTATTCATACCGTAAGAAAGAGATTACATGATGAAACATGATAGGTAGCATTCCACATCAACAATTTTGTTTTTATCATTTACCTACTCAAGGACAAGCAGGAATTAAGCTTGGGGATGCTTGATACGTCTCCAATGTATCTATAATTTTTTATTGTTCCATGCTATTATAGTATCAATCTTGGATGTTTTATATGCAATTATATGCCTTTTTATATCATTTTTTGGGACTAACCTATTAACCCAGTGCCCAGTGCCAGTTGTTGTTTTTTGCTTGTTTTTGCCTTTTCAGAAAATCATTATGAAAAAGTGTCCAAACGAGAAAAAAACTTTGGATTAATTTTTTCTGGACCAGAAGAGACCCACAAAGCTTCGGGAGAAGACCAGAAGAGCCACGAGGAGGCGACAAGCCTGGAGGGCGCGCCCAGGGGGGTAGGGCGCGCCCCCAAGCTTGTGGGCCCCTCGTTGCCCCTCCTTACCTAATTCCAGCGCTATAAATTCCCAAATATTCCCAATATACCAGAGAGACAGAAGAAAAAACCTTTCCGCCGCCGCAAGCCTCTATTCTTTTGCGATCCCATCTGGAGGCCTTTTTCGGTACTCTGCCGGAGGGGGAATTGATCACGGAGGGCTTCTTCATCAACCTTGATGCCCTTCCGATGATGTGCGAGTAGTTTACCACAGACCTACGGGTCCATAGCTAGTAGCTAGATGGCTTCTTCTCTCTCTTTGATCTTCAATACCATGTTCTCCTCGATGTTCTTGGAGTTCTATCCGATGTATCCGTACGGGTACAACTCTTATTTGAACGAAGTGCCAAAAATGCGATCTTTTTTGTCTAATAGAACAAACACTAATACCTTAATTGAGTCGGTAAAGATCAAATCTGTTTATCAAAGTGCTTCTCTGATTGCTCAAGACATCTCTTTTCAACTGAGGAACAATCCAATCTCATTTCGTTCCATTTTTAGTCAAATAGTGAAGGATATTCCATTAATAATGCCAAAAGGGGTGGAGGGGATACGTATTTGTTGTTCTGGTCGATTAGAGGGTGCGGAAATAGCTAGAAACAATTTCAGTCCATTTTCCTACTTTTTCTGCAAGGGGTTCAAGGGGAAAGCATTATTATATCCTTAATATGACTCTCTGTCACTCGGATGCTGCTGGGCTGCTACAAAACCCCTATAGTCGAAAAAAAGATCGAAACAGGGATAAAACGTAGGATAACCCAGATCACTCGGACTAGCTGAACTCTCCAGAACAAACACAACCTAGGTGGTTTGACTAACGTTTTGGCACATTAGACTAACCTAAGACAACTCCTGGCTACATTCAGTCCTATCGAGATACAAGCTGTTACCAACCTGATACAACGCAAGTCACAAGCTTGACACAGCGAGAATGGCTGCAACTGACAACTCCTGCATGTGAGGTTGACAACTCTAGTAACAGAGAATGACAACTCCTGCAACAGATATTGACAGAGCATGACACTCTCAACTGAGCTCAATCCAGCTGTGAACAATAAACAACACTGAAAGTAAACAACACGGTTATCACAAAACTTGGATTCCGGATTACAACACTATAGGCAATGAACCACCACTAACGGCCCATAACGTTAGCTGATAGCCGCTGACCGTGGAGTACTTGCCGATCCATCAGCGAGGACTGTATCATTTAGCGAGCTAAAAACTTAAGGAACATGTATGTGAGAGTTCCACTTTAGCTCCCTCAACACCAGGCGGGACGAGCAGCCACACTCTAGTGTCCTTTTCTACTTAGTTGGACAGATCACTTCAGAAAATCGTATAAAAATCAAGCAAGAAAACGGATGCGCTAACGCGCAACGGCTTTCGCGCTAGTTGCTCAAAAAATCGTATAAAAATCAAGCAAGAAAACGGATGCGCTAACGCGCAACGGCTTTCGCGCTAGTTGCTCAATCCGTTGCTTGCTTCTCTTCTGTCTTGGAAAAGTGAGGATTTCCTATCTGATCCAAGGGAAGGAAGAGAGGTGGAAAGTGTTGCTGTGTCAAATCGAGATTGTGTGGGTGTCCGCTCATGTTCGACGCTATCGAAAATCATGCATTGGATGGATGCCCGGGCATTGAGAAGGAAGGACGCTTTCAGAGGCGAAAGGCCATGGGGAGAGATTTTTCTGTGATCCATGGATCTCCGATCGGGAAACCGTATCCAAGCTCCGTGACTAGTCTGCGCTCTTTGGACTTTTCAAACTTAGCGAACTTCTTTTGCGGTGTGTTTGTTGGGATCCGATGAATTGTGAGTTTATGATCAGATTATTCATGAGAAATATTTGAGTCTTCTCTAAACTCTTTTATGCATGATTATTATAGCTTTGTATTTCTCTTCGATCTATCAATTTCGTTTGGCCTACTAGACTGATTTGTCTTGCAATGGGAGAGGTGCTTTGTGATGGGTTCAATCTTGCGGTGCTCAATCCCAGTGACAGAACGGGACATGACACGTATTTGTATTGTTGCCATTAAGGATAAAAAGATGGGGTTTAATCATATTGCTTGAGTTTACTTTGTCTACATCATGTCATCTTGCTTAAGGTGTTACTCTGTTTCATACTTAATACCCTAGATGCATGCTGGATAGCGGTCGATGGATGGAGTAATAGTAGTAGATGCAAGCAGGAGTCGGTCTACTTGTCTCGGACGTGATGCCTATATACATGATCATTGCCATGAATCCGTCATAATTATTTGCTTTTCTATCAATTGCCCAACAGTAATTTGTTTACCCACCGTATGCTATGTGTTCGAGAGAGAAGCCTCTAGTGAAAACCATGGCCCCAGGGTCTACTTTATCATATATAAAAACCTAAAAGTACCTTGCTGCAATTTATTTGCTTTTATTTTAATTAGTATTTTAGTTTATCTATTTATCTCTATAAGATTTAATCCTTGCAAATAACCGTTAAGAGGATTGACAACCCTCTTATTTGCGTTGGGTGCAAGTGTTTGCTCTTGTGTGTGCAGGTGCGTTTAACGGAATTTTGCTTGGTCCTCCTACTGGATTGATAACCTTGGTTCTTAACTGAGGGAAATACTTATCTCTACTATACTGCATCATCCTCTCATCTTCGGGGAAATACCAACGCAGTCTACAAGTAGCAGGGAGCTTAGCTGCGAACTAGATTTCACCTAAGTTAAAAACTATCCGAGTGCGGACACGCTCCACACTCAGGAGCTTAGCTGCAAACCAGATTTCGCCTAAGTTAAAAACTATCCGAGTGCGGACATGCTCCACACTCGAGGGCTTAGCAGCGAACCAGATTTCGCGTAAGTTAAAAACTATCCGGGTGCGGACATGCTCCACACTCGGGGGCTTAGCCGCGAACCAGATTTCGCCTAAATTAAAAACTATCCTAGTCCGGACATGCTCCACACTCGGAGGCTTAGCTGCGAACCAGATTTCGCCTAAGTTAAAAACTATCCGAGTGTGGGCACGCTCCTCACTCAGGAGCTTAGCTGTGAACCAGATTTCACCTAAGTTAAAAACTATCCGAGTGCGGACACGCTCCACACTCGGGGGCTTAGCTGCGAACCAGGTTTCGCCTAAGTTAAAAACTATCCGGATGCGGACACGCTCCACACTCGGGGGCTTAACTGCGAACCAGATTTCGCCTAAGTTAAAAACTATCCGAGTGCGGACACGCTCCACACTCGGGGGCCTAGCCGCGAACCAGCCTTCGCCTAAGTTAAAAACTATCCAAGTGCGGACACGCTCCACATTCGGGGGCTTAGCCGCGAACCAGTCTTCGCCTAAGTTAGAAAAAATAACATTGGCAAACGGTATAAGAATTCAAGCATCCGAGTAAACTCCGATCCGTTCGAGTTCTCCTAGCAAAAAGCAAAGTACGCGAGCCCAAGGCTCGTTAAAGTTTCACGGTTACAGCAACCACTCGGCATTCCGAGGCAAATCAGAACTTAAATGTTTTTTCACTCCGCTGCGGGACGACTGGCCAGGTCGACGAAGGTATCCAGGTCGATGCCATCTGCAATTCGAGTGGCGGCCTCGATGAACGTCTCCATGAAGTCCTCAAACTTGAGCCTCTTCGTGTTGGCAACCTTCAAAGACTTCAATTTCCCTTCATCCATGTCTTTGCAATGGACGCGAACGAGTGCAAGGGCCACGTCGGCGCCGCAGCGAGCAACAAATTTCTTCCAAGCCTGCACTCGGCTTGGGATGTCCTTCAGCCGGGTCATCATCGACTCCAGATCATTCAGAAGCTCGTCGCCTGGGAGGAGTTCCTGGTCGATCTTGGACAGGGCAGACTGCAGTCGGATGATATACCCCACGGCTCTCTCAAGACGCTCCTCCACTCGGAGAATGACCATGGCAGCGCGGTCCCTGAGGATCTGCCTTGAGGGATCCAAGTCCTTCTCGACTCGATCGGTCTCCAGTTCAAAGTTATAACAGAACTCTGTTGTGAAAAGTGACTCGGGATCAGAGATAAAAAATTCCTGAGCAAAGCAGACAAAATTCAATCGGCGATACGATGTACCTTCAAGCTTCTTGCCCATATCCTCGCCGAATTCCTCGATGTACTCCTCGAGTTCACCCTTCTTCTCAAGAAGCTTGGTGATTTGGTCGTTCTGCTTCTTCTTCTCCTCTTCAAAGATGCTTGCCTGGGTGCTATGCTTCACCTCCCACTCGGCGTTGGACTTCCTAAGCTGTTTTGGCTGTTTTGGCGGCGTCCTTTAGAGTCTCGATCTCCTCCTCGAGCTTACTGACTGAAGCCAGTTTCTCTTCAGCAGCCTTGGTCTTGCTCCTGGCTTCCTTCTGCACCAGCGCCAGCTCCTTGTCCTTGTCCTCCAGGGCCTGCTTCATGGTGTCTAAAGAAATAGAAGTCCTCAGCCTCATTACAAGTTGAGCATTCTCACCACGGACATCTGAAGAAGCAATTGACTCGGATCAAAAGAAAAACACGACTCGGCTAATGGTCAAACAACGGGGCTTACCTCCAAGGGTGTTCTTCTCCTTCTCAAGGCGACTGCTCCTGTGCTTCTCCGCGTCCAAGTCCACTCTGAGCTGCAGTACCTCCTTCTCCAAGTCGGCATAGCGGGTTCCCAGCTCGCAAGCCCTCTGTCGCAAAACAAGGAAGTTGTCAGTCGGATGAAGGAACAAGCTTGACCATTATCAAACCCTGAAGTACCCTCTTACAACCGAGTCAGCAATGAAGAAGATCGAAGACAACAACACACTAGTCTTCATCATTGACCTCAAGGCAGACAAGCTCGATTAGCTCGAAGCTTCCTAGTTTGTCAAGCTTCCCACTCGGCCCGCCGAGTGAGGAAGGACACTCCGAGTGTCATAAAAAAAACTCTAAGACTACCGTCGACTGCTTCCAGCCGATGGCAGTCTCGGGGACTACACCCAGTGGGTGCACTCAGCGTGCCCCCACTGGAAAATGACTTGTATTGAGCTAAAAAAAAGAGAGCTTATGTGTGGATTTTATCAGACTCCCACCGATTGCCCGCAATCGATAGCAGTCTCGGGGACTACACCCAGTGGGTGCACTCAGCGTGCCCCCACCGGAAAAAACACACTCGATAAAGACTTTGGTCGACCCGAGTGGAAATAACGACAGTACAGAGTTCTAAGACTCCCGCCGACTGTCTCCAGTCAACGGGAGCCTCGGGGACTACACCCAGTGGGTGCACTCAGCATGCCCCCACTGGAGAAAAATGAACACCCAGTGGGTGTGCCCCGCGCAAACCCACTGACGGAAGTTCAGTTTCAAATTCAAAACAAAAACTTCGAGCAACACTTACAATGGTACTTACTCGGACGTTGGTCCTCAGAGCCTCGCTGGCGTCGTATGCTTCCCTCAGCCGATTGTTCATCACCTCCACCTGGATCAAGGCTTCCTTACTCACTCCCACCTGCTCCTCTGGGACCCTGTGCAAGGCGAAAGCAGTAGCAGGAGCCGAGTGTGGCATGGGTGTGGGCTCAGGAGGCGACGCAGTGAGCACCAATGAAGAGTTGGCCTGCGCCGGAGGACTTGGACCAACGGGCTTCCTGGCGGCCTTAGCAGGAGAAACTCGGGTCTTCTGGCCGGGCGAAGCCTCCCGCATCACGATGTCCGTTCCATTCGGCACCACCTTGTCGACCTCTGGGTTCGGCGGGTTGGCCTTGTTGTCCTCGTCTAGATGGATGACTTCGGTCGGGGCTGTGAGAACATTCGAGAGACAATGTCGAGTTATAAACCACTCGATCAAGATTCAAGTCGAATGGCAATCAGAAAAACCTTACCCTTGGAAGTAGCAGCGTCAGCAGCATCACCCTCAATCTGGCCTCGCTTTGGAGCATCCGGGTCTGGTGAAGTCGTTGATGTCTCATTGCTGCAAGATAGGAGATCACTCGGTAACTCAGACGAATGAAAATTACGCGGGAAAGAGAGCTGGTCCCAAGTACTTACATTGAAGCCAGTGGCACCACCACTTTGATCTTTGGCACCGCCGCCTTCTGGGGCTTGGCAAAGACTTGCTTCGGCTGTTTCTCTGCCGAGTTAGCAGCCTCCGCCCTCAGGCACTTTGCTCTGCCCGAAGAAGCCGAAGCAGTCGGCCTTGAATCACTCGGTGCCCGAGTGCTCTTCGCTTTGGTACTTGGGTCGTTCTTTTCCTTGGTGTAGTGCTCCCGAGGAACAGTCTCGCACGGGGAAGACTCAGCTTCCTCGCCCTCGTCAGTGTCGCTCGCGTCTTCATCACTTTCCTCCTCCTCCTCATCGTTGCCCTCCTCCTCCTCGTCGCTGTCATCCGGGTGTTGGCGCTCGGTGTCGCTCGTCACGTCCTCTGGGTCACGGTCGACGGCCGGCACCTGCGAAAGCATCTTCTAGAAACTCTGCAAAAAGAAGCCACCCGTCAAAACATAAGCAGGCGCGAGAGAACTGTCGTATAGAGCACTCGGGTGAAGAGTGAACTTACATCGATCGGCTGATTGTCCAAGTCGTACGGGGGTACCCTCCTGGCTCTGCGCGGATTGTCTCGCGCTGAGGTGATCGCCTTGATCTTGCCCTCGAGGGCCTTCGCCGACAAGATGCCGGGATGCACTTGAGTGGGGTCACTCGGCCCCTGGTACTACCACATAGGGTGCGCTCTATCCTACAGCGGCTAGATCCCCCGACTGAGGAACGCCTCCAGCAGGTCCATCCCGTCGACTCCAGCCCGCACCACTCCCACCAAAGCATTGCTACTTGTAGACTGAGTTGGTATTTCCCCGAAGAGGAGAGGATGATGCAGTATAGTAGAGATAAGTATTTCCCTCAGTTAAGAACCAAGGTTATCAATCCAGTATGAGAAAGCAAAATTCCGTTAAACGCACCTGCACACACAAGAGCAAACACTTGCACCCAACGCAAATAAGAGGGTTGTCAATCCTCTTAGCGGTTATTTTCAAGGATTAAATCTTATAGAGATAAATAGATAAACTAAAATACTAATTAAAATAAAAGTAAATAAATTGCAGCAAGGTATTTTTAGGTTTTTTATATATGATAAAGTAGACCCGGGGGCCATAGTTTTCACTAGAGGTTTCTCTCTCAAACACATAGCATACGATGGGTAAACCAATTACTATTGGGCAATTGATAGAGAAGCAAATAATTATGATGGATTCATGGCAATGATCATGTATATAGGCATCACATCCGAGACAAGTAGACCGACTCCTACCTGCATCTACTACTATTACTCCACCCATCGACCGCTATCCAGCATGCATCTAGGGTATTAAGTATGAAACAGAGTAACGCCTTAAGCAAGATGACATGATGTAGACAAAGTAAACTCAAGCAATATGATTAAACACCATATTTGTAAACTTAATGGCAACAATACAAATACGTGTCATGTCCCCTTCTGTCACTGGGATTGAGCACCGCAAGATTGAACCCATCACAAAGCATCTCTCCCATTGCAAGACAAATCAATCTAGTAGGCCAAACCAAATCGATAGATCGGAGAGAAATACAAAGCTATAATAATCATGCCTAAAAGAGTTCAGAGAAGACTCAAATATTTCTCATGAATAATCTGATCATAAACTCACAATTCATTGGATCCCAAGAAACACACCGCAAAAGAAGATTACATCGGATAGAACTCTAAGAACATCGAGAAGAACATGGTATTGCAGATCAAAGAGAGAGAAGAAGCCATCTAGCTACTAGCTATGGACCCGTAGGTCTGTGGTAAACTACTCACACATCATCAGAAGGGCAGCAAGGTTGATGAAGAAGCCCTCCGTGATCGATTCCCCCTCCGGCAGAGTACCGGAAAAGGCCTCCAGATGGGATCGCGGAAGAACAGAGGCTTGCGGTGGCGGAAAGGTTTTCTCTTCTGTCTCTCTGGTATATTGGGAATATTTGGGAATTTATAGCACTGGAATTAGGTTAGGAAGGGCAACGAGGGGCCCACAAGCCTGGGGGCGCGCCCTACCCCCCTGGGCGCGCCCTCCAGGCTTGTCGCCTCCTCGTGGCTCTTCTGGTCTTCTCTCAAAGCTTCGTGGGTCTCTTCTGGTCCAGAAAAAATTAATCCAAAGTTTTTTTCTTGTTTGGACACTTTTTGATAATGATTTTCTGAAAAGGCAAAAACAAGCAGAAAACTGCAACTGGCACTAGGCACTGGGTTAATAGGTTAGTCCCAAAAAATGATATATAAAGGCATATAATTGCATATAAAACATCCAAGATTGATACTATAATAGCATGGAACAATCAAAAATTATAGATACGTTGGAGACGTATCAAGCATCCCCAAGCTTAATTCCTGCTCGTCCTCGAGTAGGTAAATGATAAAAACAGAATTTTTGATGTGGAATGCTACCTATCATGTTTCATCATGTAATCGCTCTTACGGTATGAATAATAAGATCCGAATGATTCAAAGCAATAGTCTATAATTTGATATAAAGACATCAATACTCAGGCATACTAATAAACAATCATGTCTTTCAAAATAAAATGCTAAAGAACGTTATCCCTACAAAATCATATAATCATGTCATGCTCCATCTTCTTAACACAAAATATTTATCATGAACAACCCCGGTTTTAGCCAAGCAATTGGTTCATACTTTTAACGCGCTTCAGCTTTTTCAACCCCCACGCAATACATGAGCGCAAGCCATGGATATAGCACTATGGGTGGAATAGAGTGTGGTGGTAGAGATAAATAAGAGAAGTAAAAAATAAGAAGATAGTCTCACATCAACGAGGCTAATCAACGGGCTATGAAGATGCCCATCAATTGATGTCAATGCGAGGAGTAGGGATTGCCATGCAACGGATGCACTAAGAGCTATAAGTGTATGAAAGCTCAACATGAAAACTAAGTGGGTGTGCATCCAACTTGCTTGCTCATGAAGACCTCGGGCATTTGAGGAAGCCCATCATCGGAATATACAAGCCAAGTTCTATAATGAAAAAATCCCACTAGTATATGAAAGTGACAAAATAGGAGACTCTCTATATGAAAAACATGGTGCTACTCTGAAGCACAAGTGTGGAAAAAGGATAGTAACATTGCCCCTTCTCTCTTTTTCTCTCATTTTTTTCATGGCTCTTTTTGGCCTCTTATTTTTCGTCCGGAGTCTCATCCCGACTTGTGGGGGAATCATGGTCTCCATCATCCTTTCCTCACTGGGACAATGCTCTAATAATGATGATCATCACACTTTAATTTACTTACAACTCAATATTACAACTCGATACTAGAACAAAAATATGACTATATGAATGCCTCTGGCAGTGTACCAGGATGTGCAATGATGCTAGCGTAACATGTATAAAAAATGATAAATGGTGGTTGAGCCACAAATACTATGTCAGTTATATGATCATGCAAAGCAATATGACAATGACGATGTGTGTCATAAAAACGGAACGGTGGAAGTTGCATGGCAATATATCTCGGAATGGCTATGGAAATGCCATGATAGGTAGGTATGGTGGCTGTTTTAAGGAAGATATAAGGAGGCTTATGTGTGATAGAGTGTATCATATCACGGGGTTTGGATGCACCGGCAAAGTTTGCACCAACTATCGATGTGAGAAAGGGCAATGCACGGTACCGAAGAGGCTAACAAATTGCGGAAGGGTGAGAGTGCGTATAATCCACGGACTCACATTAGTCATAAAGAACTCACATACTTATTGCGAAAGTTTATTATCCCTCAAAGCAAATTACTACTACGCATGCCCCTAGGGGGGAGGTTGGTAGGAGAACCATCGCGCTCCCCCGACCGTCACACAAAGGAAGACAATCAATAATAAATCATGCTCCAACTTCTTAGCATAACGACAGATCATACGTGCATGCTTCGGGAATCACAAACCTTAACACCAATATTCTTACTAAACCACAATTATCTACTAATACCTCCCACATATTACCATCTTAATATCGCAAAACTATTGCAAGCAATCAAACTTATCATATTCAGTGATCTACATGAAAGTTTTTATTATATCCCTCTTGAATACCTATCATATCAGGACCAAATTCATAACCCGTGCATATTACCATTGCTAATCATTAGACTCTCAAAAATATATAAGTGAACCATGAGAGTGCAACTATTTCTTTAAAATATAGCCACCGCCGTGCTCTAAAATATATAAGTGAAGCACTAGAGCACCTGCCTAGCCCAAAAGATATAAGTGAAGCACATAGAGTATTCTAACAAATCACGAATAATGTGTGTCCCTCTCAAAAAGGTGTGTTCAGCAAAGATGATTGTGACAAACTAAAAAGCAAACAAACTATATCACAAGACACTCCAAGTAAAACACATATCATGTGATGAATAAAAATATAGCTCCAAGTAAGTTACCGATAGATTGTAGACGAAAGAGGGGATGCCTTCCGGGGCATCCCCAAGCTTAGACGCTTGAGTCTTCCTTGAATATTACCTTGGGGTGCCTTGGGAATCCCCAAGCTTAGGCTCTTGCCGCTCCTTATTCCTTTATCCATCATAGTCTCACCCAAAACTTGAAAACTTCAGCACACAAAACTTAACAGAAACCTCGTGAGATCCGTTAGTATAAAAAATAAATCTTAAACTTTAGGTACTGTTGTAAATTGATTCATATTTATTATTGGCATAATGCTACTATACTCCAACTTCTCCATGACTCATACCCCCGATACGATCCATAGATTCATCAAAATAAGCAAACTATGCAACAAAAATAGAATCTGTCTAAAACAGAACAGTCTGTAAAGATCTATTTAAAAGTCATACTTCTGTAACTCCAAAAATTCTGAAATATTAGGAAAACGTAAAAAATTCATATACCAATACTGTGTAAAAATTTCAGATTTTTCTGACTCTCCAGTGCAGAATTAAAATTCCAGCACTGGACGCAAAACTTTCTGTTTTCCAAACAGCATCAATTATACTATCATCAACATCATCCCAAAGGCATTACTTGGCACAAACACTAATTAAAACATAAAAATACAATCATAACAGAGGCTATAGTTGTGTAAACACTCAAGAATAGAAATAAAAAGTTTATTGGGTTGTCTCCTAACAAGCTCTTTCTTTATAGCCATTAAGATAGGCTTGAGATTTCAATGATGCTCTCATGAAAGATAATAATTAAAACACAAAGAGAGCACCATGTAGCATGTGAAAAACACATTTAAGGCTACGTTTGGCACCCAGGTATTTTTGAAGTTTTAGGAGAATACCATGGTTTTCTAAAGAAGCCATGGTTTTAAAGACTTTGATGCGTTTGGCACTAACAAATACTTTAGTTTACAAAACCGTAGTATCTCCAAAACTGAGGTTTTTTTGCAGTATCTAGAAAAGAGGCCCGGACCTCTTTTTTCCAAACCGAGAAACACTCACGCCTAGCTGATCTCTCGAGTCCATCTTCTGTTCGTCATCAATTGTGAGCCCTTCCTCCATCTTCTTGCCACGAACAAATCAAGCTCACCACATGGAAAGAGAACTACGTGGTCTTCTACACCTACTCTACTCCCTCGTTGAGCTCGTCAATCTCTTGATTGAGCCAATGCCCCAAAGACAGCTTGTAGATTAGAACGTGGAGTAGGTTGATTGATTCTTGGAGCACCCTCGTACGCGGTAAGTTAAGCTAGCTAAATGATCGATTATATCCGGCAAGTGCGAACGGCAAGCGTTGGCCTCATGTGTTGTGCGTGAAGACAAATGCTTACTTGTCCAAGTCAAAGTGCAAAGCTGCATGCATGCCGCAGACGTTGGCACAAGCTGATCAGGTCGTAATAATCGGTGTAGCTGAGTTAGGTTCACCGCTATCTCTGGGACGTAATAATCGGCCAAACCAGAGGAAACATAGAAAGACTGTGCTTGCCAAACGCTCTGTAGGGTTGCCAAAGCAGAGGAAAACTACAGTTTTTAGAAACTAAGGTATTCATTGCCCAGGCATTACAATACCATAGTTTTGAATTACTGTGGTTTTAGAAATACTCTGTTCCCAAACTAGGCCTAAGTCTAACATACTTCCTATGCATAGGAATTTTATAGGAAAACAAATTATCTAGGCAAGAACTATTTAGCATATGCAAGGAAGAAGAATGAAACAATAGCAATCTCGACATGAAGAGAGGTAATTTAGTAACATGAAGATTTCTAAAACCATATTTTCCTCTCTCATAATAATTACATGTGGGATCATACTCAAATTCAACAATATAGCTATCATATAAAATATTCTCTTCATGATCCGCAAGCATAAAAGTTTTATAATCTTCCAAGATAGTGGGATTAACATCAACTAAAGTCATGACCTCTCCAAACCCAGTTTTATCAAAAAATTCATAAGATTGAACACTCTCCAAAGTAGTGGGATCATTATTACCTAAAGTTGACGCTCTTCCAAACCCACTTTTAGTAGTATTGCAAATTTTATTATCAATAACATATTCATCATGAGGCTTAAGTAAATTTTCAAGATCATAAGAAGCATCATCACCCCAATCATGATCATTGCAATAAGTAGTGGACATAACAAAATTTTCATCCCCAAGCTTGTAGCTTTGCATATCATTAGCACAATTGACATTAATAGAATTTATAATAACATCATTGCAATCATGCTTTTCATTCAAGGAGCTATCAAGTATGGGTGCTATAGCAATAATTTCAATTTTAACATAAGGAACTATAGCAAGTTCATCTCTATAAGCATCATTAATATTGGCATCATGGCCATAGCAAACATCACATTCATCAAGAGGGGATATTTCAATCGAATCAACGGAATCATAATTATCTATGGATTCATGCATATCATTATTTTCTTCCAAAGTAGCAGACATTCTCTCAATAAATTCATTAACATAGGCATTAGGAGCATAGTTTTCATAGCAATATTTAAGTATATCAAAATTTTCAGATTTGTAGAGAGTAGCATCATACTTTTCAATCAAGGAAGCAACTTCATAAGCACCCTTAAAAGCAACAAATTCTTCAATTTGTTCGATATCAAAGTAACTATAAACACCCTTGGCATAATAAGATAAGATTTCATTATCATTGAACTCACATAGGTAGGGAAGGTGTTTTTTAGGGTTCTTAGAGCAACAAGTAAAATCATAAATTTCACATAGATTCCAAGCATAGCATAGCAAACAATTTATTTGATTCCATACGAGTCTCCCTTTTTGAGACAAACGGTGACGCACAAAATGAGCATGCTCATCTAATGATTTTCCCTCAACTAAACTAGTTGGGGTTTCAGCACGAGCACAAATGGGTCGAAGATGATCCAAGTAGAAAACTTTAAGGTGACCCATAGTGTCTTAAATTTTTATTTTACTTTCTGCTCTTGTGTGTTTGACATGAAGGCAATAAAAGCAAGCAAGCAAGCAAACAAGCAAATAATTTTTTTTTTGTGTTTTTGTAATAAAAAAAATAGAAGTGGGGGAGATGAAAATGAGAGGCAAATGCAAATAAAATAAATGCAAGTGGATGATAGTTTGTGCGAAGGTACTTGGTAATTTTGATGATGTCTCCCCGGCAACGGCGCCAGAAATTCTTCCTGCTACTTGTAGACTGCGTTGGTATTTCCCCGAACAGGAGAGGATGATGCAGTATAGTAGAGATAAGTATTTCCCTCAGTTAAGAACCAATGTTATCAATCCAGTAGGAGAACCAAGCAAAATTCTGTTAAACGCACCTGCACACACAAGAGCAAATACTTGCACCCAACGCAAATAAGAGGGTTGTCAATCCTTTTAGCGGTTATTTACAAGGATTAAATCTTATAGAGATAAATAGATAAACTAAAATACTAATTAAAATAAAAGTAAATAAATTGCAGCAAGGTATTTTTAGGTTTTTTATATATGATAAAGTAGACCCGGGGGCCATAGTTTTCACTAGAGGCTTCTCTCTCGAACACATAGCATACGGTGGGTAAACAAATTACTGTTAGGCAATTGATAGAAAAGCAAATAATTATGACAGATTCATGGCAATGATCGTGTATATAGGCATCACGTCCAAGACAAGTAGACCGACTCCTGCCTGCATCTACTACTATTACTCCACCCATCGACCGCTATCCAGCATGCATCTAGGGTATTAAGTATGAAACAGAGTAACGCCTTAAGCAAGATGGCATGATGTAGACAAAGTAAACTCAAGCAATATGATTAAACCCCATCTTTTTATCCTTAATGGCAACAATACAAATACGTGTCATGTCCCCTTCTGTCACTGGGATTGAGCACCGCAAGATTGAACCCATCACAAAGCACCTCTCCCATTGCAAGACAAATCAATCTAGTAGGCCAAACCAAGTCGATAGATCAGAGAGAAATACAAAGCTATAATAATCATGCATAAAGAGTTCAGAGAAGACTCAAATATTTCTCATGAATAATCTGATCATAAACTCACAATTCATCGGATCCCAACAAACACACCGCAAAAGAAGATTGCATCGGATAGAACTCCAAGAACATCGAGGAGAACATGGTATTGAAGATCAAAGAGAGAGAAGAAGCCATCTAGCTACTAGCTATGGACCCGTAGGTCTGTGGTAAACTACTCACACATCATCGGAAGGGCAGCAAGGCTGATGAAGAAGCCCTCCGTGATCGATTCACCCTCCGGCAGAGTACCGGAAAAGGCCTCCAGATGGGATCGTGGAAGAACAGAGGCTTGCGGCGGCGGAAAGGTTTTCTCTTCTGTCTCTCTGGTATATTGGGAATATTTGGGAATTTATAGCGCTGGAATTAGGCCAGGAGGGGCAACGAGGGGCCCACAAGCCTGGGGGGCGCGCCCTACCCCCCTGGGCGTGCCCTACAGGCTTGTCGCCTCCTCGTGGCTCTTCTGGTCTTCTCCCGAAGTTTCGTCGGTCTCTTCTGATCCAGAAAAAAATAATCCAAAGTTTTTTTCTCGTTTGGACACTTTTTGATAAAGATTTTCTTAAAAGGCAAAAACAAGCAGAAAACAGCAACTGGCACTGGGCACTGGGTTAATAGGTTAGTCCCAAAAAATGATATATAAAGGCATATAATTGCATATAAAACATCCAAGATTGATACTATAATAGCATGGAACAATAAAAATTATAGATACATTGGAGACATATCAAGCATCCACCAAGATTCCCACGTCCACCTTCTCTTCCTTGGTGACTGTGAGCGATGGAGGAGCAGCGACCCTTGCCACCGAGTACGAAGGCAACCCAATTGGGCTCCCTTCACTCGGGACGTCCTTGCAGTAGAACCAGCTATCCTGCCAGCCCTTAACGGAGTCGGGGAAGCTCATCTTGGGGAAGGCCGAGTGCCCCCTGAGCTGGATCCCTAATCCCCCCGCACTGCTGCGTCACACTGGTCTTGGCGCCCCTGGGCGAGTCCTTCTTCACCGTCATCGACCGACAGGTGAAAAAATGCTTGAACAACCCCCAATGGGGGTAGCAGCCGATGAAGTTCTCACACAGCGAGACGAACGCTGCCAAGTAGACCACCGCATTCGGCGGAAGGTAGTGGAGCTGCTCCCCAAAGAAATCTAAGAACGCACGAAGGAAAGGGTGTGAAGGCATCCCAAAACCTCACTCGATGTGGGTGACGAGGAGGACCCGCTCGTCGGCGTTCGGGGCAGGCTCGACCTCGTCCGCCTCGGGCAACCTCCAACCGCCCACAGGGATCAGTCCCTCATCCTCCAACTCTTTCAGCCGGCCCTCCGTCACCCGCGAGGGGACCCAGTCCCCCTAGACGCGGCCCGCCGCTGCGCCACCACTCGAAGACGCACCCTTCCCCGCCTTCTTCGCCCTCTCTAGCCTGGCCGTCGTGTCCTTCACCATGGTTTCGGGCGCTCGGGAGCTCGAGGTGGAAGAGCGAGGGGAAGAGGAGAGCGGAGTTCGCGAGGAGAAAAGGGGATCTGGAATTTACCCTAGCCCACGCAAACTTTATACCGCGGGAAAAAATTCGTCAGGCGGAATCTCGGCCACAGATCTCTGGATCGGACAGAGCTCGCGGCAGGAGTGCGCGCAGACATATCGGGACACGTAGCGGTTGTCAGGGCGAAAATCGAGGCGCCATGCCCCACTTTCCCCACTAGCCGCGACGTAACCGCTTTTGCGCGCGCACGCGTGATTTCGAATCCCGAAAATCCCCCAGCGAATCAGCCTGACAGATCGCATCCGCATCGTTTCCTAAGAAACACTCGTCGACCCGATCGACCGCCTTCCACAGGTCTCCGTGCACTCGGACACGTTAAACACCCGACTGGAGTCACCTCTAGGATTGCGAAAGGACGAGCTCGACGCCCCTCCATGGGTTAACTTGGCCCTTTCACTAGGCTCCAAGGCGCGTGTCTCGTAAATTTGGACTCGGAGCTGGCCTGCGCTGGTGTTCCTCCAGGATATGGAGTGGCATCTCTCCGGATATTCAGTCCACGCGCCGGCGTCGTCACTCGAGTTTCATGGCATGCCTTCACTCGGCCCCAAGCCCATCTCTCCTGAGAGACACGTGGATGCCACCAAGTTTTGCCTAGCAATCGGCACCATCCGATCATTCGGAAGTTCTCTAGTCCAGAATCCGTTGCGGCTTCTCCCGAGGTTAACCGCGGGATGAGCGGAGGTCGAGTGCCTCTGAAGCACTCGGACCGCTCCGAAAGCTCAACCCACTCGTCCTATTAAGCCTCAACCGATTTGGGGGCTAATGATGGGGTCACCTACCATCGGTTGGGACAAGGACCTGACATCTAGGGCCCACGTAAGACCCACACTATCATTCAGAGACCCCTGGGTCACAAGTGCAACCGGATGCACACCGCAAAGGATTCACTCGGACTTTGCACGGACAGCACTCGGACAGACGTCTACTCTCCAGTCGGCCAGTCATCATCACTCGGACACGGGAGGCGTACAGACGGCATGGAGCAGCAATAGTCGAGTAGTCTTCAACTAGACTTTAAGCATAGTTATGGCTACCGTTACCAGTAACCGCCGTACTCATAGCCGTGTTAATCAGTGTTAAACGCCCTTAACCGTTGTACTTATTGTCATTAATGCCCGGCGACATGGTGGCTGAGAGGCTGTGGCGCACTCCTATATAAGCCGCCCTCTCCCTTCGTTGCAAGGGTTGAGCACTCATTGTAATCAGATACCCCCAGAGAAAACAGGCCTCAGGGTACGAGACGTAGGGCTTTTACCTCCTCCGAGAGGGGCCTGAACTCGCTAAATCCGAGTGTCACACCTGTGCTGTAGGTAGGCTCCGCTCCTCATTCGTACCCCTAGTACTTACTGTCAGACTAGTAACCACGATAGTTTACACTACAGGAATCAGCTGATTTGCCGTCTGCCTTGGCAGACGGCAAAGGACCAGAAAGCGGACGGCAAACGCTTCTGGCACTGGAAGCTACGGTAATGAGATTCTTTGCCGTCTGCATTCGTACAGCGGACGGCAAAGACCTTTGCCGTCAGCTTTCCTGGCCAAGCAGACGGCAAAGAAAGTGGACGGCAAAGAATAGACGTTAGCCACGTTAGGTGGCTAACGGGAGACTTTGCCGTCTGCCGGCGGACGGCAAACGTGCTCTCCCCTTTGCCGTCTGCTTCCTGATGTCAGCAGACCCGTGGCATAACGTCACTCCTACACGCTCTTTGCCGTCTGCCGCTCGCCTTTCTTTGCCGTCTGTCGCTCGCCTTTCTTTGCCGTCTGCTTGCGGACGGCAAAGAACCACTCGCCTTTGTCGTCTGCCAGCGGACGGCATAATGACCAAATTGGTCAGACCCAGTACTCCCAGGTTGCACAGGTAGCTGCCACGTGGCACCTTTGCCGTCCGCTGGCAGACGGCAAAGTGCCTGTATTGCCCCTTTTTATTCTGTTTTTTGTTATATCCAAGCATTTTCACAGCAAAATATGATATATATATATATATATATATTTCACAGGGCAAACAGTATGTGCAAGTTTCACAGCAAGTATATGATATCCAACACATAAGAAACTATATCCCTGCCATATGGATATGATCATCCAACAGATATACCAAAACAAAATGTGCAAGTTTCACCATATTACAATAGTTTCATCCATAGGTAGCAAGTTTCACATTGTTCATGGATACAAATTCAAAACAAAAAGTAAACACAAGCACTCCATCAATGCAAGCTTCCGTGAAGTGAATCAAATCTGCAAAATGGGAAATAAGAAAGTTAGAAGAAGAAGACTAGAAGAAGAAGAAGAAGAAGAAGAAAAAGAAGAAGACTAGAAGAAGAAGAAGAACAAGAAGAATAAGAAGAAGAAGAAGAGTTTTTCTTCTCTTTCTTTTTCTCCTCTTGTTTTTCTTCTTCTTATTGCTTGTTTGTGTCATTTTAGAGCTAACCTAGGTAATTATGCCATTTTTGACCTAACTAAGCTTATTGTGTCATTTTGGAGGAAAATAAGCTAAGTATATGACATTTATGAGGTTACCAAGGTTATTATGCCATTTTTGAAACGAATAAGCTAATTATGTCATAAATGGACTAAATAAGCTAATTATGTCATTTTGGAGGATAATTAGCTAAGTATGTCTTTTTTGGGGAAAATAAGCTAAGAAGAAGAAGAAGAAGAAGCTTCTTCTTCTTCTTCTATTCCTTCTTTTTCTCCTCTTCCTTGTTTTTGTTCATCTTATTCCTTATTTGTGTCATTTTAGAGCTAACCTAGGTAAGCATGCCATTTTTGTGCTAACCTAGGAAAATAAGGTAAGTATAGGTCATTTTTGTGCTAACCTAGCTAATTATGTCATTTTGGAGGATAATTAGCTAAGTATGTCTTTTTTAGTCTTCTTCTTCTTCTATTCCTTCTTTTTCTCCTCTTCCTTGTTTTTCTTCATCTTATTCCTTATTTGTGTCATTTTAGAGCTAACCTAAGTAAGTATGCCATTTTTGTGCTAACCTAGGAAAATAAGATAAGTATAGGTCATTTTTGTGCTAACCTAGGTAATTATGCCATTTTGAGCTAAATTAGGTAAGTATAGGTCATTTTAGAGCTAACTTAGGTAATTATGTCATTTTGGAGGATAATAAGCTAAGTATATGACATTTATGAGGTAACCAAGGTTATTATGCCATTTTTGCAACGAATAAGCTAATTATGTCATAAATGGACTAAATAAGCTAATTATGTCATTTTGGAGGATAATTAGCTATATAAGTATGTCTTTTTTGGGGGAAATAAGCTAAGTATGTGGCATAATAGAGAAAACTTACCGGAGGTCAAGCATCGGGGTTCGGCGGGCCAGTTTCACCTGGAGAAGGGTTGTGCGATGCGGCATCGGAGTTATGCTGCACCAAAGATCATTTGCAAAGTCTCGTTAGCACCACGCTCGTACACGGTGGCCCCCTCAACCACCTCGCCCTCACTATCAGTAAATGGATCATCCCCGCCACCATCAGCATGGCCACTCGGCCCCTCAGGTACCCCATCCGGACGTCTCCTGGGACGTAGCATGGTCCGGAGTGTCGTGGGACGAAGCCTCTGGGTCCGGAGTCTCGTGGGCCGAAGGCCCGTCAACCCGAGGCTCATGGTGCGGAGTCCCCGTAGCCTCCGCCTCAAACGGGTCCACCCTAGCAGTCCTGTGCTCGGGTGAATCAGCTAGGGGTGGCGGCGAGGAAGGCGTAGCAGCCTGCCTACCTCTCCCGCGGCCACGTCCTGATCTACCTCCTCTCTTCTTCCCTCACCGACCTCCTCTCCCGGCGGTGGGTAACGACGCCGACGAAGAAGCACCCAGCGGTGTCCCCATACTGTCTAACAACGCTCTCCGGAGAGGTACGGGTGGAATGGAAGTACCCCTCCCGCGGGCCGCCGCCGAAGAAGTACCCGCGGCGCGCTCTGGACCCGCGCCCACCATCTTTCAACACCTGCCATGACAAAGAGTAAACGAAATTAGTACAACATAAAAAAAATTGAAGAACTGACATGAATAATAATATGTATATAATTTAAGTTGGGATGCATACAAACTAATAATAGTCTGGATCGTCTATATATGCTCCGGGATCGTCATCATCATCATCACTATCACGCGTGTCGTCATGAATGACGTGCTCATCGGGTTCGGCGGCATCAACATGTGGAAGGCCGTTCTGTAATCGGTCAAGCATTGACAGGTCATCCGCAGCAGTAACCTCTTCTTGTTCCGGATCAGGGGTGTTGTCGGATTCACTGTCGCTGTCTACTTCCATGTTCTGGGGTGAAGTAGAGCGGTTCTTGAAACGTTTTTTGGAAAGACGTGTTTCTTGGAAGAATTCTCCATCACATGTGTCTGGGTTAATGTGAGGTTCATAATCCTCTTCATTGGGGGGAGGTGGTCGAACACGTGGCGGCACTTCATAAACGACATCCCAACCCTTCAGATTTGCATTAGTTTGGCATGCCCACGGTAGATAGAAAACTTGGGTCGCCTATTGAGCCGTAATATAGACATCGGGAACATCTAAATGGGTGCTTTGTTTGATTTCTACTAGCCCTATATGTTCATGAGTCCTTCTAGTCTCCTTCGGCTGGAACCAATAACATTTGAAGACTATGACGTTCGGTGGGTTTTCACCATAGAATAGAAGTTCATAAATTGCTTCAACTCTTCCATAATACTCGGTACCTCCTTCGCCGATAGCAGAGACACCACAATTTGTAGATTTTCGGTCGGCCATAGATAGCTCTTTGCCAAAGGTACGAAAGCGATACCCGTTGATGTCGTATTTCTCAAATGAACGGACCTTATAGTCAAAGCCATTAGCGGCTTGTCTCAATTCGGCGTCCATAGACTCTGAATTAGCCTACAAATTTAATACGAAAGAATTGTTGCATTAGCCGCAAATTAGACCAAGAAATGAAATGGTCTATTAATGCTAATTACCGTTTGTTTGAACCAAGAGATGAAACTGGGATAGCCGCCTCCATGCTTTGCCAGAAGCTCATACTCTTCGACGGAATCCTTTTGGATCACCGCTCCATCCGAGAATTTGGCGACGTATCGACTGTATCAAATATCCGGGAATAAGAGCAGTTCAAAGGAATAATTAGAAGTTGCGAAACAATGTACCGACAACTTACTCGATGTACGGCTGCACTTCTTTTCAGTGTGCATCACGTCGATGTTGTGTGGAAGAAGGAGGTCTTTGAAGTAAGGCAGATCCCACAAGCATGTCTTGTGAGTCCAGGCGTGTTCCGAATTATACCCCTTGAAATACCCTGGACGCTTTGGATCAGGCTCGAGAGCATTTAACTGATCCAGGATCTGTTGGCCTGTCAACGCAGGTGGTGCAGAGTTTTTGACAACTCTACCTTTGATGAAGTTCTTCTTGTCTTTTCTGAACTTATGGCGAGGATCCAGGAACGGTCTATGCAAGTCGAAGCAAGAATACTTGCGACCCGCCTCCAGCCAACGAAACTGAAGAGCTGCCTTGCATGTGGGGCACGGGAACCTTCCATGCACACACCAGCCAACGAATAGCGCATACGCCGGCAAGTCATGCATCGAGTACATGTACCAGACAAGCATTATGAAGTTTTGCTTGCTAGCGACGTCGTATGTCTTGAACCCATTATCCCAAGCTTCTTGCAATTCATCCTTAAGCGGCTGCATGTACACATTCATATTCTTCCCCGGATAGTTGGGCCCTGGAATTATCAACGTCAGGAAAATGTTCTTTCTTTGCATAATTTGTCCGGGGGGGGGGGGGGAGATTGAGTGGAATGACAAATACAGGCCAACAACTGTATTGGGTTGCCGTCATACCAAACGGATTGAACCCATCCGTGCCGATGCAGACTCGAGGATGCCTTGGATCTGCCGCTTTATCCCCATGTAATTCATCGAACTCCTTCCACACAAAAGCATCCGATGTGTGTACCATCATCCGATTCCCATCTGCATCTAGTTCGGTTCTTTTGCCCAATTTGTGCCATGTCATCTGTCTGGCCGTCTCTTCGACCATGAAAAGACGTTGAAGTCTTTGTATGATTGGCAGATACCGAAGAACATTAACGGGGATTTTGGTCTGCCTCTTCTCACCCATACCGTTGTCTACCACAACATACCTGGAAGACTTGCAAATGGGACAATAGTTCAAGCCCGCATACTCAAGCCTAAATAAGGCACATCCGTTCTCACAGGCATCTATCTTCTCATAGGGCATCTTAAGTGCACGGAGGATTTTGTCCGACTGGTACAGGTTTGCAGGCATTACATGGCCTTTGGGTAGAAAGCATCCAAATAGTGTCATCATCGCGTCGTAGCATTCTCTGCCCAAGTTGAATTGAGCCTTCAGAGCCATTACTTGTGCGATGGCATCCGGCTAACAAAGCTCAGTGTGCTCGTGGAGAGGATGTTTTGAAGACTCCAACATTTCATTGAAGGCCTTTGCAGATTCCTCCATCTCCTCGTCTGAATCCCGAGCATCATCAAAGTCTTGCACCATATCGTCGATCCCGGTACCATGCTCGTCGATGCGACGACGAACCACCTCAACTCTGGTACGTTGGGCAGACTCACCATGAAATGTCCACACCGTATAATCAGGCGTAAAACCCCACTTCTGCAGGTGTTTACCCATTTCATCCTCTATCCTCTTTTTAAAGTTGTCGCACCTAAGACAGGGGCACCAGGTTTTTCTCTGGCCATTTGCAAATGCGGCTTTCACAAACCCCTTGGTTTTTGTTAACCATTCAGTGGTCATGTCTTCCTGACTAGTGTGGCCGGTGTACATCCACGCACGATCACTCATCTTGCCTAGCTACTGGACACACAAGAAATATATATATAATTCAGCATATATATTCATCAGTTAATCAAGTTTGTCAGTTTTATTACGCCCATGCAACCTACACGCTAATAGGTAAAGATAGGTCCTAATCCCACCCGAGTAGGTGTAGATTGGGTTCGTTTTCCCATGCTCTGCTCCGGATCCAACGCAGAATTTCGGCAGCACCTCCCCGCTATTCTCCTGATACACGTCTCGGCAATAGACAGAGAGGATGTGTACCCAGAGAACAACAGGGAGGCACTGACGAAATTCTGCATCGGATCCGGAGCAGAGCATGGGAAAACGAACCCAATCTACACATACTCAGGCTGTCCATGGATAACGTTGGACAATTCGAAAGGATGGCGGTTATAAATATGCAAAGACATGCATATTTATAGATGCCGCCCTTTCGAACGGGAGACGCATACTGGTCACGCATACTGATGATTGAAGACACCTATAGCTAGCAAGTTTCATTGGCACGAAGACCGGAACAGAGCAAATAATGAAGGGGGGAGGAGGAGATGTCATTTGTGCTCACCCACGAACGCAGGGGAGCTCATCAAACGCGCACGTGGAGGTCGTCGAACACTAGACCCTCGCAGCGACGAAACACTGCACATTTAAATCCACACGATCAACACGAATATTCAATTCCGATAGAACAACTGCATATAACTACTATTTTCTATTTTTTTATTTTTCTCCTCTATTCCTTCTTCTCGTCTTCTTTTTCTCCTCCTTCTTCTTCTTCTTTAATTTTCTTCTCCTCCTCCTCCTCCTCCTTCTTCTTCTTCTTCTTCTTCTTCTTCTTTCTTCTTTTCCTTTTTCCTCTTCTTCCTCTTTTCTTCTCCTCTTCTTCTTCTTCTTCTTCTTCTTCTTCTTCTTCTTCTTCTTCTTCTTCCTCTTCTTCTCTTCTTCTTCTTCTTCTTCTTCTTCTTCTTTTCCTTTTTCCTCTTCTTCTACTTATTCTTTTTTTTCATCTTTCTTCTTCCTCTAGCTTCTAATTATCTAAACCTAAACCTAATTCTAAACCTATTACTGACCTACACCTAGCACTAAACCTAAACCTAAACAGGAAAAAACAGAAAAAAAACGGAAAAAATGAACCTCACCTTGCTTGGCTCCGGCGAGGTCGGCTGGTGGAGGATGGCCGCGGGGAGGGGGCCGGTGGAGGAAGGACGCTGGGAGGGGCGGCGCGGGGTGGCTCCGGCGGCGGGGTGGGGCGGGGCGGCGCAGGGGCTGCGTGGTGACAGGATCGATATGGTTGACTAGAGGGGGGGTGAATAGGCAACTACCAATCTTTAGCTTTTCTTAACAAATTAGGGTTAGCAACAAAATAGGTTGTCTAGATGTGCAACTAGGTGAGCAACCTATATGATGCTAACAATCACAACACAAGCAAGTAAAGGATACAATACAAGTAAAGCAAGTAAAATGTAAAGGTAAGAAATGACCACAAGTGGAGCCGGTGAAGACGAGGATGTGTTACCGAAGTTCCTTCCCTTTGAGAGGAAGTACGTCTCCGTTGGAGCGGTGTGGAGGCACAATGCTCCCCAAGAAGCCACTAAGGCCACCGTATTCTCCTCACGCCCTCACACAATGCGAGGTGCCGTGATTCCACTAGTGGTGCCCTTGAAGGCGGCGACCGAACCTTTACAAACAAGGTAGGGGCAATCTCCACAACTTAATTGGAGGCTCCCAACACCACCACGGAGCTTCACCACAATGGAATGTGGCTCCGAGGTGACCTCTTCCGTCTAGGATGCTCAAACACCCAAGAGTAACAAGATCCGCAAGGGATTAGTGGGGGGAAATCAAATATCTCTTGGTGGAAGTGTAGATCGAGGCCCTCTCCTCCAAACCCTAGAACATCAACAAGTTTTGTTGGCTAGGGAGAGAGATAGGGCAAAGATGGAGCTTGGGGGCAACAATGGAGATAGAGGATAAGAGGTAAGGCTGGTTGGAGAAGAAGACCCACTTTATATAGTGGGGATATAATCCAACCGTTACCTGTGCTCAGCCCGCACACACAAGCGGTACTACCGCTTGAGCGGTAGTCCCAAATACTGAGCGGTAGTACCGCACTGAGCAGTACTACCGTGCCCACAAAGCGGTACTACCGCTATGGGCCGCAGAACAGCAGAGACCAGGGAGTAGAGCGGTACTGGAGCAGCCGCACCGCAGAGCGGTACTACCGCTCAACTACCGCTCTACTACCGCGAGAAGAAAACAGGATACCAGAAGAATTTCAGCAAGCGGTACTGAAGCGGTACTAGAAAGCGGAAGTACCGCATTGCGGTACTACCGCTCTACTACCGCTCTACTACCGCAAGAAGAAACAGGATACCAGAAGAAAATCCCCCAAGCGGTACTAGCTGCGGTAGACCACAGCGGTACTACCGCATAAGCGGTACTACCGTGGTACCGAGCGGTACTACCGCTTGGGTGACAGGAAAACTGCCCAGACAAGATCTCCAAGTTGCCGGAAGGGAATGTGGGTGCATATGGGGTTGTGTACGTGTTGATTCCACCCATACCTTTCCAAAGCGGACCCCCTCTTAATAGTACGGTTTTCCTACGACTCAATACCACCGAAAAAGAAACGCAAGAAAAACACCGTCTTTATAAAAGCTCCGAGGGGCATCAATCGTCTTGTGCCAAGTGATGGAATATCTGAAATGCTCAATGCACACGATTAGTCCGCAAAAGTATTGTCATCAATCACCAAAACCACTAAGGGAGAAATATGCCCTAACAATCTCCCCCTTTTTGGTGAATTGGTGACAACACGGGATTTGCACAATTAATAAAACGAGATAATAAGCAAACCCAACATCTACAAAATATAGACGGGCTCCCCCTAGCTATGTGCACTATTTAGGTATGCTTTTGGAATGCAAAGCACACACACTAGGATCAACACTCCCCCTATATTTTATATACCAGGCATTACTTGCAACAAACATAATATAAGCACTAAGTATGGTTGCAAGCAAGTGTAAGAGAGCATGAAGATAAAGGGCAACATAATAACCATAGCTCCACACATAGATAATATGACATAGTAAGATAGATAAGGTAGCGTATGTCTCACACCATACAGGAACATAGTCTCATGGTCTCAACACAAAGCAAATAAGATAAAAGAGTTCACAAGCATAAAAACCAACGCAAATAAAACACGAGCTTGTGACTCGAGGATCCGCGGTCGCATCCTCATCCGTCTCCTCGAGGATCTCGTTATCATCAGCAATATCACCAGCAGCAGACGAAATAGCACGGGTAGAGCGAGTAGCACGAGCAGGTGGAGGTGCAGAAGTAGCACCAGTAGAGTCATCTGAATCTGTCCAGCGGCAGTGACCTGAGATCCACCTCTCCTCTGACGTGATCCTGTCCTCTGAGCCACTGGCGACCTCAAGGCCAATCTTCCTCATGATGGCCTTGTCTCGACTGCGAGACATCTTCTGTGCTACATGTGCCTTGTACTGACCCTGTGCCTCGATACAGAACAGTTTCTTCATCTTCTTCTTGAGCTTGGCAGCCCATGAGGGCTGCTCAGAGGCTGGCACATAGTCAGGCTCTGCTGACCCATCTGACGCTGCAAAGGGAAACTCAACCTCAGGAGCCGGTGCAGGACCCCAGCGCTCCTTCTGCCTCAGCTTAATCTCCTCGTGAGAGACCAAAGGGCCGGTCTCAAGCAACTCACCAGGGAACTGCCTCTCCCAAGTGTCCATAATGAGCTTGTAGATCATAGGGGCATAGATAGGTACCTTCCGGCCATACACAGCAAAACCGAGCTCAGTCCACATCACATGTGACACATCCAGAACCGTGGTCTTACCCTTCTCCTTCTCGCACATGAGGAGCATGTCAACCAGATGACCATGCACCATGTCAAAGTTTCCCACCCTAGGGAAAAGAGAGTGCCTGAAAATGCGATGCATAATGTCCAGAAACGAATTCAGCTCCTTGACATCTCCCTTGGCAGTCTTCCTAATGGTGGTGTACCGGAGCAACTTGGACTTGTGAGCCGGAGACTGACGCAGGTGAGGGCGAAGACCAAGAGAGTTGTGCAGACCATCATCACCATAGCCCAACCTGTTCATAAAAGTCTTCCAGGTGGTCTGCATCTGCCTGCCAAGTGTCATCCAAGTGAGGGTCCTGTCATCATCAGTGCCGAAGAACACTGTGGCGTAGAACTGTGCCACCAACTCAGGGTCAAAGTCAAGGTTGAAAGTGATGATCTTGACAATGTCAAACTGCTCACATAGGGCAAGAGCTTCTCCAAAGTACTCTGGGTCATTCTGCATGTGTTCAATATTCACTGACTTGGTCTTGACAAACAAGTTCTTCTTGCCCTTGATCACATCATGATAGACCAATGCCTGATCTTTGTTCCAGAACGGCCTACCCACCAAACTTGGATCTTGAGGTCGAGTGTAGGGATTTCGCTCACGGTAGGCCCAGTACTCATTGGAATTCAACTCGGACATAGACTTGGCCTTCTCCTTCTTCTTCTTAGCAACGGTTTTCTTGACTAACTGCCTGGCAGGTGCTGGTTGAGCCTCTTCTTCTTTACTTGCAGAACTGTCATCGCTGGCCAGTTGAGTGCGTCCACGCTTCGGGTTCTTGCGACGAGCCACATAAGGACCGGAGCCACTACCACCTGAACCAGACACACAAACACGAGGGAAAGCAGGTGTAAAAGCAATGCATAAGCCAAAGGAAATAAAATGTGAGAAATAGAAGCAAGTTTACAGCAGTAGTGGCTGCTGAAGACTCAAGCGGTAGTACCGTGGACTTACAGCGGTAGTACCGCTCTATACAGAGCGGTAGTACCGCCCGAAGCCCAGACCGAACTCCGGCTGTCAGAACCGGTAGTACCGGAGTCTCCAATCTCCACTAAAACTGCAAAGTAGCCCCTAAACTCCTATCTAGCAGTCAAACCTCGTCCTACTCATGCCACAATCTAGCCAAAGATTGATTTTTCACCATGCATTGCCCTAAAGCCTAGATTCAAAAGATAGAACCATCGGAACGAGAAACGGGGGCAATACCGGCGTCCATAGCACGAGGGAGTGGTGGGGATCGACTCCACCGGTCGGAATCGAGGAAGACGGCGCGGAAACGGCGTACCGGAGGCGGCGGCCGCGGCTCCTCTTCGCTGTAGAGAGAGAGAGTCGTGGGGAAGAAGAGATGAATGGGTATGGGGAAGCAAAACTTCCCTTGCCCCCACTGAACCCTTCCCACAGTCCTCTAAGCGGTAGTACCGTCCTGTCACAGCGGTAGTACTGCTCGCAGCTCAGAAAACAGCCAAGTTCAAAAATGAAGTGGTGGCTTATGCAACTATGAGATGTTTAGAGATGAAGTGGGCTTGGGTTGGAGACACAAACACAGCAAATGGCCAGAGACACTCCAAGTTCAAAAAGAGCGAAAAAGCGAGGAGCAAACTTGGAGTGACTCAAAGCACAAACAAACCCCTAACGACAAAAACTCTCAAAAGAGAGGGCGGTGGCCGAAGCCACCTATGTTTGAGTCAATTGGTATGGCACCGCGAAGATTTTAACCTTGGGCCCATGACCAAAACTCATCTTTGAAGCACAATTACCATCAAAAATGGCTAATGTGAAAGACTTGATTAATTTATGCATAACGGGGGGGGGGGGGGGGGGAGGGAGAGTTCATTGAGAGAACAACACTCCCCCTATGTCCATGCCTATATCTAGAACAAGATAAACATGATGAATGCGGTGGGGTGTGACGAGATTCAAGACACGTTGCTCGAATCAATGATATTTAGCTCATGCCTTAACTCGCGAAATCTTGCTTCATCCAATGGCTTCGTGAAAATATCCGCTAGTTGCTCTTGAGTTCCTACATGAATAATATCAATCTCTCCCCGCTTGACGTGATCCCGGATGAAATGATGACGAATCTCAATGTGCTTCGTCTTGCTATGTTGCACCGGATTGTGGGAGATCATGATTGCACTTTCATTGTCACAGAAGAGAGGCACTTTGTAACAAGTGACACCGTAATCCTTTAAAGTTTGCCTCATCCATAACAATTGTGCACAACAACTTGTGGCAGCTATATACTCAGCCTCGGTGGTGGAGAGAGACACACAATTTTGCTTCTTCGAAGACCAACTTACCAAAGAGCGACCAAGGAATTGGCACCCTCCGGAGGTTGACTTCCTATCCACACGGTCTCCCACCCAATCCGAGTCCGAATAACCCATGAGATCAAAGCTTGCTCCTTTGGGATACCATAAGCCAAAGTTTGGGGTATGAGCCAAATATCGAAAGATTCGCTTGACCGCCACAAAGTGACTTTCCTTAGGCGCGGCTTGAAACCGTGCACACATTCCCACACTCAACATGATATCCGGCCTAGATGCACAAAGGTAAACCAAGGAGCCAATCATGGAACGATATACCTTTTGATCCACCGCTTTACCATTGGGATCAATGTCGAGTTGGCACTTGGTAGGCATTGGAGTCTTGGCCGGTTTGACATCTTTTAGCTTGAATCTCTTGAGCATGTCTTGGGTGTATTTGGCTTGGTTGATGAGGGTTCCTTATCTTCTTTGCTTGACTTCGAACCCAAGAAAGAACTTCAACTCTCCCATCATAGATATCTCAAACTTCTCGGTCATTAGTGCGGCAAACTCATCATTGAAAGCTTTGTTAGGAGAACCAAAGATAATATCATCAACATATAGTTGGCATATGAACAAATCCCCTTTAACCCTCTTAGTAAAAAGAGTGGGATCGATTTTCCCAATTTCAAACCCACGGTCTTGCAACAACTCGGTAAGGTGCTCATACCACACACGTGGGGCTTGTTTAAGGCCATAGAGTGCCTTATCGAGCTTGTATACATGATTGGGGAACTTGGGATCCTCGAACCCCGGGGGTTGTTTGACATATACCAACTCATTAAGAGGACCATTAAGAAATGCACTCTTCACATCCATTTGTTGCAACTTAAAATCATGATGAGAAGCATATGCAAGCAACATACGAATAGATTCAAGATGAGCAACGGGAGCAAAGGTTTCACCGTAGTCGATACCCTCGACTTGGGAGTAGCCTTGTGCCACCAATCTTGCCTTGTTTCGAGTGACAACACCGTTCGTATCTTGCTTGTTCTTGAAGATCCATTTGGTTCCAATGACATTATGATTCTCCGTTGGCCTTGGCACCAATGTCCACACTTTGTTGCGCTCGAAGTTGTTGAGTTCATCATGCATGGCTTCAAGCCAATCCGTGTCCTCGAGCGCCTCATGTACCTTTTGGGGTTCAACACACGAAACAAACGCGTGATGCTCACAAAAGTTTGATAATTGTTTACGAGTGGTTACCCCTTTCTTTAAGCTTCCATAGACATTTTCCAAGACATGCCCTTTTTTCTCGAGTTTGGAAGCAATCTTGGTGGCACGACGCTCCAATAGCTCCTCCGGAGTCACTTGAGGAGGATTATCTCGAGCGTCATCTTGAGCTTGCTCTTGATCATGAGCTTGCCCTTGATCTTGAGCTTGCTCGGTGTCGTGATCTTGATCTTGGGCATCATTTGGTGCATCACCAACATCTTGAGATTGATCTTGCCCTTGATCTTGATCACTTGGTTGAGGGCCTTCGGTTTGTTCTTCGGAAGCGTGTGGGTCTTGTGTCGGTGATGGTTCCACTTGCGTAGAACATTGTCCTTCTCCTTCCACCACAAGGGGTTCCTCAATGGGTAGGATTTGGCCCACACCCATTCTTCTTATGGCTTGAGGAGGAATTTCATCACCTACATCACAAAGACCACTTTGCTCCACTTGGAAGCCATTATTCTTGTCAAACTCCACGTTACACGTCTCCTCAATGAGTCCAGTGGACTTGTTGAGAACACGGTAAGCATGAGAGTTTGTAGCATAACCAACAAATATACCCTCTTGAGCTCTAGAATCAAATTTAGACAAGCGAACACCTTTCTTGAGAATGAAACACTTACAACCGAACACCCGAAAGTACGTGAGGTTGGGCTTGTTGCCGGTAAGTATTTCATATGGAGTCTTGTTCAAGCCTTTGCGGAGGTAGAGCCGATTGGATGCATGACAAGCGGTGTTGATGGCTTCGGCCCAAAAGTTGTATGGAGACTTGAACTCCGCCATCATGGTCCTTGCCGCGTCCATCAACGTCCGGTTCTTCCTCTCCGCTACACCATTTTGTTGAGGGGTATAAGGTGCGGAATATTGATGCTTGATCCCCTCATCACCAAGAAACTCATCCAAGGTGTAGTTCTTGAACTCGGTGCCGTTGTCGCTTCTAATGATCAATATCTTTGCATCATGTTGACGTTGAGCTTCATTAGCAAAGTCGATCACGGTTTGTTGGGTCTCGCTCTTCCTTTTGAAGAAATATACCCAAGTGTATCTTGAATAATCATCCACAATCACCAAGCAATACTTTCTTCCCCCAAGACTGTCAAACGTTGGAGGACCAAAGAGATCCATGTGAAGGAGCTCCAAGGGCCTCTTCGAAGAGACAATGGTCTTGGGTCAGTGAGCCATCTCATGTAACTTCCCTTCGATACAAGCACTGCAAGCACGATCTTTGACAAAACTAACATTTGTTAGTCCTCGGATGTGGTCCCCTTTGAGGAGACTTTGCAAAGATCTCATATTGACGTGGGCTAAACGGCGATGCCAAAGCCATCCCACGTCAACTTTAGCCATTAGGCAAGTCGCGGTCTTAGTGGGTCGCTCCGAGAAGTTAACCACATAGAGACCGTTCTCGACATGCCCAACAAAAGCTACTTTAAGAGTCTTGCTCCACAAAAGGGTCACGGTATCAATATCAAAGAACGCTGCAAAGCCCATAATAGCAAGTTGACGAACGGAAAGTAAATTGAATGCAAGGGTCTCAACAAGCATGACCTTCTCAATGGACAAGTCCGGTGAGATGACCACCTTGCCGAGACCCAATACCTTTGACATTGAAGCATCACCATATTGGACATGGGTGGGCATAGATGAACTTGCTTGAACGTCCACCACCAAGTCCTTGCTTCCGGTCATATGATTTGTCGCTCCACTATCAAGCAACCATGACACCCCACCGGAAGCAAACTCCTACATAAGATCAATGCTTGGTTTTAGGTACCCATTCTTGAATGGGTCCTTTCATGTTAGTAACAAGGGTCTTAGGAACCCAAATGGACCATTCAATGTACTCATAAGAAGAACCAACAAATTTGGCATAAACATGCCCATCACTAGCATGGCATAAAACATAAGAAGGGTTAAAATCGCCGGCTCTGTTGGGATGAGTGGTCTTGCCCCTATTGACATTACCACCCACCGCCTCGTTCTTCTTCTTCTTAGGAGCACCCTCTCCCTCTTTCATAAATGTATCTTTGAGAGGGAGAGCTAGCTTGGTCTTGCTCTTCTTGTTTGACTTCTTCTTCTTCTTCGACTTGGGTGCAAATCCAAGTCCCTCCTTTGCCACAACTTCCTTTTGATTGCTCAAAAGTTCGTTGAGATTTTTCTCACCTTGTATGCACGCGACAAGGCCTTTCTCAATTTGCTCTTTCAACTTGGCATTCTCCTCAACAAGATGTGCATGCTCACAACAAGGGTTAGTTGCACGAGCATTATCAATTAAAACAAAAGGAGGACAAGTAGCAATTTCTTTAGTTAGCTTCACTTGGAGTTGATCATGAGACTCCTTGAGTGTAGCATGAACACTTTTCAAGGCCTTGTGAGCCTTGTCAAGTAAATCAAACTCCTCTTCGAGTCTAGCATGGCCAACCCCAAGTTCATCCTTCTCAGTTTTAAGCACTTTAGCAAGAACAATAGCATGATCACGATCTTTCTTTAAATTAGCAAGATCTAGATTGTGTGTCTCCTCAAGAGCCACTCTATGACCTTGCTCTTCCTCAAGAGCAATAGAAAGATCGGCAATCTCATCGGCATAATCTCTACTATGCCCTTCCAACTTAGAGATGGTCTTTTCATGAGATTCGATGATTTCATTGGCCTCACCTAATTGTTCCAAGAGAGCCACAAAGTTCTTCTTGGTCTCACCTTTGAGATTGGCCATGAACTTGTCAAATTCATTTTCCTCCACCTTTGCCTCCTCACTTTCTTCCACACAATTCATCAAAGAAGGAGTGGAAGAAATGCTGGTTTTGATGTTGGAGGTTACCTTGTTGGTGGCCTTGGCCATGAGGCACTTGTGGGTGGTGATGGAGTTCTCGTTGGGGGAGTCGAAGAGGGACACCCAAGGTGATGGAGAGGTGGCGATGGAGAGGTGGCGATGGCGACGGAGGCCGTAGCAACCCCTTCACCACTAGCAACTTCATCATCATCGGAGTCGTACTCTTCTTGCACCACCAAACTCTTTTGAGGCACCTTCTTCATGTAGTTGTTGTTCTTGTTGGGGAAGGACTTGGCCTTTTCTTTGCGGATGAGCTTGCCACCATTGTCCTCCCTCTTCTCATACGGACAATCCACCACAAAGTGACTCACATTGCCACCATTGTAGCACGTCCTTACCCGTTGCTTGCCCTTTGAGTTGTTCTTGGAGGAGTTGGGCCTTGAGTTTCTCTTGTTGCCCCAAAATTGCCTTGACGCAAGAGCCATGTGCAAGTGGAAATCATATTTGGTGTCTTCGGGGCAATCTTCGTCCTCATATTCTTCTTCTTCTTCCTCTTCATGAACTACCTTGGCCTTCAAAGCAAGGTTGGGCTTCTTCGAGCGTTGAACACGAGCAAGTGCGTTGTCGGCGGTCTTGTTCAAAATGTTCATAGCAATAAACTCATCCAACACATCACTGGAGGACAAGGTGTGGAAGTCCGGTCTTTGACGAATCACGGAGGACATGCTCTTGTTGTAAGGCATAATGGCCTTGAGGAATTTGCGCTTGATCCAATTGTCATCCGTGTCCTTGCTCCCGTGATCTCGGAGTGAGACCGCAAGAGTAGTCAATCTCCAGTAAAGCTCACGAGGATCTTCATCTTCATTCATAACAAACTCATCGGCCTCATCAAGAATAACCTCAAAGTTGGAGCGTTGAATGCTCGAGCTTCCCTTGTACAACGAGTTGATATGCTCCCATGCATCTTTGGCAAGAGTGAATGGGCGCAAATGAGGAAGCTCTTCGGGAGGCATGGCGGCTTGAAGAATGAACAAGGCGGATGCGTTGAGTTGGTTGTCCACTTCTTCTCTTGGGGACAAGTTGCTTGGGTCATGCGGATAATAGCCTTGTTCAATGATTCTCCAAAGTTGAGTTGAGCTATAATTCAAATGAGACTTAATACGAAACACCCAATTAGCGAAGTTAGTCAAATCAAGCTTAGGAGGAGGACCATGATTGTTTATATGAGGTGAGGGGACCGGTCCTCCATAGACCGGGGGAGGGGGAACCGAGGCGTGCGTTCCCGTCCCATTCTTACCATGAGGGGAAGATGTTTGAGAGTCTTTAGCCGCTTCCTTGCCGGAATTGACCTCCGATGCCGGTGCGGTGGGATTAACCACAAGCAACGGATCGGGAGTGGACTTCAACCCCTCAAAGAGTTCTTTAAGCATGGACTTGACCTCGGCCGTCATAGACGTCTTAAGTGAAGCCATAGCTTCGTTTAAGACGTCTCGGGTGACCGTGTTCATCTCCACGGCCTCGGGCACTTCCTCAACCCGTTCCCCGTCGTCAACCATACTCTTCGGGTGGTGAAACCCTTAATAAAGAGACGAGGCTCTGATACCAATTGACAGGATCGATATGGTTGACTAGAGGGGGGGGGTGAATAGGCAACTACCAATCTTTAGCTTTTCTTAACAAATTAGGGTTAGCAACAAAATAGGTTGTCTAGATGTGCAACTAGGTGAGCAACCTATATGATGCTAACAATCACAACACAAGCAAGTAAAGGATACAATACAAGTAAAGCAAGTAAAATGTAAAGGTAAGAAATGACCACAAGTGGAGCCGGTGAAGACGAGGATGTGTTACCGAAGTTCCTTCCCTTTGAGAGGAAGTACGTCTCCGTTGGAGCGGTGTGGAGGCACAATGCTCCCCAAGAAGCCACTAAGGCCACCGTATTCTCCTCACGCCCTCACACAATGCGAGGTGCCGTGATTCCACTAGTGGTGCCCTTGAAGGCGGCGACCGAACCTTTACAAACAAGGTAGGGGCAATCTCCACAACTTAATTGGAGGCTCCCAACACCACCACGGAGCTTCACCACAATGGAATGTGGCTCCGAGGTGACCTCTTCCGTCTAGGATGCTCAAACACCCAAGAGTAACAAGATCCGCAAGGGATTAGTGGGGGGAAATCAAATATCTCTTGGTGGAAGTGTAGATCGAGGCCCTCTCCTCCAAACCCTAGAACATCAACAAGTTTTGTTGGCTAGGGAGAGAGATAGGGCAAAGATGGAGCTTGGGGGCAACAATGGAGATAGAGGATAAGAGGTAAGGCTGGTTGGAGAAGAAGACCCACTTTATATAGTGGGGATAGAATCCAACCGTTACCTGTGCTCAGCCCGCACACACAAGCGGTACTACCGCTCCGGAGAGCGGTACTACCGCTTGAGCGGTAGTCCCAAATACTGAGCGGTAGTACCGCACTGAGCGGTACTACCGTGCCCACAAAGCGGTACTACCGCTATGGGCCGCAGAACAGCAGAGACCAAGGAGTAGAGCGGTACTGGAGCAGCCGCACCGCAGAGCGGTACTACCGCTCAACTACCGCTCTACTACCGCGAGAAGAAAACAGGATACCAGAAGAATTTCAGCAAGCGGTACTGAAGCGGTACTAGAAAGCGGAAGTACCGCATTGCGGTACTACCGCACTACTACCGCTCTACTACCGCAAGAAGAAACAGGATACCAGAAGAAAATCCCCCAAGCGGTACTAGCTGCGGTAGACCACAGCGGTACTACCGCATAAGCGGTACTACCGTGGTACCGAGCGGTACTACCGCTTGGGTGACAGGAAAACTGCCCAGACAAGATCTCCAAGTTGCCGGAAGGGAATGTGGGTGCATATGGGGTTGTGTACGTGTTGATTCCACCCATACCTTTCCAAAGCGGACCCCCTCTTAATAGTACGGTTTTCCTACGACTCAATACCACCGAAAAAGAAACGCAAGAAAAACACCGTCTTTATAAAAGCTCCGAGGGGCATCAATCGTCTTGTGCCAAGTGATGGAATATCTGAAATGCTCAATGCACACGATTAGTCCGCAAAAGTATTGTCATCAATCACCAAAACCACTAAGGGAGAAATATGCCCTAACACGCGGCCTTGCTCCGGCGATGGGGCGGGGCGTGGCGGCCGCCGCGGCCTGGGTCCGGGGGGCGGGGCGGGCGGGCTGGCCGGCGGCGGGTCTGGCTCCGGGGGGCGGGGCTGGCCGGCGGCGGCTCTGGCTCCGGGGGGCGGCGCACGCGCGGGTGAGGTGGGGGGGAGAGAGAGAGAGGGGGGTGGGGCCAGGGGGAACGGTGTATTTTAGTTAGGTCACTTCTTTGCCGTCTGCTAGCAGACGGCAAAAGAAGTCGGCTAGCAGACAGCAAAGAGGGGTGGGGCCGGGGGAAACGGCCGTTAGTTAGGTATCGTTCTTTGTCGTCAGCTAGCGGACGGCAAAGAGGAAACAGACGGACGGCAAAGATGAAGCGGATGGCATCCAGCCCGTCCGTCTGACCTAACCATCTCCAGGGTCTAGTGGGGCCCAGCTGGTCTCTTTGCCGTCTGCCTTTGGGCCCTTTGCCATCTGCTGGCCGACGGCAAAGAACTGGCTGACGGTAAACTATATCTTTGCCATCAGCCTGTTCTTTGCCGTCAGTTTTATGTAAGCGGACGGCAAAGACATTCTTTGCCGTCTGCTAGCAGACGGCAAAGAACTAGCTGACGGCAAATTCCCTAATTCCAGTAGTGTTAAACCCATCAAAATTGAGCAATACGATGGAACCACGGACCCCGCCGTATGGATAGAGGATTTTCTCATGCACATCCACATGGCGCGAAGTAATGACCACCATGCATTCAAATACTTACCCCTAAAACTCAAAGGATTGGCTCGGCATTGGCTTAATATAGTCTGCCCGAGAACTCGGTTGGCAATTGGGAAGACCTTGAGGACGCTTTTCGAGCTAACTTTCAGGGGACTTATGTCCGACCACCGGATGCTGATGACCTCGGTCATATAGTACAGGAGCCAGGAGAGTTAGCCAGAAAATTCTGGAATCGGTTCTTGACCAAGAAAAATCAAATAGTAGACTATCCGGATGCGGAGGCGATAGCAGCCTTCAAACATAGCATCCGCGATGAATGGCTCGCTAGAGAGCTCGTACAGGAGAAACCTGGGTTAATGGCTGCCCTCACACATCTAATGACTCGATTTTGCGCAGGTGAGGACAGCTGGCTAGCCTGTCGAAGCAGCCATAGTGATGACCCAGGTACCTTCGAGGTGCGCGATGGAAACGGTAAACCTCGGCGCAATAAAAATAACAAGCGTCGCAATAGAGGACATAACAACGACACCGAGGAGGGAGCAGTAAATGCCGGATTCAGCCACCAACGTGGTGGTAACTAGCGGAAACCCTTTCAAGGGAATAAAGACAGCCCGTTGACGTTGGACAAAATATAAGATAAACCATGTGCTATACATGGCACCCAGACAAGCCCGCCACTCATTCGAACCGGAATTGTTTGGTGATCAAGCAAGCCGGCAAGATAGCAGCTGATAATCAGGGCATGGGCCAGCCACGTAATGGGGACGGCAACCAGCCCGGACCAAGTAATGGTGGCCAGAAACAATTCCCTTCCGAAGTCAAGGACGTGAACATGATTTACGCTACTCACGTCACTAAGAAGGAGAGAAAACGTGCGCTTCGAGATGTCTACACCATGGAGCCAGCAGCGCCGACTTACAACCCGTGGTCGGAAATCCTGATCACCTTCGCGTGAAGAGATCACCAACAAGCATCCGTCACGGAGGCACTACGGCTTTGGTGCTTGATCCCATAGTGGACGGTTTTCATCTGACCCGAGTCCTTATGGACGAGGGCAGCAGTCTCAACTTGATATGACATATATGGCCAATAAATAAGGAATTTCAATAGAATTAGATGAAACATAAATTCATGAACTCATAATTGTCTGTCGAAGGGTCAAGTCCTGATGTGGGCCACCAGTTGCTGCCTAAGCAGCCACACGCTCACACCGCCTCATATGCCCTAATTTTTAAGAAAAGTATTGAGGTGAATGGCTAGGGTCAAGATTTCTAATCGTCGGCATTGATTTATAGATTGAGTCCTGAGTTGTTATCTGATGGAAACTGGCGCAAACTTACTTTCTAACTCGTTTTTTTAATAACGTTGTTAACCTTCTTCGACTGCTCTGCAATTTAGTGGAGGTTAACGTTCACGGTTGTAACTGAACTGCCAACAAAAATTGCATCTCATATTCACATGGCTATATAGCTATAGGGGGAACTTGTCGAAAAATGCTATAGCCAGTTTTTATCTTTTGATTGATGCATCAACCTATTCTACATTATCAGGACTGAGGATTGATATTTTTCTCGTATCTTTTCTTGAGCCTTTCCTTTTTTTTTTTCTCTCTCCTGTGTCGCCTTTTCTTTTCGTCTCGTCCTCGTCGTCGACTCGTCGTCCTCCTCTTCCACTCCCCCTAATCTCCGACAGTTTCCAATTTCTCATCTCCCAACCCCAAACCCCAACCCCAACCAGAGACCGAAAAGAGTCGCACGCGACTTCGCGAGAGGGGGGAGAAGCAGCAGACGAAGGCGAGAGACCTCCTCCTTCCCCAACCCCAGCCCCGCTCCAAACCCTAACCCTTCCTCAGATCTCGCGCCGGTCTGCCCTCCCGCCCCGCCCCGCCCCGCCCCGCCTCGATGTGACCCGGCCCCTAGGGTTTGTGCCGGTGCGGTGTGGTGGTGGGTCTCGGTTCGTGGGCGGATTTCGGACCCGAGGAGTTGGAGCTGGCGGCGCGCGCGCACATGAAGGACCCGGCGCACCGCACGAAGGTGGTGCTCAGGCGGCTGCCGCCGGCGATTGCGCAGCAGGCCGTCGTGGACCAGGTTGACGCGCGCTTCGCTGGGCGGTATGACTGGTCCTGCTTCCGCCCCGGTAATGCCAGGTCAGCGTTTTCTCTCCCTCGCTCCCCGAGTCCCCTGGGCGTGCGTTAGCGTTCCTGCGAGGTTCGGTGCTCTTTAGGTCTGGATTGGGGTCGTGGCTGTTTAACCCAGGAATTATGTGTAGGCGACTAGCAGTTTCCGTTTAGATTTCGTGTGCTGTTTAAGTGATTTAGTTTTTTTTTTCGTTGTTAGCATGCATGTTCCATCTGTGTAATTGATATGCTTAGCTTAAAACTGTTGACGCAATCTAGTGCAGCATGTGTTATTCCTAGTTGTAGACTTGTAGTTGGCGTGTCTGTGAGGTTCGGTGCTCTTTAGTTCTGGATTGGGGCCGTGGCTGTTTAACCTAGGAATTATGCGACTAGCAGTTTCTGGTTTTTCCCCATAGATTTCGTGTGCTTGTATAAGTGATGTAGGTTGTTTCGTTATTAGCAACCAGCATGTTCATTTGCGTAATTGAGACGTTAAGCTTAAAGTTGTTGCTGCTATCTAGTGCAGCACGTTATCCCTAGCTGTGGACTTGTAGTTTACAATGCGGTGCCACTTGCAGTTTGCAGTTCCTGCCATCTTACGTTCAACCAGAATGAACTGTTGGGTGTTAAATCGTAGTTATGATCTGTGCTTGTAATTTTGTTTTTGAGTACAAATTTGTCAATGATTGTACCTTAAGTATTAGTGAAGAATAGAGGTTGCCTTATTTGTTATGCAACTATCTATGCTTTCTACCCATTAATTCCATTTCTTTAGTTTGTCGCTGCCCTCACTGTTTTCTTATGGCAACTAAAAATGTAAAATGTTCATTTTTTGCTTTCTCTTATTTTGGATACAAGAGCCAGAATTCACTTATAGTGTGCTTGTTATGGAGCAATTTCTTAAAAGAAACAGAAACACTTGAAGTCGAAACTACCTTGTAGCATTCAGCCTTTTTATTTACCAGTCCTGTGCTATTGTCTGGTGATTTGCGTAGTAGTTTCTTCCTTAAATTTTGATGTCTTTGAGTTGCTTTTACTCAATGTATAAGGCTTCCTTATTAGAACCTAGCAGTGGGAAGTAAATAATAGTATATTTCTTGTTTCCCACCCTCTTTTGTCCAGTTGGTTAACCAAATTTATCTATCCAGCCGATTTTAACTTAACTTCAAGAGCCCAGAAGTTGTTGATACAATAGCGACAGTTTGCCACCATCTTTTTTCCAGTTGGTTAACTGAATTTTTATTTCCAGCCAAAAGAATCATAGATATTCTCGTCTCTACCTTAACTTCAAGAGCCCAGAAGATGTTGTTGAGTTTGCTGAGTTCTTCAATGGGCATGTATTTGTGAATGAAAAGGGTAAGTCCTTCATTTCTTAACCAATATGCTCTTTTTGTTTCATTTTTCATGTGCAATCAACAGTATGCGGAACTCATATTCAGATTACGTCCACTTATCGCTGTCCACGCTAGAGATATAAGTTCATTAGTGAGGCACCTTTTGCATTCTTCAGTTTCTACTATTTGTTGCATCAGTATAGATACATGATGTGATTTTTGCAATAGCCATATTATTCTCTACAAGATTTCAAATTGACATAAAATGTCAATGCTTAGCAGTCACATAGCCATTGAACGAAAGATGAGTCATCTTGATTAGGGCTAGCTAGCAAATAAATACTGCCATATTGTGTTCATCCTTCTTAGATGATCAACGCCTGAGGTTATCCAGAAAATTAAACTAGCCATCAGTTTCCTCTTTTATAGCCTGCCCAATAGTTTGGTCAGTTGTCAGACATGGTGAATGAACACAATCTCCACCTATGTTGTATTGTTGACATATGGGGTTATTTAATCAATATATCCTGTTAGGATGTAACTGAAATTGGTAGCTTGTCGTAATTTTTAATCAATTTGCGAAGTCCTTTTTTTCCCTAAAACTCGAGTATATGTTTGGTTATGCATCTATGCATGTTTTAATTTGTATGTCATGCATGTTGTCCATGGTTCCCTGCCAGGTGCTCAATTTAAAGCTCTTGTGGAATATGCACCATCACAACAGGTTCCGAAGTCAAATATCAAGAAAGATGCTCGTCAAGGAACTATAACAAAAGGTCCTAAACAAGCATTTGTGTTGTCCAATATGTACCATACTTTCATATTTCTCGTTTTTTCAAACTTAGCTTATTTCTGTTGTTGAATATTCAGATCCAGAATACTTGGAGTTTCTTGAGCTTATATCAAAGCCTACTGAGCATTTGCCAAGTGCTGAAATTCAGCTTGAAAGGAAAGAAGCTGAAAGAGCAGGTAAAACATCTCATAACTTTCTATTTGTAATAAAGCATTATTGCCTAATTAATATATCTATTCAAAGATGCCAAGCATAAAAGAAGGTCATGTCTTTACTTGGTTACTATTGCAGCTGCTGGAAAGGAGCCCCCTGTTGTGACACCTCTTATGGTTTATGTTCGTCAGCAAAGGGCGGCTAAGAGTATGGCTCAGGTATATTGGTTGAATTGATTATACTCTTAAGTTTTATTATCGTTTATCAACTGTCAGGTGTGTACTAACTAGCATTTCACACACTGCAGAGGTCTGTAAGTAGTAGACTAAGCAGAAAAGTTGCAGGTGTGGTAACTAGTAGTTCTAGTCCATCTAAAAGGTCTTCTGAAAGGCGCAGGGCCTCCACTTCAACGGTAATATGCTTGGTTGAGAATTGTCACATGAAATGGATCTTATCCTTCCATATATATGTTTTGAGTAGGCCTACTCATTAATTTTGTACTTGAAATAGTAACATGTAATGACAAGTCTGTTCCAAGCATGTATATGGCGACACATACCTTTTTTTATTGGCCATTTTTGGATTATAACATGTGGTAGCAGGTGGGGCTCAAATGCCAGCACATTACGGTGTTATGTTTTTACAGAAGTAGGTGTTGAGTAGTGTACCTCTATGCCTAGACAAGTACCCACTCCGGTCCTTTTTAGTCTGCATATAACTTTTGTCCGAAGTCAAATTATCTCTACATTGACCAAACTTATAGAAAAAAGTATCAACATTCACAATGCCAAATCAATATTGTTAGATTCGTTATGAAATGTAGTTTCATATTATTTATATTTGGTATTGTAGATGTTGATATTTTTTAATATAAATTGGGTCAAACTTTGCAATGTTTGACTTGACACAAATCTAATACGCGGAGTAAAAAGGACCGGAGGGAGTAGGTATAGATTAGTTCTTTACTATATGTTTTCATTTTATATCCCTACAAAATATTCTCAAAGGTTCTGCTGTTCTATTTGTATTTTGATTTGAAATAATGAAATAAGATGTTTCTTTTGTTTCCTTTTATGTTTGTATCATAAACTTATCACTATGGATCAGATGCTCTGTATATTTCCTATGTTTTTTTTTATGTTAGCATGTTAATCCTTATGATTACTGTCAGCCTGTTGTTTCCTCTATGTATGTTTTGCCCCAGTGTTTATGGATCATATGCTCATATATGTTATATATATTCCAACCACTTCAGAATTGTTCTTTTTTGGGTTATGGTTGTGGAGTTCTCATAATTTCTTTTGAACATATACAAGTGTGTATTCAGTTGTATTTGGTTGAAGCACATACACACTAGTAATGCTCGGCGCCTCATATTGGTTATTTTGAGTGTTGGACTATTTATTTTGTGGTGTTCTGTAAAAAGTAGTATTACCTCCATCCCAAAAAGCTTGTCTTAGATTTTTCTAGATATGGATGTATCTAACACTAAAACGTATCTAGATAGATCCGTATCTAGACAAATCTAAGACAAGTAATTCGGGACGGAGGGAGTACTTCTTTCCTTGGGCTTTGTCATGATGTTCCATGTCTTTTCTCTCTGAGAATGATTACCTGTCAGAACCAAGTAAACAACAATTGATACTTTCTGTTTATTATTCGCAATGAATTATGAACTGAAGTTATTAATATGCTGCTGTTCTGTGATATCCAGCAGTATGTTGTGCGAGACAATGCTAAGGAGAAGCCGACTTACATCTTAGCGCCAAAGAGAGATGATCATACACACAGAGAGAAAGTCATTGCTGGAACTTCAGGTGGTACTACATTGAAGAAATTGTTTATTGTTATTAGCTTGTTATAACTGTTGTCAATATTCAACAGTACTTTGGATGTCATAGATTATTACTAAGTGTGGTCTCTCTGATATGACCCTTGACTATGTGTTGTTGGAATGTTGTATCAACTAATAGACAGACTAGGGTTTCTTTGAGCCCCATTGTCAACTTGAGCTTAATCCGTTACATGGGAATGGGACATAATTAATGTTTGTAAAAACAAACTCATGGCTGAGTTGGTTTTCGTGTACTGCGTGGCACGGAATCTAGCTAATATTGGAACCTTTACTATTTTGACTTCAGTGTGTTAGGTTGCTAGCTAATGTTTTCTGCAATGGCAAAAATAAGTGTGCTTTTGAAAAGCCAATCCGAAGCACCCTCAGTGCAAAGAAACATAGATTGTGTTTCTCACTTGTTTGGTTTAAAAACTGACATGTGGCAGTAGCCCAAGTGGATGTTTTCAATTTCGACACGCAGTCCATCCATGGGAACGATGCCGGTCCTCCTTGCATGATGTCATCCACTTCTTACCACATTTACGTTATTTGTCGTATTTGAGAATTGTGTGTTGTTTTTTATTTATTTATTTTTAATCATGGAGCTGTATTCCCTTTACAAGGGTAACTGTTGAATTGTTGTTTTGTACCACTTAATCTTTAGTTCTTTACCCTATGTGATTCACTACTTTCCATGCTTATAGTGGAATACAAATGCCTATTTCCTCTATGATGTTAATACTGTTGTTTTGTCTTGTCCCGTCTTGTAGATGCTACAAGCGGTGGGCCATCTGGGTCTGCTCAGGTTATCGACGGTAAAAAGGACAAAATTGTCCTTCTGAAAGGAAGAGCGAGGGTTGATTCCAATGTAAGCAGACACATTCCGTGAGGTTTTTTATCATTTATTAATTGGTATGGACTGTCATATTATCTGCTTTGTCCCAGATATCTGATAGCTCAACCCCGCAGCAGTCTGTGCCCCCTTCGAGAAATACACCCCCATCAACTTCTAGACAAGACCAGCGAAATGAGGCCAGTGGCAGAATTATCAAGACTATACTTTCAAACAAGGAAGGACGCCATGCAATAGCATCTCAACATGAGCAAGAAGGTCACATAATTAGTGCCGAGAAGGATAAGAGGCCACCACGGGCTCCGAACTCGCGTTCCACTGTAAAAGATCAGACTGTTGAAAATGCTGAGAAAAACCACTATGATGACAAGCATAATCATCTGCATGGTTCTGGACCCATTGGTGAGAAGATTGAAAGACATGCCAGAAATAGAGATAGGCCTGACCGAGGTGTTTGGGCCCCTCGTCGCTATGACAAGTCTGCATCAGGAGGCGGTACGCAAGCCTCATCGTCTGAGTTCCCGCTAATGCAGTCACACTCTATGGACAATTTCTCTCAGCAAGTAGATGGTACAAGTCATTGAACAACTTTATCGTTAATTATTCCTGATGCTCGAGTTACTGTATTGACATACTTGATGATGCAGGCCATGGAGAGAGAAAAATAGACACAAGGAGTCCTGGTGGCCGCGGTGGCCTTGTGGAGAATGGTTTGTTTTTATCTGGCTATAATTATAGTTAGCGATTAGCAAAAGCAATCCAAAGTTTTTTCTATATCTGTTTCTGTACTGTGGTTCATGGTGTAATATGTTACTCAGGAAACAGGCATGCCAACCGCCGTGGTCCGCCACGTGGGCCGAAGGAGATGGAAATCCCTCCTATTACATCTGATGGAAAGCCTTCGAAGAGGGGCCCTGCTAGCTATGTGGCTCATGAGGTGTGATTAGTTTATAATTTTCTACTTGCCTTGGCTGACTGCATGGGGGTGATTTTTGTTAGGCATTATTATTCTAAAAGTCTAATACCATAAATGATGTGTGCAGAGACAAGTATGGGTTCAAAAGTCAAGTTCAGGATCGTGAGTTTGTCCACCAATGGTACACTATTTTACCATATTTTATTTATTTATTCAACCTGTTTTCAGACTCTTCCTCTATAATTAAATGTGTACACTGATCCTCATGTTTCCAGCACCATCTATTGGGCGTCTTTTGTCTTGTCTCCAGCCTTTTCTGATTCCTATCTGGAAAACACATCTAACAGAAAAAATGTCTCAGAAAATAATAGGAACTTGTCACCAAATAGGAAAATGTATTTTGTGCTGTCAGGTGCATGTGGTATTGGGAAGTGACAAACACCTTCTTTTAAAAGCAATGCGATTTTTATATAGATGTGCATTGTGCATTAGCAAACATTTTTGCAAAATTATGCGCAATGGTTTTAAGGAGGGACGAATGTCTTAGCAACTACTCCCTCCGTTGTGAAATATATGACGTTTAAGCAGTTCAATTTGAACTGCTTAAACGTCATATTTTTCGTAACGGAGGGAGTATATGCGTACATTTTGTTATACGAAACAAATGGACATAATTTTTACACAAAATATTGCTAGTATATATTTTTTCTACCAGGAAGCACTCTTGCGCGCACCTTTGCATTTGCCTATCAAACGTTTACTAATCTATCAACTTGTCTTGCAGATACTTTCATCAAAACAGATGTTGCAAGTTGTGGAGAAGTCTCTGGATTTTGCGGCTCATTCTGAAGTTTGTGAATGAAATGACTGTTGGTGAGATGGTTCTATGAAGTGCAATCCCAGATTTGTCAACGAAAGTCTCAGCTATAGCTGAAAAGGCAGCTCTTTGATTTGATTCACAATCACAGCAATAGTGAAGTAACATAACCCACCAGTAGGTAGCTCTCCATCACTTTGGGTGAGATTTGATTTTGGACCCAAGGGTGCTATATCTGGAGCGACGGATGGAAATTAGGCTGGCATCAATACCTCGAGACAGTGGTCACATATTTCCAAGACCCCTGGAGGCTATACACAAACCCGACAATTCATCAGTGATGGATGTACATATCTCTAGAGAAAGAAGAGGTCTGGCTCTGATTGCTGTTTACAGGTTAGAGGTGCCATGTATCTACAAAGAGATAAGAGTTATCAGACTACCCAGTTTGCTAAATAAAGGCGAATTTTTAGTTAGTTGATTATGAGAACCCCTGTATCCCGGTGGCTGCAGTTGCAGTCAGTATGACCGATGTTAATGTGGAGTGCAAAGTGACGTAGCACTATCATGTTTTATGCTCCAGGGTAAATGGAATGTGAGGCTATTTTGGCTTGTTGATGTTGTTGGTGTGTGTTTTTCTATTGCGTCTCACCATATATGTTTTGGGTGCCTGGTTATGGTGTACAGCATCAAAGGTGGTTGCTGTTTTTAATATGGAGGTATGTTGATTTGCGCTGTTGATGATCTGTCAAACAGGCCAAGCTATTGTTGTTAGTATTGTTGTAAGCACTCTACAAATTCAGCGTCCAATCCTGTATAGGACAGCACCTTGCCTATCTGTCTGTGTGGGCCGTACGCGCACTAAGCGATGGAGGCACTCTTGATCATACATCAGTGGAGAAAGGGCCCCCTCTCGTAAGGGTTTGGTGTCCTCTTGGCAGCGCCTAGGCGATCATCGTAGAGAAATCCTCTCCCCTGCCCTCCTTCGGGAGTCTGGGCTAACCCAGGTGCGATTGTTGATCACTTCCCGGGCCTTGGCTTTGCCTGTTTGGAGAGGGGGGTTTAGGGTTTGGACGCCCGGTGAAACACATCTTCATTGGGCAAGGGATGAAGGAATGGAAACAGGAGATTCAAGCTCGGGGATGAACACAAGCGAGGACGCTGAAGAAGTTGGGACTCGCGGAGGACCTAGACGATGTTGTTGTGGACTGTGGAGGAAGAGGAAGCGATTCCCGCTGAATCGATTCGCTGGATGGCTATAGCTCGAGAGTACATGGAGAAACCTTGGGCGTGTTCGGATCATCTAGCTTCACAAAGCTTGTCGTATCCAGCTTTTCTTCGTAGCTTCTAACTCCAGGCAGTGATTCAACTTTTCTTCGTAGCTTCTAACTCCAGGCAGCGATTCAGATCTGTTCGGCTGCATCAGCAGCTTCTCCCAGCTTTGCCACCGCCAATAGGAAATTTTCGGTCCCCTCGCCTCTGGCTGCCATCTCGGCGCTGAGAGGTGAGGGGACCTCACATCTTCAAGAGTTCTACGTTTTTCGTCATCGTCCAGTGATCATCGTTTTCTGTGAGAATAAACTTACTCTCGTTCTTTTGGCGGTGCCATGAGATTAGAGAGTTTTCTGTCCTCGCAGATCCGATTATTCGGATCTGATGAGTTTATGTTGGTGTGTCAAACTTTTTTTGTTGGTTTGATTCTTTGTGGAGTTGAAATCTTTTATCGACATCATGGTGAAGATATTGTGATCCGACGGCCTGCACTTCTAGGGGATCATCCCCGCCCAAGTACGTTCATCGATAAGGCTTCCCATCCTTTTGGATGGGCGACTCAAGGCGCTTTCAAAAACCATTATTCGTAATGTTTGTGCGGTTGAAAGAGTGACAACATCGTTGCTCCAGTCTAATTGCAGCCTCTTTACCGAAGTCTTTGGAGTATTTCTTCTAGCAGAGATTGATACAACGAAGAAGGTGTTTCCAAGAGATTCCATTGTAATTCTTAGTCATAGGAGTTACTTTGTATTTTCTTGGATTTTAGATCCAAATCAGTGTACCTGTAATTGTTATGAGTATGAATAAAATTACAGGTGTTTCTAAAAAAAAAGATTCGAGGGGAAGGGGATATCGATTCTAGGGGGATCAATCCTGTAGCGGTAGGTTCTTTTTCTCGAGCGAGGGGGCAGCGAAACGGTATGTTTGGCGGTGGCATATTGATGTAAATTAGTCAAACTCCAGATTCTTCAATCTGTGGACCTGGGCCGACCCTCCTCCAGGTTTTTGCACTGCAGCCGGGCTCAACTTCAAGAAGTTAGCTTCTTGGAGCCCAAACGTTCGGGACCTAAGGTGTGTTTGTTTGGGTTCTTTTTAGTGACTTCTCTGGCTTCTGCTGCCTAGAAGCTGGAGCCCAAACAAAGGGCCATTTTTTGTGCCAGCTCCTCGCAGCCCAAACTCGGAGCGCTCCACAAAAACGGCCCAAAAGCCCCAGCTGAGATTTTGGGCTTCTTCCAGTAGAAGCTGGCTCCAAATCGCCAAAAGACAAGTTTAAACACCCCCCCACTAAAGTTCATTATACGCACGAATTGCCACTGCCCGGTACCTATCTGTTTCTTCTCCCCTCGATTGCCAGCCCCCCACGATCTCTAGGGTTCACCGTTCCTCGTCGCCGCCGCCGCCACCCGTCCCAACCTCGGCCATCGCTGGCCGGCGAATCGAAGGCGCCGCCGCCGTAATCTCCCTTTCCCGGAGCGCAGGGACGCAGCCGCCGCGTCGCTGCATCCTCCACCGGCCACTCCCCATCACCGCACCGCCTCCACCCGCCCCAACCTCGGCCACCGGCCACTCGGATCGCCGGCCGTCGCTGCGGTAACCTCCTTCGCCTCTTTCCCTCTGTCCTTTGTCCGCCCCTCCCCTTCTGCCAGCGTGTGCTGCGTGCCTACCTGCTCTGTTTCTGCGTGCGTGAGTGGATGAGTGCTCTGCGTTCTTGTATGTATGATATGCTGCGTGATGGCCGTGCTATGTGCGTGTGTTGCCAGACTACTACTATTTCATCTAGTACTAGTGAACTTCTACTAGCTTTTTGACTGCTCGATTTGGTACTAGCCAAGTGCTAGTGCGTGCTGTTGCAAATTTGACTGCTCGCATTTGGTACAAGCGAACTTCTATTGTGTGCTCTGTTTATATAATTTACAAATTTGACTACTCCATTTGGTAGTAGTGAACTGCTAGTGTGTTCTCTGTTTTTATAAATTGCAGATTTGACTGCTTGATTTGGTACTTGGGCCTGCTACTATTACTGTAATTTGCAAACTCATACTGTCATGTGTTTCCTTGCTGTACTATGTTGAATTATGTATGGATTAAATGATGGTTTGTGGTACTGACTACTGGTTTTGTACTTGTATTTGTATGTACAAAGATGAACACAACCAGTAACACTAGCAATGGTACAATTTGTTCAAGTGAGAGTGAAAGTGAGGTTGAATCTGACATAAAGAAGATGCAGCTCAGGAAGAAAAGGCTTCAGCGATACATGTATGTTGCATTTGTTGTTGCCATACACAATGAGAAGTATCTTATGAAGAAAGAAAGAAGAGAGGTAAGATGCACAGGACAACAGTGGGTCTATGATTGCTTGGGTTCTTCGAAAGATTGCTACATGATGTTTCGTATGCATAGGCCATGTTTTGACTTATTACATGAGACTTTGGTACGCAACTATGGTTTGCGAGCAACACGCAACATGTGTTCCGAGGAGGCTCTAGGGATGTTCTTGTGGACTGTTGGTATCCCACAGTCGGTGAGCCAAGTTCAGAACCGATTCAAGAGGTCCACCGAAACAATCCATAAAAAATTCAACCATGTGTTAAGGTGTTTGATATTATTAGCTGCAGATATCATTGCACCAATTGATCCAGAATTTAGAAATGTGCATGAGAGACTGCAAGACCCTAAGTTCTTTCCTCACTTCAATGGTTGCATTGGTGCTATCGATGGGACACACATACCTGTCATCGTGCCAGCTAAAGACATGATTAACCATTGCAGTTGACATGGTTATTCATCACAAAATGTGATGGCCGTATGTGACTTTGACATGAGATACACTTCTATAGTGGCTGGATGGCCCAGTTCGGCACACGACACAAGGGTATTCAAGGACACATTGGACAAGTACAAAGAAAAGTTTCCTCATCCTCCGGCAGGTATTTCCTTAAAGCAATCACATAACTGAACTTGACAATGTATTGTATTTCCTGCTTGACATAAACATTCATTGTGTAGGAAAACACTATCTTGTTGATTCTGGGTACCCCAATCAGGTTGGTTATCTAGCACCATTTAGAGGAACAAAATATCATCTACCCGAGTTTCACATGGGACCTGCTGCAACTGGTAGAGAAGAAGTATTCAATTATCTTCATTCATCACTCAGAAATGTCATAGAGCAATCATTTGCTGTGTTGAAATAGAAATGGCGCATTCTAAAACATTTGCCTAGCTACCCACCTAGTAAGCAAGCAAGGATTATCATTGCTTGTATGGCACTGCACAACTTCATCAGAGATAGTGATTTGTATGATTACCACTTTGCAAGATGCGACGATGATGACAACTACTATCCTGACAACTACTATCCTCCGGGCCATGTTATGATGAGTTCAAAAATATTGTCATGTGCTAGAATGTCAAATTTATTAATATACACGCCATCAAACTAGTATGATCCTAGTTCAAATATGTGAAAACTGGTCATCTACGACAAAAACAGTTCAAATCGGGTCATTTACTGTTAAACAGTATAGTCAGCACTTAAACCCAATCTACAGAAGAACTGAGGGCGTTCTAGTCATTTCAGCATATTTCAGCATCAGCTGCAGCTGCTACAGCACTACTACCAAACGGCTGCATGTCAGCTCCAACCTTCCAGCCACAGCTAGCCGCTACAGCTGCTCCTTCCAGCTGGAGCCGGTGCAGCTGCAGCCAAAGAAGCTGCAGCCCAAACAAACACACCCTAGTAATCATCTGTGAAGTTGTTGGATTTCTCAAAAAAAAGTGAAGTTGTTGGAGTTAGAAGCTGGAGGAGTTCCGAACACGCTCAATCCAGCTGGCCAGTATAAGAACACGTGGGTTGCATGGGATCTGTCCAAGGAGGTGAAGATCTGGCCACTCAACGACAACCTCTACACTTCAGGCCAACTCTAATCTGGCCATGGAATCTTGCGGTGTTTTTTGTCCGCTTTTGGTCTGTTTGGATCAGCCGATCGGACAAGTGTGTCCGGTTTTGGCCGGGGGCGTAGGTGCGCTCAACGCGGCCGACGCATTTGGTCCGTGCGGCAGGTTAAAAAACTAAATAGGCATAAAACATTTAAAATAAAAACACGCATATTAAAATGCTGGTCAAAGTCCACTTACAATAATTAAAACATAAAACATTAAAACAAAAAAAAAACATCTCACAGCCGCCCGCAGCCTTAGGCGTCGTCGTCCTTGCCCTCCTTGCTCAGGTCAACGAACGTCGCATTAATCAGAGTCTTCAAAAGCAAGCTCAAAGTGATGCCCTGGCACAACGAGATGAACTTGGCGGCGCCGCCCATGGTAAGGTCTGCTGGTAGGCCGCCAGCGCCACTGCCTTCTGCGTCTGTTGTTGCTGCTGCGCTGCACCACCGCCTCCTCCTACTTGCACCGCTCGGCCTCCTCCTCGCGCTCCCACTGCATCAGGCGCTCCGCCTCCGCCTGCTCTGCCGTCAGACCGTGTCCCTCCCACTAGTTGATGTGCTGCCGCTCCTCCTCCGCCGCGCCCAGCCAAATGGGTGGCGCAAAGACGTAGATCGCCAGCTTGCTCGTCCACTGGTAGCTCTCGGGAGCGAACGTCGGCGCGGGTGGGGGGCGGTAGCGGTGGCAATGGTGGCGGGGGAGGAGTCTGGACGCCGGACGCAGACTCCTGGAGTGCCTGCTCGATGCCAGGCCACATGGCCATCTCTGTGCGCACGAAATCCCCCATGGCCCGTCGCGTCGCCTCCTCGAGGGCCGCCTGGAACGTGGCCTCCTCCTCCTCGTCCTCCTCTCGCACCACCACCGACGGTGGAGGGCGGGCATTCATCTAGACGACCCCACGGCGGCGCACGTCGTGCTCCGTCGCGAACTAGACGTCCCAGTTCGGGGAGTCCGACGCGTATGCGGGGTTGCGTTGTTGCTCCAGCGAGAGGAGGGCATGGCGGTTGCGGATCTCCAGTGCACGCGCGCGGTCGGACTGTGGCACGGTCGGCACCGAAGTGCGGTTGGGATCAAGGTGGCAGCTGTACGGGAGGTATAGCCGGCCGTGTGCATGTGTCGCCCCCCCCCCCCCGCGACACCAACGTGAAGTTGGCGGGGCGGCGCGATGAGCCGGCTTTGTGGTCATGCTTGCCACGCTTGCTGCCGCGGCTGAAGAAGCCCATGTCGATGGCGGTGGGCTAGGGTTTGTGTCGGGCGGCGGGGGAGCAAGCTCTAGATGTGGACTGGTGTGGCAAGAAGTGGATGAGGCTGCCCCCTACACATGCTTGCATTAAAAAGGACACGTGTGGGACGCTTCCTGTGGCTGACGTGTGGACCCGGGAGCGTGCATGGCATTTAATAGGACCAGTGGCGGTGGTTGGCCGGCTGACACGCGGCCCCGAGGCGGACAACGAGAGGACGCATAGGCGCAGCGCGTCTGTCTCGTGTCCGTGTGGATGCAAAACTGGCCCAAATTTGGGCTAGAAATGCGTCCAAACGGACACCGAGCGGACGTGATTTGGGTTTGCGTCCATGCGTTGGGCCGGCGTTTCTGCCTGTTTCGACCCAAACGGACACGCGCTGATCAAATGCGTCAACGCGTTGGAGTTGGCCTTACAACTCTCATGTTTGGGAGATTGGGAGAGAGTTATGGAGGAGGGGCTATGGACGTTCTGTGGCAATGCGGTGATGCTAGAACTGTACGATGGTTTCACCAAGCCCTCCACCTTTGCACTAGACACGCTTGAAATCTGGATCCAAATCCACCGTCTTTCGGATGGGTATTATCCTGGTGGGGGTGGACAAGGGCAAACGCAAGATGGCATGGTTAAGTTAGAATAAAATGATACTTCTGAAAGACAAAGGGGGCATGGGTGAAAGTACATTTGCTCCCTTGGTGGTTTTGGTATTCATGTCAATATACATTGTGTTGGACTAGTGTTTTCCTCAAGTATATTTCAGGAAAAGTTCAATTAGGTATGGCAATGGGATGTGAATGTGGACCCCTCAAAATGCAAAGTACAAAACATTGGCAAAGCTTCAAGACTCTACATTTTTGGTTAAGTGATCCAAGATCACATTGAGTCCATAGGAAAACCAATACTATTAAAAGTGGATGAGGTTTTGATCATGGACTAACTGCTTAAGTGCTTAGAGATATTGCTCCAAAACCCTCAGCCACACCCTCACATTCATCTATCTCCAAAACCCTAAAGTCTATCTCGGTCCCACTGAACCACTCCTATCCGGACCCACCGAGAAACACTTGACATAGCCACAGCCAAAACCCTAGCAACTCGGTCCCACCGAAGAGCACTGGCAAACCTTTTGTACCCTATCATTTTCACTTCAGAATTTCTGAGTGGTTTCGATCGGTCTCACCGAAGTGTGGAAAGTGCTTAGGTCATCACCCATTGGTCTCACTGAGCTGTTTCATCCGGTCTCATCGAAAAGCTTAAAGTTCAAGACTTTTTTACTAGTCGGTCTCACCGAGTGATTCCACCCGGTCCCACCTAGTAGTGCATAAAGTTGTGTAACGGGTAGATTTTTGGTGCTACCTATATATACCCCCACCCATTCCACCAACTCTCAGAGGCCAACTAGGACGAAACTACCACTTCCCATATCCAATTTCTGAGAGAGAACCACCTACACTTGTGTTGAAATCAAGGGGATTCCACTCCAACCTTTGATCCTTGATTTATAGCCTCCCCAAGTTGCTTTTCACTTCAATCCTTCTCCTACCACATAGCCAAATCTGTGAGAGAGTGATTGAGTGTTGAGGAGACTATCTTTTGAAGTACAAGAGCAAGGAGTTCATCATCAACAACATCATCTATTACCTTTTGGAGAGTGGTGTCTCCTAGATTGGTTAGGTGTCACTTGGGAGCCTCCAAGGTTGTGGAGTTGAACCAAGGAGTTTGTAAGGGCAAGGAGATTGCCTACTTCGTGAAGATCTACCCCGAGTGAGGCTAGTCCTTCGTGGACGTAAGCCATGATGGCATAGACAAGGTTGCTTCTTCGTGGACCCTTTGTGGGTGGAGCCCTTCGTGGACTCGCGCAGCCGTTACCCTCCGTGGGTTGAAGTCTCCATCAACATGTATGTACGATAGCACCACCTATTGGAACCACGAGAAAAATCATCATGTCTTCATTGCGTTTGATCTTCTCCAGACTCTACCCCTTTACTTTCTTGCACTTGCATGTCATTTACTTTCCGCTGCCTATACTCTAGATATGCATGTGTAGATTGTATTGCTTGTCACTTAACTTGTGCTAAAATCTGCCTAAACTTCAAGGAAACTAAAAATTGCACCTTTTTCCTTGTTAGTGTCTATTCACCCCCCCTCTAGACCTATCTTCTCGATCCTACAATTGGTATCAGAGTTTTGGTTTCCATTGCTTTGGTTTAATCACCATTGGAGGAAGATGGATGTGTCTACGTTGGGGAGTCTTAGATGTAGAGTGCCTATTCTCAATGGAGAGTACTACAACTTTTGGAGAGATGAAATGCTTGATATATTTGATGATTTCAACTTGAGCAAGTATATTCATAGTCCCTATGTGCCTCCCATTGATCCCTTGCACCCCACTCACGAGGAAGAACTTGACATGCTTCGTAATCTAAGAACCATTAATCTTATTGTTAGAGGTTTACCAAATCTTGTTCTTAGATGTATGCAAAACTTTGAATGTGCTTATACCTTGTGGAAATATTTGGAAAAGCGATATCCGAACTACTCTCTAAAGAATCTTGATGAGATTCTTCACAAGACTATTGCTTTTTATAAGATGAAGCCTAGTGATCCTAACTTTGATGATTTCCTTTTTGAGCTTAGAGATTTCATGCGTGCTAAAGGCTATGTTAGAACTATTAGCAATATCATCTTAGAAGCTATTCGAATTCATTCTCTTGAACAATGTCATGATTCAGAAACTAATGAATTAAATGCCCTAGGTGATGGTGACATTGGTGAACATGGCTACTATGATGAGAGTGACGAATTTGATGAAGAATATGAGAAGACTATGAGGAATCTTAGTCTCATGGCTAATCGTAGAGATTACATATCCGGAGGAAAAGAGTGGATTCTTGATAGTGGATCGACTGATCACATGATCGGAGACAAAGACATGTTCCGTGAGCTTGCTAACAATGATGGTCCACACAAGTATGTGACTTTTGGAGACAACTCCAAGGGTAAGGTACTTGGCCTTGGTAAGGTGGCCATATCTCATGATAGCTCCATTAAAAATGTCATGCTTGTTGAATCCCTTGGCTACAATCTTCTTTCCATATCTAGACTTGCCGACTTTGGTTTCAATGTTCTATTTACCGAGTAGACTGCCAAGTGTTTCGTCGAGACAATCATAACATGATCTTTACCGGTATACGTAGAGGTGATCTATACATTGTTGATTTCACTAAAAGATCCCAACCTCATACATGTCTTATTGCAAAATTGTGTAAAGGTTGGTTATGGCATAGAAGGCTAGGACATGTTGGTATGCAAAAATCTTGATAAGCTTATTAAAGGAGATCATATTCTTGGTGTTAAAGATGTTATCTTTGACAAAGATGGACTTTGTAGTGCTTGTCAAGATGGAAAACAAGTTGGAGGAAGCCATCCCATAAAGAACATCATGACTACGAGGAGACCACTTGAGCTACTTCATATGGATCCTTTTGGTCCCAATGCCTACAAGAGTCTTGGTGATAACTCTTTCGGTTTAGTCATAGTTGATATTTTTTCTAGATTTATGTGGGTGTTCTTTCTTGATGACAAATCACAGGTTCAAATGATCTTCAAGACCTTTGCTAGAAAGGCCCAAAATCAGTTTGAGGTGAAGATCAAGACGGTTCGGAGCGACAATGGAACGGAGTTCAAGAACACAAATGTGGTCACCTTTCTTGACGAAGAAGGTATCTCACATGAGTTCTCGGCTACGTATACACCTCAATAAAATGGAGTTGTTGAAAGGAAGAACCGGACTCTTATCGAGATGGCAAGAACGATGCTAGATGAGTACAAGACGCCAAAACACTTTTGGGCAAAAGCGGTTGAGATGGCTTGCCATGCCATCAATAAGCTTTATCTTCACAAGCTTCTCGGTAAAACGTCATACGAGCGACTCACCGGTAACAAACCCCAAGTTGGATACTTTTGAGTATTTGGCTCCAAGTGTTACATTATCGATAAGCATTGTCGTTCAAAATTTGCTCTCAAATCACATGAAGGTTTTCTACTTGGTTACGGATCAAACTCTCACACTTACCGTGTCTACAACAACTTAACAACTTCACTCGAAAAGTTGAAGAGACGGTAGATGTGAAGTTTGATGAAACTAATGGTTCGCAAGTCGAGTAATTGCCAATTGATGTAGGAGACAAAGAGCCATCGGAAGCAATTCAAGACTTGTCTATTGGCAAGATTTGCCCCATGGAGGTGAAGGAGAGTACTTCATCTATACAAGTGGAAGCCCCCACTTCACGTCAAGGTGAACCACAAAACGACATGGAGGCATCCACATGTGGTACATGCCAAGATGAAGAAAACGAGGAAGTTGATGTCTACTACACAACTTTATTCTTGTAGACTCGATTGGGCCTCCAAGCGCAGAGTTTTGTAGGACAACAGCAAATTTCCCTCAAGTGGATGACCTAAGGTTTATCAATCCGTGGGAGGTGTAGGATGAAGATGGTCTCTCTCAAACAACCCTGCAATCAAATACAAACAATCTCTTGAATCCCCAACACACCCAATACAATGGTAAATTGTATAGGTGCACTAGTTCGGTGAAGAGATGGTGATACAAGTTTAGTATGGATAGTAGATATAGGTTTTGTAATCTGAAATAATAAAAACAGCAAGGTAGCAAGTAACAAAAGTGAGCACAAACGGTATTTCAATGCTTAGAAACAAGGCCTAGGGTTCATACTTTCACTAGTGCAATCTCTCAACAGTGCTAACATAATTGAATCATATAACCATCCCTCAACGTGCGACAAAGAATCACTCCAAAGTTCCTAGCAAACGGAGAACATAAGAAGAAATTGTTGTAGGTAGCAAAATCACCCCAAAGTTATCCTTTCCGATCAATCTATTAAGCTATCCCTATAAGTGTCACAAACAGCCCTAGAGTTCGTACTAAAATAACACCATATGCTATGCATCAATCAAGTCTAATATCACCTAGATACTCTAATGTCACCACAAGTATCCGTGAGTCAATTATTCGATATGCATCAAACAATTTCAGATTCATAATATTCAATCCAACACAAAGAACTTCAAAGAGTACCCCAAAGTTTCTACCCGAGAAAGTAGGATGAAAACGTGTATCAACCCCTATGCTAGATTACCCCAATGTCACCACGGGAATCCGCAAGTTGATTACCAAAACATACATCAAGTGACTCAATAGAATACCCCATTGTCACCGCGGGTATCCACATGCAAGACATACATCAAGTGTTCTCAAATCCAAAATATTCAATCCGATAATATTGAAACCTCAAAGGGAAAGACTCAATTCATCACAACAAGATAAAGAGGGAAGAACTCCATAAGATCCAACTATATTAACAAAGCTCGCGGTACATCAAGATCATGCCAAATCAAGAACACGAGAGAGAGAGAGAGAGAGAGAGAGAGAGAGAGAGATCAAACACATAGCTACCGGTACATACCCTCAGCCCTGAGGGTGAACTACTCTCTCCTCGTCATGGAGACCGCCGGGATGATGAAGATGTCCTCCGGTGATGATTTCCCCCTCCGGAAGGGTGCTGGAAAAGGCCTCCAAATGAGATCGCTTCGGAACAGAAGCTTGCAACGGCGGCCTGGGAGTTCTAGGTTTCTTTCTAGGGGTTTCTGGATTTATAGGATTTTTCATCGTTGGAATCATGCCAGGGGGAGTCCCGAGGGGCCCACAAGCAAAGCCCACACGCCCTGGGGGGGGAGGCGTCCCCTGAGCTTGTGCCCCCCTGGACTTTATCTGGTCCACCTCTCACGGGTCTCTTCTTGTCGATAAAAAACCACCGTAAATTTTTAGCCCAATCCAAGAACTTTTATTTCTGCACAAAAAATAACACCATGGTAGTTCTGTTGAAAACATCGTCAGTCCGGGTTCGTTTCATTCAAATCATAAAAAAGTGCACCAAAACCATATAAAACTTAGGTAAATATTGCATGAATACTTCATAAATTATAGATACGTTGGAGACGTATCGGAAGTGCACCAAGAAGATCCACCTCAACCTCCATCTCCACCACCTCAAGTGAACGATAATGTCAACAATAATGAAGAAGAAGATGATGATGAGGAAGCTCCACCACAACCCAAGCAAAAGCTATCCCGTGTTCAAGTAAGAGTTGACAAGAATCAACCCGTTGATCAAATCCTTGGTGACATCAAATCTGGGAGAATCACTCGCTCTAAAACTCGATTAGCTAACTTTTGTGAGCATTACTCATTTATCTCTAGTATTGAACCTATGAAGGTGGAAGAAGCCCTCGAAGACCCGGATTGGGTAAATGCTATGCATGAAGAACTACACAACTTCGAGAGGAACCAAGTGTGGACATTGGTTGAGAAGCCCAAAGATGAGCAAAACATCATCGTAACCAAATGGGTGTTTCACAACAAGAAAGATGAGGATGGACAAGTTGTACGCAACAAGGCTCGCCTAGTGGCACAAGAATACACGCAAGTAGAAGGTATGGATTATGGTGAGACCTACGCCCCCGTTGCTAGACTTGAGTCCATTCACATTCTTCTTGCTTATGCCAATCACTATGATATCACCCTTTATCAAATGGACATGAAAAGTGCTTTGTTGAATGGTGAAATTGAGGAGGAAGTTTTTGTTAAATAACCTCCCGGTTTTGTGAATCCTAAGAAACCTAACCACGTTTACCAACTTCGCAAAGCTCTTTATGGTCTTAAACAAGCTCCTAGAACTCGGTACAAAATGATTGACAAAGTTTCTCATTGAAAAATGTTTTGAAATTGGGAAAATTGGTGCAACCTTGTTCACTAAGAGAGTTAATGGTGAACTATTTGTGTGCCAAAATATGCGGATGGTATCATATTTGGATCTACTAACCCTCATTTTAGTGAAAAGTTTGGAAGGTTGATGTCAGATAGGTATGTGTCGGGGGGATGACCCTCGGGTAGTCCCAAGACGGCGAGCCAGACAGGGTGCCTGCCTGCCCAGGCCAGCTGCTCCGGCTCGCGCCCGTGGCCGTCTACTCCAGCCAGCCGGCTGCCCGAAGTCAACCGCGGCGTCCCGTCGGACATGCGCGGACATGACGGCCATCCCCTGGCCACTATTGCTGAATAAGCATGCACTATTCATCCATCATCTACAGTGTATCATCATCATCCACAGTACCCTTGTCCCCTGGGCGTCGGCTGATAAAAGACCCCAGGGGGCCTCCTCGCCTCAGCAGGCTCGCGGACGCTTGTTCCCGCCTCTCTAAGTTTACCAATGTAACCCTGGGGGGTCGGGCTATAAGACCCCCCAGGAGGCCTCCATGCAAAGGGTCGACTCTGAGCACACACCCACACTCACAGGAGAGGTAGAATGGAGGTCTAGCCCCTTCTTTCTCCTCCGCCCAAACAGCTCCAGGAGCAACCTTGTAGCCCTTGTGCTTATCATCTCATTCGGCAGGACTAGGGGTGTTACCTCTCCGGAGGGCCCTGAACCTGGGTACGCCTTGTGTCTCGCACTCGTGTGTGCCAACCTCACTTCTGGAACCCACTGGCGTCCTCACGCAGCCCCCCACTTTTAGCCATCTCATGGCATCTGCCATGATTTCACCATGACAGTATGAGATGTCTATGATGTGTGAGCTTAAATTCTTCCTTGGTTTGCAAATCAAGCAAACAAGAGAAGGTACCTTTGTTTCTCAAACAAAGTATACCAAGGACTTATTCAAAATGTTCAACATGCAAGAATGCAAAGGTATGAACACACCCATGCCTACTAGTGGACATCTTGACCTCACCAAGAAGGACAAACCGGTTGATCAAACGGTTTATCGATCAATGATTGGTTCATTGCTATATCTTTGTGCCTCTCGTCCCTACATTATGCTAAGTATGTGCATGTGTGCACGATACCAAGCGGCACTAATACGTCTCCAACGTATCTATAATTTATGAAGTATTCATGCCTGATACGTCTCCATCGTATCTACTTTTCCAAACACTTTTGCTCTTCTTTTGGACTCTAATTTGCATGATTTGAATGAAACTAACCCGGACTGACGCTGTTTTCAGCAGAACTACCATGGTGTTGTTTTTGTGCAGAAATAAAATTTCTCGAAATTGGACGAAACTTTTTGGAGATTTTTTATGGAATATATAAAAAATATTGGCGCAAGAATCTACTAGAGAGGGGCCACCTGTTGCTCACAAGGCAACAGGGCGCACCCCCCCTGGGGCGGACCGGGATACCTTGTGGGGCCCACAGAAGGCATTCTGACCTAATTCCAACGCTAAAACTTCTCTTTCCCGAGAAAAAATAAGAGAAGAAGTTTCATCACGTTTTACGATATGGAGCCGCCGCCACCTCTTGTTCTTCATCGGGAGGGCTGATCTGGAGTCCGTTCGGGGCTCCGGAGAGGGGGATTCGTCGCCATCGTCATCATCAACCATCCTCCATCACCAATTTCATGATGCTCACCACCGGGTGTGAGTAATTTCTCCGTAGGCTTGCTGGACGGTGATGGGTTGGATGAGATTTATCATGTAATCGAGTCAATTTGTTAGGGCTTGATCCCTAGTATCCACTATGTTCTGAGATTGATGTTACTATGACTTTGCTATGCTTAATGCTTGTCACTAGGGCCCGAGTGCCATGATTTTAGATCTGAACCCTCTATGTTTTCATGAATATATTTGAGTTATTGATCCTATCTGCTAGTTATATGCACTTGTTATTGTTCTGATCCGTAGACCCCATAGTGACAATTGTTTGGGATACTCTCCGGGGATGACTATAATTCGAGGAGTTCGTGTATTCACTATGTGTTAATGCTTTGTTTTGGTTCTCTATTAAAAGGAGGCCTTAATATCCCTTAGTTTCCTTATGGACCCCGCTGCCACGGGAGGGTAGGACAAAAGATGTCATGCAAGTTCTTATTATAAGAACGTATGACTATATACAGAATACATGCGTATATTATATTGATGAATTGGAGCTATTGCGTATCGCTCTAGGTTGTGACTATTACATGATGAATGTCAACCAACATAATTATCCATCACTGATCCAATGCCTATGCTTTTCGCATATTGATCTTTGCTAAGTTACTTCCGTTGCTGCTGCTGTTACAATCACTACAAAACTGCTACTGTTACTGTTTCCATTACAATTGCTACTGTGCTACTAAACACTTTGCTGCAGATAATTAGTTCTCTAGGTGTGGTTGAATTGACAACTCAACTGCTAATACCCGCAAATATTCTTTGGCTCCCCTTGTGTCGAATCAATAAATTTGGGTGAAATACTACCCTCGAAGACTGTCGCGATCCCCTATACTTGTGGGTTATCAATGCCATGTTTACAATAATTTTATATGGTTTTGGTGCATTTTTATATTATTTTCATAGACTAACATATTAATCTAGTGCCCAATGCCAGTTGCTATTTTCTGCTTGATTTTGGGTGAAATATTTAAGAATTATTGGCACTGAAAACAACCCAGGGAGGTTCCCCTGTTGCTCACAAGGCAACAGGGCGCGCCCCCCCTTGGGGGCGAGCCAAGATGCATTGTGGATCCCACAGGGACCCAGTCACTTATCTCTTCATCCCACTTCATCTCCTACCTCTAGAAAAAAAATCTTTGTAGCTCTCTCCCTCGTGTTCTTGCTCCCAAACCTGAGATTTTCGATCTCTTTGCTCGGAGCTCCGTTTCCGAAACTGTTTTGGGGGATTGCTCCTTGGTATGTGACTTCTCCATTGCTCCAATTAGTTTTTTTGCTTTAGTGGATTATATTTTGCGTAAATTGCTACTATTGGTGCTACTGAAAATGAGCTTGCATGTTGGATTCTTTGAGTTCTAAGTAGTTTGAATGCTTGATATAGCCTCTAGGCACTTGTATGAGTAGTTGCTATCAATTTTGTGAAGTTTTGTTAACATCTTTTTGTGGTCCAAAAATTTTCAGAAATTTTTCTCTTAGGAAAATGAACCTCTTTAGGAGGAGTTCTTCAAGGAGGAGGTCCTCTGAAGCATCGTCGAGCGAAAGCTCGGCACGTGAATCGTATATTGAACCAAGGGCAAGTTCGGTGTGAGGTGCCGAAGCAAAATCTTGTCGATGGCCGTGCAATGAGTTCATGATAGGTGCATGCATTAAGGAAGAATTTGATCAATATATTCAAAACATCAAGCTCTCCACCTTCATCGCAGATAAGCGTCTTTGGCACTATAACCTTACCCATTCATTCACTCAAAAGTTTGAGTATCACTCTCGTAATTCTAGAGTTTTATTTCATCTCTATGATAGATCCTATGGTATGTCTCTAGAAGAGTTTTGTCATGCATGCAAAATTCCGTTTTGGGGTTCGCTTAATGAACCACGGCAATCTGATTATGAAATGTTTCTTAGTAGTCTTTGCAATGGTGAGGATAGGGGAGTTACGCAAGCTAGGATAAAAAGCATTCACTTTCCCTCTATTCGATATTTTGCACTTCTTAATGGGAAGTGTGTTGTTTGTAAGCAAGACTGTAGTGCACTTTGTGCTCCCGATCTGAGCCTTATTCATGCTGCCTTAACGGGTAGCAGATGTTATAATCTTGGGGCAATTGTTGCACGTAGGCTGCATCACAACGCGGGCAATGATGAATTGTATGGAGGAATTTATGCCTCTCGCGTGGCTACAAAGCTAGGGGTCTCACCTAGACCCAATGATCCTATATTACCTGATAGATGCCTAAATTTTGAGGCGATGCAGAGCCATGAGTTTATTAAGCACAACACTCATGGATATGACTATAACTTGATATTTGATAAATACCATGTTATCTCTGTTATTTTGCCTATGCCTATTCTCTTTGATTTCCAGAGCAAACAGAGATATTTTCTCCATGAGCATGAGGCACACGAGTATAATGCAACAGTTGAGGCTGCCCGTCTCGCTGAGGAGGCGACACAGAACGCCTCCACAAGCTACCACTTCAATTATTATCCTGGTCAGCCATGGCAGTAGACCAAGTTAGGCCAAAAGCCTAAGCTTGGGGGAGTACGTATTTCTCATCGACATTACATTCATGTTCACACGTTCATCCCAGTTGTCGGTGCTCATCCTTTTTCATTGTATGATCCATGTTAATTTTTATGCTTTCGCTTTCTTCTTGTGTGTTTGGAAAACTTTGAAAATCCAAAAATATTTCTCGCTTCTTTTCGGTTTTTCTTTCCCGTTAGTTAGTTAGTAGTATTAAAAGAAAACCCAAAAAAGATTTCTCGTTTCTTCTTTTGCTTGTTGGGAGTTCTCTCGTGTAAATAGTTTTTCTCGCTTTTCGTTTTTCTTCTTTAATTTGCTTTATTCAGAAAAACTAAAAACTCCAAAAATATTTCAGTGTGTTTCTCTGAATTCCTTTTCTTTTCATTGAGTCGTCATGGGGAGAAGACCACGATGAAAATGTTGAGTGGCTCTCATATGCTTTATGGTTGATCTAACGAAGAGCCAATATTACCTTGTCTTCTCCCTTGAACAAAATGTTTGCAGATTCCAGCTTAGTCCACGACACTCTTGCATTATTATTATTTTCACATAATTCGGTCGTGCAAGTGAAAGGCAATAATGATGATGATTTGATGAAGTGACTGTGGCAAGGAAAAGCTGGTATGAACTCTTTTTGTTTTTGTTTTTGTAAATATGTTTAACTCAGTATCCATGATTCAGCATATTGTGAGTAAACATGTTTGTGATGACAATTAGAGATTATAGTTGCTCATGCCATGCTCAAGTATCTAGGAGTGGATAATGATTTATCTTGGATGTCAACATGCATTAAAATGGTTATGATGTAGTATGTTAGTATGGTATCCTCCTCTGAATGTTTCAAGTGGCTTGACTTGGCACATGTTCACACATGTAGTTGATTCAAAACCAATGTAGCCTTCATGATATTTATGTTCAGGGTGTTTATATCCTACTCATGCTAGTATTCAATATTAATTATTCTAAATGCATGATTATGACCATTTTTGCTCTCTAGTTGGTCGCTTCTCAATCTATTTGCTAGCCTTCACCTGTACTAAGCGAGAATACTGCTTGTGCATCCAAAATCCTTAAAACCAAAGTTGTTCCAGATGAGTCCACTATATCTACCTATATGCGGTATTACTCTGCCGTTCCAAGTAAATTTGCATGTGCCACCTCTAATCATTCAAATAAACATCTATTTTGTGTGCCCGTACTGCTCATGGAGCGACAAGTGGCGGTCAGTATCTTCCATGCTAAGTGGGTTATTCTTAGATGAGTGTTTATTCACTTGTCATTGCACGAGAGAGGCTGGTAATTGGGATGCCCAGTCCTATAATCAAAATAAAGAAAAATATAATAAAACAAACTCCCCCGTAAAATTGATTGTTTGGAGGGCACCCGTGAATTCGGCTAGTCATGGCTTGTGTTGGTATGGTGGAGGGGGGGGGTAAACTTTACCTTTCCGCTTGGGAACCGCCTATAATGTGTTTAGCATGGAAGATATTGAAAATCCTCGGTCATAACGTTGACAGGAAAAGTACACCTCTCAAAATTGTTTTCATCTCTGATATAAGCTTCGAGCTCTGGCACCTCTGCAAATCTTTGCTTCCCTCTGCGAAGGGCCTATCTATTTACTTTTATGTTATTTTACTTTTATTGTTGAGTCTCACCTTCTCATTTTAAGCACCAATCGTGAGAGCACTATTGTCACTCTTATGCATTGAGTATAGTTAATGTTGGGGGCACCATGACTGGATCTCTTCTACCCTGAATTACAATGTTTAGTCGCTGCTTGAACTTTGGAGGTGCTCTGCATTTATGTTTTGCGGTCTCAGAAAGGGCTAGCGAGATACCATGTTATCATATTATATCATGATTGTTTTGACAAATTGTTGGCATTGGAGATATGTTATTATTGCTCGCTAGCTGATTATGCCATTGATATGAGTAAATGTGAATTCTAAGTGTTATAATTTGCATGGTTTAATTCATGATCTTTGCTGAAAATTTGGGTGCTATTTAAGCTTATATACGGATACAAGAACAAAAGAGTTTGTAAAAGTTTTTTCTTTATCACTTTCAGTTTATCAACTGAATTGCTTGAGGCTAAGCAATGAGTTAAGCTTGGGGGAGTTGATACGTCTCCGTCGTATTTATTTTTCCAAACACTTTTGCTCTTGTTTTGGCCCCTAATTTGCATGATTTGAATGGAACTAACCCGGACTGACGCTGTTTTCAGCAGAATTGCCATGGTGTTGTTTTTGTGCAGAAATAAAAGTTCTCGGAATTGGACGAAACTTTTTGGAGATTTTTTATGTAATATATATATATAAATATTAGCGCAGGAATCTACTGGAGAAGGGCCACATGTTGCTCACAAGGCAACAGGGCGCCCCCCCCGGGGCACACCGGGATACCTTGTGGGGCCCACAGAAGGCCTTCTGACCTAATTCCAATGCTAAAAATTCTCTTTCCCTGAGAAAAAAAATAAGAGAAGAAGTTTCATCGTGTTTTACGATATGGAGCCGCCGCCACCTCCTGTTCTTCATCGGGAGGGCTGATCTGGAGTCCGTTAGGGGCTCCGGAGAGGGGGATTCATTGCCATCGTCATCATCAACCATCCTCCATCACCAATTTCATGATGCTCACCACCGGGTGTGAGTAATTTCTCCGTAGGCTTGCTGGACGGTGATGGGTTGGATGAGATTTATCATGTAATCGAGTCAATTTATTAGGGCTTGATCCCTAGTATCCACTATGTTCTGAGATTGATGTTGCTATGACTTTGCTATGCTTAATGCTTGTCACTAGGGCCCGAGTGCCATGATTTTAGATCTGAACCCTCTATGTTTTCATGAATATATTTGAGTTCTTGATACTATCTGGTATTTATATGCACTTGTTAATGTTCTGATCCGTAGACCCCATAGTGACAATTGTTTGGGATACTCTCCGGGGATGACTATAATTCGAGGAGTTCGTGTATTCACTATGTGTTAATGCTTTGTTTTGGTTCTCTATTAAAAGGAGGCCTTAATATCCCTTAGTTTCCTTATGGACCCCGCTGCCACGGGAGGGTAGGACAAAAGATGTCATGCAAGTTCTTATTATAAGAACGTATGACTATATACAGAATACATGCGTATATTATATTGATGAATTGGAGCTATTGCGTATCGCTCTAGGTTGTGACTATTACATGATGAATGTCAACCAACATAATTATCCATCACTGATCCAATGCCTATGCTTTTCGCATATTGATCTTTGCTAAGTTACTTCCGTTGCTGCTGCTGTTACAATCACTACAAAACTGCTACTGTTACTGTTTCCATTACTATTGCTACTGTGCTACTAAACACTTTGCTGCAGATAATTAGTTCTCTAGGTGTGGTTGAATTGACAACTCAACTGCTAATACCCGCAAATATTCTTTGGCTCCCCTTGTGTCGAATCAATAAATTTGGGTGAAATACTACCCTCGAAGACTGTCGCGATCCCCTATACTTGTGGGTTATCAATGCCATGTTTACAATAATTTTATATGGTTTTGGTGCATTTTTATATTATTTTCATAGACTAACATATTAATCTAGTGCCCAATGCCAGTTGCTATTTTCTGCTTGATTTTGGGTGAAATACTACAGTTACTGTTTCCATTACTATTGCTACTGTTACTACTGTGTTACTAAACACTTTGCTGCAGATAATTAGTTCTCTAGGTGTGGTTGAATTGACAACTCAACTTCTAATACTCGCAAATATTCTTTGGCTCCCCTTGTGTTGAATCAATAAATTTGGGTGAAATACTACCCTCGAAGACTGTCGCGATCCCCTATACTTGTGGGTTATCAAGTCCTTTTTCTGGCACCGTTGCCGGGGAGCATAGCTCTATTTGTTGAGTCACTTGGGAATTATATCTATTGATCACTATGAAGAATCTGAAAGACGCTAAGACTAAGATCGTACCCTCTAAGACGAGAGGAGGTAAGGAACTGCCATCTAGCTCCGCACTTGATTCACCTTCTGTTTTGAGTAGGCTTGCGACACCGCCACCTATTATTCATTTTGATATATTGCAAGTAATTGATGATACTGCTTCTGCAATAAATGAAACTTGTGATGATGCTAGCACTATGCTTGATAATACTGTGCCACTAGGTGAATTTCTTGATGAACAAATTGCTAAAGCTAAAGAAATTGAGAATGCTGAAACTGATGAAAATTATTATTCACCTATTATGCCTAGCTCTCCTACTAGAGTTGAAATGCCTAAGATACCTGATGGTTATGTTATAGATGGAGAAACAGCTAGAGAGATTCTTGCTTGTAATGATAGAGATGATGTTAAGAAGTTACTGGTTAAGCTTAAAGAAAAGTCTATGATGGAGAGAATGAAATATGATCCTACGTTTGCTACCTCTCCTATCTTTGTTACCGATAAGGATTATGAATTCTCTGTCGATCCTGAGTTAATTACTTTGGTTGAATCTGATCCTTTTCATGGTTATGAAACTGAAACTGTTGTGGCACACCTTACTAATTAAATGATATAGCCACCCTGTTTGCTCATGAGGAAAAAAATTCGTTACTACTACATTCTTAAATTGTTTTCTTTCTCATTAAAGGGTGATGCTAAGAAATGGTTTAATACTCTTGCTCCTGGTTGTGTGCGTAGTCCCCAGGATATGATATTTTACTTCTCTGAAAAATATTTTCCTGCTCATAAGAAACAAGCTGCCTTACATGAAATATTTAACTTTGTGCAAATTGAAGAAGAGAGTCTCCCTCAAGCTTGGGGGAGGCTTCTCCAATTACTTAATGCTTTGCCTAATCATCCTCTTAAGAAAAATGAAATACTTGATATCTTTTATAATGGACTAACCGGCGATTCTAGGGACTACCTAGATAGTTGTGCTGGTTGTGTTTTCAGGGAACGCACTGTTGAACAGGCTGAAGAACTATTGAATAATATATTAAAGAATGCTAATGATTGGACACTTCCTGAACCACCGGTCAAACGAACTCCAAAAAAGAGAGGTATTATATTTCTCAGTCCTGAAGATATGCAAGAGGCAAATAAATCTATGAATGAAAAGGGTATTAAATTTGAAGATTGTAAGAATTTACCACCTATTAAAGAAATACATGGGCTCGACACCCCGACACAGGTAGTAGAGGTAAATTCTCTTATTAGATTCGATGAAGGTGATATTCTGTATAATAAATCTGCTAGTCAATGCCTTTATGAGTTTGATAATTACATCATTAAGCAAGACCACTTCAATATGTATGTTAGCAATCAATTAAAACACAACTCTTTAATGATAGATCGTTTGAGTGATTTGATGTTTAGAACTGCTAATAATGTTAGAGGCTTAAGTAAACATGCTTCTATGGTTCATACTCAGCTAGAACAAATTGCTAAGTCCCAAAATGATTTTCTTAATGAGATGAATAATAAAATGAATGATCATGTTGTTAGAGTTGTTACTAGAGGGGGTAGAATGACTCAGGAGCCTTTGTATCCTGAAGGTCATCCTAAAAGAATTGAGCAAGATTCTCAGAGAAATAATATTGATGTGCCTAGTTCTTCTAAGAAGAAAAAGAAAAAGAAAAATGATAGGACTATGCATGCTTCTAGTGAACCTGGGATAGAAAAACCTTCTAAGAATCATAATGATGTTTCTATTTTCGATGTTGCAACACAATCTGGTAATGAACACCCACCTGATGATAATGATAATGATGTTCATGATGATGCTCAACCAGATAATGATGTAGAAATAGAACCTGATGTTGATCTTGATAACCCACCTCCTAAGAATAAAAGGTATGATAAAAGTGATTTTATTGCTAGAAAACATGGAAAGGAAAGAGAACCATGGGTTCAAAAACCTATGCCTTTTCCTACTAAACCATCTAGAAATAAAGATGAGTTAGACTTTGAGCGCTTTGTTGAAATGCTTAGACCTGTCTTTTTGCGCACTCGCTTGACTGTTATTTTGAAAATGCCTCCCTATGCTAAGTACATGAAAGATATTGTCACTAATAAAAGAAAGATACCTGAGGCTGAAATTTCCACCATGCTTGCGAATTATTCTTTTAAGGGTGGAGTGCCTAAAAAGTTAGGAGATCCGGGAATACCTACTATACCATGCTCCATTAAAAGAAGTTATGTTAAAACTGCTTTATGTGACATAGGAGCCGATGTTAGTGTTATGCCTTTCTCTTTATATAGAAGACTTGATTTGAATAAGTTGACACCTACTGAAATATCTCTGCAAATGGCTGATAAATCAACAGATATACCTATTGGAATTTGAGAGGATGTGCCCGTTGTTGTTGCAAATGTCACTATCTTAACAAACTTTGTTATACTTGATATGCCCGAGGACGACAACATGTCGATTATCCTTGGAAGACCCTTTTTGAATACTGCAGGGGCTGTTATTGATTGCGACAAAAGTAAAGTCACTTTTCATGTCAATGGTAATGAGCATATGGTTTATTTTCCGAAGAAACAAAGTTCGGTGAATGGTATTAACTATATTGAATTTTTTTCGACAATCACTATTGGAGGATTTAAATTTCCTCTTCCCACTGTCTAAAAGAAATATGAAATTCTTATTGTTGGGGAGATGCATATCCCCATTGAGGTAACTTAGTGCTATACGAAAGTTCTTCGGTTTCATGTTACTCGGAAATAGTTTGTTAATAAGACTTGATCAACCTTATCAATGGATCCTTTTTGAGGGGCATGTGGTCTATGAATTTAGTAAGCACAACTTTCTGTAATCATAGTTTTCTCTTTGTTATTCATAGTTTAATAAAGTACAATGCCATGATTATCCTATTTTCGGAATTATCCGTGCAATAAAAAAATGACCCAAAAATTAAAGTGCTCAGAATGTAATAAAATTTTGACATGATTTTTTCTAGAATATTTAAGAATTATTGGCACTGAAAACAACCCAGGGAGGTTCCCCTGTTGCTCACAAGGCAACAGGGCGCGACCCCCCTTGGGGGCGAGCCAAGATGCATTGTGGATCCCACAGGGACCCAGTCACTTATCTCTTCATCCCACTTCATCTCCTACCTCTAGAAAAAAAATCTTTGTAGCTCTCTCCCTCGTGTTCTTGCTCCCAAACCTGAGATTTTCGATCTCTTTGCTCGGAGCTCCGTTTCCGAAACTGTTTTGGGGGATTGCTCCTTGGTATGTGACTTCTCCATTGCTCCAATTAGTTTTTTTGCTTTAGTGGATTATATTTTGCGTAAATTGCTACTATTGGTGCTACTGAAAATGAGCTTGCATGTTGGATTCTTTGAGTTCTAAGTAGTTTGAATGCTTGATATAGCCTCTAGGCACTTGTATGAGTAGTTGCTATCAATTTTGTGAAGTTTTGTTAACATCTTTTTGTGGTCCAAAAATTTTCAGAAATTTTTCTCTTAGGAAAATGAACCTCTTTAGGAGGAGTTCTTCAAGGAGGAGGTCCTCTGAAGCATCGTCGAGCGAAAGCTCGGCACGTGAATCGTATATTGAACCAAGGGCAAGTTCGGTGTGAGGTGCCGAAGCAAAATCTTGTCGATGGCCGTGCAATGAGTTCATGATAGGTGCATGCATTAAGGAAGAATTTGATCAATATATTCAAAACATCAAGCTCTCCACCTTCATCGCAGATAAGCGTCTTTGGCACTATAACCTTACCCATTCATTCACTCAAAAGTTTGAGTATCACTCTCGTAATTCTAGAGTTTTATTTCATCTCTATGATAGATCCTATGGTATGTCTCTAGAAGAGTTTTGTCATGCATGCAAAATTCCGTTTTGGGGTTCGCTTAATGAACCACGGCAATCTGATTATGAAATGTTTCTTAGTAGTCTTTGCAATGGTGAGGATAGGGGAGTTACGCAAGCTAGGATAAAAAGCATTCACTTTCCCTCTATTCGATATTTTGCACTTCTTAATGGGAAGTGTGTTGTTTGTAAGCAAGACTGTAGTGCACTTTGTGCTCCCGATCTGAGCCTTATTCATGCTGCCTTAACGGGTAGCAGATGTTATAATCTTGGGGCAATTGTTGCACGTAGGCTGCATCACAACGCGGGCAATGATGAATTGTATGGAGGAATTTATGCCTCTCGCGTGGCTACAAAGCTAGGGGTCTCACCTAGACCCAATGATCCTATATTACCTGATAGATGCCTAAATTTTGAGGCGATGCAGAGCCATGAGTTTATTAAGCACAACACTCATGGATATGACTATAACTTGATATTTGATAAATACCATGTTATCTCTGTTATTTTGCCTATGCCTATTCTCTTTGATTTCCAGAGCAAACAGAGATATTTTCTCCATGAGCATGAGGCACACGAGTATAATGCAACAGTTGAGGCTGCCCGTCTCGCTGAGGAGGCGACACAGAACGCCTCCACAAGCTACCACTTCAATTATTATCCTGGTCAGCCATGGCAGTAGACCAAGTTAGGCCAAAAGCCTAAGCTTGGGGGAGTACGTATTTCTCATCGACATTACATTCATGTTCACACGTTCATCCCAGTTGTCGGTGCTCATCCTTTTTCATTGTATGATCCATGTTAATTTTTATGCTTTCGCTTTCTTCTTGTGTGTTTGGAAAACTTTGAAAATCCAAAAATATTTCTCGCTTCTTTTCGGTTTTTCTTTCCCGTTAGTTAGTTAGTAGTATTAAAAGAAAACCCAAAAAAGATTTCTCGTTTCTTCTTTTGCTTGTTGGGAGTTCTCTCGTGTAAATAGTTTTTCTCGCTTTTCGTTTTTCTTCTTTAATTTGCTTTATTCAGAAAAACTAAAAACTCCAAAAATATTTCAGTGTGTTTCTCTGAATTCCTTTTCTTTTCATTGAGTCGTCATGGGGAGAAGACCACGATGAAAATGTTGAGTGGCTCTCATATGCTTTATGGTTGATCTAACGAAGAGCCAATATTACCTTGTCTTCTCCCTTGAACAAAATGTTTGCAGATTCCAGCTTAGTCCACGACACTCTTGCATTATTATTATTTTCACATAATTCGGTCGTGCAAGTGAAAGGCAATAATGACGATGATTTGATGAAGTGACTGTGGCAAGGAAAAGCTGGTATGAACTCTTTTTGTTTTTGTTTTTGTAAATATGTTTAACTCAGTATCCATGATTCAGCATATTGTGAGTAAACATGTTTGTGATGACAATTAGAGATTATAGTTGCTCATGCCATGCTCAAGTATCTAGGAGTGGATAATGATTTATCTTGGATGTCAACATGCATTAAAATGGTTATGATGTAGTATGTTAGTATGGTATCCTCCTCTGAATGTTTCAAGTGGCTTGACTTGGCACATGTTCACACATGTAGTTGATTCAAAACCAATGTAGCCTTCATGATATTTATGTTCAGGGTGTTTATATCCTACTCATGCTAGTATTCAATATTAATTATTCTAAATGCATGATTATGACCATTTTTGCTCTCTAGTTGGTCGCTTCTCAATCTATTTGCTAGCCTTCACCTGTACTAAGCGAGAATACTGCTTGTGCATCCAAAATCCTTAAAACCAAAGTTGTTCCAGATGAGTCCACTATATCTACCTATATGCGGTATTACTCTGCCGTTCCAAGTAAATTTGCATGTGCCACCTCTAATCATTCAAATAAACATCTATTTTGTGTGCCCGTACTGCTCATGGAGCGACAAGTGGCGGTCAGTATCTTCCATGCTAAGTGGGTTATTCTTAGATGAGTGTTTATTCACTTGTCATTGCACGAGAGAGGCTGGTAATTGGGATGCCCAGTCCTATAATCAAAATAAAGAAAAATATAATAAAACAAACTCCCCCGTAAAATTGATTGTTTGGAGGGCACCCGTGAATTCGGCTAGTCATGGCTTGTGTTGGTATGGTGGAGGGGGGGGGTAAACTTTACCTTTCCGCTTGGGAACCGCCTATAATGTGTTTAGCATGGAAGATATTGAAAATCCTCGGTCATAACGTTGACAGGAAAAGTACACCTCTCAAAATTGTTTTCATCTCTGATATAAGCTTCGAGCTCTGGCACCTCTGCAAATCTTTGCTTCCCTCTGCGAAGGGCCTATCTATTTACTTTTATGTTATTTTACTTTTATTGTTGAGTCTCACCTTCTCATTTTAAGCACCAATCGTGAGAGCACTATTGTCACTCTTATGCATTGAGTATAGTTAATGTTGGGGGCACCATGACTGGATCTCTTCTACCCTGAATTACAATGTTTAGTCGCTGCTTGAACTTTGGAGGTGCTCTGCATTTATGTTTTGCGGTCTCAGAAAGGGCTAGCGAGATACCATGTTATCATATTATATCATGATTGTTTTGACAAATTGTTGGCATTGGAGATATGTTATTATTGCTCGCTAGCTGATTATGCCATTGATATGAGTAAATGTGAATTCTAAGTGTTATAATTTGCATGGTTTAATTCATGATCTTTGCTGAAAATTTGGGTGCTATTTAAGCTTATATACGGATACAAGAACAAAAGAGTTTGTAAAAGTTTTTTCTTTATCACTTTCAGTTTATCAACTGAATTGCTTGAGGCTAAGCAATGAGTTAAGCTTGGGGGAGTTGATACGTCTCCGTCGTATTTATTTTTCCAAACACTTTTGCTCTTGTTTTGGCCCCTAATTTGCATGATTTGAATGGAACTAACCCGGACTGACGCTGTTTTCAGCAGAATTGCCATGGTGTTGTTTTTGTGCAGAAATAAAAGTTCTCGGAATTGGACGAAACTTTTTGGAGATTTTTTATGTAATATATATATATAAATATTAGCGCAGGAATCTACTGGAGAAGGGCCACCTGTTGCTCACAAGGCAACAGGGCGCCCCCCCCGGGGCACACCGGGATACCTTGTGGGGCCCACAGAAGGCCTTCTGACCTAATTCCAATGCTAAAAATTCTCTTTCCCTGAGAAAAAAAATAAGAGAAGAAGTTTCATCGTGTTTTACGATATGGAGCCGCCGCCACCTCCTGTTCTTCATCGGGAGGGCTGATCTGGAGTCCGTTAGGGGCTCCGGAGAGGGGGATTCATTGCCATCGTCATCATCAACCATCCTCCATCACCAATTTCATGATGCTCACCACCGGCTGTGAGTAATTTCTCCGTAGGCTTGCTGGACGGTGATGGGTTGGATGAGATTTATCATGTAATCGAGTCAATTTATTAGGGCTTGATCCCTAGTATCCACTATGTTCTGAGATTGATGTTGCTATGACTTTGCTATGCTTAATGCTTGTCACTAGGGCCCGAGTGCCATGATTTTAGATCTGAACCCTCTATGTTTTCATGAATATATTTGAGTTCTTGATACTATCTGGTATTTATATGCACTTGTTAATGTTCTGATCCGTAGACCCCATAGTGACAATTGTTTGGGATACTCTCCGGGGATGACTATAATTCGAGGAGTTCGTGTATTCACTATGTGTTAATGCTTTGTTTTGGTTCTCTATTAAAAGGAGGCCTTAATATCCCTTAGTTTCCTTATGGACCCCGCTGCCACGGGAGGGTAGGACAAAAGATGTCATGCAAGTTCTTATTATAAGAACGTATGACTATATACAGAATACATGCGTATATTATATTGATGAATTGGAGCTATTGCGTATCGCTCTAGGTTGTGACTATTACATGATGAATGTCAACCAACATAATTATCCATCACTGATCCAATGCCTATGCTTTTCGCATATTGATCTTTGCTAAGTTACTTCCGTTGCTGCTGCTGTTACAATCACTACAAAACTGCTACTGTTACTGTTTCCATTACTATTGCTACTGTGCTACTAAACACTTTGCTGCAGATAATTAGTTCTCTAGGTGTGGTTGAATTGACAACTCAACTGCTAATACCCGCAAATATTCTTTGGCTCCCCTTGTGTCGAATCAATAAATTTGGGTGAAATACTACCCTCGAAGACTGTCGCGATCCCCTATACTTGTGGGTTATCAATGCCATGTTTACAATAATTTTATATGGTTTTGGTGCATTTTTATATTATTTTCATAGACTAACATATTAATCTAGTGCCCAATGCCAGTTGCTATTTTCTGCTTGATTTTGGGTGAAATACTACAGTTACTGTTTCCATTACTATTGCTACTGTTACTACTGTGTTACTAAACACTTTGCTGCAGATAATTAGTTCTCTAGGTGTGGTTGAATTGACAACTCAACTTCTAATACTCGCAAATATTCTTTGGCTCCCCTTGTGTCGAATCAATAAATTTGGGTGAAATACTACCCTCGAAGACTGTCGCGATCCCCTATACTTGTGGGTTATCAATGCCATGTTTACAATAATTTTATATGGTTTTGGTGCATTTTTATATTATTTTCATAGACTAACATATTAATCTAGTGCCCAATGCCAGTTGCTATTTTCTGCTTGATTTTGGTTTTCCAGAAAATCCATACCAAACGAAGTCCAAACACGACAAAACTTTTTGACGATCTTTTATGGAAGGAAAGAGACCCAGGAAGCTTCGGGGGAGTACCAGAAGACTCACAGGGCCCCCACAAAGCAGGGGAGCGTGCGCTAGTGCCTTGTGGGCCCCCTGTGGCACCTCCTGGTGTGATTCCAATGCTAAAAAATCCTCTATATTCAGAAACCTCCGAAGGTTAACCTAGATGAGTTTTTTCGCCGCCGCAAGCCTCTGTTCCGAAGCGATCTCATCTGGAGGCCTTTTCCGGCACCCTGCCGGAGGGGGGAAGCCATCACCGGAGGCCATCTTCATCATCCTTGTTGCCTCCATGATGATGAGGGAGTAGTTCACCCTCGGGCTGAGGGTATGTACCAGTAGCTATGTGTTTGATCTCTCTCTCTCTCTCTCTCTCTCTCTCTCTCTCTCTCTCTCGTGTTCTTGATTTGGCACGATCTTGATGTATCATGAGCTTTGTTAATATAGTTGGATCATATGAAGTTCTTCCCCTCTATCTCTTTTGTGGTGAATTGAGTATTACTCTTTGAGGTCTTTTTGTTATCGGATTGAATACTTTGGATTTGAGATCACTTGATGTATGTCTTGCTTGTGGATATCCGTGGTGACAATGGGGTAATCTATTGAGATCACTTGATGTATGTTTTGGTAATCAACTTGCGGATTCCCGTGGTGACATTGGGGTAATCTAGGCATACAGATTGATACATGTTTTTATCCTACTTTCTTCGATAAGACTTGAGACTCTGGAGTGATTCTTTGCCGCACTTTGAGGGATTATTATATGATTCAATTATGTTAGTACTGTTGAGAGATTGCACTAGTGAAAGTATGAACCCTAGACCTTGTTTCTAAGCATTGATATATCATTTTGCTCACTGTTTGCTACTTGCTACCATGCTGTTTTTATTTATTCAGATTATAAAAAGTTATTTCTACCATCCATATTACACATCTATCATCATCTCTTCGCCGAACTAGTGCACCTATACAACTGACAATTGTATTGGGTGTGTTGGGGACACAAGAGACTCTTTGTATTTGGTTGCAGGGTGTTTGAGAGGTCATCCACTTGAGGGAAATTTGTTGATGTCCTACAAAACTCTGCGCTTGGAGGCCCAACAGAGTCTACAAGAATAAAGTTGTGTAGTATACATTAGGCACCAAAAGAATGCAATTAAAGGCCGTGAAAAGAATTGTGAGATAGTTGATACATACACCCAACTTTGGCATATGATATCCCAAAGGATCTTCCTTTAATATTGTTGGCTACTCCAATTCGGATTATGCCGGTGACAAGATTGATAGAAAGTCCACTTCGGGTACTTGTTAATTTCTTGGGAGGTATCTTGTGTCTTGGTCCTCTAAGAAACAAAACTCGGTATCTCTATCTACCGCCAAAGCGGAATACATTGCCACCGGATCATGTTGTGCTCAATTGCTATGGATGACACAAACTCTTAGAGATTATTGGATACATGTGAAACATGTTCCATTGCTTTGTGACAATGAGAGTGCTATTAAGATTGCACACAATCCCGTTCAACACTCTCGAACTAAGCATATTGATGTTCGTCATCACTTCATACGTGATCATGTGGCTAAAGGTGACACTAACCTTAAGCATGTTTGTACCGACAGGCAAGTGGCAGATATCTTCACTAAACCTCTTGATGAGAAGATATTTTGTTGCTTGAGAAGTGAGTTGAACATTATTGATGCTTCCAATGTGAACTAGAAACTCACTTGGATGCATGCAATGATAGGAGCTTTCTTGACTAATCCTTGATACTTCTCTTATGATGACTATCTTATATCATGGATACATTGCCCCCTTGTATTGCATCTAACCGCATGTAGGTATTTGGACAAGCTTCACTTCACAAAAAGTAATCATACATGAGCCAAGTATCTAAGATCATTTGTTGTGTTCAAGGAACAAGACAATACCAAAAGTATCCTTTGACAATATTTGACATAACATTTCACTCTTGTCAATTCGATACACATGTTGTGCCTTGCGTGACTAACCCATGTAGGAAGATGAATATCAAAGGAAAATGGATTGCTCCCAACTCTTGATGAACATCATCACACTTGAGCATCCACGACAAGTTCAACTACATGACAATATCAACAACAAAGCCCAATATAAGTTCTCACATATTAGAGACGCTTTACTCCAAGTCATGAGCTAAAGCAACTCAACGGGATGTGAATACATTGAAATGCTTAAACGAAAAATGGCAACCCCATTTTGAGCTTAACGATGAGTATGACATATGATCAAGTGTTCTCACTTGACTCCTAAGTTAATATACTCTAACATAGGTGACTGATATGTCTCCAACGCATCTATAATTTATGAAGTATTCATGCCATGTTTATAACAAATTTATATGGTTTTGGTATGATTTGATTAGAATTAACCCGGACTGACGCTGATTTTTTTTGGAAACCCCCGAAGCTTCGTGGAAGGACTAGAAGAGTCACGAGGAAGCGACAAGCCTGCTAGGCGCGCCCTGGGGGGTAGGGAGGGCCTAGCGAGCTTGTCGATCCCTCGTGGGCCCCCTTGACGTGAAACCAACGCCAAAAATTCCTATAAATACCAAAAACCCCATAAAGAAACCTAGAACTTCCACGCCGCCGCCGCAAGCCTCTGTACCAAAGTGATCTCATCCGGAGCCCTGTTCCGGCACTCTGCCGGAGGGGGAAATCATCACCGGAGGCCATCTTCATCATCCCGGCGGTCTCCACGATGAGGAGGGAGTAGTTCACCCTTGAGGCTGAGGGTATGTACCAGTAGCTATGTGTTTGATCTCTCTCTCTCTCGTGTTCTTGATTTGGCACGATCTTGATGTACCACGAGCTTTGTTAATATAGTTGGATCATATGGTGTTTCTTCCCTCTCTATCTTCTTATGATGAATTGAGTCTTTCCCTTTGAGGTTTCGTTATTGTCGGATTGAATATTTCAGATTTGAGAACACTTGATGTATGTCTTGCATGTGGATACCCGTGGTGACAATGGGGTATTCTATTGATTCACTTGATGCATGTTTTCGTAATCAACTCGCGGATTCCCGTGACCTTGGTGTGATCTAGGCATAGGGGTTGGTTGCACGTTTTCATTATCTTTTCTCCGATAAGAAACTTTGGGGTACTCTTTGAAGTTCTTTGTGTGGATTGAATATTATGAATTTGAAGTTGTTTGATGCATATCGAATAATCAACTCACGGATACTTGTGGTGACATTGGAGTATCTAGGTGACATTAGAGTTGGTTGATGCGTGTCATATGGTGTTATTTTAGTACAAACTCTAGGGCTGTTTGTGACACTTAAAGGGATGGCTCAATAGATTGATCGGAAAGGATAACTTTGAGGTGGTTTCGTACCCTACAACAATTTCTTTCTTATGTTCTCCGCTAATAGGAACTTTGGAGTGATTCTTTGTCGCACGTTGAGGGATTGTTATATGATTCAACTATGTTAGCACTGTTGAGAGATTGCACTAGTGAAAGTATGAACCCTAGGCCTTGTTTCTAAGCATTGCAATACCGTTTGTGCTCCGTTTTATCACTTGCTACCTTGCTTTTTTTTATTTTCAGATTACAAAAACCTATATCTACTATCCATACTACACTTGTATCACTATCTCTTCGCCGAACTAGTGCACCTATACAATTTGCCATTGTATTGGGTGTGTTGGGGACACAAGAGATTTCTTGTATTTGATTGTAGGGTTGTTTGAGAGAGACCATATTCATCCTACGCCTCCCACGGATTGATAAACCTTAGGTCATCCACTTGAGGGAAATTTGATACTGTCCTACAAAACTCTACACTTGGAGGCCCAACAACGTCTACAAGAATAAAAGTTGCGTAGTAGACATCAAGCTCTTTTCTGGTGCCGTTGCCAGGGAGGTGAGTGCTTGAAGGTATATCTTTAGATCTTGCAATTGAATCTTTTAGTTTCTTGTTTTATCACTAGTTTGGTTTATAAAAGAAAATTACAAAAAATGGAATTGAGGTTGCCTCAAATGCTTTATCTCTATAATGTCTTTCTTGAAAATATGGATTCCGATAATTGTGCTCAATTGTTAGAGGAAGAATTTAATAAAATGTTTAATGTGAGTCCTTTGAATGACGAGCATGATTGCAATGTTGTTAGTATGCTTTCTATGAATATCCATGATGCTAATGATATGCAAAGCCATAAGCTTGGGGATGCTATGTTTGATGAAGATGATATTTTTATTCCCCCAAGTTTTAATGAGCAAATTTATTATGATGATTGCATGCCTCCTATTTATGATGATTATATTGATGAAAGTGGGTTTGGAAGAGTGTCAACTCTAGGTACTAATGATCTCACTATTTTGGAGGGTGTTGAATATTATGGCAATAATTATGGAAGTGGATTTTGAGAGGTCATGACTTTATTTAATGATGATTCCACTATTTTGGAAGAGGTTTCAATTGACTATGACAACAAAGTTGCTATCTATGATGATTATTGTGATGACATGTATGCTATAAAGAATAATGATAACTATGAAACTTGTCATCATGATTTTAATTTTCAATTGGATTATGCCAATCAAGTATCTCATGATAGTTATTTTGTTGAGTTTGCTCCCACTATTATGAATGAGAAGAAAATTGCTTATGTGGAGAGTAGTAAAAATTCTATGCTTGTAGATCATGAAAAGATTGTTTTGTGTGATAGCTATAATGTTGAATTCATTCATGATGCTACTGAAAATTATTATGAGAGGGGAAGATATGCTTATATATATTTCAACAATATCAAGTTTCCTCTCTATGTGTTGAAAGTTTTGAAGTTATACTTGTTTTGCCTTCCTATGCTAGTTGATTCTTGCTCCCATAAATTGTTTGCTCGCAAAATCCCTATGCGTAGGAAGTGGGATAGGCTTAAATTTGCTTGTCATATGATTCATGATGCTCTCTTTGTGTTTCAATTCTTTACTTTTATGCGAGCATCATTGAAATTATCATGCCTAGCTAAAAGGCATTAATGAAAAGCGCTTGTTGGGAGACAACCCAATATTTATACCTACTGTTTTTGTGTGTCCACATCATTAATCTACTGTAGTAATCATGTTTTATATGTTTTCTTTCAATAATGTGCCAAGTAAAGCCTTTGGGATAGTGTGGATACTTGTTGATTTGATTCTGTGCAAAAACAGAAACTTTTGTGCCCAGTTCTGGAATTTATATTCTGTACTGGAACGTGATAAAATTCTGAATTTTTTTCACATTATTGGGTTATAAATTTTCTACGCTGTCCTAAGTTTTCAGAATTTTTGGAGTTGCATAAGTATGACTTTAATTTAGATCATTACAGACTGTTCTGTTTTTGACAGATTCTGTTTTCAATGCATAGTTTGCTTGTTTTAGTGTTTCCATAGCTTATATTGAGTAATATAAATTGTGGAAATGATATAATACAGTAGGTATTATGTGAGAACAATTATGAATCTTGTCTTTACAGTACCAAAGTGAATGATTTATTTTCATACTAACCTATCTCACGGAGTTCCGTTAAGTTTTATGTGATTGAAGTTTTCAAGTTTTGGGTGAGATAACGATATGAGGAGAATAAGGAGCGGCAAGACCCTAAGCTTGGGGATGCCCAAGGCACCCCAAGGTAATACTCAAGGAAGACTCAAGCATCTAAGCTTGGGGATGCCCCGGAAGGCATCCCCTCTTTCGTCTTCAAAATTATCGGTATATCTTACTTGGAACTATATTTTTATTTGTCGCATAATATGTGTTTTGCTTGGAGCGTCATTTTATTTTGTTGAGATTTCCTTGCTGTTATTAATAATCATGTTTGCACGTTTTTATCTCAATAAAATGCCAATAATAGCCTTTACCATGCTCAGTTTGCAAGTTTTATGTGTTGCTGTTTGAAAACAGAAAGTTTTCTGTTATGTCCAGAATATTCCTGAATAGTCAGAACATGATAAAAATCTGAAATTTTTACACAGTAAGAATGCATGAGTTCTCTGTAACTTTGTAATTTTTCAGAATTTTTGGAGTTAGGGAAGTATGAATTTTTATTTCCCCTTTATAGACTGTTCTGTTTTGGCAGATTGCTGTTATAGTTGCATTGTTTGCATATGTTTGCTTGTTTAATGATTCTATTTGAGGATAGGAGTATTAAATATGCAGAGGCATTTAGTATGCAATGTTTAATTATAATTTTAGTGATTTGCTACAGTAGAGAATGTTAAGGTTTTGAGTTGATTTATACTAACTTATCTCACAAGTTCTTGTTGAGTTTTGTGTGGATGAAGTTTTAAGATTTAGGGAAACCGTGATGAAGTTTGACAATCACAATATTAGTCATACGAGCAATTCATGAAAGATAGTATATGGAAGAGAACTTTCACATATAAATATATTATCTTGGACATCTTTTATGACTATGAATACCCATTAATTATTTTCAAACATGAGAAAATTGGTTGAAGTTGGACAAGGAAGACAACGTAATGAGTTATGTTTGGGTATATTTGCATAGAAGTTATATTGTTATGGATCCTCCAACATGTGGTGCTTGTTTAGAATCTTTTGCTAGCCAAAATTTCTGTACTAAGCGGGAATACTGTTTGTGCATCCAAAATCCTTGAGCCAAGTTTCTTCCATGAGTGTCCATCATACCTACCTATATACGGTATTACACTGCCGTTCCAAGTAAATTTGCATGTGCCATCTCTAAAACCTTCAAATAATCATCTGTTTTGTGTGCCCGTACCACTCATGGAGCGACGGGGCGGTCAGTATCTTCCATGCTAAGCGGGTTATTCTCATGATGGGTGTTTATTCACTTGTCATTGCACGAGAGAGGCCGGTAATTGGGATGCCCAGTCCCGCAAAACAAAAATATATATAATAAAACAAAAGCTCCCCCTAGAAAGTTGAAAGTTTGGAGGACACCCATGAATTCGGCTAGCCATGGCTTGTGTTTGAATGGTTGAGGGGGAGTTAAAACCTTTCATTTCTGCATGGGAACCGGCCATAATGTGTTTAGTATGGAAGATATTGAATACCTTAGTCGTGACGCTGACAGGAAAGGCACACCACTCAAAATGTATTCATCTCTGTTTTAAGCTATGAGCTCTGGCACCTCTGCAAATCCCCGCTTCCCTCTGCGAAGAGACATTCTATTTACTTTTATGTTATTTACATTCATGTTATTTACTTTTTTATGTCGAGTCAATTTCTTATTCCAACCTATTCTATAGTTGGCAAGCATCATGTGGTGGGGATAGATCCAGACACATATATCCATTCAAATATATTTGATCATGAATTATTATTGTTGACAATTATCTCTATGATAAATAAGTTGGGAGGCGAAACTTTCAGCCCCTATCTTTCTCTGTGTTCGACGGATGCTATTTGTTCTAAAAATATGCTTTGAGTATTAGCAATCATAGAAGACTATATGATAATTGAGTATGTGGAGCTCTTACTTAGACTTTGTTGAAAATGAGATGCATTGAAATTGTTTGGTGACTAAGAACATAGCTTGCTAAGTTTCAAGAGAATGTATTGTTTAAACCATAACATGTGAATTGATTGCTACTTTATCATGATGAGTTTTATGAGAAAGAGTTGTTGTTTATGATGCTAGAAAAGTGATTAAAATTATTATTGATCAAACTTCTGCACTATGCTAGCATTCACACTTCATAAATTATTTCTTTTATCATTTACCTACTCGAGGACGAGCAGGAATTAAGCTTGGGGATGCTGATACGTCTCCAACGTATCTATAATTTATGAAGTATTCATGCCATGTTTATAACAATTTTATATGGTTTTGGTATGATTTGATTAGAACTAACCCGAACTGACCCTGTTTTCAGCAGAACTACCGTGGTGTTGTTTTTTGTGTAGAAATAAAAGTTCTCGGAATTGGCTGAAACTTTTTGGTGATTTTTTTGGAACATAAGAGACCCCCGAAGCTTCGTGGAAGGACCAGAAGAGTCACGAGGAAGCGACAAGCCTGCTAGGCGCGCCTTGGGGGGTAGGGAGGGCCTAGCGAGCTTGTCGCTCCCTCGTGGGCCCCCTTGACGTGAAACCAATGCCAAAATTCCTATAAATACCAAAAACCCCGGAAAGAAACCTAGAGCTTCCACGCCGCCGCCGCAAGCCTCTGTACCGAAGTGATCTCATCCGGAGCCCTGTTCCAGCACTCTGTCGGAGGGGGAAATCATCACTGGAGGCCATCTTCATCATCCCGGCGGTCTCCATGACGAGGAGGGAGTAGTTCATCCTCGAGGTTGATGGTATGTACCAGTAGCTATGTGTTTGATCTCTCTCTCTCTCTCTCTCTCTCTCTCTCTCTCTCTCTCTCGTGTTCTTGATTTGGCACAATCTTGATGTACCACGAGCTTTGTTAATATAGTTGGATCATATGTTGTTTCTTCCCTCTCTATCTTCTTGTGATGAATTGAGTCTTTCCCTTTGAGGTTTCGTTATTGTCGGATTGAATATTTCAGATTTGAGAACACTTGATGTATGTCTTGCATGTGGATACCCGTGGTGACAATGGGGTGTTCTATTGAGTCACTTGATGTATGTTTTGGTAATCAACTCGCGGATTCCCGTGACCTTGGGGTGATCTAGGCATAGGGGTTGGTTGCACGTTTTCATTATCTTTTTCCGATAAGAAACTTTGGGGTACTCTTTGAAGTTCTTTGTGTGGATTGAATATTATGAATTTGAAGTTGTTTGATGCATATCGAATAATCAACTCACGGATACTTGTGGTGACATTGGAGTATCTAGGTGACATTAGAGTTGGTTGATGCATGTCATATGGTGTTATTTTAGTATGAACTCTAGGGCTGTTTGTGATACTTAAAGGGATGGCTCAATAGATTGATCGGAAAGGATAACTTTGAGGTGGTTTCGTACCCTACAACAATTTCTTTCTTATGTTCTCCGCTAATAGGAACTTTGGAGTGATTCTTTGTCGCACGTTGAGGGATTGTTATATGATTCAACTATGTTAGCACTGTTGAGAGATTGCACTAGTGAAAGTATGAACCCTGGGCCTTGTTTCTAAGCATTGCAATACCGTTTGTGCTCCGTTTTATCACTTGCTACCTTGCTGTTTTTTTATTTTCAGATTACAAAAACCTATATCTACTATCCATACTACACTTGTATCACTATCTCTTCGCCGAACTAGTGCACCTATATAATTTGCCATTGTATTGGGTGTGTTGGGGACACAAGAGATTTCTTGTATTTGATTGCAGGGTTGTTTGAGAGAGACCATCTTCATCCTACGCCTCCCACGGATTGATAAACCTTAGGTCATCCACTTGAGGGAAATTTGCTACTGTCGTACAAAACTCTACACTTGGAGGCCCAACAACGTCTACAAGAATAAAAGTTGCGTAGTAGACATCAGTGACCTAGTCGCTGACCCTATCCCAGTTGAAGTTTTATTTCCTTTGCTGTTTTTGTTTCTTAGTTTGTCTTATTTTGGTCTAGTAAAAAAAACTTCTTCTTGGATGTCTTTGTATTTCTTTTGTTTTGTAAATTCATTGCAAACCCTATCTAAATTCATTGCAAATCCCTTCGCTTGATTGCAAAGTGAGTTGAGTTTGACAAATTCTTCTTTTTGTCGTGCAATCGGTCCCTCCGATCCGAATAACACCGGTGCAACCGAGTCTACGAGATACATTGTTTAACATGTTCATCGGTCTAGCCGAGATGAATTGGCTCGGAATCACCGATGTGATCAATTAGTGACTCCAGGAATTCCTCGGACTCACCGAATGATCCTACTCAGAGACACCGAAGTGCACCAAGAAAAGAGTTATTTGCCAAAACTACTTGTAAATTTTTCTTTCATCCAGCTCCACTCAATGATTGTTTCCCCTCTACTGCATTCACAATATCATCTTAGCTAGGTGTGCTCACCAAGGATCCTACCTATTCACCAATGACCAAAAGGCCAACCCTTCTTGGAAATTGATGTCAAAGAGGGAGAGATATACACATCAAAGCTTCTCTATAAGAAGAGAAATGCACAACTATAAGAGGAGAGAGAGAGACCTATATGTTTCTAAGTGGGGAGAAACATATGATTGATTTATATGCTTTGCGTTTTTTGCTTGATCATTGTATATGATTTTCTTCTCTGATTTTATCTCACCCTACCTGCTCCCAATATCTACAATCTCACATTCAGGGGGAGAGGAAGTTCAAGTTTAGGGGAGAAAAATCCTTGGAATTTTATTGCAAATCTTTATTGTGTTATGATGAGTGATATTTTTACACTCATTTCAACCTTGTTTAAAACAAGATATTTCATTAAAAGAGAGATAATCACTTCGATATTGCCACTAATCAGTAATAAGTGCAAGAGATTCCACAAGTCCTCTCTTTGATATTTTTCCACGGGAAATGGGCTAAAAAGGGAAGAAATCACGTGGGAGAAAGGAAAGGAAGGAGAATGGAGAAGAAACAAGTCACCAGGAGGCGCTAGAAGGCCAACAGAACCAAAGACGGCGTTCCATGCGACCGCACACGCTCGCATGCGCGGTCGTTTGGCTTGGAAACCGAGGTAGGTCGTCCACCTGAACAACTTTTATAAAGGGGACCCCGTCGAAATGTCAACAGGGAAGCGTCGAGCACAGCTAGAACCTCTTCATCATCATCTCCATCCACGAACCCTAGTCGCCGCCATTTTCATCTCCATAGCCATCTCCACCACCATAGTGCTCTCTCATCTAGTTCATACTTGTAATCATGTATAGCACAAGGCATCCATTGTAAGACATATTGCAATCAATCAATCCCAAGATGTGTTCTTCGATGTTTTCTTCTCGCGATCTGATCTCCATGTGTGAGTAGTTCGGTAAGGTATGGGGTGAGGCATGAGCCTTGCAACCCCAGGTATATGGTGAAGGGATCAATGGAAGCCTTTGACATAACGTCTTGTATGTGTGAAATAAAATTGTTTCATGAAGTGTCTCTTGTCTTGTCCGCGATCTTCGTCCCTGCAGGTACCCAGGATCATGGAGATTGAGCGCCGGTGAGGCTAGGAGCAAGGGGACCATGAAGTATTATACCGAACACCGGTGACAGTAAGGTTTAGTAGGGTAACATGGATCATAACCTTGGGGATTCATGAGGTGTAGTCATTAAACACCCAATGCTTTTGTCTAATATTATTATCTTAATTATCGAGGCAACCCCGCGAGACGGACATGGCTTTCAATAGGACAACTGATTCTTGATGCAGGACTCATGCCGGTCAAGATGTTATTTGGACACATCCCCCACTCCGATACAAAGCAAGCACCTCTTGATGGGTGACTTCCTGAGCACAAACTAATATCATTTTTGATCCGAACACCAATACATGGTTGTAAGCATTAAGACCTCATACCTGTACCTTCTTTTTATTATAAGTGTTTGAATCACAAATTGCTTGCTGATCCGGTCAAAAGCTGGATTTGATACTTTAGCAAAAGCTTGCTAGAGACCATTGCTTCAAGGGAATCTTCCTCTCATGGGTTCGATACCCAGGGTCACCTATGGGGAAATAGGTGCGGGATACCCTTTCTTGTTCCAATACTGGATCAATAAAAAGGAGATATCAAGCCCTTTTTCTGGCGCCGTTGCGGGGAGGAGTTTAGTATTCCTAGTCTTTGTGTTTAGAGTTTTTTGTTAAAGTTAATTTTTAGTTTCTGTTTTTACTTTTCAGTTTTTAGTTTAAGTTTTATTTTGTTGCAAGTCTTTTAGTTTAAATTACCAAAAATTTACTATGGCTTGTAATCTTGGGAGTTTTGCTACTCCTAGCAACAATTTCATGCGTGAACCAATAGCACAACCTGATGTTGCAACGGCAGAATATGAGATCAAACCGAACCTAGTTTCCATGGTTCAACAGGACCAATTTGGAGGCTCTGCTTCTAAAGATGCAGGTATGCATTTACATAATTTTACTGAATTATGCAACATGACACGCATAAAGGATTATGACCCAGATGCTCTTAAACTTCACTTATTTCCTTTCTCTTTCAGAGGAAAAGCTAAGGAATGGCTTTTAGCTTTGCCTAAAGGCAGTATTACTTCTTGGGCTGCTTGTTGCAGTAAATTTTTATCTAAGTTTTGTCCACCTACAAAAATTATGCAACTACATTCTCAGATTACAAGTTTCAAGCAAGAGGAATGTGAGCCACTAGCGCTTGCGTGGGATATAATGAAAGAAGCTATAAGAAACTTCCCAATCATGGAATGGAGGAGTGGTTAATCCTTCATATGTTTTATAATGGCTTGAATCACATGTCAAAAACTATGCTTGATACAGCTGCAGGAGGAACAATCATGGGAAAGCCCATAGAAGATGTCAAGAGGATACTAGATGATATGCAAGAGAACCATGCCCAATGGCATGTTGAGAGAACCACCACCAAGAAGGTGAATGCCATAGAAGAAAATAGCTCAGAGTTGACAACCAAGCTAGAAGAACTTATCCTTTTGATGAAAGGTAAAGAAGAGGTAAATGTCAATGCCATCACTAATGAAGATACTAGTGATGTGAATTTTATTGTTCGTAATATCTATAATCCTAATTGGAAAAATAATGGTTATGTTCCTAAACTTCCTTATCCTAATAATGGAGGAGCATCCAATAATTTTAATGGAGCTAATGGTAGCAATAGAAATACTCTTCAAGAAACTCTTAAAAGTTTTATTGCTAGCCAAACTGAGTAGAATGAAAACTTCAAGAATATCTTGAAGAATCATGATAACTTACTTGGTCAATTGACCGGTAAGGTTGTTGGACTAACAAATGATGTGCAGATACTTGAAGCCAGATCCAAGAATATGGAAGCACAAGTTGCAAAGATAGCAGAAAGTCAAACCTTGATTTTGGCCAAGCTTGCAGGTAAACCGGAGCCTAACCCGGTTAAAGAAGTTAAAATGGTGAGAAGCAACGAAGAGAAAGCTGAGGTACTTGACACAAGCCATGTGCCAGAGTACAATTATACCATTGCAGATTTTGTCAAGATGATGACCATGAAGTATCCACTACCGGAGGTAACTAACGATGAGGCATATAATGTCTTTGTTGAACAAGTTGCAGCCAAGGTACGTGAACTTGATGATGAAAGAAAAAAGTTATTCAGTAAGTTACGAGCTGAGCAAGTAGATGCTTTTGAACCTACTATAGAGCTTGAGATAGGACTTAATAAGTTCAGTGCTTTATGTGATCTAGGGGCAAGTGTTTCCACTATCCCCAAATCTGTTTATGATAGTCTCAATCTTGGACCTTATGCTAATACTGAGATTATATTGAATATGGCTAACTCTACTTTTACTCAGGCAGTAGGCATTAAGCATGGAGTTATAGTTCAAATTAATGATTGCCCTATCATGATTGATCTTGTTATAGTAGATATGCCTGAAGATCCAATTGCTCCTATAATTCTCGGTAGACCTTTTCTAAGGACTATCAAAGCTGTGATAAATGTGTTTGAGGGAAATGTTCATTTTGATTTACCAGCTAAAGATCCCTTTATAAGGCATTTCCCCAGGAAAAAGAAATTGAAGACCTATATAGGAGGTGGCATCATTTTGAATGCCAGAAGCTATGGTCTCGGTGTTCTAGCACCACCTTGATCACCACTACGGTCAAGCTATCCGACCGAAAACAAGCGCTTCGTGGGAGGCAACCCACGCGAATAAAGTAGACAAGTAAGTTTTTATTTTTGTTTTTAATAAAAGAGTGATTGAAGTTCCATGTGAAGAAGTGAGTTTGGAAGAGTTGTTCTAATGAAGGCCTAGCCTTGTGCAATATGATTTATATGCTAAATTGATGTTTGGATACCTGGAAATATGTCTATGTATTGCTATGCAACTAACACCACAGGAAAGCGAAGAAAAATACAAGTTTCAGAAAAAAACAGACCAAAAGACGGCCCTTCCTGCAACCGCAGCGGTTGTACGGGTGGTCGTTTGCCCTGCAGGAGGTTCCAGCGCAAAACAGCCAGAGGTAACAGAGTTAAGGACGGCATATCAAATGGGCGCACACGCTCATTTGCGCGGTCGTTTTGATTCTCTGCAGAAACCGTCAAAGAGTCCAGAGCATTCGACGGCGTTCCAAACGGGCGCATGCGCCCGTTCGAGCGGTCGTTTGACATCTTTGACCAGGAGCACAAAAAGAAGAGAATGAACGACGTCGTTCAAAACGGACGTTGGCGTTCGTTTCGGTGGTCGTTTCATCTGCACGCAGGCAAAGGTGAGTTAGACCGAGTTGAAAACGGCGTTCCATACGGGCGTTGGCGCCCGTATGAGCGGTCGTTTCACACGCCGGCGGCTCCAATAAGCCCGAGGAAGGAGGTATTTCGCCCCCATCTCTCTCTTTTCTTCTTCTTCTTCTTCTTCCTCCAGACCTCTCCAAACCCTAACAAAACTTCGCCTGATCTCTCTACTCGTTCGTTTTCAGTTCAAATCCTTCCATGTGATCGATCTACGGTACGTTTTTCCTCCGATCCCCAATTTATTTTTCGCGAATCCATGTTCTACATGCCTAGCATTGCCATGTCTAGGATATGCATATTTTTGATTCAAACTTGAGTTTGGCATGGATTTGTTGATGTTTTTAGAGGAGTATGATGTTGTGAGTACCATAGGATCATTATTGTTTCATTATATTGGACTGAAAAAAATGTTTTATAGATGCTTACACAGAAGTCTTCTCGCGTACGCGGTGGTTCGAGTTCATCCACCGCACAACCGCAACAAGTTTTCACTCAGGGGATCGTCTTCACCGACCGTGGAGCAAGGAAGAAGTTCCAGAAGCTCACCACAAGGAAGATCAAAGCAACCAAATAGGCTTGTGCGAATACTCTCGCCAAGCTAGGTATCACTCATGATTTCAATTTGCTTTGTCATAATGCCGGGTTGCATCATTTTGTTTATCAGGGATGTGAGACTTATGAATGATTGACGCTTGAGTTTCTTAGTACTCTCTCACACAATGTTGGTTTAGTGCCAAATCCATATGAGAAGGAGAGGATCACTTTCCGTCTCCTTCATCAAGATTTTAACATCACTTTTGTAGAGTGGTGTAACTACTTTGGCTTCCCCAACAATGATAATGATATTAGATATGTCTATGATTTCACTGACCCGCACCCAAGGCAATCCTTTTACCTGATGAGTCACCATGGCTCTAAGCAAAGAGCCAGTTGCATTGAAAGTCCTGCTATATGTTATTTCTATTATGTTATCACTAACTCATTGCAGGCACGAGGAGAAATTTCTAAGGTGAATGATGAGAACATGTTAGTTCTTGGGAAAGCAGAAAACCTGGACGTCGGTTATTAGCCCAACCTAGGGGCAATACTTTTGCTACACCTTGCACATCAAGCAAACCATGCACAAGTAGATATTGTGTGTGGAGGACTGATCACCATGTTGGCCAACTCCCTTGGCCTCAACTACAATCATCTCCACCCCATTGTCGGTAACACCCTTGTTAACATTCGTGTTCTTACTAGCGCTGGTATGGTAGTAGTTCGTAATGGCCATCATTGTATCAAAATTCCTGGAGTGGCGTATTTGTTACCCACACCTATGCCTAACCGTTTCTCCATCGAGAATGGACAATTGCATTATGTTGCACAGGAAGGAGATGCAGCTTTTGACCAAGAAGGGCCAGAACCTGAACAAGTAGATGAAGAAGAACTCACCACCGACGAAGAGGAGGAGCTGCCCCAGCAAGACTACACCACCTACGTGGACCACAACAACCTCGAGGGCTCTATCCATGATATGAGGAACCTCGCATCGTCTTTGAGAGACACGGCCGCCAACATGAACATGAACTTCTCCAACTGGAGGCAGGAGTGGGCTCCTGACCAACCGCCACAATGATCTCGCCGGTTTGGGCTTGCAAGAGCCTAAGCTTGGGGGAGGTTATCACCACTTCTACATCAAGATGTGGTGGTATTTGAATAAGCTGTAATGAGGTTGTACTCAAGCTCGAGGAGCTTCAAAGCACTCGTGTTGGTCTGTTCCAACACTTTGCTTTTATTTGCTTTTGCTTTTGCAATTTTTCGGTTGCAAGTTAGTTTTCAAAAACCGAAAAACCAAAAAAATAGAATAAGCTTTGATTTGCTCTTGTTCTTTATTTAGCCCCTTGGAGTTCGTTTTCATTTTGTTTTCAGAGGAGTTGATCTATGCCAGGACATCGAGGAATGCAAGAGTAAGGAAGAGAAGTGTGTAAATTCGCAACCGTGAAGGTATGTCCTACGATCCCCGTCTTTTGCACTTGGATACTTAGAGTAGATGTAGTAGTTGTATGTGTGATATGTGTAGATGGGAGTGAGTCTTGATAGTTGATACAAAGGTTTTGCTCTAGTAGCTGAAATAATTTTGTAGCCTTTGTTTTCTTTAGTTTAGATAACTAAGACTTGCTGTGGGACAGATTTTGAATGAAATTTTATTAACCAAGTATAACTTTGCACAAGAGAAAGTCTCTCAAGACTTGGGAGTTGAGAAATTGTAGTGGAAGTGATGTTTAACTTGCTCAACCCCATGTTGTTAATTTTAATAGACTTGATAGCACTTGTGGATTAAGTTGTCTAGAGGAACTTAGTTGAAAGGTGGGTGAGATTATGCCAAAAATCTGTGTTGTATATCTCAACATGGTGTTACAGCCTCCGGCTGGTGCCATGGTCTTTGCTACTATATACGCATTTACGTGTGTAAATGTGGCTTCGTCACCCTTCTTGATGTTATGCTGAGGACTCCGCTGGCCAATGAACGATCCACCAAGAGCGACAACTCAGATTTTGGCTATGAGTTTGTTACCGTACGTAGTGGCAACACTACAAACGAATATTATTCAGCTTTCTCTTGAGTGGTTGCGTATGTGGTAAATAAAGGGGACTGATCAAAAGAGCTCGAAAGAGACATTATTGCTAAAGGTCCATAGTTCCCAAACATTAAGCCACAGCGAAAACCTATGCATGATCACTTATTTGGCATAATCTCCTTCATGTGACAATCAAAGTTCCAGCAAACAATGATTGAAACAAAGTGTTTAAGAGCCTAGAGGAGGAGACAATTGTGGGTGTACTCATGAGCACTTGAGCGTCATATTTTACTACATGCTTTCTACTCCCTAACTTATGTTTTCATGGCTCTACCTAAAGAAACTCTTCCGTCCATTCCCGGCAAGCAGGTGTTGTCTAGATTAAATGAAATGAAGTGTTGCAAAGTTGTTTTATCTAGTAGATCAGAAACTTTGTGTTGATTATCTTTGCTTCACTAACACTTGCACTATAACCATGCCACTGCTATATCTATGATAAGTTTTCAGGTCAAGAAGCGGAGGGCTATCTAGGCATACCGATTGTAAGTGAACCAAAACCTTCTCGTTATTTCGGTTTAAACAACCGAGTTCCCTATGCTTCGGATTTCTCTCTATGTTGCTCGAGGACGATCAAGTTTAAGCTTGGGGGAGTTGATGAGTGATATTTTTACACTCATTTCAACCTTGTTTAAACCAAGATATTTCATTAAAAGAGAGATAATCACTCTGATATTGCCACTAATCACTAATAAGTGCAAGGGATTCCACAAATCCTCTCTTTGATATTTTTCCATAGGAAATGGGCTAAAAGGGAAGAAATCACGTGGGAGAAAGGAAAGGAAGGAGAATGGAGAAGAAACAAGTCACCAGGGGCGCCAGAAGGCCAACAGAACCAAAGACGGCATTCCATGCGACCGCACGCGCTCACATGAGCGGTCGTTTGGCATGGAAACCGAGGCAGGTCGTCCACATGAACAACTTTTATAAAGGGGACCCCGTCGAAATGTCAACAGGGAAGCGTCGAGCACAGCTAGAACCTGTTCATCATCATCTCCATCCACAAACCCTAGCCACCGCCATTTTCATCTCCATAGCCATCTCCACCACCATAGTGCTCTCTCATCTAGTTCATACTTGTAATCGTGTATGGCACAAGGCATCCATTGTAAGACATATTGCAATCAATCAATCCCAAGATGTGTTCTTTGATGTTTTCTTCTCGCGATCTGATCTCCATGTGTGAGTAGTTCGGTAAGGTATGGGGTGAGGCATGAGCCTTGCAACCCCAGGTATTTGGTGAAGGGATCATTGGAAGACTTTGACATAACGTCTTGTATCTGTGAAATAAAATTGTTTCGTGAAGTGTCTCTTGTCTTGTCCGCGATCTTCATCCCTGTAGGTACTCGGGATCATGGAAATTGAGCACCGGTGAGGCTAGGAGCAAGGGGACCGTGAAGTGTTATACCGAACACCGGTGACAGTAAGGTTTAGTAGGGTAACATGGATCATAACCTTGGGGATTCATGAGGTGTAGTCATTAAACACCCAATGCTTTTGTTGTAGGAGATATGCCCTAGAGGCAGTAATAACAGTTATTTTGTATCTCCAAGTTTATAATGAATGTTTATGATCCATGCTATAACTGCAATGATTCTCGAGTTTACAATATCCACGAGGCTCGGAGGGAAACTCATGTGCACGTGTGGTATAATAAACGGTAAAAAGTAATCCTAGTCATGCCTCTAAGACTAGCTCAAGTATTGCATGATGATCCTGTTTTCCTGATCATGGGCATGGCTATGCCGGCAATTTTGAGGGCACAATGTTAGAAGAACACTTGTGTTGAATCGACCCGAATTGATGTTATGCTATGAGATACATTCGTCACAAGTTAATGGTTAATAACACAGAGATGGTTAATGTTTGCATAATTGCTTAGACCATGAGAGTGTCGAGTTCCTTCGTACTTGCTTCGTGAACTTTGGGGTTTGTTAAACGTCATCCGTAACTGGGTGGCTATTACGGCGGCTTACGGGTTCACGAAAAAGTATGACAAGTAACGAGATAGCTCAAGATTGGGATTTGCTCCTCCGACGATTTGTTACGGTATCCATCATCGTCTGGCCAGACACATTGTGATTTGATCACTGGGATGCCGGAACACGGAAACGAGAAAAGAGAAAAAAAAAACGGTAACGAGGTAACTGGCATAGTGGACAAGTTGTTGATCCGCGGGGATGCCAATAAATCTCACCTCGGGTATTTGTAACATATCATGAAGCAACAGGAATAGCACACGGCAACTGGAGGTTCACTCGAATATTCATTCGTGTGGGTATAGGGGTCAATATGGGTGTCCACAGCTCCGATGTTGATCATTGATCGGAAAGTGTTCCGGGTCATGTCTATACTTCACCGAACCTATAGGGTCGCACGCTTAAGGGCCATCTATCTGCTGAATACTAGACAGGGAGTCTGAGAGAAAGTCACCGGAAAAGTTTCGGAGACAACGGAAATGTTTCGGAGAGAACACCGGAATAGTTTCGGTAAAACTGAAAAGTTGTTTCGGGGTATACCATTAAGTCAAATTGGTTTTGGCACACGCCTGGAAATTCTTGGAGGGTGCCAGAATTATTCTGGAAACTTCTGCGATTTTTCCGGGATAAAAACCGGAAATGTTCCGGAGCTGCCGGAACCGGTTTGGTTGCTTTTCGCAGATGAAAATCACTAATCCGAAAGTGTTTCGGAACGCGTCCAAAATCATTTGTGTGGGTCACGGAAAATTGTTTCCGTGAATAGTGAAAATCGCTTTATGGTTACTATTTTGGATAGCCACCTTTTGGGACTTTAGTCAAAGTTTCTAGAAGGAAGAGGCTTGCAAGGGAAGGAACCCCTTTTGGGGGGGCCCCATGAAGTGGCCGGCCAAGGGTGGTGGTGCTCCTTGGAGCTCCACATGGCCTCCCATTATGCCCTAAATGCCCACCATTTGTGACCTAATGCATGGGTATTTTGGTATTTTTGGAGGCAGCCCTACCCCTTGGCTTTCCTATAAATAGAGGTGGAGAGGAGCTCTCCACACTCATCCCTTGCTCTCATACACATGCCATGCTTTGTCTGGCTCTCTCTCTCCCTCCCACGAAATAGTTTCGTAGAGCCGAAAGGCTATCTGGGTTCCGGCAGGAACTAGTTCTGGACGGCGAAGCTCTGCCGGATAGCTGACACCGTATGTGTGCAACCCCGTAGAGAGGTCGTAGTTTCGATCTTTTGCCCGAGGGGCTGTTCGAGGGTCCTCTCGAAGGGCTGTCCGAGTTACCGTTCGGGTTTCGAGGGTCCTCCAGAAGGGCTGTCCATGACATCGTCCGAGGGACTGTCTGACCGCCTCCCGAAGGGCTGTCCAACGAGGGAGTACATCCTCGCGGTTGGGAGGTTGTAAATCCTAGCTGCGGGGATCTGCACCGACGATCTACATCGACTCTTCTTCCGCTACGCTATGAGTCGGTAATGATCAGATCAAACCCTGTATGCAGTCTCCATAGTGGTCCTGGGCGTGCTCGCTGTACCGAATTTTTTTTTTTCTGTCGCGTTCCCCTATAGTGGCATCAAGAGCCGTGCTATGCGTAGATGCAGGTTACGATCTAGAATACATGGAGATGTATGGGTATTGCATAATATAATTTTGGAGTAGATGGGATCTATTGCTGAAAATTATTTATGCGGGTGGCAGATGAAATCTGTTACCCGATGTTCTTGTTGCTTCCCTAGAATTTGCGTATTTCTGATCTTGAAATGGCATGGTGGAATTTCACAAAGTTCTGGCAATCCGCGATCCTGATTGATCAACGAAGTGCTATCAGTTCTTTGGGTTCCACCATAGTTGAGAGAAAGATGAAATTTCGCAGACGAAAGGGCAATGCAGATATGATCTGCACGGCGGTCATGCGTATGACGAAGTTTAGTATCGGGCTCGAGATTTTATTATCTCGTGTTTCATACACCCCACGATGTTAATCTAGCGACTTGAATAATCATACTTGATGATAAAACATTGGTAGCTGCGGTTTAAGTCAAAACCTTAGAAGCCACGAAAAAATAAAATTTTGCATAAACCGATTAGAGGCGTCTAACTTGGTTTTACAGGATGTGCATGTGATTTGGTATAGCAATGCTCATATTAATTCGATTATGTATGAGATGACTATATGATGTAAATTTACTAACATGACCTGCGTGTCATGATTCGGCATGATGGCTGCAGCCATATGATTGTCACTTTAATGACCTGCGTGTCAACCTTAAGTAATGCACTTATTTTATTAGCTATAGAGATAGCAATATTATCTGGTGCATCGACAAGGTGGTGGCAATCTTCGCGAAGGTGAACACCGACGCAAATGCCGAAGACAAAGAAATACTTGACTTCTCCGTCAGAAGGGGCTATACCATATCATGCTATTATGAATTGCCTGAGATGTTTATCCCTCTTGATGCACCCTTCTTGATTGCATGGTAGTCGCTTTTTATTAGGGTGATCTCTCACTTAAAATATCAAGTAGTTAGTGTTCCCCCAAGTGTAGCACCGTCACGGCACCTATCTTTTCGGGGTACCACATGGATACATGGGTACGAACGATTAGAGAAGTGTGAGGCGGGTGAGTTGAGACCTCGCAGCGAGATCACTTGGTTGTCTTGATGTTCCGGAGGATCGTCCTGAGCTCGGAACACGCCCATCGAAAGATGAACAAGAGTCACATAGAGATGTGATCAGCAAGTTGGCCTACCGATTGAAATTCTCGTCACTTGAGATGGATACATCCTTGGCGTTGAATTACAATTTGGGTCTTGTATCACTCATAATCAATTTTGAGAGATATTGATTTGAGTGGGAGCACACTTTAGAATTAAATTGTTTATTCACTAGTGCAAAAATCATTATGAACAAAGTCTAAGTGAAACTTGTGTTACCGTTGTAGATCAAATGGCTCGCAATGCCGCGTTCAACTTAGGCCCGATGTTAGAGAAAGAGAAGTTAGCTGCGACTGGAAACAACTATGCGGACTGGGTCCATAACTTGAGGATTGTCCTCAGGAGCGCTAAGAGAATGTATGTGCTTGAAAATTCTCTTCCAGCTAGACCGGCGGCAACTGCCCCGGAAGATGAACAAAATGTCTGGGCCACTAAGGATGATGATTACAACTTAGTGTAGTGCCTCATGCTAGCTTGCATGAGTCCAGAGCTTCAAAAACGTTTTGAATTCCATAATCCCCGCGATATGATCCGGCAATTGGATGCTCTGTACAAGGAAACCGCACGGTCTGAACGATTTGATATCATGAAGGCCGTGATGGATTGCAGGATGGCTGAGGGAAGTTCAGTTGGCAAACACATGGTCAAAATGATTGGCTACGATGAAAGGCTTAAAACCCTAGAATTTCCAATTCCACCAGCCCATATGATGGACATGTTGCTTGCTTCACTCCCCCGTCTTATGACGGTTTTACCATGAACTACAAAATGAGTAGTATGGAGAAGACACTGGAAGAGGTGCTCGCCATGCTGAAAACTGCGGAAGGAAGACTGCGGAAAAATCGCAAGCAAGTGTTGCTTGTGAATAAAACCGCCAGTTTCAAAAAGAAAGGCAAGCCAAAGAAGGGCAAGGGCACCGGTAAGACCGGCTCCCAAAGCAACTCTAAGGGCACAGCCATGATTGAAACTGAGTGCTTCTACTGCAAGGGCACAGGACACTGGAAGAGAAACTGCAAGAAGTATCTGGAAGATAAGAAGTCCGGGAAAACTGGAAAAGGTATAATTGTTATACAAGTTAATGTCATTGACGTTTTGCTTGCTAGCGAAAATTCTAAGTCTTGGGTATTTGATACCGGATCGGTTGCTCACATTTGCAACTCGATACAGGGCCTGCGGAAGGTGCGCAAGCTAGCAAAGAATGAAGTCGTGATGCGCGTCGGGAACGGCGCTGGGATCGCCGCTCTAGCCGTCGGCATTATGCCTCTATGTCTCCCTTCAGGATTTATCTTAGAACTAAGTAACTATTATTTTGTTCCACTATTGTGTAGAAACATTATCTCCGGATCATGTTTAGTACACGATGGGTATTCATACAAGTCTGAGAACAATGGTTGTTCACTTTATTGTAAGGATATGTTTTATGGATTTGCACCCATTGTTGGGGGCCTTTTCATACTAAATCTTGAATGTGGAAATGATGTCTTTAATATGATTGCTAAACGCCTTAAGAAGGCTGATACCACCACCACTTTCATGTGGCACTGTCGGCTTGGCCACATCGGAAAGAAACGCATGCAAAGACTCCATAAAGATGGAGTTTTACCGTCCTTTGATTTTGAATCATTTGACACATGTGAAGCTTGCTTGATGGGGAAAATGACCAAGACGCCGTTCACGGGTCATCCTGAACGGGAGAGTGAATTGTTGAAAATTATACATAGTGATGTGTGTGGTCCAATGAGCACAATCGCACGGGGTGGGTATTTCTACTTCGTGACTTTTACTGATGATTTGAGTAGGTATGGATATATCTACTTGATGAAGCATAAGTCGGAAACCTTTGAAAAGTTCAAAGAATTTCAGAATGAGGTAGAAAATCATCGTAACAAAAGGATTAAGTTTCTGCGGTCTGATCGTGGGAGCGAATATCTTACTCATGAGTTTAGCCAACATCTGAGTGATCGTGGAATCGTTTCACAGCTTACACCTCCCGGAACTCCACAGCGAAACAGAGTGTCGGAAAGACGTAACCGAACCCTGTTAGACATGGTAAGGTCGATGATGTCTCTTACAGATCTACCGATATCTTTTTGGGGTCACGCACTACTCACTACCGCTTATACATTAAACAGAGCACCGTCTAAGTCTGTTGAGACGACACCACATGAGATGTGGCATGGGAAGATTCCTAGTGTGTCGCATCTCAAAATTTGGGGTTGTGAGGCATATGTAAAGCGTTTACAGCCAAGCAAACTCGATCCCAGATCAGACAAATATTATTTTGTAGGTTATCCCAATAACACCATTGGGTATTCCTTCTACAACCAGTCCGAGGGCAAAGTGTTTGTCGCAAAAGTTGGACACCTTCTCGAGAAAGAATTTCTCGCTAAAACCCAAGTGGGAGGATAGTACAACTTAATGAGATTAGTGAATCTTCGGCGACAGTTGATATGGCTGAAGAACCGGAAGTAATTCCGCAAGTTATCCGTACAACCGAGCCGGAAGTTGTCGCATGTGATGCGGAAACTTCAGACGATGTTGTAACTGAAGCGCGCATATCAGGTAGGGTTGTCCAGCCACCTGAGTGGTTTCATAACGAAATCTTCATTCTTGAAGACGATGAACCTGCGCACTACAAGGAAGCGATGGCGGGGCCCAGCTCAAGGGAATGGCACAAGGCCATGAAATCCGAAATGGAATCCATGTACGAAAACCAAGTTTGGACATTACTATCCACAAAGCTAGACTTGTCGCGAAAGGGTTCACGCAAGTTCCACGAGTGGACTACGACGAGACTTTCTCGCCCGTAGCTATGCTTAGGTCTGTTAGCAGCCGGTACCAAAGTGATCCAGGATTGGAACACTGGGCCGCAGTCAAGGGTATTCTTAAGTACCTCAGAAGGACCAAGGATTTACTCCTTGTGTACGGAGGTGATGAATAGCTCATTGTAAGTGGTTACACTGATGCAGGCTTCATGACTGACCCAGATGACTTCAAATCTCAATCAGGCTATGTTTTCATATTGAACGGCGGCGCAGTTGATTGGAAAAGTTCCAAACAAAAGACTGTGGCGGATTCTACGACGGAGGCAGAATATGTTGCAGCTTCAGAAGCCTCCAAGGAGGCGGTATGGATCAAGCAATTTCTTGAAGACCTTGGTGTGGTTCCAAGTGCTCTGGACCCAGTGGAGATCTATTGTGATAATAGTGGCACCGTGGCTCAGGAAAGGGAGCCAAGTTCGCACCATAAGACAAGACATATTGAACGCAAATATAAACTCATTCGACATCATGTCGAAGCGGGTTTAGTGAAAGTACGCAAAGTTCACACGGATCTGAACGTGTCAGACCCGATGACAAAGCCTCTACCACGAGCAAAGCATGAGCAGCACCGGACAGCCATTGGTGTTAGGCGTAACACCCCAAAAATTTAATCATATTTTTATTAAGTAAAATTTGGCCAGAAATAAAATTTTGAATTATAATAGGTCTTTTATAAATTTTAGAGTATTTTTCAATCTTCTGTTTTCAAAATTCTTCCCTCCATTTTTGAAAAATATTATGGGCTTTGGTAGTTTTCTTAAATCATTTCAATTATATTTTAATAACAGTAGGAAATATTCTCCATAATAAAATTTTGCCCAAGATAATCTTTTTTATAGCATTTTTAATTCTTTAATTTCCTCTGTTGCACTACAACTATTTTAAATAATTCTTTAAAAATTCCACAAAAATTATGAGGGGTCATGTGAGGCCTATAGTTCACTTTTATGCAAAAACCCAACTTGGTCTTTTGAAAAATTTGAGCAAAACATCCTCCTTTCATTTCTGGCCCAGATTCAGCTTTGAAATACAACCCAATTTTCTGTTGCTCAAACAATTCTGCAATTATTCACACTTATAGTCCTTCCAACCAAACCCTTAAGTCCAGGAGCTAACCCCCAATCTCATCATTTTAGTCTACCAAATTATTCCCTGCAGTTTCTCTCCAGAAATGAATTTCAGTAAAACTTGCACTTGCAAGTTTTTCCTTTGGTCAAACCAACCACACCATCATCTCTACCATCGAAAGAGACACCATCCTGCCAAATCTCACTTCCAACAAAGTCTCCTAGATTGCCTTAGCATTTTGTCAAGCAGGTTGTGTGCATGACAGAAGTTATGCCTCTTCCTAAAATGCATTAGAGACTTGCTCTTATGGCCAAACCAGCATGTCCATCATCCCTCTCATGATCAGAAGCACCACTCTGCTAAATTTCAGCTCGTTTGGGTCCCTGTGGATGCCATTGGCATTTCATCAAACGCCTAGCGTGCGTGCCCCGGACGTGGCCAGAGCACGCGTTCTGCAGGCATCGGCATCGAGCTCCTGCCGCTTCCCCTGCTGCTCCCCTCACCCGTTCTGCTCTCCCCCGGGATCACCACGACCCTCTAGCACCCCGCCGACACCCTCCCTCGTCGCCTAGCGCCTGCCAGCCACCGAACCGAGCCGCCACCGCCGACTTCCACTCGGGCACGGCACCGCCCGAGCCGCCCGACCTCGCCAGCGCGCCCCCTTCTTAACTGCTGACCACCGCCCCCTCCACCGACTCCATCTACCTCCCCACCAGCCTCAACGGCCTCAACCACCGCCGTAATTGCCATCGCCGCCGTGCTTATCTTCTGGTTACCGCGAACCGACCTCCTCCGGCCTATAAAAACCATCCCCGAGCTCGTATCACGGCACCGCATCATTTCTACCTCCCTCGCAAGTCCTCTAGTGCACCCAAACAAGCTCGGGAAAGCCGTCTCCCTCGTCTCCGGCCGAGACGTCCGCCATCACTCCTCCGACGAGTCCGGCGAAACCAGTGCTTCCCCCTCTCCGTTATCTCCACCAATAGGCTTCCCTCGACCCTGCAAACCCATCCCTCACCTCAATTGCGCCGGAGCAAGCTCCAGGGCGAAAGCCCTCTTCCACCCGACGACCTCCTCCGCCATGGCTGAAGACCTGCTCAACTTGAGCTTTCCCGGCGACTCCTTTCCCCTCCAACGGATGCGGTCCGTCCTCCTGAGCACGTAGATGTGCCGAACGCCGGAAACGGCGCCTCCAAGCGCCGGCAATCATCGCCGGAGCTCGCCTCTGATTCCTGTCCAGGCACGCGCGAGGGGGGGAAGACAAACCCGACAGGTGGGTCCCACCTGTCGGTGAGTCACCCTCCTCTCCAGAAGCGCATCTCTGCGGGTGCATTTTCCCTGCGGGGGAAACATACTCCAGGGAGTACGCCTTCGACGCCGCCATCTCCCCGCAGGCTAGGAGCTGGGCCCGGCCCAGTGACAACGTCCGGCTATGCAGTGCTCAGGGCGCGCCTCTGCCTCTTTTCTCTTTTTCTTTTCCAGTGGATTTCAAATAATTCCATAGTAATATTTTCAAAGCCAAATTTGATTATTCAAATTTCTGAAGACTTCTAAAATCAATCTCTATTAATCTAGCTAGGGTGAACATTTTTCGTAAGTTTATCTCTGCTGGATTTATTAAATAAGTCCAATTCTTTATTTCTTTCAGCTTAGAAACTTTCTAGGAAAATCATATGAACTCCAAACAACTTGATTCTTTTTCTATTATTCCTTATTTTTCATCTAGTTTATTTTAGTATTTATTTCAAAATTTTCCAATCAACTTTTTATTACTGTTTTTGCTTGTGTGGTAATTTCTATATTTTTGAAAATAGGAAATGGAGGGAAGATAAAATTTTCAAAACTTTTGGAGTGCCCCAATATTTCTGCAAGATCAAGGCAAGCATCTTGAACACTTGATAGGGTGATTGCATTAAAAAAAAGGGTATGTTGAATTCAAATAAAAATTTGCATGCATGTAATGTTGGCATGTTTCCTCATACCGTGCAGCGTGTGCTGGTCATGACTAACTTGCAGGAGCAGGTATAAGAGAAATACCGTTACCAGTAGAAGGGTGATCACGTTGGAGCGTGATCATGCCTTGTTGGTTATGCATGTTGGGACATACAAGGGTTGTGGCCCTGTTTTGGTGTTACTACAGAAAGAACACTTTATTGTGCTAACCACTGCAGGAAATACATAAGCCTCCTGAGTCGACCGTAGCTCGAGTCTTGTTTCGGTAACCCCCAAACTTGATCCGTGCTACCACATGTCCCTGCCGCAGGTAGGGTATGGTTCAATAAGTTGTTAACCCCTTTCCCGCGCACACCGTACAGAGAGGCCATAGTGAAAGATACCATTGATCACTGGTAGGCATGTCACTTGGTCAGGGGGCATGGGTGTCTCCGGTTGTAACCGGAGAGGGGTAGCACCCCTGTTTGCGCACCGATATAAATATAGTGATCCCATGCTATTCGAGATTGTAGTCTCCCCGACTTAAAGTTTTTCTTGAACGGTGCTTTGGGTGATTCCTGGCATCCGGAAAGTTAATCTGGTGTGTGCTGGTTAGGTGTGTTTTCAACCCAAAGACCGTAATGGGAATTAGTCAGCATCACGGTGCTGACTAAAGAAATCCTTTACTTGTGGGTAAAGAGTACACCCTCTGCAGAGTTTTTAAAAACCTATTCGAATAGCCGTGTCCGCGGTTAAGGACTACAGTCTGGGTTGGTCAAGTGTCGGTCTTAGTGTCGGTCGCCGGAGGAAATAATTAAATTGAGCAAGAATTATTTTGCAGAATGACTATTGCCACTACTGATGTTATCTTGAATATTATTGATGATTTGAATATTATTGTGGACTAACCCTTTCTCTTATTTTTATTTTCTTTTCTGAGTGTCTCATGGGCTGGCTAGACTACCCGGGCACTCAGTTTATTTTCAAGACCTCTCGTGGCGTCGCTTGAGTTCTCGGGCAGTCCTGTCTCGACCGATTCTCTTTTAGACACCCGTTTGGCATTTCTTTTCAAGACCTCTCGTGGCGTCGCTTGAGTTCTCGGGCGGTCCTGTTTTGCCCGATTCTCTTTTAGACACCTGTTTGGCATTTCTTTTCAAGACCTCTCGTGGCGTCGCTTGAGTTCTCGGGCGGTCCTGTCTCCCCCGATTCTGTTTTAGACACCCGTTTGGCATTTCTTTTCAAGACCTCTCGTGGCGTCGCTTGAGTTCTCGGGCGGTCCTGTCTCGCCCGATTCTCTTTTAGACACCCGTTTGGCATTTCTCTCGGATTCTCGGGCGGTTATGTCTCGCCCGATTATCCACTTTTCTTTCTTTGTTTGTCACTAACCTTTCATATTTCAGCACCGTATTAATATTTATCATGCCATGCTTTAATTTCGTTCAGCATATGCATATAATTTAACCCATCGTGTTCATATGCATTCGGTATATCTTTTGTTCATTATGTTTGCGAGTACATTCCAACGTACTCATTGGCTTGTCCCTGGCTATTTAATTGGCCAGGTCAGGATTTCGACAAGGAGTATTACCACGACGTCCATGCGGAGCCTAGGATAGCAGCCATGCGGGATAGGAATTATCCTGGTCAGCCGTTCCTGTGGGAATGGAGCCCCATCGACGTTGGAGAACCACGAGTCGCTTCCGTCATCCTCACTAGAAATCATTGTTGTATCATTGGACCTTTATGGTCTTGTATCCAATTCTTGTAATTGCTTGGTAATCTGTAACAAGGACGTGTCCACCAGTAACAGTAATCCTGGGCTGGTGACGACACGAGGGGTTAATTTCTGGGATATCATGTCCCGGAAATCCGGCCCCGACATTAGGGAAGCCATGTAACTGGATTATGACTCTAGTGCAAGTGGGAGTCTGTAGGAGATATGCCCTAGAGGCAGTAATAACAGTTATTTTGTATCTCAAGTTTGTAATGAATGTTTATGATCCATGCTATAACTGCAATGATTCTCGAGTCTACAATATCCACGAGGCTCGGAGGGAAACTCATGTGCACGTGTGGTATAATAAACGGTAAAAAGTATTCCTAGTCATGCCTCTAAGACTAGCTCAAGTATTGCACGATGATCCACTTTTCCTGATCATGGGCATGGCTATGCCGGCAATTTTGAGGGCACAATGTTAGAAGAACACTTGTGTTGAATCGACCCGAATTGATGTTATGCTATGAGATACATTCGTCACAAGTTAATGGTTAATAACACAAAGATGGTTAATGTTTGCATAATTCCTTAGACCATGAGAGTGTCGAGTTCCTTCGTACTTGCTTCATGAACTTTGGGGTTTGTTAAACGTCATCCGTAACTAGGTGGCTATTACGGCGGCTTACGGGTTCACGGAAAAGTATGACAAGTAACGAGATAGCTCAAGATTGGGATTTGCTCCTCCGACGATGGAGAGATATTCTCGGGCCCTCTCGGTGTTACGGTATCCATCATCGTCTGGCCAGACACATTGTGATTTGATCACTGGGATGCCGGAACGCGGAAACGAGAAAAGAGAACAAAACCGGTAACGAGGTAACTGGCATAATGGACAAGTTGTTGATCCGCGGGGATTCCAATAAATCTCACCTCGGGTATTTGTAACATATCATGAAGCAACAAGAATAGCACACGGCAACTGGAGGTTCACTCGAATATTCATTCGTGTGGGTATAGGGGTCAATATGGGTGTCCAAGGCTCCGATGTTGATCATTGATCGGAAAGTGTTCCGGATCATGTCTATACTTCACCGAACCTATAGGGTCACATGCTTAAGGGTCATCTATCTGCTGAATACTAGACAGAGAGTCTGAGAGAAAGTCACCGGAAAAGTTTCGAAGACAACGGAAATGTTCCGGAGAGAACACCGGAATAGTTTCGGTAAAACTGAAAAGTTGTTTCGGTGTATACCATTAAGTCAAATTGGTTTTGGCACACGCCTGGAAATTCTTGGAGGGTGCCAGAATTATTCTGGAAACTTCTGGGATTTTTCCGGGATAAAAACCGGAAATGTTCCAGAGCTGCCGGAACCGGTTTGGCTGCTTTTCGCAGATGAAAATCACTAATCCAAAATTGTTTCGGAACGCATCCAAAATCATTTGTGTGGGTACTGGAATTATTCTAAGACCCACAGAAATATTTTCGGATTTAACGGTCGCAGAAAATTGTTTCCGTGAATAGTGAAAATCACTTTATGGTTACTATTTTGGATAGCCACCTTTTGGGACTTTAGTCAAAGTTTCTAGAAGGAAGAGGCTTGCAAGGGAAGGAATCCCTTTTGGGGGGGCCGCCATGAAGTGGCCGGCCATGGGTGGTGGTGCTCCTTGGAGCTCCACATGGCCTCCCATTATGCCCTAAATGCCCACCATTTGTGACCTAATGCATGGGTATTTTGGTATTTTTGGAGGCAGCCCAACCCCTTGGCTTTCCTATAAATAGAGTTGGAGAGGAGCTCTCCACACTCATCCCTTGCTCTCATACACATGCCATGCTTTGTCTGGCTCTCTCTCTCCCTCCCACGAAATAGTTTCGTAGAGCCGAAAGGCTATCTGGGTTCCGGCAGGAACTAGTTCTGGACGGCGAAGCCCTGCCGGATAGCTGACACCGTATGTGTGCAACCCCATAGAGAGGTCGTAGTTTCGATCTTTTGCCCGAGGGGCTGTTCGAGGGTCCTCCCGAAGGGCTGTCCGAGTTACCGTTCGAGTTTCGAGGGTCCTCCCGAGGGGTTGTCCGTGACATCGTCCGAGGGATTGTCCGACCGCCTCCTAAAGGGCTGTCCGACGAGGGAGTACATCCTCGCGGTTGGGAGGTTGTAAATCCTAGATGCGGGGATCTGCACCAATGATCTACATTGACTCTTCTTCCGCTGCGCTACGAGTCGGTAATGATCAGATCAAACCCTGTATGCAGTCTCCATAGTGGTCCCGGGCGTGCTCGCTGTACCGAAATTTTTTGTTTTCTGTCGCGTTCCCCTACAGTGGCATCAAGAGCCGTGCTATGCGTAGATGCAGGTTACGATCTAGAATACATGGAGATGTATGGGTATTGCATAATATAATTTTGGAGTAGATGGGATCTATTGCTGAAAATTATTTATACGGGTGACAGATGAAATCTTTTACCCGATGTTCTTGTTGCTTCCCTAGAATTTGCGTATTTATGATCTTGAAACGTCACGGTGGAATTTCACAAAGTTCTGGCAATCTGCGATCCTGATTGATCAACGAAGTGCTATCAGTTCTTTGGGTTCCACCATAGTTGAGAGAAAGATGAAATTTCGCAGACGAAAGGGCAATACAAATATGATCTACACGGGGGTCATGCGTATGACGAAGTTTAGTATGGCGCTTGAGAGTTTATTATCTCGTGTTTCATACACCCCGCGATGTTAATCTAGCGACTTGAATAATCATACTTGATGATAAAATGTTGGTAGCTGCGGTTTAAGTCAAAACCTTAGAAGCCACGAAAAAATAATTTTTGCATAAACCGATTAGAGGCGTCTAACTTGGTTTTACAGGATGTGCATGTGATGTAGTATAGCAATGCTCATATTAATTCGATTATGTGTGAGATGACTATATGATGTAAATTTACTAACATGACCTGCGTGTCATGATTCGGCATGATGGCTGGAGCCATATGATTGTCACTTTAATGACCTGCGTGTCAACCATAAGTAATGCACTTATTTTATTAGCTATAGAGATAGCAATATTATCTGGTGCATCGACAAGGTGGTGGCAATCTTCGCGAAGGTGAACACCGACGCAAATGCCGAAGACGAAGAAATACTTGACTTCTCCGTCAGAAGGGGCTATACCATATCATGCTATTATGAATTGCCTGAGATGTTTATCCCTCTTGATGCACCCTTCTTGATTGCATGGTAGTCGCTTTTTATTAGGGTGATCTCTCACTTAAAATATCAAGTAGTTAGTGTTCTCCCAAGTGTAGTACCGTCACGGCACCTATCTTTTCGGGGTACCACATGGATACATGGGTACGAACGATTAGAGAAGTGTGAGGCGGGTGAGTTGAGACCTCGCAGCGAGATCACTTGGTTGTCTTGACGTTCCGGAGGATCGTCCTGAGCTCGGAACACGCCCATCGAAAGATCAACAAGAGTCACATAGAGATGTGATCGGCAAGTTGGCCTACCGATTGAAATTCTCGTCACTTGAGATGGATACATCCTTGGCGTTGAATTACAATTTGGGTCTTGTATCACTCATAATCAATTTTGAGAGATATTGATTTGAGTGGGAGCGCACTTTAGAATAAAATTGTTTATTCACTAGTGCAAAAATCATTATGAACAAAGTCTAAGTGAAACTTGTGTTTACCGTTGTAGATCAAATGGCTCGCAATGCCGCGTTCAACTTAGGCCCGATGTTAGAGAAAGAGAAGTTAGCTACGACTGGAAACAACTATACGGACTGGGTCCGTAACCTGAGGATTGTCCTCAGGAGCGCTGAGAGAATGTATGTGCTTGAAAATTCTCTTCCAGCTAGACCGGCGGCAACTGCCCCGGAAGATGAACAAAATGTCTGGGCCACTAAGGATGATGATTACAACTTAGTGTAGTGCCTCATGCTAGCTTGCATGAGTCCAGAGCTTCAAAAACGTTTTGAATTCCATAATGCCCGCGATATGATCCGGGAATTGGATGCTCTGTACAAGGAAACCGCACGGTCTGAACAATTTGATATCATGAAGGCCGTGATGGATTGCAGGATGGCTGAGGGCAGTTCAGTTGGCGAACACGTGGTCAAAATGATTGGCTACGCTGAAAGGCTTAAAACCCTGGAATTTCCAATTCCACCAGCCCATATGATGGACATGTTGCTTGCTTCACTCCCCCCGTCTTACGACGGTTTTACCAAGAACTACAACATGAGTGGGATGGAGAAGACACCGGAAGAGGTGCTCGCCATGCTGAAAACTGCGGAAGGAGGACTGCGAAAAAATCGCAAGCAAGTGTTGCTTGTGAATAAAACCACCAGTTTCAAAAAGAAAGGCAAGCCAAAGAAGGGCAAGGGCGCCGGTAAGACCGGCTCCCAAAGCAACTCTAAGGGCGGAGCCAAGAATGAAACTGAGTACTTTTACTGCAAGGGCACAGGACACTGGAAGAGAAACTGCAAGAAGTATCTGGAAGATAAGAAGTCCGGGAAAACCGGAAAAGGTATAATTGTTATACAAGTTAATGTCATTGAAATTTTGCTTGCTAGCGAAAATTCTAAGTCTTGGGTATTTGATACCGGATCGGTTGCTCACATTTGCAACTCGATACAAGGCCTGCAGAAGGTGCTCAAGCTAGCAAAGAATGAAGTCGTGATGCGCATCGGGAACGGCGCTGGGATCACCGCTCTAGCCGTCGGCATTATGCCTCTACGTCTCCCTTCAGGATTTATCTTAGAACTAAGTAACTATTATTTTGTTCCACTATTGTGTAGAAACATTATCTCCGGATCATGTTTAGTACACGATGGGTATTCCTACAAGTCTGAGAACAATTGTTGTTCACTTTATTGTAAGGATATGTTTTATGGATTTGCACCCATTGTTGGGGGCCTTTTCATACTAAATCTTGAATGTGGAAATGATGTCTTTAACGTGAATGCTAAACGCCTTAAGAAGGCTGATACCACCACCACTTTCATGTGGCACTGTCGGCTTGGCCACATCGAAAAGAAACGCATGCAAAGACTCCATAAAGATGGAGTTTTACCGTCCTTTGATTTTCAATCATTTGACACATGTGAAGCTTGCTTGATGGGGAAAATGACCAAGACGCCGTTCACGGGTCATCCTGAACGGGCGAGTGAATTGTTGGAAATAATACATAGTGATGTGTGTGGTCCAATGAGCACAATCGCACGGGGTGGGTATTTCTACTTCGTGACTTTTAATGATGATTTGAGTAGGTATGGATATATCTACTTGATGAAGCATAAGTCGGAAACCTTTGAAAAGTTCAAAGAATTTCAGAATGAGGTAGAAAATCATCGTAACAAAAGGATTAAGTTTCTGTGGTCTGATCGTGGGGGCGAATATATTAGTCATGAGTTTAGCCAACATCTGAGTGATCGTGGAATCGTTTCACAGCTTACGCCTCCCGAAACTCCACAGCAAAACAGAGTGTCAGAAAGACGTAACCGAACCCTGTTAGACATGGTAAGGTCGATGATGTCTCTTACAGATCTACCAATATCTTTTTGGGGTCACGCACTACTCACTGCAGCTTATACATTAAACAGAGCACCGTCTAAGTCTGTTGAGACGACACCACATGAGATGTGGCATGGGAAGATTCCTAGTGTGTCGCATCTCAAAATTTGGGGTTGTGAGGCATACGTAAAGCGTTTACAGCCAAGCAAACTCAATCCCAGATCAGACAAATGTTACTTTGTATGTTATCCCAATAACACCATTGGGTATTCCTTCTTCAACCAGTCCGAGGGCAAAGTGTTTGTCGCAAAAGTTGGACACTTTCTCGATAAAGAATTTCTCGCTAAAAACCAAGTGGGAGGACAATACAACTTAATGAGATTAGTGAATCTTCGGCGACAGTTGATATGGCTGAGGAACCGGAAGTAATTCCGCAAATTATCCCTACAACCGAGCCGGAAGTTGTCGCATGTGATGCGGAAACATCAGACAATGTTGTAACTAAACCGCGCAGATCAGGTAGGGCTGTCCAGCCACCTGAGTGGTTTCATAACGAAATCTTCATTCTTGAAGACAATGACCCTGCGCACTACAAGGAAGCGATGGCGGGGCCCAGCTCAAGGAAATGGCACAAGGCCATGAAATCCGAAATGGAATCCATGTATGAAAACCAAGTTTGGAACTTGGAAGAACTTCCAGAAGGCGTAAAGCCCATTGGTTGTAAATGGATTTTCAAAAGAAAGACGGACGCGGATGGTAACATTACTATCCAGAAAGCTAGACTTGTCGCGAAAGGGTTCACGCAAGTTCCAGGAGTGGACTACGACGAGACTTTCTCGCCCGTAGCTATGCTTAGGTCTGTTTGGATATTACTAGCAATTGCTGCTTATTTCGATTATGAAATATGGCAGATGGACGTCAAAACGGCTTTCCTAAATGGAAATCTCAAAGAAGATGTATACATGATACAGCCTGAAGGTTTTGTCGTTCATAATGATGCTGGAAAGGTATCCAAACTTCAGAAAACCATTTATGGTCTAAAGCAAGTGTCAAGGAGCTGGAACATTCATTTTGATGAAGTGGTCAAACAGTTTGGCTTCATCAGGAATGACGAAGAATCTTGTGTTTACAAGAAGTTTAGTGGGAGCGCAAAAGCATTTCTAATCTTGTATGTGGATGACATATTGTTGATTGGAAATGACATGAATTTTCTTAGCGAAATAAAAGACTCATTGAAGAAGAGTTTTTCAATGAAAGACTTAGGCGAAGCGGCATATGTATTGGGCATCAGAATCTATAGAGATAGATCAAAACGCCTAATAGCGCTTAGCCAAAGCACGTACATTGACAAGGTGTTGAAAAGGTTCGACATGGAGAACTCCAAGAAAGGCCTACTTCCCATGTCACCTGGCACAGTGCTTTGCAAGAATCAGTGTCCTCGAACCCTCGATGAGCGAGTACAAATGAATGATGTTCCATATGCTTCGGCAGTTGGTTCTATTATGTATGCCATGCTATGTACAAGACCGGATGTTTCCTATGCGCTAAGTGTTAGCAGCCGGTACCAAAGTGATCCAGGATTGGAACACTGGGCCGCAGTCAAGGGTATTCTTAAGTACCTCAGAAGGACCAAGGATTTACTCCTTGTGTACGGAGGTGATGAAGAGCTCATTGTAAGTGGTTACACTGTTGCAGGCTTCATGACTGACCCAGATGACTTCAAATCTCAATCAGGCTATATTTTCATATTGAACGGCGGCGCAGTTGATTGGAAAAGTTCCAAACAAAAGACTGTGGCGGATTCTATGATGGAGGCAGAATATGTTGCAGCTTCAGAAGCCTCCAAGGAGGCGGTATGGATCAAGCAATTTCTTGAAGACCTTGGTGTGGTTCCAAGTGCTCTGGACCCAGTGGAGATCTATTGTGATAATAGTGGCACCGTGGCTCAGGCAAGGGAGCCAAGTTCGCACCATAAGACAAGACATATTGAACGCAAATATAAACTCATTCGACATCATGTCGAAGCGGGTTTAGTGAAAGTACGCAAAGTTCACACGGATCTGAACGTGTCAGACCCGATGACAAAGCCTCTACCACGAGCAAAGCCTGAGCAGCACCAGACAGCCATTGGTGTTAGGTGTAACACCCCAAAAATTTAATCATATTTTTATTAAGTAAAATTTGGCCAGAAATAAAATTTTGAATTATAATAGGTCTTTTATTAATTTTAGAGTATTTTTCTATCTTCTGTTTTCAAAATTCTTCCCTCCATTTTTGAAAAATATTATGGGCTTTGGTAGTTTTCTTAAATCATTTCAATTATATTTTAATAACAGTAGGAAATATTCTCCGTAATAAAATTTTGCCCAAGATAATCTTTTTTATAGCATTTTTAATTCTTTAATTGCCTCTGTTGCACTACAACTATTTTAAATAATTCTTTAAAAAGTCCACAAAAATTATGAGGGGTCATGTGAGGCCTATAGTTCACTTTTATGCAAAAACCCAACTTGGTGTTTTGAAAAATTTGAGCAAAACATCCTCCTTTCATTTCTGGCCCAGATTCGGCTTTGAACTACAACCCAATTTTCTGTTGCTCAAACAATTCTGCAATTATTCACACTTATAGTCCTTCCAACCAAACCCTTAAGTCCAGGAACTAACCCCCAATCTCATCATTTTAGTCCACCAAATTATTCCCTGCAGTTTCTGTCCAGAAATGAATTTCAGTAAAACTTGCACTTGCAAGTTTTTCCTTTGGTCAAACCAACCACACCATCATCTCTACCATCTAAAGAAACACCATCCTGCCAAATCTCACTTCCAACAAAGTCTCCTAGATTGCCTTAGCATTTTGTCAAGCAGGTTGTGTGCATGACAGAAGTTATGCCTCTTCCTAAAATGCATTAGAGACTTGCTCTTATGGCCAAACCAGCATGTCCATCATCCCTCTCATGATGAAAAGCACCACTCTGCTAAATTTCAGCTCGTTTGGGTCCCTGTGGATGCCGTTGGCATTTCATCAAACGCCTAGCGTGCGTGCCCCGGTCGTGGCCAGAGCACGCGTTCTGCAGGCATCGGCATCGAGCTCCTGCCACTTCCCCTGCTGCTCTCCTCACCCGTTCTGCTCTCCCCCGGGATCACCACAACCCTCTAGCACCCCGCCGACACCCTCCCTCATCGCCTGGCGCCTGCCAGCCACCGACCCGAGCCGCCGCCGCCTTCCACTCGGGCACGGAACCGCCCGAGCCGCCCGACCTCGCCAGCGCGCCCCCTTCTTAACTGCTGACCACCGCCCCCTCCACGACTACATCTACCTCCCCACCAGCCTCAACGGCCTCAACCACCGCCGTAATTGCCATCGCCGCCGTGCTTATCTTCTGGTTACCGAGAACCGACCTCCTCCGACCTATAAAAACCATCCCCGAGCTCGTATCACGGCACCGCATCATTTCTACCTCCCTCACAAGTCCTCCAGTGCACCCAAACAAGCTCGGGAAAGCCATCTCCCTCGTCTCCGGCCGAGACGTCCGCCATCACTCCTCCGACGATTCCGGCGAAACAAGTGCTTCCCCCTCTCTGTTATCTCCACCAATAGGCTTCCCATGACCCTGCAAACCCATCCCCCGCCTCAATTGCGCCAGAGCAAGCTCCAGGGCGAAAGCCCTCTTCCACCCGACGACCTCCTCCGCCATGGCTGAAGCCCTGCTCAACTTGAGCTTTCCCGGCGACTCCTTTCCCCTCCAACGGATGCGGTCCGTCCTCCTGAGCACGTAGATGTGCCGAACGCCGGAAACGGTGCCTCCAAGCACCGGCAATCATCACCGGAGCTAGCCTCTGATTCCTGTCCATTCGCGCGCGAGGGGGGGAAGACAAACCCGACAGGTGGGTCCCACCTGTCGGTGAGTCACCCTCCTCTCCAGAAGCGCATCTCTGCGGGTGTGTTTTCCCTGTGGGGGAAACGTACTACAGGGAGTACGCCTTTGACGCCGCCGTCTCCCCGCGGGCTAGGAGCTGAGCCCGGCCCAGTGACAACGTCCGGCTATGCAGCGCTCAGGGCGCGCCTCTGCCTCTTTTCTCCTTTTCTTTTCCATTGGATTTCAAATAATTCCACAGTAATATTTTCAAAGCCAAATTTGATGATTCAAATTTCTGAAGACTTCTAAAATCAAGCTCTATTAATCTAGCTAGGGTGAACATTTTTCATAAGTTTATCTCTGCTGGATTTATTAAATAAGTCCAATTCTTTATTTCTTTCAGCTTAGAAACTCTCTAGGAAAATCATATGAACTCCAAACAACTTGATTCTTTTTCTGTTATTCCTTATTTTTCATCTAGTTTATTTTAGTATTCATTTCAAAAAAATTCAATCAACTTTTTATTACTGTTTTTGCTTGTGTGGTAATTTCTATATTTTTGAAAATAGGAAATGGAGGGAAGATAAAATTTTCAAAACTTTTGGAGTGCCCCAATATTTCTACATGATCAAGGCAAGCATCTTGAACACTTGATAGGGTGTTGGCATGTTTCCTCGTACCGTGCAACGTGTGCTGGTCATGACTAACTTGCAGGAGCATGTATAAGAGAAATACCGTTACCAGTAGAAGGGTGATCAAGTTGGAGCGTGATCATGCCTTGTTGGTTATGCATGTTGGGACATACAAGGGCTGTGGCCCTGTTTTGCTGTTACTGCTGAAAGAACACTTTATTGTGCTAACCACTGCAGGAAATACATAAGCCTCCTGAGTCGACCGTAGATCGAATCTTGTTCCGGTAACCCCCAAAGTTTATCCATGCTACCACATGTCCCTGCCGCAGGTAGGGTATGGTTCAGTAAGTTGTTAACCCCTTTCCCGCGCACACCGTACAGAGAGGCCATAGTGAAAGATACCATTGATCACTGGTAGGCATGTCACTTGGTCAGGGGGCATGGGTGTCTCCGGTTGTAGCCGGAGAGGGGTAGCACCCCTGTTTGCGCGCCGATATAAATATAGTGATCCCATGCTATTCGAGATTGTAGTCTCCCCGACTTAAAGTTTTTCTTGAACGGTGCTTTGGGTGATTCCTGGCATCCGGAAAGTTAATCTGGTGTGTGCTGGTTAGGTGTGTTTTCAACCCAAAGACCGTAATGGAAATTATTCAGCATCACGGTGCTGACTAAAGAAATCCTTTACTTGTGGGTAAAGAGTACACCCTCTGCAGAGTTTTTAAAAACCTATTCGAATAGCCGTGTCCGCGGTTAAGGACTACAGTCTGGGTTGGTCAAGTGTCGGTCTTAGTGTCGGTCTCCGGAGGAAATAATTAAATTAAGCATGAATTATTTTGCAGAATGACTATTGCCACTACTAATGTTATCTTGAATATTATTGATGATTTGAATATTATTGTGGACTAACCCTTTCTCTTATTTTTATTTTATTTTTTGAGTGTCTCATGGGCTGGCTAGACTATCCGGGCAGTCAGTTTATTTTCAAGACCTCTCGTGGTGTCGCTTGAGTTCTCGGGCGGTCCTGTCTCGCCCGATTCTCTTTTAGACACCTGTTTGGCATTTCTTTTCAAGACCTCTCGTGGCGTCGCTTGAGTTCTCGGGCGGTCCTGTCTCGCCCGATTCTCTTTTAGACACCCGTTTGGCATTTCTTTTCAAGACCTCTCGTGGCGTCGCTTGAGTTCTCGGGCGGTCCTGTCTCGCCCGATTCTCTTTTAGACACCCGTTTGACATTTCTTTTCAAGACCTCTCGTGGCGTTGCTTGAGTTCTCGGGCGGTCCTATCTCGCCCGATTCTCTTTTAGACACCCGTTTGGCATCGAAATTAAATGGATAATTGCTATGTGTACCCAGAGGGTACCTAGCCTTTTAGTATGACAGGTGGGGTCCAGGGGGTCCAGTCAAATAGTCCAGTCAGCAGTTGACCAGTCAATGTTGACTAGTCAACAGGGTCAAAGGGGCCCACATGTCATTGTCTCTGGTCTTAACAGTTTATTTAATTTGGGTTAACTAAGAGGGGGTGGCCCACATGTCATAGGGCAATTAGACTAACTAAACACTAATTAATTTAATTAACTTCAACTAATAGGGTCGGCCCCACTTGGCAATGGCATTAGCCGGCCACACACACAGCACACATCACTCGGCCATGGCCATGGCCATGGCCGAGGCATAGCACAGCAGCAGCAAGCAGCGCAGCAGTAGAGCAGCGGCAGCACAGCAGCAGCAAGCAGCGCAGCAGTAGAGCAACGGAAGCACAGCAGCAGTGGCGGCGGCACAGCAGCTGCAAGCAGCATAGCAGAGCAGCGACAGCGAGCAAGGCAACAGCGGCAGCAGCAGGGCGCAGTAGCAGCACGCACGCAGCAGCGGGCATGGCGATGGCCAGAGGCAAGCGCGGGCTCGCGCGGGCGAGGCACAGGAGCCGCGGCGATGGGTAAGAACAGGCGGCAGCAGCAGCAACATGTACGCGTACGCGAAAGCGGAGCTCCAGCCATGGCGGCCGCCGGCTTGTACAGGCGACTACGGCGACGGATTGAGACCGGGGTGAGGGGGATTCGGAGGAGGAGCTCACCGCGGAGCCGTAGGCGTGCTCGGGGAGGTCGGGGACGGACCAGAGCGGTGGCAATCGACAGCGGACGACGACGATGTACGCGGTGAAAATGAGGTCGATGGCGAACGTACGGGCCGTCCCGGCTTGATTCGGTGCTCCGGATGGACGAAGTGAACCGTGGCAGTTCTCCTGGACGTCTTCTCAGGCGACGAGGCGCGCGGTGGCCATGGCTATGACGACGGCCATGGCGGGCAGAGCTCGGGCACGAAAGAATCGAAGGGGGCGACGCGAGGAGAGGGAGGAAGGAGGACTAGGGTTGTCCACTGCGTCGGGGAGGGCCTTATACTCCTCGGGGTGCCGGTGGATGATCGACACGGCAACATCCGTGGCATGGACGGCCATGTGCACGGCCAAGCCAAGGCGCTGCCTCCTCCTGTGTACAGCAGGAAGGAGAAGGCCGTGGTGGGCTTGGGCCATGTACTGTAGCTAAGGGCTATAAGTGTACAGTGATGTCTCTGTCTTTTTCTTATTTGGTATTTTCTTCATTGTTTGGCATTTAAAATAAATACCAATTGAATTTTTCTGACAATGAAATTTGGCACATAAATATTAGTCATTATTTTGGAGAGTCCCACAAGGTTTCAAGTCAATTGGAAATACACAAACATTTGTTTATTTTGAAAAGGATATTTTTGCTGCTATTGGGCCACTTTATATTTTACTAGGGATTAATTGGTGAGTCAAATGATGTTGGTTTCAACATGACAAATGATCAGGGGAATTTATAGAATAATGCGAACTTTTAGTTTTACTGTTTGAAGAAATAATAATTTGACTTGCTATTTGAATTTGAATTTTACTTAGGTTTTTATCAAGGACCCATTAAGCTTAGTAAACTAGGATGACATGGCATCATTAGGTTCATATTACTGTAGCATGATTATCGGGGTGTTACACATACCCCTCGATACGATCCATAGATTCATCAAAATAAGCAAACTATGCAACAAAAACAGAATCTGTCTAAAACAGAACAGTCTGTAAAGATATGAATTATCGTTATACTTATGTAACTCCAAAAATTCTGAAAAATTAGGACAATGTGGGAAATTCATATATCAATACTGTGTAAAAACTTCAGAAGGTTATGACGCTCCAGCGAAAAAAACAAATTCCAGCACTGGACACAAAAGTTTCTGTTTTTCAACAGCATCTATCATACTGACTTCCAAATCATCCCAAAGGCATTACTTGGCACAAACACTAATTAAAACATAAAAATAAAATCATAACAGAAGCTATAATTGTGCAAACACTCAAAAACAGAAGGTAAAAGCAAAAATTTATTTTATTCATTGGGTTGCCTCCCAACAAGCGCTATTGTTTTATGCCCCTAGCTAGGCATAATGCATAGTTTCAAGTGTTGTCATCCTTGGTCTCCAACTCCTCAATTACACATCCATTTTTTCTAGTAGATTTAACATAGGAGTTTCTCATCATCACGCTTCTATGCACAAAATCAAGAATTTTAGTTTTATGGATAGGTTCCTTAATTATATCAATGAAATTGGGGTGCACGCTAATCATTTTAAGATCTTCGCTCCCTTTACTAGAAGTGGCACCCTTAACCTTGGGAACATATATGAACTTGCAATTTCTATTAGGAGGAGTCCTATCAATGTTTTTAGCGGAGGAAAAGGCGGAACCTAAGTTATTGATAATCTCTTCTAACTTGTCAATTCTAGAGGGGCTTTGTTCTATCCTTTCGTTAATTATCGGATCCTTTTCCTTTAAAATTTTCAAAGCAATCCCCACCTTAGAACCAAATTGAGTAATATGATTATGGACCTTTTTATCTAAATTTTCAATTTGTTCAATAGTAGGCATCTTATTTTCAATAGCTTCTAACCTTTGCATAACATGTTCCAAAGTCAATGCCGTTTCATTAATAATGATAGGGGGTGAACCCACTAAATTTCCCATAGCATTGAAAGCATCCGAAGTTGTCACATCAAGAAATTGCCTCCGGTAATAGTGTCAAGCACAAATTTATACCAAGTAGTAATTCCCACATAAAAATTTCGAAAAAGAACGGTAGTGGATTGCTTACGAGTTGATCTATTTTGAGCATCACAAATCCTATACCAAGCATCTTTTAAATTTTCTCCTCCCCTTTGTTTAAAATTAAGCACTTCATTTTCAGGGGTAATAGTAACAAGCAAAGAACTAGCCATAGTGGTAAAGCAAACAAGCGAACTAGCAAACAAGCAAATAATTTTTTTTTGTGTTTTTGTAAAAAAAAAATTAGAAGTGGGGGAGATGAAAATGAGAGGCAAATGCAAATAAAAGGCAAATAAAGTAAATGCAAGTGGATGATAGTTTGTGCGAAGGTACTTGGTAATTTTGATGATGTCTCCCCGGCAACGGCGCCAGAAATTCTTCCTGCTACTTGTAGACTGCGTTGGTATTTCCCCGAAGAGGAGAGGATGATGCAGTATAGTAGAGATAAGTATTTCCCTCAGTTAAGAACCAAGGTTATCAATCCAGTAGGAGAACCAAGCAAAATTCCGTTAAGCGCACCTGCACACACAAGAGCAAACACTTGCACCCAACGCAAATAAGAGGGTTGTCAATCCTCTTAGCGGTTATTTGCAAGGATTAAATCTTATCGAGGTAAATAGATAAACTAAAATACTAATTAAAATAAAAGTAAATAAATTGCAGCAAGGTATTTTTAGGTTTTTAATATGTGATAAAGTAGACCGGGGGCCATAGTTTTCACTAGAGGCTTCTCTCTCGAACACATATCATATGGTGGGTAAACAAATTACTGTTGGGCAATTGATAGAAAAGCAAATAATTATGACGGATTCATGGCAATGATCATGTATATAGGCATCACATCCGAGACAAGTAGACCGACTCCTACCAGCATCTACTACTATTACTCCACCCATCGACCGCTATCCAGCATGCATCTAGGGTATTAAGTATGAAACAGAGTAACGCTTTAAGCAAGATGACATGATGTAGATAAAGTAAACTCAAGCAATATGATTAAACCCCATCTTTTTATCCTTAATGGCAACAATACAAATACGTGTCATGTCCCCTTCTGTCACTGGGATTGAGCACCGCAAGATTGAACCCATCACAAAGCACCTCTCCCATTGCAAGATAAAACAATCTAGTAGGCCAAACCAAATCGATAGATCGGAGAGAAATACAAAGCTATAACAATCATGCAGAAAAGAGTTCAGAGAAGACTCAAATATTTCTCATGAATAATCTGATCATAAACTCACAATTCACCGGATCCCAACGAACACACCGCAAAAGAAGATTACATCGGATAGAACTCCAAGAACATCGAGGAGAACATGGTATTGAAGATCAAAGAGAGAGAAGAAGCCATCTAGCTACTAGCTATGGACCCGTAGGTCTGTGGTAAATTACTCACACATCATCAAAAGGGCAGCAAGGTTGATGAAGAAGCCCTCCGTGATCAATTCCCCCTCCGGCAGAGTACCGGAAAAGGCCTCCAGACGGGATCGCGGAACAACATAGACTTGCGGCGGCGGAAAGGTTTTCTCTTCTGTCTCTCTGTTGGTTTTGGAATATTTGGGAATTTATAGCGCTAGAATTAGGTCAAGAGGTTTCATGAGGGGCCCACAAGACTGGGGGCGTGCCCTACCCCCTGGGCGCGCCCTCCAGGCTTGCCACCTCCTCGTGGCTCTTCTGGTCTTCTCTCGAAGCTTCGTGGGTCTCTTCTGGTCCAGAAAAAATTAATCCAAAGTTTTTTTTCTCATTTGGACACTTTTTGATATTGATTTTCTGAAAAGGCAAAAACAAGCAGAAAACAGCAACTGGCACTGGGCACTGGGTTAATAGGTTAGTCCCAAAAAATGATATATAATGGCATATAATTGCATATAAAACATCCAAGATTGATACTATAATAGCATGAAACAATCAAAAATTATAGATACATTGGAGACGTACCAGTCACCTTTGGGGAAATAGGTGCGGGATACCCTTTCTTGTTCCAATACCGGATCAATAAAAAGGAGATATCATGTTATTGGGGACATGTCAACCCTATCTTGGTATTCTTGAGGTTCCTACATTTTCTTGAAGAGAAAGTCATGTGTTATCTAACCTTGTTTTCTCAAGTTTGTTTCTTCAGGTATAATTTTCAAGCACCTCAAGGTAAGTGTATGCATCATACACATGTGCATAATGATTTCTTGCTTATTGCACATATTTGTTTGCAAGAAATCATCATGGACACATGAACACTTTCATACACATCTTTTGCTCTGATGCATATGGCCAAGATGCATGTGACATATATATAGTCTTCCTATTCAATTGTGTATTTGCATTCCAAAAGCGCACACTTGTAGGGGGAGCTTATACACGTTACATGTCTCTCAAAGCTTTTAATGTATTTCTATGGTACATCCTTATTTGAAGCTTTGATGTATGTTGTCATCAATTACCAAAAAGGGGGAGATTGAAAGTACATTTGCTCCCTTGGTGGTTTTGGTAATTCATGTCAACATACATTGTCTTGGACTAATGTTTTCCTCAAGTATATTTCAAGGAAAAGTTCAATTAGGTATGGCAATGGGATGTGAATGTGGACCCCTCAAAATGAAAAGGACAAAACATTAGCAAAGCTTCAAGACTCTACATTTTTGGTTAAGTGATCCAAGATCACATTGAGTCTATAGGAAAGCCAATACTATTAAAAGGGGATGAGGTTTTGATCATGGACTAACTGCTCGAGTGCTTAGAGATATTGCTCCAAAACCCTCAGCCACACCCTCACATTCATCTATGTCCAAAACCCTAAAGTCTATCTCGGTCCCACCGAACCACTCCTATTCGGACCCACCGAGAAACACTTGACATAGCCACTGCCAAAACCCTAGCAACTCGGTACCACCGAAACGACCATTCGGTCCCACCGAAGAGCACTGGCAAACCTTCCGTAACCTATAGTTTTCACTTCGGAATTTCCGAGTGGTTTCGATCGGTCTCACCAAAGTGTGGAAAGTGCTTAGGTCATCACTAATTAGTCTCACCGAGCTGTTTCATCCAGTCTCACCGAAAAGCTTAAAGTTCAGGACTTTTGTACTAGTCGGCCTCACCGAGTGATTCCACCCGGTCCCATTGAGTAGTGCATAAAGTTGTGTAACGACTAGATTTTTGGTGCTGTCTATATATACCCCCACCCATTCCACCAACTCTCAGAGAGCAACTAGGACGAAACTACCACTTCCCATATCCAATTTCTGAGAGAAAACCACCTATACTTGTGTTGAAATCAAGGGGATTCCACTCCAACCTTTGATCCTTGATTTCTAGCCTCCCCAAGTTGCTTTCCACTTCAATCCTTCTCCTACCACATAGCCAAATCTGTGAGAGAGTGATTGAGTGTTGAGGAGACTATCTTTCAAAGCACAAGAGCAAGGAGTTCATCATCAACAACATCATCCATTACCTTTTGGAGAGTGGTATCTCCTAGATTGGTTAGGTGTCACTTGGGAGCCCCCAAGCTTGTGGAGTTGAACCAAGGAGTTTGTAAGGGCAAGGAGATCGCCTACTTCATGAAGATCTACCCTGAGTGAGGCTAGTCCTTCGTGGACGTAAGCCATGATGGCATAGACAAGGTTGCTTCTTCATGGACCCTTTGTGGGTGGAGCCCTTCATGGACTTGCGCAGTTGTTACCCTCCATGCGTTGAAGTCTCCATCAATCTGGATGCACGATAGCACCACCTATCGGAACCACGAGAAAAATCACCGTGTCATCATTGCGTTTGATCTTCTCCAAACTCTACTCGTTTACTTTCTTGCACTTGCATGTCATTTACTTTCTGCTGCCTATACTCTAGATATGCATGTGTAGATTGTATTGCTTGCCACTTAACTTGTGCTAAAATCTGCCTAAACTTCAAGGAAACTAAAAATTGCACCTTTTGCCTTGTTAGTGTCTATTCAATCCCCCCTCTAGACCTATCTTCTCGATCCTACAATGGGCTTCCGTGACATGCATGCTTTTAACCAAGCACTTTTCTTAAAGCAGGCTTGGCGGCTTCTGGATACCCCGGATAGCTTATGTGCACGCTTACTAGTGCAAAATATTATCCAAATGGCAATCTCCTTGATGCGGTTTTCTCTGGAAATTATTCAGCTGTCTGGAAGGGAATTGAATATGTGTCTTGAACTTGTTAAGAAAGGTATTATATGGCGTGTGGGTAATGGTACCTCGATTAGAGCTTGGAGGGACCCATTGGATCCCTCGAGGACCTTCTCTACGTCCGGTGTCTCCCAAGCGGCATTGCCGTTTTCACCGAGTTATAGATTTTTTAGATGAGCATGTGATAACCCACAAGGTAGGGTATCGATTATAGCCTTTTTGATAAGTAAGAGTGTCAAACCCAATGAGGAGCTAAAGGTAGAATTCGTATTCTCTAAGGTTCTATCAACCACTGATACAACCGTATGCACACCAAACGTTTGCTTTACATAGAAACAAGAAATAAATCTACTTTGCGGGTATGAAAAGATAGCTTTGTAAGATAATAAATAACGTAAAAATAGAAGTTATTTTCTGATTTGTAAAATAACAATGCAGTAAATAATTGTCCCTAGGCAACTGGATATGAAAAGATAGTGATAATCGCAGTTTTTTATGCGGAAGAGGTCTACGTTAACATGAAGCAAAATCCATTGACTACGAGTACTTATGATTGGAACTCTAGCAAGCATCCAAAAATACTAAAGATTCATTAAGGAAAAACCCAACCATAGCATTAATATCTAAGGTACCCTTTAATCCCATATGCAACAACTCATGAATTGGGGTTTTGGTTTCAGTCACTCCAGCAACCCATCATAAGCAAATCAATCACATATTTCAACACCCTACAGCGAGAATCCCACACGTGTGCACAAATGGTGGGCACCATACGACAGTATCATAATGACATACAACTCAAATCAACCATAGCATATCATAATTAACCCATAGGACAAAAAGAATTTACTCAAACATAATAAAGATGCAACACATCATTGGATAATAATATATAGCATCAAACACCATGTTAAACTAGAGATTACAGCGGGTTGAGGGAGAGTAATCCGCTGCATAGAGAGGGAGAAAGATGTTGATGACAACGGCGAAGTTGATGGAGACGATCATCGTGACGATGATTCCCTCGGCGGCGCTCCGGCGCCAACGGGAGAGAGGGGGAGAGAGGTCCCCTCCTTTTTCTTATTCCTTGGCCTTCTCCCTAGATGGGAGAAGGTTTCATCCTTTGGTCCTTGGCCTCCATGGCTCCCGGGGGCGAGAGCCCCTTCGAGATTGGATCTCTCTTCTTTGTTTCTATCTGTTTCGGTACTGTTTCTGAGGCCGAGCACCGTTTTTTAAATATCCGGAGATCCGTAACTCTAATCGGGCTAAAATTTCAAGAGGATTTTTCTCTCCATAAAATTAGCTTTCTTGCGGCCAAAGTAGAGTCCCACCCGACCTTCATAACCCCCACACGGGACCCTAGCACGGGTGGGGCCTAGCCAAGCCCCAAGGCAGTGTACCGCCCTCGTGCACCGCCTTGCGATGATTCCTTCGCCCAAAAATCCGATATTTTTCATAAAAATATAACAAAAAAATCCAGGTCATTCTGGCTCCGTGAAATTTTCACCTAACCCCCACCCCAAAAAAAAACAATAGAAAATAGGAACTGACCTATGGCACTGGATTAATAGGGTAGTCCAAATAAGATAATATAAATTGTTCCCAAAAGTATGTAAAAGTGGCATGAAAATAGCATGAAACAATAAGAAATTAGAGATACATTTGAGACGTATCAGCATGGTGCCTGGAACACCCAACGCTTCAATGAGTTCTACTTTGGCACAAGATTAATACGTTAGTCCAAATAAAAATAATATAAATTTTTGTCAAAAGTATGTAAAAGTGTCATGATAATAGAATGAAACAATAAAAAAAATTATACATACGTTTGAGACGTATCAACATGGTTCCTGGAACACCCAACACCTCAGTGAGTTCTTCTGGGATATGGATGTTCGGGAGATTTTGAAGATTCGTGCATCACTGATACGTCTCCAACGTATCTATAATTTTTTATTGTTCTATGCTATTATAGTATCAATCTTGGATGTTTTATATGCAATTATATGCCATTATATATCATTTTTTGGGACTAACCTATTAACCCAGTGCCCAGTGCCAGTTGCTGTTTTCTGCTTGTTTTTGCCTTTTCAGGAAATCAATATCAAAAAGTGTCCAAACGAGAAAAAAACTTTGGATTAATTTTTTCTGGACCAGAAGAGACCCACGAAGCTTCGGGAGAAGACCAGAAGAGCCACGAGGAGGCGACAAGCCTGGAGGACATGCCCAGGGGGGTAGGGCGCGCCTCCCAGTCTTGTGGGCACCTCTTGACCTAATTCCAGCGCTATAAATTCCCAAATATTCCAAAACCAACAGAGAGACAGAAGAGAAAACCTTTCCGCCGCCGCAAGCCTCTGTTCTTCCGCGATCCCATCTGGAGGCCTTTTCCGGTACTCTGCCGGAGGGGGAATTGATCACGGAGGGCTTCTTCATCAACCTTGCTACCCTTTTGATGATGTGTGAGTAGTTTACCACAGACCTACGGGTCCATAGCTAGTAGCTAGATGGCTTCTTCTCTCTCTTTGATCTTCAATACCATGTTCTCCTCGATGTTCTTGGAGTTCTATCCGATGTAATCTTCTTTTGCGGTGTGTTTGTTGGGATCCGATGAATTGTGAGTTTATGATCAGATTATTCATGAGAAATATTTGAGTCTTCTCTGAACTCTTTTATGCATGATTATTATACCTTTGTATTTCTCTCCGATCTATTGATTTGGTTTGGCCTACTAGATTGTTTTATCTTGCAATGGGAGAGGTGTTGTGTGATGGGTTCAATCTTGTAGCGCTCAATCCCAGTGATAGAAGGGGACATGACACGTATTTGTATTGTTGCCATTAAGGATAAAAAGATGGGGTTTAATCATATTGCTTGAGTTTACTTTGTCTACATCATGTCATCTTGCTTAAGGCGTTACTTTGTTTCATACTTAATACCCTAGATGCATGCTGGATAGCGGTCGATGGGTGGAGTAATAGTAGTAGATGCAGGCAGGAGTCGGTATACTTGTCTCAGACGTGATGCCTATATACATGATCATTGCCATGAATCCGTCATAATTATTTGCTTTTTTATCAATTGCCAAACAGTAATTTGTTCACCCACCGTATGCTATGTGTTTGAGAGAGAAGCCTCTAGTGAAAACTATGGCCCCCGGGTCTACTTTATCATGTATAAAAACCTAAAAATACCTTGCTGCAATTTATTTACTTTTATTTTAATTAGTATTTTAGTTTATCTATTTACCTCTAGAAGATTTAATCCTTGCAAATAACCGCTAAGAGGATTGACAACCCTCTTATTTGCGTTGGGTGCAAGTGTTTACTCTTGTGTGTGGAGGTGCGTTTAACAGAATTTTGCTTGGTTCTCCTACTAGATCGATAACCTTGGTTCTTAACTGAGGGAAATAATTATCTCTACTATACTGCATCATCCTCTCCTCTTCGGGGAAATGCCAACGCAGACTACAAGTAGCAATCACCTAGCGCAATGACTTTCTTCCTGGTATCCAGATAGGCACGGTCGTTTTTCGGTCAAGAGTGCTTATAGACTTTTGCTATGGCAGACCATGAGGAGGCGTTTGCAAGGGGCGTCCAGCTCCAATCTTACCGGGGAGTGATCCCTGTCGAGCTGCATCTGGCATGCACAAGTTCTAAGGAAGATGCAGGTCATGGTCTGGTAGAAGGCGTCGGGTGCACTGGCTACAACGACATACAAGGTCTCACGCCAATTATCCTCACGCGCACATGTGGCCTATGTGGGAAGGAGAATGAAACCTCATTTCACGTGCTGATTACATGCGACCATGCGTGGAGTTTATGGCTGCACATGTGCCAGGTATGGGACCTTCCAGGTGATGAGCTGCTGGTTGACAATGGTAAAGAGTGGATTCTAGACGATGCTACAACAATGCCCTGATTCCATGTGAAATAATATCAGGCTTATATGGCAGTTTGGCACCTTTGTAATGAACTGGTGCATAATAAGGAGGTGCCACCTGTTGAAACAACAGTGGAGTTCTTGGACAACTATTGGAAGTCGACATGCTCGCAAGTATTCTGTTGATGAGGTTTTAAAAGGTAAAGTGCTCGCTGAAGAAGAATGGTCATTATTTCATGTGAAACCGCCAGCGACTGTTCTCCCATGGCCTCCACCACAGATGGACCATGCTTTCTGTTGATGGTTCTTTCTCCATTGAGGATAGTTCAGCGACGTTTGGTATGATCATGCATAGACATGATGGGTCGGTTATATTTGAACCTATCGTTTCATCTTCGATTGTAACGATGCCCTCGAAGGTGAGATCTATGCTTTAGTGCAAGGTATGGCACTTGCTGACGGTGTCCTGGACTAGGGGGTCCCAACCTAGTTGGCCCATAGTCCTCGGGATGGGCCCGAAGGCCCTCATCCTCATCCAGATGGACTACGGGAGCCACAACGTGATCAAGATTACATCTGCCGAAGACTTGGAGTATACCACAAGACATCTCCTGCCACCTCCATACGCATCCCTGGATACCGCCTATGTAACCCTAGATGCCCTACCTGGCGTGTATATAAGCCAGAGGGTTTAACCTGTAGAGGACACGGAATCACAATTACCATCCACCTAGCCCTAGGGTTAGACTTCTCCCTATGATCTCGAGGTAGATCAAGCTTGTATTCGATACTCCATCATCAATATAATCAAAGCAGGACATAGGGTATTACCTCTTCGAGATGGCCCGAGCCTGGGTAAACACCGTCTCCTTTGTTCCTGTTACCATTGATCTGAGATCCATAGCTCGGGACCCCCTACCCCGAGGTCAGCCGGTTTTTACACCGACACTGGTGCTTTCATTGAGAGTTCCGCTGTGAGATCAGCAAAGGATCGATGGCTCACCTACAGATCAACTGCGGCTCCGGCTACGGGGACATCTTTGTCCCTGGCCAGTTATTCGTTTTTGGCAGCATGGTCTTTTGCGCTGACTCTTCGGGCCATCTAGCTCCTCTAGAGAACTATGCTCCGGATCACGTCGTAACTTTCGGAAGCTTGGAGTACACTGCGGATTCCTGCGGAGAGCTCGTCCTTACCGGTTGGACGCCGGGCCGGATTGAGGTCTTATGAGACGTCGGCGGCTCGGCCCCGGAACCGATCTACTTCGAGGATGTCGGGTCAAGCCCCTTGCCCCCACAGGGCCCTGCGGAGGAATCGACTACCTCCACCTCGGACAGCCTCGTCCTGGCATCAAGCCACGACGCTGCCTCGGATACTACGTCGGATTTAGAGCCAGCTTGGGTGTCAGATCCGGAATCAACCCCAGCCCTGCACGAGGTCAATGACGCCTCAGGCGATTCACCAGTCGTGCTTCAAGTTAGCCCGGCTTATAGCCAGGCCATGGATCCCGAGGAGCTATCTCACCTAAACGAGATGCTTGATCGCATCCAGAGCTTATCAATCTCAAACAGCCAGACTTCGGTCTATGATAAGATCGGACTTAAAGCCGACGATCAGGAAATTTATATCCCACCCACCACCCATCTAGTCGCAACAGTCGATGACTTAACCAACGTATTCGACTACGATGAAGCCACCGACATGGATGAAAATGTTGACGGCCCTGCAGAAACCACCAAGCCATCGGTCAACACTGGCAAGTGGACTGCAACCTCCACCTACGACATATACATGGTGGATACTCCGAAACCCCCATCAAGACATCGGCGAAGGAGCGGGAGAGGCGCCAACGGGGACCCCAGCGGGCACGACGCCACTGCCACCAACACCGGCGCGGTGGCAGACGACGCCGATGACCTGGGAGAGGATTTTCAAGCCTCCCCAGGGCAGCCACATAGCCCCACGGGAATCCCCGAGGACGAGGACCCCGTTGACCTCTTTGAAGGGGCTGATGACAATTACTTACCTTAGTCCGAAGAAGATGAGAGCCTGGGCACCGAGGACTTTATAGTCCCCGAAGACCCCTTTGAGCAGGAACGGTTCCGACGACGCCTCGTGGCCACCACCCAAAGCATGAAACGGAAGCAGCAGCAACTGCAAGCCAATCAAGACGCGCTGAATGATAAGTGGATCGAGATACTCTCGGCCGAGCAAGACCTCGAGGAACGGCTCCGTAGTGCGCCCAAATCTTACCTGCGCAGGCATTTGCTGCCCGAATTTGACGAAGAATTGACCGGCGACGTGCTCTTAACACGCGGACGGGCAGACGAACCTGACCGCCCCCCTAGAGGGTGCGACAGGCCAGTACGGGAAAATTTACACACCCAAACTATGACACGCCGTTACGGCAAGGACCCCATCAACTACCCCGAGCCATACGACGCAAGACGCTGGATAGAGGCGAACCGGGCACCTTCTCGGTCCATCTACAGATCAAGAGGACGCGCACCGGCCGGGCTCGACGGCTACGATGCCTGGATGGACAGGAACGGCCAAGCTCGAGAGCAAGCTTATACGCGGATATCTCCCGACGTCCGACGCGAGTCTTCTCGGTTCTGAGGTCCCGCTCACCCGATCTGTTTTACAGATAGGGTAATGGAACACCAGTTCCCTGACGGGTTTAAATCCATCAACATCGAGTCGTACGATGGTACCACCGACCCATCGGTGTGGATCAAAGATTTCCTTCTCCACATCCACATGGCACATGGAGACGACCTCCACACTATCAAATATCTGCCGCTCAAACTAAAGGGGTCGGCGAGGCATTGGCTGAATAGCCTGCCTCCTCATTCCATTGGAAGCTGGGAAGCACTCGAGGATGCCTTCAGGGCTAACTTCCAGGGCACATACGTCTGACCTCCAGATGCCGATGACCTCACCCACATCATTCAACAGCCCGGCGAGTCGGCAAGGAAGTTCTGGAACACGTTCTTAACTAAAAAGAACCAAATTATGGACTGCCCCGATGCCGAGGCTATCGCCGCTTTCCGGCATAGCATCCGAGACGAGTGGCTCGCACGCTAGCTCGGGCAAGACAAGCCGAGGACCATGGTGGCCCTCACCTCGCTCATGACCCGCTTTTGCGCGAGAGAGGATAGTTGGCTGGCCCGCAGTACTCATAACGACGAAGCAGGCACTTTGGAAGCTCGCAACGCCAATGGCAAGCCCAGGCGCAGTAAAAATAAGCGCAGGCATAAAAATGGCGGGAGCGACACAGAGGATGTTGCAGTAAACGCGGGGTTCAACGGACCTAGATCCGGTCAGAAAAGGAGGCCCTTTAAAGGGAGCAAAGACAGACCCAACCAGCTTGATAAGATCCTCGATAGGCCATGTCAAATCCATGGCACCTCGGACAAGCTAGCAAACCACACCAACCGGAACTGCTGGGTCTTCAAGTAGGCCGGAAAGATAGCGACGGAGGGCCAAAGTAAAACCCAACCTCGCAGTGAGGACGAGGATGAACCTCGTCGATCCAACAATGGAAACCAAAAATAGTTCCCTCCCGAGGTGAAGGACGTAAACATAATTTACGTTGCCCACATCCCTAAAAAGGAGAGGAAACGAGCACTTCGAGACATTTACGCCCTAGAGCCTATCGCCCCGAAGTTTAATCCGTGGTCGGCTTACCCGATCACATTCGACAAGCATGATCACCCAACCAGCATCCGACATGGCGGATCGTTGGCTCTAGTCTTGGATCCGATCTTTGATGGATTCCATCTGACGCGCGTCCTAATGGACGGGGGTAGCAGCCTCAATTTAATCTATGCGGATACGATCAGAAAAATGGGCATAGACTCCTCCAGGATCAAGTCCAGCCCCACCACCTTCAAAGGTGTCATACCAGGCGTCGAGGCTCGTTGCACGGGAACAGTAATGCTGGAAGTAGTCTTCGGTTCACCCGAGAACTTCCGGAGCGAAGAGTTAATCTTCGATATAGTCCCTTTTCGGAGCGGATACCACGCGCTGCTCGGGCGCACCGCATTCGCCCACTTTAACGCAGTCCCGCATTATGCATACTTAAAGATGAAAATGCCAGGACCAAATGGTGTTATTAGAGTCAATGGTAACACCGAACGCTCCCTCCGAACAGAGGAACAGACCACGGCTTTCGCAGCCGAGGTACAGACAACTAAGGAGGCAGCTCGTCACAAGCCCAGCTTGGTCAGGCCACACGAGCCGACCTTGGTCAGGCCACGATTCCCCCCAAATAGGGGCATGGGCTCCTCGCTCGCCTCCCCTTGGAAGGGCATTACGTCCCCAGGGTGCACAACTTTGCACTAAAAATTCCATGGGCGGCCGAGGAGCCGAAACAAATGATGCGTCGTTATCAGCTTGACTGAACAGCAACGCACTTCGGACTTGCATACCAACAGGGCTCTATAAAAGGCCCATGCAGAAGTAGCATGTCCACATGGCTTCAACCATCCAAGTGGCAGTCGCACACCTCTTTAAAGGACTCGACCGACGAAAGCATCAAGCAAACGAACGGCCGAGGTCGCGGACAGCCCATACATACTTTGCTCTCAATGAAGACAAGCTGGTCAACAGCACAGAGATGCAGACGTGTGACAGCTACGGGCTTGGGCGAATAAACCCATCAACATGTCTGCCCTGTTCTTACTCCTTTACTTTTACTTTTTCCCGTTGTATCTTCTACAAGTTTCTTTTATCAAAGCTCGGCATGTACGGCTTGACCACATGAGATAAACAAAATGCACCCATCGAGGCTATTGCACGTTTCCTTATGTTTACTGCGGTTGAGCCAAAAGCATACAATTGTTATTTAAAATTACCATGGGCTTCACTTTTAAATCTCACGCTCCCCCCCTACAAGTCCGAAGTGCCTATTCGGCGTCTTGGATGTCGCATTATATGAATCAGTTTCGAACCTCGATTTTGGTCAATAGTTGGGTTGCCCGGCTCCTGTGCTTACCCCTTACGTTTCCGATCTATTCGACTAAGGGCGTAAAGGTAGAACCACTGCGATTGCGCTGCGAACTTGAATGGCAAAGCGCCTCAGTGGATGAAGCCGAAAAGTGACTGTCCTGGTAAGCGCAAACTGGTCGGCCATCTGAAGACAGTGTCCAACAATGTACCATTAGAGGCTACCCGTGTTAAACGAAGGGCTTTTTATTAAATCAACCGAAGTGGTTAGCGGCATAGACCTCGGCTATACAGCCGAACCACTTCATGGACCGGGGGCTCATCATCAGCCCCCACAGTCAAGCTCCTATGACTAGGTGAAAGTTATAAAACCACTATAGTCTGATTGCCTTGTTTTCGCGAGCATGGACCGCCTTCGGGAACCGAGACATCGGCTAAGGGTCATGACTGCCGCGGAAACACCCGATGTACATTGTACAAAGGGGTCGAAGCCGACGACTGGTCACTTTCAGTTGAACACGGTCACACGGGAGTCAAAAATTAAAAACACACAATCACATGTCAAAAAATAAAGCCGCATTCATTGCAAAATAAAAGATAGTTTTTTACATTCAAACTACACTACGGCATACCAAAGTACTACCTAAAAATACAAATTGTCCTTGGGACACTCGGCCTCAGTGATCCGGGCTCCTTCCATCACCTTGCCCAGATACTACTCCACAGTCCGGGCCTTCCCTTCTGGGGGTCCGGCGGCCATGACCGCCGCCTCAACACGCGGGTAGTGCGTATTCACGCGGGCATACGCCCGTTGAGCACCCTCTAGGCACGCCGAACGCTTCCAGCGCACCAATTGGGGGGCGGCCTCCCGCAGACGAGCAAAAAACCCAAAGAAGCTGGTCGGCAGGGCCTCCGCGGGCCAAAGATTGGTGCAGAGGTCTTGAAGCATCGGCTTCGCCATGCGCAGGAGCTTCATCAACTGCTTCATCTGATTGTTTAGCAGTTCCGGATGCGAGGGAGCCTGGAATTCCAGCCAGAACGCCCTCTCCGTAGCATGGCCCTCCTGCGCGCCGTAGTAGCGGCCTGCATCCGCCGCGCTTCTCGGAAGATCCGCGAAGGCCTCTGCGGATCGCCACAGCTGGGTGAGCTCAACGAATCCCTTGCGGCCGAAAACACACTGAAGCAAAAATGGCTTACCGGCAGCGATCTGCTTCACTTGCTGAAGCACCTCGCGGTCTCCACAGGCCTGGGTTTGGACCTCGGCGTGCGCCTGGCGTAGCTTCTCGAGCTCGGTGCTCGTCACCTTCTCCTTCTCCTGAAGGATGCCGCGCTCTTGATAAACGCCCTTCAGGGTCTCCTCCACCTCCAAGACCCGTGCCTGGTCCTTGCCCCTGTCCACCTTCTCGGCAGCCAACTCCTCTTCGGCCTTCGTGGCCGCAGTTTTCTGCTGCTCGGCCTCTTGCCGAGCTTTTGCCAGCTCGGCCTTAAGTGTCTCAAGCTCCGCCGTAGCAGCTGTCATGCAAAATAGCTCGGCGTCAGAATTAATTATTTTAAGAATATTTCTCGAAGTAAAATCGGCACTCTCAAAAACTTCTTGAAGTTTACCTTGAGACAGCTCGATCTGCCTTTTCATCAGATCGAGGTCCTCCTCAGACCTCTGCAGTTTCCTGTTTATCTCCGCCACCTCCTTGGAGGCGGAGTTCGGAGCCGAGGTCGACACCTGAAAACATACACCCACACCTTAGTCCCTGTTTTTTGACTTACATCCTCTGGTCATTCCTTTTTGAAGAATGGCCAGAGTCTTGGGGGCTACTGGATTAGCACCTAAAACATACTCAAACATCGACCCCAAGGCAGGTTTTTCAAAACCAGCCTTGGGCTCGGGGGCTACTGGCTGGATACGCTCTTACAAACGACATGCGAGGCAACGTGTCTTCGGACAAAGGCCCGCTACTACAAGCAATCGTAAACTCAAAAATTATTCATAATGACAACACAAAAAAGCGTACCTCGAAGCTTCGGACGAGGCCCTTGAAGACCTCGCGCATTCCGGCCTCCGCAGACCGGAAGCCTTGTAGCGCCGTGCCGATCAAGGTACGGTGCTCTTCTGCGATGGAGGAGCCCGTTAAAGCCGCCTCCATCTCCTCAGGCCACCCCGCGCTAACCTGCCCCGTGGCGGGAGGTGGGGGTGGAGAAACCTCTGAACCCACCCCCGAGGTGCTGGGAAAGAGGGTCTCCGGCTGCGGCGCAAGCGCCGGAGACTGTTCGGGCTGGGCCGATGCCTGGCCCAACCCTTCCTTGGGGGCCTCAGGGATTGGGTCCCCTTGGCCTGGTGCGGCTGAGGTGTCAACCTTGGCCATGACAACCGGTACCCCGGCCCCCGATGTGTCGACTGGAGGGGCCGGACCGGATGACGCCTCCCCTAGCCCCTCGAAAGCCGAGGGAGTCTTGGCGGGCTCCAGCTCACTGCTGTCCGATGGGGGCAGATCACCCGAAGTATCGCCGCTGAGGCGAGTCCCGGGCGGGCTGGCAAAAATTCTCTTATGAGTTTCATGAGAGGAACGGGCTTTCGAAGTCCAAACTGAGTGGTAATTGCATACCTTTGGGGAGCCGGTTTTTCCCTCCCTAGCGCGAGGAGGTCATCGTCCGAATCGCCGGGGAAGCTGGGCTTCTCCGGTAGGACTGGATCGGTGGAGGCCTTGCGCAGCCTCTTAGGGCCTTTCGGCCTCGCCTCCTCTCTTCGGCGCCCTCGGACACCGCCCTCTTCCCTTTAGGGGAAGATTTCTCTTCCCCCTCGTTTCCCTCCTCGTCTTCGTGGGTGGAGGAGGCGTGGGTCTCTTCGGACTGGGTAACCGAGGTCTCCCGAGCTCAGAGACCCGCTTTGCCCCTCGGAGGTTTGGACTCCTTGGGGATCACCATGTAGCTCCTTGGTTAAGAGGGCCACGAGCTGGGGAGTCCTCTCCCCCTCGGGCTGCGGCACCGGGCACAGCATCTACTGTGCCTTGGGGATCCACTTCTATAAATATTTGATTGGTCAGCCAAAATTTGTGAGGGACCAAGAAACACAGAGTGTAGAACTAAGTATTGAAGTTTACCTCGGGGGCGTCGTGGGCGGCTTCAAAGCCGAAGTCACTCCCAGCCTCGGGGAAACCATCCTTGGACGGCTTGAACAGCAGCTTCCACATCCCAGCAAGGGTGGAGCGGAAGAAGTGGTGGACGGGCACCACGTCCTCGGGCTTGTACGCCCACATCGGGGTAGTCCAAGACTGAAGCGGCAGGACGCGGCGGTGGAGCATGACGTTCACCACGTCCGCCAGCTTGATGTCCCTCTGGTTTATCCAGAATTTGATCTTCTGGATCAACACCTTCACCTCCGCTGGGTTCCCCCAGTCCATGCCCTTCCTCTTCCAGGACACGAGCTTCTTCGAAGGACCAGCCGAGAACTTGACCTCGGCCTGGCCAGCAGCGAGCAGCTCGATGATGTAAAACCACTCGCGCTGCCACTCCTTGACGGTCTTTATGAAGGTGCCCTTGAACCAGACTGCCCTCTGGCTCTTGCTGATCATCGCACCCCCGCACTCAGAGAGCTCGGAGTCACTGGATCTCGGCTTGACACCGAAAATCTTCAGCCACAGCCCGAAGTGTGGCTCGATGCGGAGGAAGGCCTCGTAGACCGTGATGAAGGAGGCGAGGTGGAGGATGGAGTTAGGGGCTAGATGGTGAAAATCTAGCCTGTAGCAGAACATGATCCCGCGCACGAAAGGGTGGAGTGGGAACCCCAGACCTCTGATGAGGTGGGGGACAAAGACGACCCTCTCCCCAGCCTCAGGAGTGGGTATGCGCTGCTTCGGAGTCGGCACGCGAGTACGGACCTCCGCGGGGATGTATCGCCCGCTGTGCAACTCCAAAATGGTGCCCTCCATCACGGAGGAGCTGCTCCAGTGCCCCTTGAGGTTGGGCTCCGCCATTGTTGAGGAGAAAGGCGCTGAGGAAATGGGAAGAGCTTGGGATTGGATCTGGGTGACAGAGCTTGAGAGGCGGTAGGCAGGAAAGGAAGGGAGCGTGTTCTCTCTGCTGCTACCTGCTACTTGTAGTCTGCGTTGGTATTTCCCTGAAGAGGAGAGGATGATGCAGTACAGTAGAGATAAGTATTTCCGTCAGTTAAGAGCCACGGTTATCAATCAAGTAGGAGAACCAAGCAAAATTCCGTTAAGCGCACCTGCACACGCAAGAGCAAACACTTGCACCCAACGCAAATAAGAGGGTTGTCAATCCTCTTAGCGGTTATTTGCAAGGATTAAATATTATAGAGATAAATAGATAAACTAGAATACTAATTAAAATAAAAGTAAATAAATTGCAGCAAGGTATTTTTAGGATTTTTATATGATAAAGTAGACCCGGGGGCCATAGTTTTCACTAGAGGCTTCTCTCTCGAACACATAGCATACGGTAGGTAAACAAATTACTGTTGGGCAATTGATAGAAAAGCAAATAATTATGACGGATTCATGGTAATGATCATGTATATAGGCATCACGTCCGAGACAAGTAGACCGACTCCTGCCTGCATCTACTACTATTACTCCACCCATGGACCGCTATCCAGCATGCATCTAGGGTATTAAGTATGAAACAGAGTAACGCCTTAAGCAAGATGACATGAGGTAGACAAAGTAAACTCAAGCAATATGATTAAACCCCATCCTTTTATCCTTAATGGCAAAAATACAAATATGTGTCATGTCCCCTTCTATCACTGGGATTGAGCACCGCAAGATTGAACCCATCACAAAGCACCTCTCCCATTGCAAGATAAATCAATCTAGTAGGCCAAACCAAATCAATAGATCGGAGAGAAATACAAAGCTATAATAATCATGCATAAAAGAGTTCAGAGAAGACTCAAATATTTCTCATGAATAATCTGATCATAAACTCACAATTCATCGGATCCCAACAAACACACCGCAAAAGAAGATTACATCGGATAGAACTCCAAGAACATCGAGGAGAACATGGTATTGAAGATCAAAGAGAGAGAAGAAGCCATCCAGCTACTAGCTATGGACCCGTAGGTCTGTGGTAAACTACTCACATATCATCGGAAGGGCAGCAAGGTTGATGAAGAAACCCTCCGTGATCGATTCCCCCTCCGGCAGAGTACGGGAAAAGGCCTCCAGATGGGATCGCGAAAGAACAGAGGCTTGCGGCGGCGGAAAGGTTTTCTCTTCTGTCTCTCTGGTATATTGGGAATATTTTAGAATTTATAGCGCTGGAATTAGGTCAGGAGGGGCAACGAGGGGCCCACAAGCCTGGGGGGCGCGCCCTCCAGGCTTGTCGCCTCCTCGTGGCTCTTCTGGTCATCTCCCGAAGCTTCGTGGGTCTCTTCTGGTTCAGAAAAAATTAATCCAAAGTTTTTTTCTCGTTTGGACACTTTTTGATAATGATTTTCTGAAAAGGCAAAAACAAGCAAAATTACAGCAACTGGCACTGGGCACTGGGTTAATAGGTTAGTCCCAAAAAATGATATATAATGGCATATAATTGCATATAAAACATCCAAGATTGATACTATAATAGCATAGAACAATAAAAAATTATAGATACATTGGAGACGTATCAAGCATCCCCAAGCTTAATTCCTACTCGTCCTCGAGTAGGTAAATGATAAAAATAGAATTTTTGATGTGGAATGCTACCTATCATGTTTCATCATGTAATCTCTCTCTTACGGTATGAATAATAAGATCCGAATAATTCAAAGCAATAGTCTATAATTTGGTATAAAGACATCAATACTCATGCATACTAATAAACAATCATGTCTATCAAAATAAAAATGCTAAAGAACGTTATCCCTACAAAATCATATAATCTTGTCATGCTACATCTTCTTAACACAAAATATTTATCATGAACAACCCCGGTTTTAGCCAAGCAATTGGTTCATACTTTTTAACGCGCTTCAACTTTTTCAACCCCCACGCAATACATAAGCGCAAGCCATGGATATAGCACTATGGGTGGAATAGAGTGTGGTGGTAGAGATCAATAAGGGGAAGTCAAAAATAAGAAGATAGGCTCACATCAACGAGGCTAATCAACGGGCTATGGAGATGCCCATCAATTGATGTCAATGCGAGGAGTAGGGATTGCCATGCAACGGATGCACTAAGAGCTATAAGTGTATGAAAGCTCAACATGAAAACTAAGTGAGTGTGCATCCAACTTGCTTGCTCATGAAGACCTCGGGCATTTGAGGAAGCCCATCATCAGAATATACAAGCCAAGTTCTATACTGAAAAATTCCCACTAGTATATGAAAGTGACAAAATAGGAGACTCTCTATATAAAAAACATGGTGCTACTCTGAAGCACAAGTGTGGAAAAAGGATAGTAACATTGCCCCTTCTCTCTTTTTCTCTTATTTTTTTTCATGGCTCATTTTGGCCTCTTTTTTCTTTTTTTCTCTTTTTTTTTCTACCAGAGTCTCATCCCGACTTGTGGGGGAATCATGGTATCCATCATCCTTTCCTCACTGGGACAATGCTCTAATAATGATGATCATCACACTTTTATTTACTTACAACTCAATATTACAACTCGATACTAGAACAAAAATATGACTCTATATGAATGTCTTTGGCAGTGTACCAGGATGTGCAGTGATGCTAGCGTAACATGTGTAAAAAAATGATGAACGGTGGCTGAGCCACGAATACTATGTCAGCTATGTGATCATGCAAAGCAATATGACAATGACGATGTGTGTCATAAAAAACGGAACGGTGGAAGTTGCATGGCAATATATCTCGGAATGGCTACGGAAATGCCATGATAGGTAGGTATGGTGGCTGTTTTGAGGAAGATATAAAAAGGCTTATGTGTGATAAAGCGTATCATATCACGGGGTTTGGATGCACCGACGAAGTTTGCACCAACTCTCGATGTGAGAAAGGGCAATGCACGGTACCGAAGAGGCTAGCAAATTGCGGAAGGGTGAGAGTGCGTATAATCCATGGACTCACATTAGTCATAAAGAACTCACATACTTATTGAGAAAGTTTATTAGCCCTCAAAGCGAAGTACTACTACGCATGCCCCTAGGGGGAAGGTTGGTAGGAGTTAACCATCGCGCGCCCCCGACCGCCACACGAAGGAAGACAATCAATAATAAATCATGCTCCAACTTCTCAGCATAACGACAGATCATACGTGCATGCTTCGGGAATCACAAACCTTAACACCAATATTCTTACTAAACCACAATTATCTACTAATATCTCCCACATATTACCATCTTAATATCGCAAAACTATTGCGAGGAATCAAACTTATCATATTCAGTGATCTACATGAAAGTTTTTATTATATCCCTCTTGAATACCTATCATATCAGGACCAAATTCATAACCCATGCACATTACCATTGCTATTCATTAGACTCTCAAAAAGATATAAGTGAAGCATGAGAGTGCAACTATTTCTTTAAAATATAACCACCGCCGTGCTATAAAAGATATAAGTGAAGCACTAGAGCAACTGCCTAGCTCAAAAGATATAAGTGAAGCACATAGAGTATTCTAACAAATCACGAATAATGTGTGTCCCTCTCAAAAAGGTGTGTTCAGCAAATATGATTGTGACAAACTAAAAAGAAAACAAACTATATCACAAGACGCTCCAAGTAAAATACATATCATGTGATGAATAAAAATATAGCTCCAAGCGAGTTACCGATAGATTGTAGACAAAAGAGGGGATGCCTTCCGGGGCATCCCCAAGCTTAGACACTTGAGTCTTCCTTGAATATTACCTTGGGGTGCCTTGGGAATCCCCAAGCTTAGGTTCTTGCTGCTCCTTATTCCTTTATCCATCGTAGTCTCACCCAAAACTTGAAAACTTCAGCACACAAAACTCAACAGAAACCTCATGAGATCCGTTAGTATAACAAACAAATCTTAAACTTTAGGTACTGTTGTAAATTGATTCATATTTAATATTGGCATAATGCTACCGTACTCCAACTTCTCCATGACTCATACCCCCCGATACGATCCATAGATTCATCAAACTAAGCAAACTATGCAACAAAAACAGAATCTGTCTAAAACAGAACAGTTTGTAAAGATCTGAATTAACGTCATACTTCACTAACTCCAAAAATTCTGAAAAATTAGGACAATGTGGGAAATTCATATATTAATATTGTGTAAAAAATTCAGAAGGTTCTGACATTCCAGAAAAAAACCAAAATTCCAGTACTGGATGCAAAAGTTTCTGTTTTCAAACAGCATCAATTATACTATCATCAACATCATCCCAAAGGCATTACTTGGCACAAACACTAACTAAAACATAAAAACACAATCATAACAGAGGATATAATTGTGTAAACACTCAAGAACAGAAGGTAAAAGCAAAAATTTATTTTATTCATTGGGTTGCCTCCCAACAAGCGCTATTGTTTTATGCCCCTAGCTAGGCATAATGCATAGTTTCAAGTGTTGTCATCCTTCATCCCCAAGTCCTTTTTGATTAAATCTTCCAAAACTTTTCTCATTAATTCTCTACTCTCATGATCTTCTTTTCTTGTGGGTGAGCTTAGGTAATTGAAGGGGCTTTGATTAGTAATTTAAACATTCATAACTTCAAACTCAGGATCATCACCATAAACGTCCTCATATAGAACATGTATCTCATCATCAATAGGATCTCTAGCCATACCCTCAAATCATTCTTCACTAAATCCCTCATCAATTCCTTTAGTAACCCACTCAAATTTATCACAAGCATGGTGGTACATAGTTTTAATTATTTCGGCGTATGGAACTCTCCTTCTAATATTTTTACCATAAGCAAAGTAATCTTTAGATTCCAACCTACGAATAGTATTTTTATCATGAAGAATCTCCTCTATAGGAGGATGCTCAAAATTAATTTTGTAAAAGGAAAAAATATCCCTAGCTTCTCGGATGATATAATCAAATTCATGCATAAGGATTATAGTGGCAATTTTCTTAGCCCTAGGATCATGGATGTTGGGAAGTTCATAAAATATATTTTGTTAGGCGGGGTGGATATGTAAAAAATTTCTTTCTAATTTAACCACAAGCATGGCAATGGCATCCACATAACAATTTGTTTTATCAAGAATAGATCCACTAATTATTGGTATAACTCCCGCGCAATTAAAGAATTCCTGAATAATGTTTTTCCCAATAATATTACCACTTTCCACATGATAAACTTTAGTCTTAAAATTAGTGGGGGGCTTAGTCTCCGGAGGGTCATGATTAAGATCAAAAGAGTGTGTTTTCTCCCCAAGAGATTCACTACCACTATCCTCGCTAGCACTTTCAACCACAACTTTCTCAAATTCAGACATAATAACAATTTCAAGCAAAGCAAGCAAACTAGCAAACAAGCAAATAAAAATATTTTTGTGTTTTTGTAAAAAAAAAAAATAGAAGTGGGGGAGATGAAAACGAGAGGCAAATGCAAATAAAAGGCAAATAAAGTAAATGCAAGTGGATGATTGTTTGTGCGGAGGTACTTGGTAATTTTGATGATGTTTCCCCGGCAACGACGCCAGAAATTCTTGCTGCTACTTGTAGTCTGCGTTGGTATTTCCCCGAAGAGGAGAGGATGATGCAGTACAGTAGAGATAAGTATTTCCCTCAGTTAAGAATCAAGATTATCAATCCAGTAGGAGAACCAAGCAAAATTCCGTTAAGCACACTTGCACACACAAGAGCAAACACTTGCACCCAACGCAAATAAGAGGGTTGTCAATCCTCTTAGCGGTTATTTGCAAGGATTAAATCTTATAGAGATAAATAGATAAACTAAAATATTAATTAAAATAAAAGTAAATAAATTGCAGCAAGGTATTTTTAGTTTTTTTTATATGATAAAGTAGACCCGGGGGCCATGGTTTTCACTAGAGGCTTCTCTCTCGAACACATAGCATACGATGGGTAAACAAATTACTGTTGGGCAATTGATAGAAAAGCAAATAATTATGACGGATTCATGACAATGATCATGTATATAGGCATCACGTCCGAGACAAGTAGACCGACTCCTGCCTGCATCTACTACTATTACTCCACCCATGGACCGCTATCCAGCATGCATCTAGGGTATTAAGTATGAAACAGAGTAACGCCTTAAGCAAGATGACATGTGGTAGACAAAGTAAACTCAAGCAATATGATTAAACCCCATCTTTTTATCCTTAATGGCAACAATACAAATACGTGTCATGTCCCCTTCTGTCACTGGGATTGAGCACCGCAAGATTGAACCCATCACAAAGCACCTCTCCCATTGCAAGATAAATCAATCTAGTAGGCCAAACCAAATCAATAGATCGGAGAGAAATACAAAGCTATAATAATCATGCATAAAAGAGTTCAGAGAAGACTCAAATATTTCTCATGAATAATCTGATCATAAACTCACAATTCATCGGATCCCAACAAACACATCGCAAAAGAAGATTACATCGGATAGAACTCCAAGAACATCGAGAAGAACGTGGTATTGAAGATTAAAGAGAGAGAAGAAACCATCTAGCTACTAGCTATGGACCCGTAGGTCTGTGGTAAACTACTCCCACATCATCGGAAGGGCAGCAAGGTTGATGAAGAAGCCCTCCGTGATCGATTCCCCCTCCGGCAGAGTACCGGAAAAGGCCTCCGGATGGGATCGCGGAAGAACAGAGGCTTGCGGCGGCGGAAAGGTTTTCTCTTCTGTCTCTCTGGTATATTGGGAATATTTTAGAATTTATAGCGCTGGAATTAGGTCAGGAGGGGCAACGAGGGGCCCACAAGCCTGGGGGGCGCGCCCTCCAGGCTTGTCGCCTCCTCGTGGCTCTTCTGGTCTTCTCCCGAAGCTTCGTGGGTCTCTTCTGGTCCAGAAAAAATTAATCCAAAGTTTTTTTCTCGTTTGGAAACTTTTTGACAATGATTTTCTGAAAAGGCAAAAACAAGCAGAAAACAGCAACTGGCACTGGGCACTGGGTTAATAGGTTAGTCCCAAAAAATGATATATAATGGCATATAATTGCATATAAAACATCCAAGATTGATACTATAATAGCATGGAACAATCAAAAATTATAGATACGTTGGAGACGTATCACTACCCCCTCGCTCTTATATAGGCTGATGAAAAGGCCATGAGTCCCTCTAACCGCGTCGTTGAAATCGCCATTACCCGCAAAAGATGCCGTTATGCGTATAGGGAGAAACAAAATCTTAATGATATCCCTTAAAAAGTGGGCACGATCTCCGTTTCGATGGGACGCGCCAGTAAAAAGATTGCCTCGGGCCGCGATTCGAGTGAGCAGTAACTGCTCTCCTGGTCGTGGGTAGTGCCTCTTCGATAAAGTTGTCAAGCTGAGGGCACTGTTCACACCTACGCGGCAGGCCTTTGAGGCTAAGTAATCCCGTGACCTCGGATGAGGAGTGTGTTTTTATTGAGTTCCGAATAAGGGATACCACCCCTTTGAGGAGTGGTCTGTGGTGGCCTTGAATAAAGAAAAGTGTCAACAGAAAGGAGGGAACTCGTCTGTCGAGCCAAGGACTCCGAATCCGAAGTTGTTAAAGACAAAGGGGTCGTCCTCGGTATAGAAGACCAGTTCGGGGGCTACTGACGGTGTCCTGGACTAGGGGGTCCCAACCTAGTTGGCCCATAGTCCTCGGGATGGGCCCGAAGGCCCTCATCCTCATCTAGATGGACTCCGGGAGCCACAACGTGATCAAGATAACATCTGCCGAAGACTTGGAATATACCCCAAGACATCTCCTGCCGCCTCTACGCATCCCTGGATACCGCCTATGTAACCCTAGATGCCCTACCTGGCGTGTATATAAGCCAGAGGGTTTTACCTGTAGAGGACACGGAATCACAATTACCATCCACCTAGACCTGGGGTTAGACTTCTTCTTACGATCTCGAGGTAGATCAAGTTTGTATTCGATACTCCATCATCAATATAATCAAAGCAGGACGTAGGGTATTACCTCTTCGAGAGGGCCCGAACCTGGGTAAACACCGTCTCCTTTGTTCCTGTTACCATTGATCCGAGATCCACAGCTCGGGACCCCCTACCCCGAGGTCAGCCGGTTTTTACACTGACACTTGCCATCCAACATACTGCTCTTCCGGTCATTGTTCAGTCGGATTCTTCGGGGGCTTTGAGGACCCAATCTAGTGTTTGTGTGTATCGCTCGACATATGGTCAACTAGTTTCGGAGGTCAGATCGGTGACGTCTGGGTAAGGAGTTTATTATGCTGAAGATATGAAGGGAGTAAAATAGAGTGGCAGATCGACGGGCAAACTACAACCGTACGGAGCGTACTACTGCGGTGTGGCTTAACTATAGTCCCCCATGTATTGAGGAACTTGTGCTTCTCGAATGTAAATCTTTAAACTTTGAAGAAACTCCTTTATCTCTGCAAAAAAAAACATCACATATGCTGCAAAGGTGAAGATGGTGATGCTCAGCCGCCCGGTGACGCTAGATCCGGCTCGCGACCTGACCGATCTTTGCAAAAGATCAGCCGAGGCATAGCACACCCCTTAGGCTTTGTACAATGCCAGATGCTTAGGGAAGTGCTTAGAAAAATAAACCGAGTTTTTCTGAAGCACCAGTACCTATTAATAGGCACTGGTGCTTAAAGAAAATATTGATTTATTTTTTAAGCATCTCACCTAAGCACCTTGCATTGTACAAGGCCTTAGGGCATCGCCAATGGGAGGCACTAGGGGCGGGTGCCAGGAAAAAGTTCCAAGCCGATCAGCAGTTGCAACGCCAATTCCCGATGTATTCCTGGCGTCGAGTGCCACGGCGATGCAAAACAAGGCTAGCCCTTTTTCTTCCCACGAGGTGAGACACAAAGCACTATTTTCAACGATAGTTAACGTCGGTGTTGAGCAGCTAGCGTTGGAATAGACTAGCTATGCCCGCGCGGCGGCACGCCGCGCCCCGTCGATACTTTGTGTTGAGATTTTATACGTGGTAAAGGGAAGACTCATGTGTCGTTAATTTTTTGACTGTTTAATTGGTTTCTAGTTTGGCAATCATTTCTTTGCTCGGGCGTTCAAGAATCGTTGATGTATAACTGGATTGGTTGGTTCTATGAGACCATATTTTTTTATTACTTTAAGTTTGATGTGTTAGTGTTTCTTTTCCTTATTATTTTTATTACACATGGGTGGTTGCGTATGTAAATGATGGAGAACATGGATGGATATCTTATAGTGGAGTTAAGCTAGGATATACGATAAGCAATCTTCAAAAGCGAGGTTTTATTACATAAAATTAAATATGCATTCCATACACTGGTAACTACATTTCAATATTAAGCGTCAAAATTGCCAATTCAGCGATCTTCGATGGTTCGGATAATTTTTTTATGGCCACCAGCCAGATTAGTGTTGATGATGAAGTGATAAAGAGCTTGTGCAAACTCTTGGAGGAGGTCCTATGACGTCTCATAAAAATAAAACAACATTGGTCAGAATTAAATTTAGAGTCATATCATTCTCAAATTAAGCATCAAATTTAATCAACACATCATAAAACCTGAATAAAATACTCGTTGTTTCAATTTTATGCAAAATAATGACGTATTTTAGTTCATTATATTCTATGCAATTTTTGTATAAAAACAGTGCAAAACATTAAAATATGAACTGAAATGCACTATAAATCGACAGGAAAATGCCAGAAATATTTTGGTGAATATACCGACGGCAGCCCATTGGAGAGCCTAGTCCAGTAGCTAAAAACCAGAAAAATCAATCATTTCTACGGGGCTGACAACTTGGGATAGAGCCCATCGATAGAAATGGCCCATAAACACCCGAAGGCCTGCTCGGAGCTCCGCGGCACCGTCAGCCGTCCGATCGAATCGGACGGTTTGCGTCGCTCGCAGATGGAACAAAATCGCCGCCCAACCTAACCCTAGCTCATTTCTCTCCTGTACCCCAATTTTTTCGTTCCCGTCGAGAGAGGCAACGCCGAAGGCGACCCACCGCTCCTTTACTTTCACGGCGGCGCGGTGGCTATGCTCGTCGGAGCAGCGTGCCATGGACTGAGTCCGGCGTGCTCCTCTGTCGACCGTGGCTACCGACGACGTGCTCATTTTGCGCGGTGAGGGACAGGAAAACTGCGTCGCGCGTTTCCATTTGGGGTGACGGCGGCGACCATGACCTGGAGGCGGAGCAAGTTCTCGTCTATCGGCACGACGGCGGCGTTCCGCGCGTCGCTCCAGTTGGAGACGACACCGTCGCAACATCCTCGCCCCGCGCAGCGATGAGCGCCATGCGAGCCCCGAAGGGAAAAGCAACTATGCGGCAAATTGGATAGGCTTCTTCACCCCAACTCGTTTGCATTTGTGTTCATTTTGGTGAAAATAAACTTTAATTTGAAAATTAGGGTTCATCCAAATTGGGGAATTTTGCCAGGGTTTCGGATTTTGGGTATTCCTACGGGTGTACTCTTGGACCACTTTCTTCTAACATGCTAATACGGAATCAGTACTAAAATGTGATCAATTTCAATCAAACGAACTTAATTGTGAGCATTAATACTTAACTTAGATTAGTTAAAATTGATGAACATAATTAGCTGTTGTAGGAGCTCGACGACGGTGCTGCCGAGAATGGAGGACCTTCGGGCGGAGAGGGGAGACTTTTGGCCCTCGGCAGGGGCGCTGAGGAAGCCCTCCCGTCGCTGTTGTAGGGACGGCCGGCAGGAGCGCACGGTGAGAAGGGGCACGCCGGCGGAGCCAAGGAGCATGAGTGGCCACGACCGTAGGTGTCGACGTGGAAGGCGAGGCCGCTAGTGCGGTTGTCGTAGGCCGTGAAGCCGCATAGGGGAGAATGCCCTCGCCCGGGCCACGGATATGATCCAGCGGACGGAGGCGTGCATGCGCATTCTTCCTCTCGCTGAACTGACGACGCACCACGTCAGAGGGCGTCGAGGCTACCAGCAGCAGCTCGGGGAGGCCGATGTTGCATAACGGGCCCCAATGCTTTTGAACTCCCCGGCGGCGCTTGTGAGGTCCACTGGCGGGGCGATGCGTACGGGGGCTGGCTGGGGGACGGAAGTGAGGAGGAGGATGCCGGCGGCGGCGGCTTGACTTGGTACAGGAAAGAGGGGGGTGACGCCGATCGATCTGGTGCGGGAGCGGACGCAACGCACGCCTTAAATAGACGGCCACACACATTGCAACACCTACCAGAAGCAGCAATCTAAGCGGCGACCGCCTGAAAACAGATCAACGCCGGGATGACACAGCCCACCGCTAGAGGAAAATCTCACGCCGACCCAACATGCAGCAGAACGATGGCGCAGACGTCGCCGACCATGGTAAAGACAACGTCGAAGGTCGTGGCCAAAGAGGCTGGGGAGTCTGCAAGGCACGTTGCGGCAGCGACCAGGACCTCCGCCTTGGCCAACGTGTGCGGGTACGCCGTCAGCATGTACCCGGCGGTTGTGCTTGCTCAGCACCTCTAGACAGGGGGGGGGGGGGGGGGGGGGGGGGGGGGGGAATCGGCGGAGGAGCAGGGAAACGCGAGCGCGTCCATCAAGATTCCACCATAAGTAGAGCCTCGGCCAGCATATAGGCATTACCGTCAGACCATAACACAACTAAACTACCCCACGAACAAACCGATAAGCCAAACCCATATTTATAGCCCAACTACAACCCAGATAGAGAATCGTAGAGTCATCGAGAAAACACGAACCGCGCAGCAAAATGTCGACACGTTCACCTCAACCTATTACGCGTCAATATCCAGAACGAACACATCTAGATAAGGAAAAAAAGCCACTATATATTAAGCGGCCATCACAAGAATAATAAGGGGAAAAACACAACTATCAACCGGCCATCGAGAGACTACAAAAAAGCAATCAGTGCATGCACTCGAGTCACATACATGGTGCATACACGTGGTCAAATCATGCATGAAAATCAGCCCCCACCGCTGCATGCGCATGCTACACCCGCCAAAAAAGCCACCGCCCAACAGGATGCATGGTTCAGCAGGAGACCAAATCCAAACAGGAAAGGCAACGCACACACAGAAATTATACCCAGCCAAATCCCAAAGAAATGCACCTGCCAATCCTTGATTTGTCGATTTAAGCTGCGATTTTTTTTTCAAAAAATCCACACAAAAAAACTTAGTGGGAAATCAAATTGCTACGCGCGCACACACACAACAAGGAAACACTTTCAGAAAATTTGCGCTAGAACCGCTCCGTACACACGAGATTGTACCCCACCATATCCCAAAGAAATACGCGTGGCGGCTGCGGATTGGTCGGTGTTTACTACCTAAACAAGTGGTGAAACGTGGTGAAGAAAACTTGGTTAGAAATAGGGTTCTGGGTATAAGAGCCGGTGCTGAGCGGCTAGCTTTTAATTCTTTTTCTATCTAAGCGCCTGCATAAGCGTTCACCATTGTAGATGCCGTAGCGCAACTCCAACGCGCCGACCCAAACGGACGCTGATTCGGCCCGCTTTTTGTCCGTTTGGGTCAGTGTTTTGGGCAGCGTCCGGCCTCGTCCGCGTTTTGCTCGTCAGTGCGCCCAACTGGCCGACGCATTTCGTCCGTGCGGCCATATTTTTACACAATTTTGTACATACAAATCTAAAAACATTTCCCAAAGTTTAAATCACGTAGTTCACAAACCAAATAACAATTTCATAGTTTACAACCAAATAAAAATCTCATAGCTTACAAACCAAATAAAATTTAAATTGTCACAAATACATTAAAAAGAAAAAGAGCAGATACATCTATTGGTTGCCAAGATAAGCCCACATATGCTCAACCAAATCATCTTGGAGTTGAATGTGAGTTGCCTAATCACGCATTTCATGATGATATTGGGTGAACTGTACAAATGTTGCCGGTCCTCCATGCTCTGGCACAACATTTTCACCCTGAAATTGAAACCCTTGGTCGAAGATTTCGGTCTCACGCTCATCCCCTATGATCATGTTGTACATGATCACACAAGCAGAGTCACCACCTCCCACAATTTCTTGGTACGGTGTTCCAAGTTCTAGCCGGATACCGAACGAGGGAGAATTTCAGGTTCTCCCGCGCCTCCTATGCTATGCTGATACGAGAGCTCGTTGTCCGTCGGATTGAAAATCAAACGGTCATTGTTGAAGCCTCTGGACCTGCGCAAAAATATGTGACTCCTCGGGGGGTTTTCTTCAAGTTTGCGAAAGCTCTCCCTGTGACCACTCAATCTTCGATCCAACGGACCATGAGCTCCTGTATCAGCGTAGCACAGAAGGTGCGGGAGCACCTGAAATTCTCCCTACCAAACGATGCCCCATCGAGATTGAAGCACACCAAAAGCACGCTCCACATCCTTCCTAGCACTCTCTTGTGCTTGAGCAAACCTAGCCCTCTTCTCTCCTACCAGATTGGAGATTGTCTTCACAAGAGTTTTCCACTAAGGGTAGATACCATCAGCTAGGTAGTATGCCTTATTATAGTGATGGCCATTGATCTCAAAGTTGACCTCTGGGCAGTTGCCTTCTGCAAGCCTTTCGAACACCGGAGAACGCTGAAGCACGTTGATGTCATTGTGAGAGCCAGCTATGCCGAAAAAAGAGTGCCAAATCCAGAGATCTTGTGAAGCCACAACTTCAAGTATGACACTGTAAGCTTTGACATGCCTCCTATACTGCCCCTGCCAAGCAGATGGATAGTTCTTCCACTTCCAGTGCATACAATTTATGCTACCAAGCATCCCTGGGAAGCTCTTATCTGCATTGATCGTCAACAACTGGGCTGTATCCGCAACATTTGGCTCTCTCAGGTACTCCGGGCCAAACACTGCTACCACAACCTTGCAGAACTTGTACATTGATGCAAGGCATGTGGACTCACTCATATGGATATACTCATCAACAAGATCACCGGGTATTCCGTCTGCATGCATCCAAAATAGCTGCAGTGCATTTCTGATAAGAGGAGAAGCCAACCTTTCCAAGGGCATCCTCCTTGCATACGAAATAATAATCATACGCCATAAGCCCCCCCCCCCCCCCGAATACGATTGAACACATGTCTAGCCATCCGGAAGCAGCGCCGGAATAGCTTGGGTTTGTAGATTGGGGACGTGCACTGAAAGTAGTCGGACCAGAGCAGGCAATGGCCGCTCTCTCTGTTGCGATTCAATGCCGGAGCATGGCCCAGGATCGATCCCCTAAACCTCGTCTGCTGCCTAGCAATGTGGTCATTGACGACCAAAGTAGCAACCACAAAATCCTTTGAACCACAAATGAAGTTGCTGAAAAAGAACTCATCTCCACTATCCATTTGTACCTTGCGGGCGAAACGTCGAACACCTATCGGGCGTGGTGGAAGAAGCCGTCCGGTGAAGAGCCCCACGCTCTCCCCGTATAGGCAGCAGGCATGTCGATGTGGAGGCGGCCGTGAAGCGAGGCCGGCGGCGGCGGAGGCGAGGGGGTGGCGTGGCCGTGGTGGTGCTACGAGGACGGCGAAAACAGGGCACCAATGCTGGCAAGAGCGGCCATCGGGTGCGGTGTGCACCTAGGGGGAGGTGTGTGGGTGCGGGCGGCGTCCTTGTCAGCGTCCAACCGACTAGAAGTGGTCGGCGACGACGAAGGCGGGGTGACGAGGTGTCTTGGCTGTGGATAGGAAGGAAGAGAATGACCAATGTGCTACCGACTGGCGGGCCAGGAGGAGGACAAGGGCGGGCGTCGCGCGAATCCGCGCCAACACGAACCCAGCCCAAATTTGGGCCGAAAATGGATCGCGAGCGGACAAAAGACGGACAATCGTCGGCGCGTCGGGCGTTTGTGTCTGTTTCGACCCAAACGGACGTCCGCGCACAAAATGCTTCTGCGTTGCCTTTTCCCTAGCAGTTTAATCTCGAGCTCTTTTATTTAGTAGGAAAAGTAAAAATAATATGTAGCCCGTCTTTCCAATTCGAAGGCGGGTCAGTCTAATTTTTCCCCTAAGGTCTCGCGCCTAGGGTTCGATAGTCCTCCGGCGCCGCCGGCGTCGTGAGTTCACAATTCTCCCTGGAATTTGCCAGGGGAATCGCTGTCCTCTAGCCCGTTCTTGCCCCTCTCCCTCAAGTCTCGTGGAGCGACCTCTCGTTCCCCGGGGCTTCGCGAGGTGATTAGGCAGCGAGCGATCTAGGGTTTTGGGGTTTGTCCATGGCGGCACTGGGAGATGGCGATGGTGTTGGAGAGCGAAATCTTGATGAGGCTAGTAAGCTTCTGGATAGATTGAATCTGCATGATGAGGAGACGGACGATCTGATCTGGGAGGAGGAGTTAGATGTGGAAGAAATTAAGCCCAAGTGGCTAGCTCTCGGGCGACTTCTGACGGTGAAAACTTTCAGCCAGAGCGCTCTGATCACTGACATGAAAGCGGCGTGGAACCCCGCCCAGGCTGTGGTGTGGAGGAGGATTAATGCAAACTTATTTTCAATTCAGTTTAACTGTTTGGCGGATTGGAACAAAGCCATGCATCAAGGACCATGGGATTTCCACGGAATAGCTCTGCTCCTTGCCGAGTACGATGGCTTCTCAAACCCTGAAAAGGTAAAGCTGGATAGATTGGAGACCTGGTGCCAAATTCATAGGCTCCCTGATGGAGTCCTTAAGAGTAAAACTGCACTACATAATCTTGCAAGTCGAGTTGGAGAGGTCCAAGAGGTGCAAGCAACGCTCCCTAATGGTTTCATGGGAGAGTTCATCAGGGCCCGAGTTAAGTTGGATGTAAACAAAAAACTAACCAGAGTTGTTGGTATAATGAGGGGCGGACAGACTGAGAAATATTTAGTGAAGTTTGAGAAGTTACCGACCTTTTGTAATGCTTGTGGATTGCTGGGGCATTGGCATGAAGAATGCGGAACGGGAGAGCACGATGAAACAAAATTTGAATGGGGACATTTTTTGATTGCAGCAAGAAGAGGTAGAGGTGGAGGCCGTGGTGGCCGGGGTAATGGAGAAAGGCAAAAAGGAGAGGAGAACTCTGCAGGCCGTGGTAGAGGGTTTGGCCGAGGGGGCGTGCGTGGTCGCGGAAATCATATGCAGCACCACCAAGAACCTGATCCCAGGATTGGAGGCACTAATCAAGTAGCATGGAGACATAATTATGTTCCTCAAGAAGGGGAGCAGGAAGCACGAAATGCAGAAGGAAAGGAGGGCCAGGAAGATCAGGATATGTTAATGGCCAGTTCATCAGAGAACATTCTGGGAAAGAGATTGGCTGACAACAGCAGCATGGTAACACCAACAGGGGCAGGGGCTGGAGTAGTTTCTGACCCCAGTAACTCAGCCATTATCCCCTTTACTGGTCTGAAATCAGGTAAACCCCCGGAGCTAGCATCTGTGGCAGAAAAGGTCACCCTATTTGAGGGCGATCAGATGGAAGAGGGGGACGGGAATAAGGAGCAGGCGAGCACTCCGCAGAAGAATGCAAACAGAAAGAAGTTGAGGGGAAGAAATGGACAAGCTGTGGACAGTAATGCAGAGTATGAAAGTGATGTAATATCGGCGACGCCCCTAGGGGGTGATCGCCGGGAGCAATGAAACTCTTATCATGGAACTGCCGGGGACTCGGGAATGAACCGGCAGTTCGAGCTTTGTTGGATGTCCAACGAAGCACTAATCCCGATGTGGTGTTTTTGTCGGAGACACACCTAGATAGCTACCCGGCAGAATGCTTAAGACGTCGTATGAAGATGGATCAAAAGTTGGTCTGTACTAGTAATGGTAGAAGTGGAGGATTGATTCTGTTATGGAGGAGGGAAATAATAGTCCAACGCCTTGGATTGGATCCAAACTTCATTGATGTACAGATCACCTCTGATGGTGGAGCAGATTGGAGGTTGACTGGAATGTATGGAGAATTTAGGTGGGAGAATAAACATCTGACATGGGATCGAATGAGACGACTCCACCAAAATAACACATTGCCTTGGTTGCTAATAGGGGACTTGAATGAAATTCAATACCTACATGAAAAGGAGGGGGGGGGGATCCCACGTCCGCAACAATACATGAATGCTTTCCAACAGGCTATAGAGGATTGTAATCTGAATGATATGGGATACGTGGGTGATGTGTTTACTTGGCGCAGAGGTGGAATCCGTGCAAGATTGGACAGAGGATTGGTTAATGCTGAGTGGGCAGCTTTATTCCCAAACGCAAGTCTGGAACACTGTAACTTTAACCATTCGGATCATAGACCCCTTCTGGTTGATACTGAGTATTTTCAGGAAGCAGGATCGGGTCAAAGGGGTCCGAAGAGGTTTGAGGCGAGATGGTTGAGAGAAGAGAAGTTCTCTGAACTGGTACAGAATGAATGGGAGAAAGTTGGCGCTGATCCAAGTGTTACAAATGTTTTCGAAAAACTTACTCGAATGCATTCAATGTTCCATGATTGGGACCAGCGTGTGCTAAAAAAACCAAAGAAGCGACTAAAGAAGGCCCAGCGTGAACTAGAAGAGGTAATGGTTGGTTCCATGACGGATGCAAATGAGCAAAAGAGGAAAGAGCTGTCAGAACTAGTTGAATACTTATTGGAACTGGAGGAAATCCAAAGCTTCCAAAGATCACGAGTAGACTGGCTCAAGTTTGGTGACCAAAATACTGCTTTTTTTCAGGCTTTTGCTTCGGCTCGAAGGAAGAAGAATTATATAAAAAAGTTGAAGGATGATAATGGTGATATTATGCAAGGTACTGCAGAGCTAAACCCTCACATTCAAGGTTACTTCACAAACCTGTTTATGTCTGAAGTCCAGCACACCAATCCAGAGATGCTACAGAAAGTGCAAACCAAAGTCACAAATCAGATGAATGCTATGCTCCTGGCTCCTTTTTCGGTTGAGGACGTGCGTAAGGCTGTATTTAGTATTGGAGATCTTAAGGCCCCAGGTCCTGATGGGTTGCATGCCATATTTTTTAAACGTTATTGGCACATCTTGGGTGATGAAATTTCTGCTGCAGTTTTACATGCTATAAACTCAAAGCAGATTCCGGAGGAGTGGAATGATACATCAATTGTGCTGATTCCAAAATCTGAGAATCCGGAGCTGATTACACAATACCGTCCTATAAGCTTATGTAATGTCTTGTACAAAATAATTTCTAAGATGCTTTCAGTTCGGTTAAAAAGTATCTTACCTGATATTATTTCTCCTACCCAAAGTGCCTTTGTCCCGGGCAGAATGATCACTGATAACATTCTAGTTGCTTATGAATGCATCCATAAGATCAAGAATACAAAGAATAGTCAGGCTGGGTTATGTGCTGTCAAACTAGACATGCACAAAGCATATGACAGAGTAGAATGGGTTTTCCTGAGAAATATGATGCATAAGATGGGTTTTGACGATCAGTGGATTAATCTGATAATGGCATGTGTGAGTTCAGTCAGATATAAAGTTCGGTACAACTCCCAAGAGACAAACATGTTTATTCCTACCAGAGGTATAAGGCAGGGAGACCCTTTATCTCCTTATTTGTTCTTGATTTGTGCAGAGGGCTTATCCAGCATGTTGCAGTTTGAAGAAGAAGTTGGTGGCATTGATGGGTTAAGAGTGTGCAGAAATGCACCGTCAGTCTCACACCTCTTATTTGCTGACGATTCTCTTATTCTCATGAGAGCAGATATGTTGAATGCAACTTCCTTACGGCAGGTGTTGGATACCTACTGTGAAAACTCAGGACAAATGGTAAGCCTAGGCAAATCTAGCATTTTCTTCAGTCCAAATACAAATGCTCAAACTAGACATGAGATTTGTCAGGAACTTCACATTGCTACAGAAGCCTTGTCTGACAAATATTTGGGACTTCCTGCACTAGTTGGGGCTGATAGGAGTGATTGTTTTAAACACTTCTGTGAGAAAATAAAAAAACTCTTGAAAGGTTGGATGGAGAAACAACTATCGACAGGAGGAAAGGAAATTTTATTAAAAGCTGTTGCTCAAGCCATACCAGTTTTTGCTATGTCTGTCTTTTGCCTACCAAAAGGGGTATGTAAAGATATTACAGATATTATTGCTCAGTTTTGGTGGGGAGATGAAGAAAATGATAAAAAGTTACACTGGTTTGCATGGTGGAAATTATGTATCCCAAAATGTGATGGAGGAATGGGTTTCAGAGACTTATATTCTTTTAACCTGGCCTTACTTGCTAAACAATGTTGGAGATTGATCACAAATCCAGAGTCAGTCTGTGCAAGAATTTTGAAGGCAAAATATTATCCCTCAACAGACTTATTGCAAGCAGGGCCGAAGAGAGGTTCTTCCTTCACTTGGCAAAGCATTGTTGCTGGCCTGGCTACTTTCAAGCGTGGGTATATATGGAGAATTGGTTCAGGAGAAAAGGTGAATATTTGGGAGGACCCATGGATTCCATCTAGCCCAGATAGGAAGGTAATAACCCCTCGAGGACACACTGTGATATCAAAGGTAATAGACTTAATTGATCCAGTTACAGGTCAGTGGGATGATGAGTTGATCAGAGATATTTTTAATCCAGTGGACGCAATGAGGATCCTGCAAATTCCTCTAAATTTTCTGGCTTTTGATGATTTCATTGCTTGGCACCACACAAGGAATGGAATTTTTTCAGTGAGGACAGCATACCAAGTACAGTGGTCACATAAGTTCAGAGGTCAACTGGGAGTGAATCTGACGTCCAGCAGTACCAGGCAAACGGCGATTTGGAATCAGCTTTGGAAGTTACAAGTACCCAGGAAGATACAGATCTTCTGTTGGCGAGCTTTGCGAGGTATAGTCCCCTTAAAATCCATTCTGGCAAACAAACATATACCAGTTAGTGGAGAATGTCCAGTATGCAGAAAAGGTCCAGAAGATATGCGTCATCTCCTCTTCCAATGTGATTTGGCGAAGTGTTTGTGGCAAGGACTTGGTCTGTCGGACCGAATAGAAACTGCAGCTAGAATGGACCTCTCTGGTTCGGTCATACAGGAATCACTTCTATTAGACTTGGACGAACCCCTGTCTCTTATGCCAAGTATGAATTGTAAGGAAGTTGTCGCTGCGGGATGCTGGTATTTATGGTGGCTGCGGAGACAACATACTCATCATGATGGTGGCCCACCTCAGTTTAGGTGGCCAAACTCGATCCTTGCCATTGTTGGGAATCATCTCAAGTCAATTCAGAAGAGGGAAGTGAGAGAACATAAATGGTCAAGGCCAGATCCGAAGTTTGTAAAGTTAAATGTAGACGCATCCTACCATTCGGATGATGGTATGGGGGCAACAACTGCTGTTTTGCGCGATGAAAAAGGAGTATTTATAGCAGCCTAATGCAGATTTTACCACCATGCTGCAGATGCAATGACTATGGAAGCTCTGGCAATGAGGGATGGGTTAATCCTGGCAAATTCTATGGGGTTCAATAGAGTTGAAGCTGAATCAGATTCTCAAAATGTGGTAAACTACTGCCAAGGCCAAGACCAATGGTGGGACTCTGCGGCGGCGATTTTTGCAGAATGTATAGACGTGGCTACGTCAATTGGAAAGGTCATCTTCACACACTGTTTTCGTGAAGTAAATTATGTTGCTCATGAGCTAGCAAAGTTCAGTTATTGTAATAAGTGCGATTATAGTTGGACAAATGAACCTCCTGTGTTCATTGTTGGCCAACTTGTGAACGATGTAATTGTTCTTTGAATTAATAAAGCTAGCCATGATGGCCTTTACTCAAAAAAAAAAATTCGAAGGCGGGTCACCGCTACCCGTCCAAGGAAGCGTAATTTCTAAGCCTGGTCCTTGTCGCGCCGCGGCTCACCTGCCGAGCTGCCACAGTTGGGGCGAAACAGAAATTCGCAGGCTAGGGTTTGCTCCGCGCCGAATCCACAGTTCGCCACCGACGCCGGGATGCAGAGGTTCGGGCTGCAGGTTCGCAAAAAGCCGGCGGCCTCCTCGTCGTCACGACCGCTACCTCCGGCGCGCCCCCTGGCAGCCTTCGCCGACGACGGCGATGACGACGTGGAAGCCGACATCCTCCGCCAGTCATCGAAGAAACGCGACCTCCAGAAGGTAAGCAGCCATCCGGATCCCATGCCCTCGGTTGCACGAGCCCTTTTACTGCTCCCCGCCCCGCCTCACAGCACCACGCAGCCCCCGCCGCGCTTTCGCTCCGTCCTCTCTCTCCGCCTCACCGCCTCGCGGCTGTCTCCCTCTGCTATCCTGCCGTGTTGTGCCGTTGCTCCCCACCTCTGTTGGCTGCCGCGGCGATCCCACGTCTCCGCGCCAGTCCCTGATTCTAGAGGAACCGAGCCAAGCCTGTTGGTCGAGCTCGCTGCTCCCTGACTCGCGCAGATGCACAGGTGCTGCTCCTGGATTTGCCGCCTGCGTTGGTAGTGCCTGAGCAGGGGTTAAGCAAATTTGTAATTTGCCATGCTGCTCTTGAATTAAACAAATTAAATAATTGGTGCATTTTGTATCAATGTTAAGTAATATAAGTAGATGATGAAGAGATTTTAATCCATCGGTGCCTGTAACCAACCAATTAACTACAGAAACCAAAACCTTGTGCTGAACTCAGTCTAAATAATATTGTTGATGGCATCGGCTTTAGGCTCATTGATTTGGTAGTACTATCTTTTGTATTCTTGTATTGTACTATTATTTGTATTTTTGGTCATGTTTTATCTATTTTGTTGGATCGTTAAACTTCAATTTCAATTCTACCGTAGCTGTGCGATTGAGCTATAGTTTTTTATGCCATGACACGGGGTACTTTACGGGTTAGTTATAAGCGCTTAAACTTTGAGCCCGGGATTTGCTCCAATCTTGGCTCCGCCACTGGCTATCATGCTGTGCATTCTACTTCTCTGTTGTCGGGCCATTAGATAGTTGATTTCTTCTTTGCGTCATGGTGTGACCGCGCAGGTGGAGGAACTGCAGAAGAAGGCGATGGAGGAGGATCCCTCGGTGTTTGCCTACGATGAGGTGTACGATGATATGAAGGAGAAGGCCGCTCGCCCCAAGATACAGGCCAAGGTCGTTCGCGAGGTAAATTATCCGTCCTGCAGCAATGCAATTTTTTAGGGGCACCTCGTCTGGTTCATTTACGCTTAATTGGATACACTAGAGATTATATACCATGGTGAGGTGTAATGTTGTTGCTGGTTAGTTTAGTGTCCTGTTTCTTAGTGTTTGATCCAGGGCACTCAAATATTAATTTTGTAAGGAGCAATTTCCAGATATTTGTTTGTCTGTTTGCTGGAAAGAAACATCAGCCTGAGATAGTTATTTGAGAAATGTCGTGTATCTTGGCACTTGGTTCCTGCTAGTTTTGCCAGATAAATGTTTGGAACATGACATTTTTTTAACGCAAAAGGTAGAGATTGTTTGCCTTATAATTTTTGAGACATAATTGAAGGCCAAATATGTAGTTTAGGACTAACTGAAATTGTCCATGGTTGGTTTGTTTGGGTATGTTTATGGTTCTTCGTTGGTGTAGTGAGATTGTTGGTTTTGTTAAAGGACCCAAATATCCAGCGAACGTCAGATTTTTAGGCATGGCAAATCGAACGTTTTCATGGCAAATTATGTTTGTCGAGGTTGGCAAGTTTGGTCGGCGAGCATGTCAAATCCGCCTCAGTTCATTTTTTTGCCAGGAAATTGCCGTGCTCGCCAACTAAATTTGTCATCCTCGCGCCAACATTAATTTCCATGAAAAATGTTTGATTTGCCATGCCTAAAAATCTGACATCAGATTTTTAGCATTTCCGTTTGTTAAATGTTTAACAGACATCTATGCAGAGACAAGCACAAAATGTAGAATGTGTGGCGGGTTGTGCAAAAGCAACAAATCCCACTACTAATCTGAATCACATAATGCAAGCTAAAATGGACATATATATTTGAATCTCTTACTGGGACATCTAACTGTTTAAGTTCCTGATTCCATGCTTTTGTTTTTACAGTCAAAGTACATTGAAGCACTTAAGGAGAAAGCAGAACAACGTAAACGAGAACAGGACATAGTGTATGAGAGGAAGCTTCATAAAGAGAGGAGCAAGGAAGACCACCTGTTTGCTGACAAAGACAAGTTTGTAACATCTGCCTACAGGAAGAAACTTGAAGAGGAGAAAAAATGGCTAGAGGAAGAAAGACGACGGCAGCTTCAAGAAGAAAGGGATGATGTAAGTTTTGCTCACTTGTTTATCATTATATACACTGTTCTTAATTTCTTATACATATGCTACTTATCTTTATACAACAACAACAACAACAAAGCCTTTAGTCCCAAACAAGTTGGGGTAGGCTAGAGCTGAAACCCATAAGATCTTGCAACCAACTCATGGTTCGGGCACATGGATAGCTAGCTTCCACACACCCCTGTCCATGGCTAGTTCTTTCGTGATATTCCAGTCCTTCAGATCTCTCTTGACGGACTCCTACCATGTCAAGTTTGGTCTACCCCGACCTCTCTTGACATTATCAGCACACTTTAGCCGTCCGCTATGCACTGGAGCTTCTGGAGGCCTGCGTTGAATATGCCCAAATCATCTCAGACGATGTTGGACAACCTTCTCTTCAATCGGTGCTACCACAACTCTATCCCGTATATCATCATTCCGGACCCGATCCTTGTGTGGCCACACATCCATCTCAACATGCGCATCTCCGCTACACTTAACTGTTGAACATGTCGCCTTTTAGTCGGCCAACACTCGGCGCCATACAACATTGCGTGTCGAATCGCCAATCGCCGTCCTATAGAACCTGCCTTTTAGCTTTTGTGGCACTCTCTCGTCACAGAGAATGCCAGAAGCTTGGCGCCACTTCATCCATCCGGCTTTGATTTGATGGCTCACATCTTCATCGATACCACCATCCTTCTACAGCATTGACCCCAAATATCAAAAGGCGTCCTTCTGAGGTACCACCTGCCCATCAATGGCTAACCTCCTCCTCGTGCCTAGTAGTACTGAAACCGCACCTCATGTACTCAGTTTTAGTTCTACTAAGCCTAAAACCTTCCCATTCCAAGGTTTGTCTAACGTTCTATTAACCCCGGTCCAATTATCATCGACTAGCACCACATCATCCGCAAAGAGCATACACCATGGGATATCTCCTTGTATATCCCTTGTGACCTCATCCATCACCAAAGCAAACAAATAAGGGCTCAAAGCTGACCCTTGGTGTAGTCGTATTTTAATCGGGAAGTCATTAGTGTCGCCATCACTTGTTCGAACACTTGTCACAACATTATCGTACATGTCCTTGATGAGGGTAATGTACTTTGTTGGGATTTTGTGTTTCTCCAAGGCCCACCACATGGCATTCCCCGGTATCTTATCGTAGGCCTTCTCCAAGTCAATGAACACCATATGCAGGTCCTTCTTTTGCTCCCTGTATCCCTCCCTAAGTTGTCGAACCAAGAAAATGGCTTCCATGGTCGACCTCCTAGGCATGAAACCAAACTGATTTTTGGTCATGCTTGTCATTCTTAAGCGGTGCTCAATGACTTTCTCCCATAGCTTCATTGTATGGCTCATCAGCTTAATTCCACAGTAATTAGTACAACTTTGAACATCTCCCTTGTTCTTGAAGATTGGTACTAATATACTCCGCCTCCATTCTTCTGCTTATCTTCATGCTTAATTTATATGTTTTTTAAGTTGCACATTTTGTGCTACTTTGCTCATATATGATATGGTACGGCATGCCATTCTTAGTTCTGTCAGAAGTATGACCATGTAGGTACTACGGTTGGTCTGTATATTCAAAGTACACATGGAAACTTGAAATAGTCAGATGATCGTGAGTGATGATGATCAAACTCTTAATCTGAATTGTGCCGTGTTGTCTGATCAAGCAAGTATGCTGTGTGGCTGTGCCATTTGTGTAGCCAGAAGAGTTGGAGAATGAAGGGCGTTGGTACAATGGTACCTTTGAATTCTGTGTTGTACCACTTGATAAATTCATTTCCCTTATGTTCTATTTTATTTACCCTCATTTGTAAGGATTTCCCTCACTTTCTACCTTTTCCCAATCATGCAAAAATGTGACATGCTGGCTTGTGCTTACACAAACGTCCTCCGAGTAATCTGTATTAACTTTGCTCACAACATTAATGCAATAAAAGCTGGTTTATACATAAGTTAATCTCCCTTGCAAAGGAAACATATATCTAATGTTTCACAGGTATCTTGTCTTTTGGTTAGCTGATTTGACTTATTTTATCTGTTTTTATGTAGGTAACTAAAAAGAAAGACTTGAGTGATTTTTACTTTGGGCTTGCTAAGAATGTTGCTTTCGGTGCACGGACACATGAGGGCACAGAAACCGCAGAACCTGAAAAGTTGGAAAGTAAAGCAGAAGATATTCAAGGTAGCAAGTCTGATGCCGAAGGATCCAGTCGTTCTCCTAAGCGCAGGAGGGAATCCAGTGTGGGATCTGAGAAGGCTCATGAAAGTAGAAGTGTGGCAGAACCTGCAACTACTGAGAAAGATTCAACATCTGCTAGATCTACTGAGAAAGAGGCAGATGTTTCCACATCTGCTTCACAGGCTCTCCAGAATACTCAACAAGCACCAATCACCGACGAGCACTACAAGAGGAGTAATGATGCACTTGCCGCGGCTAGAGAACGAGCACTGACTCGTAAGAGAGCGAAGGAGCAGCAAACATGAAGTAAGATGCAGATATAATCTCAACATGCAAAAGCTCAGGGCTGTGTAATACACTTGACATTTGTTTTCAACTTGCAGCATTTTTAGTTGATGATGCACGTATCTCTCTTGCATAAATATATTCCTTTGGTTGCTGTCTGATGATTCAGCTTCTGTGGTCAAAATATCTGTACATCGACATCTGATAAGCAAGCACACTCGGACATCGGAATGACCATTCTGCTATGCATAATCAGGATAGGAGAGGTTAATGGAGCCCATTATATTTACTGAATATTTGTGCTGCCAAAAAAAGAGAAATACCTTGGCACCGTCAGGCTGATGGCAATCTGTGCCCTTTCGTGTGTTCCATTGTAATCTGTAACTATGTAATGACTCAAGCTGGTAGTTATTTACTGGTCGGTATTGAATCAGAGATATTGAGATGATGTATGCCTTTCTTCAAATGAAAAAGATGTATGCAGACTTTTGATTTTCCAGGTTTTCATTATCCTGTTTACATGTCCAGATCTCGTCAGTATTCTATGTCAGCAAGCTCTCTGCTAACCCGGTGCGCGAAATGAGTTTTCATTATCCTGATTATCATTTTTGCAAGGTGTTGGTGAAAATTTAGAACATGATTACCGCAGAATGTTGTACACTTGCACGAATCTCGTCTTTCTTCCAACAGAAAGTGCGGAGTGAAATCCGCTTGTACTACGAGTGGATAGATGTTGCTCTCCCCTGTTACTACAGCCTGCTCGCTAACCACCCCTACAGCGAAAGGCGAGAGGAGAGGGCTTTGGTTTCGCCATCCAGTTCGGCTTCTCCGCACGCAAACCCAAAACCCTAGCGCCAGCCAGAGGCGAGAGCAACAAAGAGGGAGAGGCCTCGTGACCCAGCGAAGCTAGGTTGCCTGCCCCAGCTCGGGATGGAGAGCCTCATCCTCGCCTCCGCGTCTCCCCGCCTGCCCCTCCTCTCCGCCGCCAGCCGCCCGTCGCGGCCCCTCCCGGCGGCGCTGCTCTCCGCTGGCGCCAGGCGGAGGGGAGCCAGGCGGCCGAGGCTCGTCGTCTCCGCCGCGTCCCGCGGATCTAGGAACGGTGAGGGACCGCCTTGTTCTGTCGCCTCCGTGAATTGTGCTGTGTTTGGATGCGATGCGACCCCCGATGCGCTCTTTGATTGGAGGAGCATGCGGCGAAAGTTTGCGGCACTTGACTCCGAGCTGTAGTTCTCGTGAGATTTTACTGGCTTCTGTGGGACTCTCAGCTAGATCCACGGCTGAGAATTCGACCTTGTTGCATCGTGTATCTGCAACAAAGTTCTCCTATATGTATTTGCAGTAGGGGCAGATGATAGCTTGAGATTGGGAACGGTCAGCTTATCCATCACATAGTACTTGATAAGTAGATAATGCGCACCTCATCTATCCATATTTTTTTTATGGTAGCTGATAAGTATAGCACGTTAGTTTGCTTTGGTTTGTACCCACTTTGATATTCTTGTGAGCATTTTCCTTGTTCTTATTTTTTATATACTATATGCTGTTTGCTACATCAGTTTCAGATGGATTGAGCACAAAGGGATTTGCAAGCATATCGTCTTCAACCAGCAGCGAGAATACATCGACTGGAACTGGTACCCTGCCTCCCATGCCGCCCCCCTCATCATATATGTGAGTTTATCTCTTTCTTTGTCCTACATTTCCTGTTCTCAAATTTACCTTCCCATGATGGCGAGTTCCGAAATCTCTGCAGTGGTTCACCTGTTTTCTGGATTGGTATTGGTGTAGCATTATCTGCGGCATTTTCAATGGTGCGAAATTCTGCTTCCTGCTATGCTTTAGTTTATTTTTGTGCATATCTTCTCTTTGTAAATTAATACTTGGTGGTTGGTGTATCAGGTCTCTTCAATGGTAAAGGTGAGCTCACAGTTACCCTTTGTTTCTGCACTCCAGAAAGAGTATGTATCCTCAATCATTTGCACAGTGTTCCTCAGAATGACCCATTGTGTACCTTTGTATAATAGGACATGAGTCAGAGAGGTAAAATTATTGAGCCGTTTTCTGCTTGAACCTGCTTAACCTTCCGACACATATGTATTATACCAGTTCACTTTGCTGTTTCAGAGATTTGTTTCTGGCCTGATAAGGGTGTCAATGTGTTTTACTTTGATGGCCAGCTAATTTTCTTTTCATGTTAAAGAATTTTTTAAGATTTAATTTTCATTGACGTTGAGCACCAAATTTCGTTAAATGATATTATGACAAATCCCTTTCGGCATGACTTAGTATGTTGCTGCATGGCTTTAAGTGATTCAATATTCTGTTTGTCGCCTTGGCCATATACACTTTGCTGTTGCCTTTACGGTATTTCTCGTATAACTGCGTGTTAGCATATGTTGCTAGCTTGAGTAGGTTGGTGTCTCTAGCCCTGCCGCCCGTGTTTGAGGTTCTACCTGCTGCACAAGTTTCCTCTTCTTTAAACAAAGGCCACCAAGGGCTAATCCTGGTTGTCAAATTTTTAAAAAAAATGTATTTAGCTGTACATGACCAACATTTACTTGACTGTCTAGTGCCTATTCCCGTTTTAATGTGTTATTGATTTGTTGCAGAAATATGCAATGAAACAAGCATTCAAGTCGATGATGACCCAGGCACCACCAAACACATTTGGTGCAAACTCGCCATTCCCATTCTCCATGCCACCACAGGCAGGTTCCATGGCACCAAGTAGTTACCCATACTCAGGACCAAGGAAAAATACCCCAAAAGGTGCAACTGTTGATGTTTCAGCTACTGATGTGGCAGCAACTGGATCTTCGGAAGCAGCCGATGTGGCCGAAACATCAAAGCCTTCAAAGAAATTTGGTATGACCTTTCATATCCGTATTTTCCCCCTCCAACTACAGTTGAGTGGTGAATGGGCTCTTCTATGTGCCAAATTGGCTATAACATGCTGAATTATACCTCTTGATGCATTTATTTTATATTTCTGTGGTCCTATGCCTGGGCTCCTCTTGTAGCACAACATCAGGAAATAAACACGCACCACTAATGAGCCTGACCATGATCTAAATTGGCTCGACTGTGCTGCTTCTTTTCTTAATAGTGCTTGTCATCATATTCTTCAGATATTTGGCATCTGTATCTGATTGTGTTTTTGTTAACAAAATGTTCGCAGCCTTCGTTGATGTTTCTCCTGAAGAGTTGCAAAAACAGAAGGAGCTTCAATCTTCATTGGAGACGGTAGTAAAAAGTGATAGCACTGAAAGTGAAACGAAGGATGATACCGAACAAGTAAGTTTCCTCCAGAAGCTTGGTAATAGGCTCCCTGTACAATTTATTGTAATTAATACTTGCCCGATGGTTCTTAAAGGTTCCTACAAATGGTGCTGCTTTTAAGCCGAGTGAAGATTCCTCTACTTGGACAACTGAATCCAGTTAGTAATTGCACATTTATCTACTTCTCAAATTTAGGATTTGTATTTTATTCGCTCATCTGTATTTTCCTAAAATGATGTTGTAATATTCTTCTTGTCAGTTGTTTTCATGTGTGTACAAATGAACGAAATTGATTCTGATTATGCTGTACAGGTAAGTCAGGACCTATGCTATCTATCGATACAATTGAGAAAATGATGGAAGACCCAGCTGTGCAGAAGATGGTTTACCCGTAAGTTTGCAACCAAGTTCAACTTTACATCTTGTGCTCACTCTTGTAAAATGTGTCTCTGTTGCCCACCTAGGCACTAGGCTCCACTCCCTGTGACTAGCTTGTGACTAGGCTCTAGGCACCACTTGCGTAGCACCTAATGACTTCTAGAACACTTTTTGCCATGTTTTCCCTTCATATTTTCATTTTTTAGTTGATGCATTCACCATTTGGTTGTAAGGGCTCAATAAGTCCTGCTGGCTATCTGCACACCCAATCTATCATGTCACATGTAGCACCTTAGGAGCCAGCTGGGACCCAGCACATTTACGTAAGTGGCTAGGTCCTTTCCTTGTTCTGTGTTGCCGCTTGTGGCCCAAATGGGTTTCTGGTCTATATATGACTCCAAGTTGTTCTATATGGTTTAATGAATCACAACATCTGTGTTCTGCACCAGTGGTACTCCCGTCTGTAGAGGGTTTCTTCCTGTATTCATTTTCTGGATGATGAGGATATAAGGATTCATTATGCTAAAATAAACACTTTGATTAGCAGACGAAGAATTCATTACTGAATTTAACTAGTTTATTAGTTGGCATCAATCTATAGGTGGACAACTGCTCGTGCGTAGATTAGTTCGCATGGATGTAAATCTATAATTTAAAATTACTATGTAATTTGCATTAGTATTTTTTCAGCGTTGCGATCATGGTTTAGTGAGGTGGTCGTACTGGCATTGCCTCCCAGATAGTGGTGTGTGCCAGTTTCAGTAATATGAAGTTATTCATGTCTGTATGTCATAAAAATATAAACTTAAGTGTAACTTACATATCTTCAGTATTTTTAACGATGCTGATTTCTTCACATGTTGCAGCTACTTGCCTGAGGAGATGAGGAACCCAGATTCATTCAAGTGTATGCTCCTGTGAATTTGTTTGAACACTTACGTATCACATAAATTGGGGTTTATTTTCTGTTTTATATGGTGACGTGAGAATTTATTTTGCAGCGATGCTTCAGAATCCGATGTACCGCCAGCAACTGGAGGATATGCTGTAATACAGTTATTCTTAGCACTGCTTATCTGTGCATCTGTTTCTGCACACTATTACATTCATAGATTGGTACAGTTCAACTCCACACTGCAAGAGGCATAATAGACTGTTTATGTAACTTATTATGTTAGCCCAAGAATTCATGCCGATGACCCAGGATGTTGCTTACTGTAACAGTCTATTATGCCTCTTGCAGTGTGGAGTTGAACTGTACCAATCTATGAATGTAATAGTGTGCAGATCTTCTCTAACCTTCTTATACCAATGTTGTGGCTATTAACAGAAACAACATGGGCGCATCTCCTGATCAATGGGATAACCGCATGGTTGATCACTTGAAGAACTTCGACCTTAGCAGTCCTGAAGTTAGGCAGCAGTTTGGTGAGTGATTCAACACTTTCACATTTAGTTGGGTGCTGTTTGAAATTCAAAATCATGAATTCTGCGGGAGATTTCCCATTACCTACCATTTCAATACCTTTTTCCCTTCTAAAGCTATATGAAGAAAATTCCGAGTCCCATGTGCACAAGCAGTAATAGTAGAGAGGAAAGTGGCAGCGTGCCGCTGCAGCTAGGTCTTGCCAGCAGCGTGTCCTCGTGACTTGGTCTCACTGGACGCTGGCCGTGGACATGGTGATGCTGGCAACAGACGTGGGCATGCTGGCAGCGGCCGTGGACGCGGAGACGCCGGTCGTGGACGAGGTGACGCTGGGCGTGGTTGTGCCCGAGGCGGACGCTTGAGGTTGGGAGACAGCGGCCAACCTTTTGTTGATCTGTTGAGGTCAACGTTGGTAGAGGGCATGACCACGCCAACCCCCCGTGTCACCGTGTGTTGAGGGCGTCCAGCCAGTCCCTAGCGTCCGTGGATGCGGAGACGCCGGTCGTGGACGAGGTGACGCTGGGTGTGGTCGTGCCCTATGTTACATGGTATGGGGATACGGATACGGGGATGCGGGAAAACGGCATTTTCTGAAAATAGACTTACGGGGATACGGCGAGTATATGTACAAATGCATAAAGATTAAAGAATCAGCACTAAAAGAAAATATTTTGAGGATGATAAATTGAGGTTAATGAAGTAACCTGATGTTTTTTCAGTCATAAACATCATATACAACACCATGAGTGAGACATTCAACGTTTGGAAAAGGTTTACTCATTGTTAGTCAACAAAATAGCTTACCCAAACCTCCAAGAAGTATACAACAACAACAACAACAACAACAATGCCTTTAGTCCCAAACAAGTTGCGATAGGCTAGAGCTGAAACCCATAAGATCTTGCAACCAACTCATGGTTTGAGCACATGGATAGCTAGCTTCCACACACCCCTGTCCATGGCTAGTTCTTTCGTGATATTCCAGTCCTTCAGATCTCTCTTGACGGACTCCTACCATGTCAAGTTTGGTCTACCCCGACCTCTCTTGAAATTATCAGCACGCTTTACCCGTCCGCTATGCACCGGAGCTTCTGGAGGCCTGCATTGAATATGCCCAATCCATCTCAGACGATGTTGGACAAGCTTCTCTTCAATCGGCGCTACCCCAACTCTATCTCGTATATCATCATTCCGGACTCGGTCCTTCCTTGTGCGGCCACACATCCATCTCAACATGCGCATCTCCGCCACACCTAACTGTTGAACGTGTTGCCGTTTAGTCGGCCAACACTCAGCGCCATACAACATTGCGGGTTGAACTGCCGTCCTATAGAACTTGCATTTTAGCTTTTGTGGCACTCTCTTGTCACAGAGAATGCCAGAAGCTTGGCGCCACTTCATCCATCCGGCTTTGATTTGATGATTCACATCTTCATCGATATCCCCATCCTTCTGCAGCATAGACCCCAAATATCTAAAGGTGTCCTTCTGAGGCACCACCTGCCCATCAAGGCTAACCTCCTCCTCCTCGTGCCTAGTAGTACTGAAACCGCACCTCATGTACTCGGTTTTAGTTCTACTAAGTCTAAAACCTTTGGATTCCAAGGTTTGTCTCCATAGCTCTAACTTCCCTATTGACCCCCATCCGACTATCATCGACTAGCACCACATCATCCGCAAAGAGCATACACCATGGGATATCTCCTTGTATATCCCTTGTGACCTCATCCATCACCTGAGCGAAAAGATAAGGGCTCAAAGCTGACCCCTGATGCAGTCCTATTTTAAATAGTGATACATAGATAAAAGAATGAAGCACACACCATTTAAAAGCAATTAAGCACAAAACAAAATAGTTCTGTGGTTCATGCAGCAGCACACAACAATAATTCATTACTGAATAAATAAATAAACATGGAATAGAAATATGAAGTAAATGTGCTAAGTTGAAGGCCGAGGCGTCAAGCTTCAGATGATTCGTCTCCTACCATCTCTTGCTCAAATATTGGTTGCAGCTTCACTAGCTTCATGACCTTCCTTGCGAAGTTGCTCGAGGACAGGATGAGCAATCTTGTTACATATCTTCACACCAGAACCTGAAATCTTCAAAAGATGTGCTCCCACTCTTGAATAACTCCCTAGGAAATCCCCATCACAAAGTGGCATTTAAATCTTGAATTTCCTCCACGACCAGAGTCACCACCACCAGTGTTGTATCTTGTAACATGAACCCCTAGGGGATATTTAGGATTGGTAAGCTGGTTCTCCCCAGCGGCGTTACTCCCAGAACGACAAATAGAGCATTGACAGTTGGACATAGACGCCATTCCCTAAGGCTGCGGCGCTGCCGGCGTCCCGAAGAGAGATCAACCAGACGCTGCGTCACTGCCGGTGTTCGGCGGCTGGAGAGATCCGTGAGAGGCTGCTCGCTGCCGGCGGCGTGGAGAGATCGGTAGATGCGATGTGGCAACTGCCAGGTGACGGCGGCGATACGAATGAGTCGTGCGTGAGGGTTTGTTTTAGCGATCAGAATTGTATATGAGGCAGCCCACGTCGGCCTCCTGATGGGCTCTAGTTCAAGTCGTAACAGCCCTATACGTATCCCTGTGATATCGCTTCGTATCCCAGCCGTTTTGCATTTTTTCCCTTTTATTTTAATTCAAAAAAGGGTATACTTCGGGATACGTGTATCCCCTGTGTATCCCCGTTCTGGCCACGTTTTTTGCAGCGATATGGCACCTCCCAGCCGTATCCCTGCAACATAGGTTGTGCCCGAGGCGAACGCTCGAGGTTGGGAGGCGGCAGCCAACCTTTTGTTGAGGTCAACGTTGGCAGAGGGCATGACCACGCCAACCTCCTGTGTGTTGAGGGCGTCCAGCCAGTCCCTAGCGCTGCCATCGTCATGTGGCTCCTCCTCTTCCTGCCCGTGGCGCCATCATCAGGTGGTTCCTCCTCTTCCTGCCCGTGGCGCCGTCAGGCGGCTCCTCCTCTTCCTGCCCATGGCGCCATCCGTCGACTTCTTCCTCCATATCCTTGAATTTCCGCCACCGCTGGTCCAATCCCGACGGCCTGCATGGCTGTCCCTTCTCGGACGGCGGCACAAGCTTCCTCCTCTCCACCCCTCACCTCCTACATCCATCACGCCCTTGACCACTGTGCCGGCGCCGCCTCCAATCCCCCCCACCCCCACCCCCAACCTCTTCAAAGGAGAGCATCCGAGAGGAGGGAGAGGAAACCGAGCGTGTCCGTGCCACGTGGGACTAGAATCACCCGCGGGTGCACTAGTCACTACAAAGTGGAATTTTTGTGAAAACAATTATGCACACTAGATTGGGGAATGGAGGGAGTATTGAACATTTAGTGTTCTTCTAATAGCGTTATCATTTTCTTACTAAATGCCTAGCATAGCGTCGATGCACACTCCTATGTTTTTAGTTCTTTTTGTACCCTTACTATTTTCTTGTTGTAAATGCCACGTGCTCCTAGTTTTGGGATTCTTACTATACTACTTGGTAGGTGATGGAAATTATTGAAGAGATGTGAATTACCATCTCATTCTTCCCTGAATCAGCTTTTTTATTTTTGCTATAAGACTCTTAAATTTGATTTCGAATTAAAATGATTACATGTGAATTCTGAAGCTTTTTAATTGCTTGTACAGCGCAAGTTGGCATGACTCCAGAGGAAGTTGTATCGAAAATAATGGCGAACCCAGAAGTTGCTGTTGCATTCCAGAATCCAAAAATTCAAACGGCCATCATGGATGTAAGTTTCTGTACAAACTTTGTTGGACTGCTTAGTTATTTGGAAATTTAGATTTATACCACTACAAAGTTTTTGTTGCTGAAAAAAATGCCACTGGATATTTTGATGACATGTGGGACCTGGACCCACTTGCCATTCTCATAGTTAATGGCATTTTTCAAATTGCAAACATTTGGAGCGGATATATCCAGTTATCCCTAGTCATTTGCTTATTCTGACATGGTGTCTTTTTGATGCAGTGCTCGCAGAACCCTCTGAATATTGTAAAATACCAAAATGACCAAGAGGTATTTTTGAATTTAGTTAATTTGGGTCGTCGGCTCACATGGTAACTTTATTGTCAAACTCACCTGGCTTCTCTTTCACTTGGATGTCTCTGATGCTAGGTCATGGATGTTTTTATGAAGATATCACAAATCTTCCCCCAAATTAATGGCTAGTGGATGTGCATCACGGAATTGCAGTTTTTGATTTGGCCTGTCATCTCCAGCCTAAGCGGCTGCAGTAGCATCTGTTAACCGGCTGAGGAACAGAGGAACTTCATGTGTCCGGTCATTATGTGCAAAGATCTACCCTTGCTGTCAAGGTTTTTGAGTTGCCAATGTACATCATATGATCCAGCGTTTCGGTTTGGTTGCGACCATACCTGAAGTCTGAAGTAGCAAAGTTTGAGATGTCACCGCTCTGTAGAATTGTGTAGTTGGTGCTTTGACACTATATGGTTTGCTGTAGGATGTGAAGGTGCCGATGTAGTTCATATCACCTCAATTTTGATACATTGTGTTACCATGACACTGCACGAAAATATTGGCTATGTTGTTCAACTTGTTAAGTTGGAATGTAGCCTGAGTTCCATGACAGGTGGAAGTTGCTTCGACTTTGCTTTTGGATCTTTTGTGCTCGGGAGATTAGCTGGTGATCTTTTAAGTGAGAATAAATGAGCATGTTGCATCTCACATTTGTTAGTTGATTCCCTTCTGTTTTGATCTAATAAAAAGGCCTGCCTTTTTTTTTATCAGATAACTGAAAAACAAAGGGAATGCTGTTCAGTTTTTTTTTTGGTGATTTCCAGCAAACTACGGAACCGTTGGATTTGGGGGGTCATGGTAGTTGCGCCAGGACAGTGTGTGTGGGTGGGGGGGGGCTCCGGATCTAATTCCCATGTCCACCGAAGGTGGAATTGCTCTCGAGGAGAAAAAGCCGCCCTCCTCTCCACGGCCGCGTCAACGGATGACGAGTTTCGCTGCACATATGGAGGAGGCGATGCACTGGTCCTTGATCGACCGGGGTCCGCCGCCGCCGCCATTCCCTTCGTGCCATCATGGCATCCAAATCAGATGTTGCCGCATGAAGTCGTCGCCCCCGCCGCGCAACCGCGGCGTCCAGATCGGACACCAGATGAAGGAGGAGTCGCCCTCGCCGTCGTGTCACCAGACGGATAGCTAGTGGCGGCACGCGGTCCTCCTTGTCGACAAGAAGGAGCACCCGTCCTCCCCGCCGTCATCCAAGCCGCCCTTGCGCCTACACTACTTCCTCAAGGTGCCGACGCCACATTGTGCAAGTGCAAAGCCTAGGCGGAGGCGCGCCGTTAGGAGCGGTGCAGCACATGGCGACATTCACTAAGACCCAGGTAGCGCCGACCTTGGTGCTCGCGGACCCTGCACTCATGGAGGCTTGGGCCATCGACCGGTCCAAGACCATCGTCGAGTCAGACGCCCCTCCGCCGGCGCCGACTCATCACCCAGCTCCTCCAAGTGGGGCTTGTGGAGTCCGAGCGTGCCCTTTTCATCCGGGTCGCCGAAGGCAAGTGTCGCAAGGCGGTGGAGGATGTGGCGGAGCATCTGTGTTGTGAGCACACCGTGGTGGCCGTGCAGGGATGCCGCGACGCCTGGTGTGCCTCCCGCCACTGGCGCGACAACGACGGTGGATCGGACGACGGCGGAGGTGTCGGTGGCCTCAGTGGCCATGCCTATGAGGTCACTGTCCGATACCTGGCCTAGTTTTAGTTTAAATTTAGGTTCAACTTGTTAAATATCATCCGTTTGCATGTAGTATATGTAACTTGCTTCAATTTCATCCGTTTAGCTTAAATTTCGTCCGTCTTTGTGTTCGATCCGTTTGGAATGGGCCAGGAATTTGGTGATCACGGTTGGATGGCCTCCGCCCCGTTGGATGTCCACGAATGTCCGGACGTGTTAGCAACTTTTGATGATGTCCGTTTGGTAATCTGTGTTGGAGATGCCCTAACATATATAACCTTAGGGCATCTCCAACGTCGACCCCAAACCGCCCGTATCCGTCTGAACGCAGCTGTCCGTACCCCGCAAGCCATCCAACGGCAACCCCCATCGATCCACGAAGCAGTCCGGACCATCTTTTCCCCGCAAACCGAAACCAAACCAGGGGGCTTGCAGGAGTCCGGACACCAGCCACGTAGGACTCTGACACCCCGGGCCCACCCAAAACTAATTCGGAGCCGTCACTTTCGTAGCTGGCTGCACTGTTTCCACGACAAAATCCCCATTCTCCTCTTCCCTCCCGTTGCTCTCCACCAAATTCCCGCCCTTTTTTGCCGTCGATGATGGATGGACCCATACAAGAAGTTGCCAAAGACGGTGGTGGAGGAGGATCCGGAGATCACGCTCGCCCGGAAGATCAACTCGGAGACACGGCAAAATCGCCGCCTCAAAGCGAAGGTAAAGGCGGTGCCGGTCAAGAAGCAGAAGATCGGCGTTGGCGGAGCTGGTGGACGTGCAAGCGGCGGACGTGGTTCATGGAGGAGTCAGAGACGCGGGGCCTCGCTGCCGTCGCCGACCATGCAGATGTCGCCCTGGCCAGAGCATTACAAGTCTCCATACTACTATGCCGCCACCTAGCTCGGTAGGCAGTCCCTGGTATCCGCCACTGTTCAAGTGCCTTACTGCATCGATGTCAACGCGGCACCGCTGCTTTTCTCGGAGTGTGCATCGCCGCAGCTAGTCCGGACGCGGACGCCGAGCGTGGAGCAGTTGGGTGCCTGCACGCTATTCGCTGGTATGCCTAAAGAGGGCGAGCCAAGGTACGACGACGCAGACAGGGAGCTGTTTGAGATGATCCGTGACGGAGGCGGGGGAGGAGGTTGCTACCAGGACGGGCATGTGAATGACTCGGAGCACACCCAGGCCGGCTCGTACACCCAGCCGGGCTCGCAGAAGGGCTACACCCAATCCGGCACCTACACCTAGTCGGGCACGCAACCGGGCTACACCTAGTCCGGCACGTTCACCCAGCCGGGCACAGACACACATTAGCAGGATTGGGCCACCAGACATCAGGAGTAGGAGGAAGACGGCGAGGACGATGATCCAGATGAATTTGCTGCTGATCCAAAGAAGAAGGGTAGAGGAGAAAGTTTCAAGAAGTAGGAGGACGAGTCATTGTGCGATGCATGGTTGGCCACTAGCATCCGATCCATGACACAGAGCAAAAGGGCTCAACATTTTGGGCCAACATTCACTCTTGGTTCCACGAACACAACCATTTCGAGCCCTACTCCGACGACCTCATCCGCAACCGCGGTGCAGATTCTCTCAACTATCGATGGTACATCATCCAAGGGCCGGGTCGAAGTATTCCGGCCACTTGAGGCAACTCATTGCACAGTGGACAAGTGGTACGCAAATCTCCGAGCAAGTAAGTGTGTTCATCAATTTGGCCGATTATGCATTGTTGTCTAGATCATTTGGCCGGTTATGCATTGTTGTCTAGATCAATTGGCCGGATATGCATTGTTGTCTAGATCATTTGGCCGGATATGCACATTGTTGGCGGGATATGCATTGTTGTGTTGGTCATTTATAGTCATTTGACAATGTTTTATTTTGTAGCCTTCCTGTGCGTGCAATGTGTTCTCGAAGTTGGAGAAGTGAAGCTTTATTGCTCAAAAAAAGAAAAAGTGGAGCTTCACCGTCATGTATTGTTGGTTGAAATTGAACGGACAACCCAAGTGAAATCTATTCATTGCCAAGAGCGTCACCCATGGAACCGAGGGAGAAACCGGTGATACAACCGGCCCAACAACAGAACCACCCAAGAAGGTTAGAAGGGGGTTCCGGGGAAAGAAGTGGGAGGAGGAGAAGGCAAAGCGAGAAGGGGCGGCCGCCAAGATGACTGAGAGGTTCGAGGACATCTAGACGAACAAGGAGGAGGCATATGTCAAGCGCTCTGACGTCAAGGAGGAAAAAAAGGCCGACATGTTTAACATGTTGATGGCAGCGACCGAGAAGAAGCTCAAGCTTGACGAGAAGAAGGTTGAGATCGCAACCGCTTCGGAGGACGCGAAGATGTTGACCTTAAACATGGAGGATTTAGATGTCGACACAAGGATAATCGTGCAAGCCATCTGTTTCAAGATGTTGAAGCGGCAGAAGGATCGGTTGGAGGCGGTGGAAAGGAGGCGGCAAACAAGGAGGAGGCTGAGACGACGGTGATAGCAGACTGAGCGTGGAGGCTCAGATTGCCGGTCCGGCAGGGCATAAAATCTAAGTTTTTTGCACGGACGGCCGGACTGATATTCTTTTGTGATCGGATATGTAAAAACTATGCATACTTACCCCTTTTTAGTTGTGATTGGGGGCTGATGTGCTCGGAAGATTTGATTTTAAACTAACCGTACGAGCGAACATTTAGGAGATAGTTTTGGATGGCCGGCTCCCACATCCATGTCCGCGGACTAGTCCCTCGGTCCGCGAATGGATACGGGTGTCTGATTTTGGGGTGAGCGTTGGAGATGGCCTTAGCACCTTTGCAGGAGTTTACAAGCAAAAGTGATAAAGGGAGATTTACATGTGGCAAGGATAACTGTTTTTTCTTTTTGCGGAAAAGATAACCGATCTACCATACTCCAGATAATCATTACTTTAGCTATGAACAAGGAAGAACTTTTCTAAAATAAGCCATTTTTCCTTTGCGGAGATTAAGATGGCTTAAATTAGAGTTGCTTCTTTATGATTTGTCGAGAACTTGATCTGTCTGCTGTTAGGTTGCCTGTAATGGATAATATCATAAGTTAAGTTAGTATCATGCATATGATACTAGTATATGATACCTCCGTAATGCATAATATTATAGATTAGTATTTTAGATGACTTTATTTACTGTCATGCAAGATATATAGTAGTACAATATTTATTATGATACGGTATCATGATATGATACCCAACCCTATTTCTTCATTTAATTCTATGCCATCTCATCAAAATTGCATAGTTGGCATGCATAATATTAGCTATGAGACTCCCATCACGGGCGGCCTTAGTAAATGACCTACAGTTTTCGTCCCTCAACTATTGACAGAGTCTAGATTTGGCCCTTCAATTTTGAAACCGGACAACCTGCACCCCTAACTACTAAAATTAGACAAGGTTCGTCCCCGGTCTCGGTTTTGACCGGTTTGGTGCTGACTCACCCTGGTTTTGACCGGTGCTGACTCAAATTTACGTAATTTTATCAAATCCGTGAACATTTTTTAAATTCATGATATTTTTGAATTCCACATACTTTTTTCAAATCCATGAACTTTTATGAAATTAGTTTACTTTTTTCAAATCCGCTTACTTTTTCAAATCGATGAACTTTTTTGACATTCGTGTACTATTTTCAAGTTCGCGTAATTTTTTCAAATCTGCATGCTTTTTCCGCATTCACTTTTTTTTTCAAATTCACGTACTTTTTTCAATTTCACATATTATTTTTAAGTTTGCATTGTTATTTTAGTTCATGAACTTTTCCAAAAAAGGTACACGGATCTGAAAGAAGTACGTGAATTTTAAAAAGAGTACAGGTATTTCAAAAATGTTCATGGATTCGGAAAAAAATATGCGAATTTAAAAAAAAACATGGATTTGAAAAAAGTATGTGAATTTAAGTCAGCACAGTCAAAACCGGGGTGAGTCAGCACCAAAACCGGTCAAAACTGAGTCTTGAGATGAACCTTGTCCTATTTTAGTAGTTGAGGGTGCAACTTGTCCGGTTTCAGTATTAAGGGATCAAATCTACTAGAAACAGGCTTTCGCCCCGCTTTATATATAAAGCAACAACCGAACAAGTACACGGCCGAACGATACAAGATGATGAGGTAGCCCTCTTACAAAGCCGATCCTGAGATAATCGACACACGCAGAACACACACGACTACTACCAGCAAAGACCACCAGGAGAACTAGACACACGCCACGCTACGACCTAGCTAACCTAAGCTCCATGACAACGCCCCCAAGAGGGAAAACGGTGCAGAGCGTCGCCGTTGCTGAGTCCACACCGGACAAAGGTCTTCACCCGGAGTCCTGACACGGAGAGAAGAACCACGACGACGTCTTCAAGAAGAACGCAGCACCCACGGGTGTCGCCGTTGTCGGCGCCAAGGCACAGAGCTTTCGCTCAGCAACTCACCCGTGCCACCGCGAGGTCGCCAGGAGGAACGGGGAAGTGCTAGAATCCCCGATCCGGATCAGAACGCCGCCCCTCCGAGGGAGAGGGCACATCCGAGCTACCAGCCGCAGCACCTCCCGTTGCCCGCACAACCCAGGAGGATAGCCACCACCATCGCAATGGTGCCTGCCGGAGAGCAACCATGTGAACCGCCATCCGAGGCCGCTGCCTCGGCATCCCTGTCGCTAGATAGCGTATGCCGCGCACATCACATCGCACTCAACCACGGTAGGAGGAGCGACGACATTCCATCTACTCCTAGCCCGGCATCAGTCTCTGAGTCTGGGTAGGCACGTCCACTGTAGGAGGCACCCACACTGGCGTCCCTAGCCAATCCCGGTGGACTGGGAGGGATGCGACTTCAAGACTGCCGACGGCCGCCGATGAGCCAACTCCCAGCCCTTGGCCAAGCGACTCACACAACGGCATGTCCATGGTCACCGACGCCGATCCGCACACTGACGCAACACTACCACGACCACCACCACCGAGCACCATACCCGCGAGGAGACCCGCGAGCATAGCCCGGGCCAAGCCCGACCTCTCCTACCCGAAGCCCATGCTTCGATCCGCCCCGGGCCCTAACCAGGCCCGCCCGGGCACGAATCCTAGATCTGAGCCTGCCGCCGGCACACATCCAGGAGAAGGAGTCCGCCACCGCCGCCACGCGCCGCCTGCAAGACCATGGCTGCCACACCGCCGCCGCGCTACAGGCCCGCACCGCCCCCCCTGCCCAACCGAGGCACCAACGCCCGGGCCGGGCAGAGCCCACCATCGCTAGCCACCACGCCCGCAAGGCGGAGCAGCCAGCCTAGGCCACCTAGCCCGCGCTGCCTGCTGGCCAAGCCGGCCGCCGTGGCCAGGCGCGCTCCACCCGCCCTGCCGTCCTCGGCCCGCGTCGCGAACAGCAGCAGCCCGCGCAAATCTGCCATCCCCGCCGCCACCACTGCCATCGCGCGCCCCGCCACCATCCACGCCGCTCGAAGCCCACACTAGTAGAAAACAGGGCTTTGGTCCTGGCCAGATCAGAGCATTAGTACCGGTCGTGTTACGAACCGGGACTAATGGGAGAATCAGTCCCGGTTCGAGAGGCTAGGACGCCGGCCGGGCATCGGCAGGCATCAGTCCCGGTTCGGCTGGGACCTTTAGTCCCGGTTCCATCCACCAACCAGGACTGAAGGGGTTGCTGCCCTTTAGTCCCGGTTGGTGTCTGGAACCGGGACTAAAGGGTAGGCCATTAGTCCCGGTTTTAGACACAAACCGGGACTAAAGTTTTGTCTATATATATCCACGCCCCCCCCATCTCCTCTGTTTTTTGGCCGTGGAAGGGTGGAGGTGTGGGCTACTCTGTTTTTTGCCTATATATGCACATGAGGTGTTCGATGAAATGCCGGAGCCACACTTAAGCTTTCTCCTCTGTTCTTCCTCCAAGCTCGACCTCCAAGCTCCATTTTCCCCAAGATTTGTCTAGGTTTGGCGGTGCACCAACTATTCAAGTGTTCTAAAAAGGTTAGCAACTTCATCCTTTCATCTCTCACTGCTAGTTTAGCTCATTTCAAATGCTCTAGAAGTAGTGTGGTTTGTGGGTTTTAGTGGAGGAGTGTATGTGTGAGTTTATTTGATTTAGATGCACAATTTGAGCTCAAATTAACTTCTTAGTTTGCACATGTGTATGATTTATATAGCTACTTGTATAATTTTCTTACTTGTATTATTGTTTGTTATTATATAGTGCCATGGTTTTGGTATCCGCCCCCGTCGGCTCTCGTCCGGTCTATGATTCGGATGTGGTATATTATCTTTTATAACTATTTGTTTCATTTAGTGTTTATGACAATTATGCCGACCAACTTGACATAGATGTCTTTATCTAGGAGGTATGTGAACCGGAAATTCCAACCGACCCTCTTGTCGAGAGGTTAAATTTAGTTGAAAAAGAAAACAATTATTTGATAGAAAAATTGAAAAGAGTTGAAGAAGAGAAGATGAAATTGGAGTTGCATGTTGCCGATGTCGTCGATCTACACAAGATCCAGATGGATGCAATGCGCTTGAAGATTAGAAAGATTAGAAAATATGCCATTGATAATGAGGCTTGGTATCATTATGCTGTTGGATCAATTGTTACCTTAGTTGCGATTTTGATCGCATTTGTTGTTGCATTTAAATGTTTTACATAGTTGTATGTTAGTTTCAATTTATGTTTTAATTAGATGCTATGGAGAGCTGTATGTTGTTCTATGAGAACTATGTATGAACTTTATGTATTTTTTTTTAGTAATAACATTTGATCACTACTGTACTTTGGTTTTAATGTGATGATGAACTTGTATTAATTTGGTCATTTCTCTATTCATGATGTTCTATAATGGTTTTTGATATACTTAATTATATAATGCACGCAGATGAACCGGCAATGGATGTACGGTGACCGACGCATCTCCGACTACATTACGGGCCTGCATAATTTTCTCGATGTGGCTGAGGCAAACAAGCAGAATAGTTTTATGTATTGTCCATGTATTGTCTGTGAGAATATGAAGGATTACTCTGACTCGAAAACCCTTCACTTCCACCTGCTTTCGAAGGGTTTCATGCCACACTATGATGTTTGGACCAAGCACGGAGAAAGAGGGGTTATGATGGAAGACAACGGAGAAGAAGAGGATGATGACAACTATCCTATGTTCCCTGAATACGGTGATACTGCAACGGGGGAAGCTGAAGATCAAGAGGCACCAGATGTGCCCGATGATGATCTTCGCCGGGTCATTGTTGATGCATAGAGAGGATGCGAAAGTGAAAGGGAGAAGTTGAAGTTCGATCGCATGTTAGAGGATCACAAAAAAGGGTTGTACCCAAATTACGAAGATGGCAACACAAAGCTCGGTACCACATTGGAATTGCTGCAATGGAAGGCAGAGAATGGTGTATCCGACAAGGGATTTGGGAAGCTACTGAAAATAATGAAGAAGAAGCTTCCAAAGGATAACGAATTACCTAGCAGTACGTACGAAGCAAAGAAGGTTCTCTACCCTCTAGGATTAGAGGTGCAGAAGATACATGCATGCCCTAATGACTGCATCCTCTACCGCGGTGAGGAGTACGAGAATTTGAATGCATGCCCGGTATGCGGTGCATTGCGGTATAAGATCAGACAAGATGACCCTGGTGATGTTGAGGGCGAGCGCCCCAGGAAGAGGGTTCCTTCCAAGGTGATGTGGTATGCTCCTATAATACCACGGTTGAAACGTCTGTTCAGAAACAAAGAGCATGCCAAGTTGTTGCGATGGCACAAAGAAGACCGTAAGAAAGATGGGAAGTTGAGAGTACCCGCTGATGGGTCGCAGTGGAGAAAAATCGAGAGAAAGTGGCCGGATTTTGCAGGTGACGCAAGGAACTTATGGTTTGGTATAAGTGCAGATGGCATTAATCCTTTTGGGGAGCAGAGCAGCAATCATAGCACCTGGCTTGTGACTCTATGTATCTATAACCTTCCTCCTTGGTTGTGCATGAAGCGGAAGTTCATTATGATGCCAGTGCTCATCCAAGGCCCTAAGCAACCCGGCAACGACATTGATGTGTACCTAAAGCCATTAGTTGAAGAACTTTTACAGCTGTGGGACATAAAAGGTGTACGTGTGTGGGATGAGCACAAACAGCAGGAATTTGACCTACGAGCGTTGCTGTTTGTAACCATCAATGATTGACCTGCTCTTAGTAACCTTTCAGGACAGACAAACAAGGGATACCACGCATGCACGCACTGTTTAGATGAGACCGAAAGTATATATTTGGATAAATGTAAGAAGAATGTGTACCTGGGACATCGTCGATTTCTTCCGACCAAGCATGCCTTAAGAAAGAAAGACAAGCATTTCAAAGGTGAGGCAGATCACCGGAAGAAGCCTGTCCTCCATACTGGTGATGATATACTTGATATGGTCAAGGATTTACAAGTAATCTTTGGAAAGGGTCCTGGCGGACAATCTGTTCCGAATGACGCTGACGGACACGCACCCATGTGGAAGAAGAAATCCATATTTTGGGACCTACCCTATTGGAAAGACCTAGAGGTAAGCTCTGCAATCGACGTGATGCACGTGACGAAGAATCTTTGCGTGAACCTGCTAGGCTTCTTGGGCGTGTATGGGAAGACCAAAGATACACCGGAGGCACGGGAGGACCAGCAATGTATGAACGAAAAATACGGCATGCATCCAAAGCAGTATCAAGGTCCTGCCAGCTACGCTCTTACCAAAGCAGAGAAGGAAATCTTTTTTGAATGCCTACTCAGTATCAAGGTCCCGCCTGGCTTCTCGTCGAATATAAAGGGAATAATAAATATGGCAGAGAAAAAATTTCAGAACCTAAAGTCTCATGACTGCCACGTGATTATGACGCAACTGCTTCCGGTTGCATTGAGGGGGCTTCTACCAGAAAATGTTCGATTGGCCATTGTGAAGCTATGTGCATTCCTCAATGCAATTTCTCAGAAGGTAATCGATCCAGAAATCCTACCAAGGTTACAGAATGATTTGATCCAATGTCTTGTCAGTTTCGAGTTGGTGTTCCCACCATCCTTCTTCAATATTATGACGCACGTCCTAGTTCACCTAGTTGACGAGATTGCAATTCTGGGTCCTGTATTTCTACACAATATGTTCCCCTTTGAGAGGTTCATGGGAGTCTTAAAGAAATATGTTCGTAACCGTGCTAGGCCAGAAGGAAGCATCTCCACGGGCCATCAAACAGAGGAGGTCATTGAGTTTTGTGTTGACTTTCCTGACCTTAAGCCGATTGGTGTTCCTGAATCGCGACATGAGGGGAGACTGGGTGGAAAAGGCACGCTAGGACCAAACTCAATAATATGTAGGGACGGGCATTCTTGGGCGCAAGCACACTACACAGTTCTACAGAATTCTACCTTGGTGGCCCGGTATATCAATGAACACAAGAATATTCTACGCTCCAAACACCCGGAGCAGTCTGACGACTGGATTACATGTGAACACATGGGGACTTTCGATGGTTGGTTGCAAACACATCTCATGGGCAATACCACTGTTGGAGATGAGCTGTACTTGTTGGCCAGGACACCATCTTTGACTGTATTGACTTTCCAAGGGTACGAGATAAATGGGAATACATTTTACACGATCGCCCAAGATAAAAAGAGCACCAACCAAAACAGTGGTGTCCGCTTTGATGCAGAAAACACCAATAGGGCAAATGACACATATTATGGTTACATAGAGGACATATGGGAACTTGACTATGGACGTGATTTTAAGGTCCCTTTGTTTCGGTGCAAATGGGTCAATCTGTCAGGAGGGGGGGTACAGGTAGACCCGCAGTACGGAATGACAGCAGTGGATCTCAACAATCTTGGGTACACAGACGAACCATTCGTCCTAGCCAATGATGTGGCGCAGGTTTTCTATGTGAAGGACATGTCTACCAAACCGAGAAAAAGAAAAGATAAGGAAGAGAATACATCATACGATGAGCCAAAGCGCCACATAGTTCTTTCAGGGAAAAAAACATCGTGGGAGTGGAGGACAAGACAGACATGTCAGAAGATTATGAAAAGTTTCATGAAATTTCTCCCTTCAGAGTGAAGACTGACCCAAGCATCCTGTTAAATGATGAAGATTATCCATGGTTACGGCGCAATAAGCAAGGGACACACGCGAAGAAATAGTTTTATACCCCAAGATCCCACTCTGGGATGTGATCGGCTTCACCGCCATCACTTTCTCTCTAGTGTGAGTTTTCGGACTTATAGCTGGAAAGTGCCACTTCGGACAAACCGAAGGAAATCTTTGTAAGAGCTAGCTAGGGCATTTTGGCATTTGAAACATGATTTTATAATAATTATTTATTAAGTTATGAAATTTCAATTATTCCTATCCTTTTAGTATTTTAATTATACAAAGGAGTTAATCAATGCAATTATGTCCAAACAAAATATGAATGTCTTCTGAGCACCGGTTGGTTGCTCAATTTTTTCAAAAACATATTGACAAACCACCACCTAATGTGTCAAAGAATAAAGTTATATAAAATTCTAGTTATGATCAACTAAAACAAAACTATAATATTCTTCAATAGCAAAAAGAATCAACTAAAAAGCTTTTATAAAACTCTAGTTATGATCAAAATAATATTAACTTAACTTTATATAAAAATGAGGTACATATGCAAAAAATAACATAAAAAATAACGTAAAAAATAAAATTGACATAACATATGCAAAAAATAACATAAAAAAACAAAAAAAAGCATAACATATGTAAAAAATTAAAAGTGCCATAACATAAAAAAAACATAAAAAATAAAAAGACATAACATATGCAAAATATTAAAATTTCCATAACATAAAAAATAATATAAAAAATAAAAAGACATAACATGTGCCATATATTTTATAGTGGTTGTGAAAGAATATTAAAATTGACATAACATATGCAAAAAATAACATAAAAAATATAAAAACATAACATATGCAAAAAATTAAAATTGCCATAACATAAAAAATAAAAAAGACATAACATGTGCCATATATTTTATAGTGGTTATGAAAGAATATTAAAATTGACATAACATATGCAAAAAAAAAACATAAGAAAAAACATAACATATGCAAAAAATAACATAAAAAAATAAAAAAATACCCGCCTACTAGCAGACACCACGGCCTGCATACGACTAGAAACCCATCTATATATGGGCCAGGATGCAGGCCCGCAGGGCTAGTAGGCCCAATAGGGCAGAGTTTAGGCAATTAACTGCCCGCTTTAGAGAGGAGCTTGGGAGAGGGATCGCAGCCGCGTATATAAACCGCTGCGAGCGCCTCTCGCTTGGCGAGGTGGGACTAAACTCCCACCGCCCCTCGGCTGTGCCAGGACCAGCCCTTTAGTCCCGGTTGGTGGCTCCAACCGGGACTAAAGGCCCCCCTTTAGTCCCGGTCCGAGCCACAGACCGGGACTAAAGGCCTGGGTTTCGCGCCCTTTGGGCTGGTGAAATTCACCTTTAGTCCCGGTTGGTGGCTCGGACCGGGACTAAAGGGGGGCCTTTAGTCCTGATTGGTGCCACCAACTTAGGAAATTTTCCAAAAGCCATCTGCAGTTTTCGATCTCCCTCTCCCCTGACGGCGCCGAAGACCACCTCGACGCCGCCAGGATGCCGGACCTCGCCGTCGCCTCCCCGAGCCCGCTTCTCGTCGCCGTCCCCGAGCCCTGCCCCGACGTCGTCCCCGAGCCCGCTCGCTCCTCGTCGCCGGCCGGACCTTCCCGAGCATCGCCGCCCCTAAGCCACTCCTCGTCGCCGGACCTCCTCGCCATCGCCGCCACCGAGCCCGCTCCCCTCGTCGCCGGCCCTCCAGCTCCATCGCGCGCCGCCCCTAGTGAGCTCCCCCCTTCCCCTGCTGCCACTGCTCCGCTGCGTGCTCTGCTTGCTGCCGCCGCTGCATTGCTGTTGTTAGATGGATGGATTTTAGATGGATGTTAGATAATGATCTTGCTAAAACAAATTGAAGTGTATGATGAAATGCCAGAGGGCTCTAGGAATTTTAGGAATTTTTGAGAATTTTTGTGGTGAGGTGTTGATGGACAAAAGAGAGTCTGGCAAAGTTTCAGAATTTTTGGAGCAATTTAAATTGGGCTTTGACCATGGAGTTTGAATCTGGTCCAAATTTGAACTGAATGAAATTTGAAAAATTTGAACTATGGAACCAAATGTTTTTAGTGGAATGGGTTGTGGGTACTGTCAAATAGATGGAGTAATTTTTGTGGGTGCAAAATAATTGGGGAGAATATAGCTCCTTTGCAAATCAAAGAACAAAATTTTTGCATTAGAGTTCATTTTGTCTTTTTTGTATGTTTTAATGCAAGCATCTTTTGGGCAATCTTTGAACATGAAGTAGGAGCATTTTGATGTCATCTTGCTGGTACATTTTAGTTCATGCCATGTTAGGACCTGTAGTGAGTGCTACAAGCTTGTAAACTTGCTATCTATTCATTTCTGCCATGCCATGCAAATATCACTAAGTCTGAAAATCTGTTAATACTTGTCAACTTGTCATGATGATTGCCATTGATCTAGGGGTCATTTGAATTAGTTCAGTAAGCATGTTTTGCCATGTGTTACATGTACATTCATGTCATGCCATTTGTTGCCATGTAGAAATTCTGTAGCATGTTCAAATCTTGCTTTCAAATTGGTATCTAGCTATAATGGACAGATATGCATTGCATATTGCTTTGATCACCATTTGAGTTCCGTGCATCCGTTGCCATGATCTTTATAGGTCCATTTCAACTAAAATCTTCCATTCTATCCAGTGGCATACTTGGGTTTGCCTAATTTTTTTTCACTCGGTGGAATTACAGGTTGTGGTGTTGCATCTCCGTGGAGTTGGTCCCTGATCGTCCCTCCGCTGTTCGACAAAAGGTGTCCATTTGTCGTATGTTGAGTTTTGTTCATAGGATGATGGTTGGTTCATTTGTTGAGTTGTGTATTCATCTTGTGTATAAATCTTGTATTCATTTTGTATTCATCTTGTGTATAAATCTTGTATTCATCTTGTACAAATATCGTCGTAACTTCGACATGAGAGGGGGGGGGTCGTTAAAACATAACCCCGATAACTTTGATTTTGAGGCATATGAAAACCTGATTTGCACGTCGGACAGGCATGAGAGAGGCGGTCCGCAAAGTATCCTCTCCCGAAAGATAGGACGACTCATCAGATATGATTCTAGATAATGTCCAATGCCTCATATCGCGAACATAATTATATTGGATAATTGATCTTCATATAAATGAAGCATAAAAGTTTATCAATCACTTACAAATTTTCATGTTGTTCATTGACTTCGACATGAGGGGGGGGGGTCATGTTAAAACATAACCCCGATAATTTCGGTATAACTTCGACATGAGGGGGGAGGGGGTCGTTAAAACATAACCCTGATAATCCACTAATCCATTGCTCATATGCATATGATTCCTTGTTGTGATTAGGTCTATGTTTGCCACTAATCCATCTCTCATGGTTGTATATTGCCATGTTGTAATATTTGCAGAAACTATGGAACACGACAGAGACTTAGAACAAGAAAAGGCGTTGGAGGAAATAATCCGCGAGGGAGATGATGATATCATGACCTCACAATTTCTCAACGACTCCGATGGTGAGGGAAGAGAAGATGACGGCTCCGCCAGTGTTGGAGCCTTAACTGTTGCAAAGTCCGGCGAGGTATATATATTAATTAAGCCTCTGCTGACTAGATGCATTAATTGTTTTGTATGTACATATATTAACACTTCTTTCTTCTTTTAGCCCTTCGGATCGAGCCAAACTTCTATAAGGAGACGAGGCCCGAAGAAAAGGTTGGGCGAGAATGAAAGGTTCACGATCGAAGAAGTCGATCCAGATGGCAAACCGACTGTTCCCAAGCGGACCCAAGACCGATTTATACATCAGTGAGGAATTGTTGTTAGGGACAGCGTCCCGACCAGCATCCAAGAATGGAATAAGAAGAAGGACGATGGAGTTTCTTATGTCGACGATAGATGCAAAGATCAACTTTGGAACTCGCTCATGATAAATTTCAGCCTACCGCCAAAGGAGGATCCAAATAACCCAGTTATACAGCGAAAAGTCAAAAAATGGGCTCTTAAGAAGATGGCAGAACAATTCAAGAACTGGAAGAAAAGATTGAATGAACAGTTTGTCGAGAAAGACGAGACTCCAGAATTCACCGGTCAATATGCGAAGATAAAAGATCACTGGCCCGCATTTGTGGCGTACAAGAAATCGGAGAAAGCTAAGAACAGGTCATAGACAAATAAGCTAAATGCTGCAAAGAAGCAGTATCACCATGTTACGGGGTCAGGTGGCTACAAGGTTGCCCGGCCTACGTGGGACAAAGCTGAGAACGACCTGCTTGCTAAAGGGATCCAACCAGCGACATTGACCTGGCCCGAACGGGCAAGGACTTGGTTCTTCGGGCATGGGGGAACTTTGGACCCAGACACAGGGAAGTGTGTTTACACAAAAGAACAACTTGAAACACCCGTCACAAAGATTCAGGAAGCAATCAAGGACGTGCAGGAAGGGAGGTTCCATCCCGACAGAGAGAAGGACGTGTTGTCACACGCCCTCGGGAATCCTGAACACCCTGGACGAACACGAGGCACAGCAGGCTCCGTTCCGTGGGTGCATGGGTTTCCCGACAACACTGGTTATAGAAGCCGAGGGAGAAAGAAGAAAGAGGAAGCAGACCGGATGCAGAATGTAGAACAGAGATTAGCGTTGCAGGAGAAGAAACTAGAGGCACTTACCAGTCAGCGAGCTACCGACCCACCATCTCAGCAGCATGAAGATCCTTCATTCGATACTGCCCACGAAGCTACCCCACCATCTCAGCGGAAAAGCAGCGTGGCTTCCACGGAGCTCGTTCGGCCTGATATCACGGCTCCTCGCTACCCCGTGGATTATATCACGGAGAGGGAACATTGTGAGCTAATGGCGAAATGCATCAACCTAACCTTGAAGGTGGCGGTCGGCTATGTCTTACCTCCTAGACCTGATGGAACTTTCCATTGCAATCCGATTCCAGATGGCTTTGCTATTGTCGGGGTGGATGAAGTTACCCACGGATTCGAGGGGCTGGAGCTTGAGTACCCTACAGGTGAAGGGGAGACTCATCTGGTAGATGCCGTAAGGACTACCATTCTATGGAGAAAGGAAAACATCGTGCTTCCACAATGGACTCCGCGTCTGCAGACTCAGCCGGAGGAGGCCCCTCAGCAGACTCCTCACAGTCCAGCTCTATCTCCGCTGCCTCAGTCGTCTCCGCCGCGTCAGCACACTCCGCCGCCTCAGCTGTCTCCGCCGCGTCAGCGGACTCCGCCGGAGGAGGCCCCTCAGCAGAATCCTCCGCCGCCTCAGCTGTCTCCGCCGCGTCAGCGGACTCCGCCGGAGGAGGCCCCTCAGCAGAATCCTCCGCCGCCTCAGCTGTCTCCGCCGCATAAGCGGACTCCGCCTTCTCCGCCGCGTCAGCTGACTCCGCCTCCTCTGCCGTGTCAGCTGACTCCGCCTCCTCCGCCGCCTCAGCAACGGCGGAAGAGACCCGCCGCCGCTCCGGCGGCTAGCAGTATAACAACGAAGAAATCCAGAGCAGGTCCAAGCATCAAGAAGGCTCCTGCCAAGTTAGCATACGACATGACTGAGGAGGAAAACAACGAGATCGTGGCTGCCGATGTGAAACGCCAGCTTGCACCGAAACGTCCAGATCCAAAGGAGAAAATAGATCCGGTAAAAGCGAAGCGCTGTCTGGATGCCCTTCAGCGACCACCACCTCCTCCGCTGCTCTCACACTATGACCGCTGTATTGTAAAGACATTTCATGAAGCGAAAAGGTCGGGAAGTACTAGCAGTGCTGCAAGAAGTGGGAAAACAATTCCCCAGCTCGGCGAACAGGAAAAACAATCGTGCCCCCCGCTCAAGGTGTTTTCCGATATCGCTAATGATCCGGAGGTAGCGGCCGCTCATCCTGGTTACACTCTTGGTGATTACTTAGGCGATGAGGTACAGTTCGAAATGGCTGAGGTAGCCTTTAGATACGAGCACGGGAAGCCTCTCGTCAGACCTTCGCAGCTCCCGCATCTATCAACGATGATGCGAACATTGCATAACTGGTACTTGAAAGCCTGCAAGGAAGGGACCAACAGTATCTTAGTGGGAATTAAAGATGAGCACTACTTCAATGGAGACGAGGCGTTGTACATTGAATTTGAAGAATTATTTCAGTTATACAATCAAGACGCCCTCGACAAAACTATCGTCAGTTGCTATTGTCTGTAAGTATTTTTTCTATAATTAAGTCTCTAGCTCAGCTCGTTCATTGCATGTATAATTATCCTCACACTATATTATGCAGATTGAAGATCCGCGAATGCAGAGGAAAAATCTATGACATTGGGTTCATTAACCCAAATACCGTAAATGAATATACGATACAAAAAAACCCCGATGAAACAGAGAAATACTTGCTAAAGGCGTTACTTGGACAACAAAACAAAAGGAAAATACTATTTCCTTACAACTTCCAGTGAGTGTTACTGTCTTGTGCACATTCTGTTTCGCTTACTCGAGGTTAAGTGTAATTGATGAGTTATGCGTGCGCAGGTTCCACTATATTCTGCTAGCCATTCAGCTTGACGCGGGACTAGTAGTTGTCTTGGACTCGAGACGTAAAGACGCTAAGGAGTGGGCGGACATGAGTCAAATACTTCAGAAGTAAGTTCAATCATTATCGCATCATATCGGCAACTTTCGTTCATTTCCTGATATCAAGTAATCATTTTTTTTTGCCGGGTAGGGTTTGAAAAAAGTTCACCAACCAGGTTAGGGGTGAATGGAAAAAGGAGCTGAGATTTTCACACCCCAAAGTAAGTACTACTAGCTAATTCCGCGCATCTCTCATTGATTCTAGTTTCAATACCATTATCATGCTTGATTATCATTTTGATTGAACTCTATTCTCGTAAAGTTCTTGTGGCAGGAACCCGGGAATAATTTATGTGGATACTACGTTTGCGAGTACATTCGCCACAAGATCTCTGAGCGGGACAGATCTGAAGAACAATTTGAAGTACGTAAACAATATTCACATTTTTATTTTATTACCATCAATTGTGTTGAGTTTCATTCATATATATACATATTGACCCCCTTCTTTAAATTAGATCTCGCGGAAGCGGGACGAACTCCTACCAACTGATCGCATACAAGCAATTCAAGAGAAATTGACGGGGTTCTTTGTTGACCATGTCATACCTACAGACGGAGAATACCATCGGGATTGGCAATGCGATTTTGATAATTAGATATTAGGGATCGTAAGAGATGTTATATTGTATATATGCATGAACGTGTACTATATGTAGTAGCGTCGAATAGATATACGAAAACTTGTTGTTCGACCAAGCACGGAGAAAGAGAGGTCACTTCTCTCTATATATTGATCATGACGATGTTGTCTAATGGTTCCTTCATTGCTATATGTAGTAGCTAGCGTCGAGTTGAATGAAAATCATAAAATAAAAATGAAAATCCTAAATGTAAAGGAATTGAATGGTAAACACAAAAAGAAAAGGGGAAACACAATATGAAACCCTAAACCCTCCAAAACCCCTAAACCCCTCCTTTTTAAAAAAAAAAACCCCAGCGCCTGGCAGTGCTGACGCGTGGCTGCCTTCTAGTCCCGGTTGGTGTTACCAACCGGGACTAGAGGTCCTCCTGCCTGGGCGCCCACAGCGGCCACGTGGAGCTCCTTTAGTCCCGGTTCGTAACCCAACCGGGACTAAAAGTGGGGGCCTTTAGTCCCGATTGTTCAGTCCCGGTTGCAGAACCGGGACTAAAGGCCCTCTGGAACCGGGATTGATGCCCTGTTTTCTACTAGTGCCCAGCAGGAGCACCGACGACCACCCTGGTGCCCGCGCGCCGCCGGGCCACGACGCCCGGCGTCCGCGCCGCGCCCAGGACTGAGGAGCCGCACCACGCCAAGCCCAGTCATCGAGGGGACGAAATGGCCCCGCCGCCGCCGGCACCGGTCGGGCTTTGCCCGGCCGAGCCCTGGGGCGGCGGCGGAGGAGGCAGGGGGGGGGGGAGGTGAGGAGGGGTGCGGCGGCGCCGGATTTAGGGTTCCCCTCGGTCGCCGTGCGGGGGCGACGCGGGAGGGGAAAGGAGGAAGGGGTCCCGTTATCAACGTCCTAGGCCTTGGAAGCATCAGCAAGGGATCAAATCTAAACTCCGCCAAATATTGAGAGACGAAAAGTGTACTTTTCTCTTTCTCGTTACATTTTTCCAAGCATGCCAGTAGATCTTATTTTCCGCAGGATGATAATATGTTTCTGCCATTATCGCTCCGACACACTACAAGTCTACAATACGCCACGATACACATCTGATTATGTCTCTTGCGAATTAAAGAAACAAGTTGTTCCAATTAATTCCTTGGGACTCGAGTGAAAATATATATTCCTTGCGGCTCCAAGAAAAGGAACATTTCTTAATCTCTACTGTCGCTGATGAAATAACATCAAATAGGTACATGAGATTATAGATATATGTTCCATAATATTATTTTGGAAGATAACGAGTAACTACATCTATATATACCTACTAATAAAGCAAGGTGATATTCTTGGTTTCGTCCCGTTTTAATTTTTTTTCGACGCGTTGTAGATGATTTTTTTGATAAGCGAGGTGGTATTAATTGATACATGGTCAGTTTTTCTTGCCGTGCATTGTGGCCCAATAAACTACCAACCCGCAGCCCATTAAGTAAAAAACATAGCCCTTTGGTATGGGCCTGGGCAAAATTGTTTCATTCGCCTACTGTTTCTCGTCGTACGTCCTAATTTTCGTACGTTAATTAATTTCGTCCGTCTCATCCCGCTTCGTATTTTTCGTACGTCGCTGCATTGTGCACGGCGCGTCAAAAAAATTAAAATCGTTTGCCGTGGGCGGGACTCGAACCTGGGTGGCGAGGAAAGCACACACGCACACAAACCAACTCAACTAGGCAACGTTGTTGTGCAAAAGCAAAGGAAGAAACCATCTTATTGTTGATTTGCTTTCTCCGGCCCAAGGCGAATCAGCTTCAGCTGCTTCCTTTGGCCCAAAGCCCATGCGAGGCAATATAGCAAATTAACCCTTTCATGTTCGTTTATACATTAAAAATAGTCCCACATTGCTCTCTTACAACAAATTTTATCAATTTATATACTTTAGCAATGCCTGGCGAATCAACAAGTTGGGCAATAAGCAAGCACTGTTGAGATATAAGCTAATGGAAGAAAGACATACCCGATTAAATCGGTTGTGCATCGGTGATGGGCTTGCGAAAAAAGAGACCCGGTTAAATCGGTCATGCACTGATGGTGAGCTACCATTGAATATTAATAGAGGGGACAGAGGACCAGGTGGAGACAAAAGGATTGGACGGAGGGATTTGTGAGCTGCTAAACCGGTCATGCACTGATGGTGAGCTACCATTGAAAATTAATAGAGGGGACAGAGGACCAGGTGGAGACCAAAGGATCGGACGGAGGGATTTGTGAGCTGCTAAACTGATGTGAGAGCGTGCGATCGGACGGACATGCAGATGTAAACATGCAGATGACGAACAACAGTGGGATGCATGACGCGGCAGTTCGGCCGGCGCTGGCCATCGGCCGACCACATAATGCAACAGCTCGGCGGCGAGGCGGACCAACACAGAGGAGCGGCCTGCGTGGCGGCGACCACACAACATGGCGGCCCGGCCCCGGCGGCGGGTGTTGTCCACCAGCCGTCGACGAGGACCTACAACTTCAAAAGGACCTGTGTGACACATGCATGCAACCTCACGTACATGTTAATCAGACCTAGCACATGTGCTTGCGATCAGGTATATGGCCTTTCTGATCGAATTGCCATATTTTTGTCATCTTGTGATCTCATGGGCAGTCGAGCATGCTTGCGAAACCTGAATTTTGTTGCTTGCAAGAGCCTCTTGTGAAGGTCGGTCAGACTTAATTCACCTCCTGCCTCCTCAGAACGGGAGATGAAGCCGCTGTTATATTAGTCAAAGGAGGTCATCGCAAAGACGCAATGACTTAAGTGGCAAGGCGAGCGTCTAAATGCAAATTATTCACGTTTTGATGCTGCGCGTTCGATTTCGATCAGAAGGCCGAGGGAAGACAGATACATGGATACACGAAGTCTCCCGGATGCATAGGATATGACTCATTAAGTTCCCTCCTTCAGTCAGTTCTGTGCATGATCACTCTCAATCGGTATATCGTTTTTATCATCAGCACCCCGTTATTTTTCTCCCGTTGCAACGCACGGGCATTTGTGCTATCTTTACAATACAAAGTGCCATACAAGACAAATTGCAGTAGATGCAGACTACAAATTGCTGAAAAGACTATCGAGCTCTCGCATTGCAGGATCTACCATATCAAGGGCAGCATCAAGATGCGCGAGCACACTTTCGTCGGCGAGCAGCTCAGGCGTGAAGAGCTTCTTCCAGCCGGTGCACCATGCAGTGGCCTCCCCCAACGAGGGCTTCGCGGCTTGCAGCCAGTGTCGCAGCGCGCCTTCCCATTTGTCAAAGAACCGTTCGGCTTCTAGGATTGATACCACGTCTTGAGCATGCAGGAGAGGTGCCCACAACATCACGGTCTGGAACGAAGGGTCGGTTTGCTTCGGCGGCGTGATCTTCATCTCCCGTACTAACCGTGTTAGCTTTGGCAGGATGTGACGTTTGCTGAAGGTGTCCCATTGCACCGAGTTAAGGTACTCCTTCCATGGCGAGACGACTTCGTAGTCGCCGTTGCTGATCTTGCTCTCTCCACGGTACCGTAGAGGCTCTCGGGTAAGTGGCCGATGAGAGGAATCCACGGACGTAGCCAGTCGTGGCAATCAGGAACCCATGACGGCTTCCACTCGCGCACGCCGGCGACCATCCTTGGCGTGATCACCTGCTCGATTATGTAGTGCGCCGCAGAAGAAGGCAGCCTGTCTTTCAACGTCCCTAGCGCGCGCTTCCCCTGGAGCCCCTTCTTGGACTCGGCGATGGCCTTCAGCGCATCCGCCGTCTCCACGCTGTCGTCCCCTTGAATCCTCATGTCATGTAGGAGTGCGAGGATCGTCTCGCAGCACTCCGTTTCAAGCCGCATAGCCCGTGAAATATGCTCCCACTCATGCCGCTCCTCTTCCACGGGTGGCTCCGGCACGTAGAGACCATTGTCGTATGGTTTCTCACGGTAGACGAGGCCAGCCTTTGGACGCCGCCGCACCCTCACGACGGCTTGTATAGGCACGACGATCCCTTGCCCCTGCGCGCCGAGACCTGAGCCATCCCGGTAGTTCCATCGCCGCATCATGTTGGCCACCGCCCGGCTGGGGAGGAACACGAAGCTGCCAGACATATCGGATGGGTTGGGCGGCTTGTTCTCGCCGGAGTCGTTCCCGTCGAGCAGCGTCGCCATGCAGACTGCAGAGCAAGGGAACAGACGAAAAACCTGATGCGAGATGCCTATAGCTTCGGCCTTGTGATGCCCTATAGCCTGGAGCAGCCGAAAAGCCTGATGCGAGAAACCTGTGCGCGTCAATATGTAATAGGCCGGCAAATTGGTGACTTGGGAGGGCCAGGACATCACAACCATTGACCGCACGGCCCTTGTCAAGTCGGTTTTATGCTCCCAAGCGGTGTACTCCATCACGCCTCTCATCGTACCGCCAAGCACTCTTCATAACCTAACCAAGATTGAAAGAGCTTTTCTCTGGTCCGGAGCGGACAAGACGACGGATGCCAAATGCAAGGTTAATTGGGATACGGTTTGTAGGCCGAAGGAGTATGGTGGTCTAGGGGTGCTTAATACCGACAAGTTTGCACGTGCTCTCAGGTTAAGATGGCCTTGGTATGAGTGGAAAGAACCCCACAGATTATGGGTAGGATTTGGCAATCCTTACACGGAGGATGATCTCAACTTCTTCTATGCCTCCACTACCATCACCGTGGGGGACGGAGCCAAAACGCCGTTTTGGGACTCCCCTTGGCTCCTCGGGCGCAAACCCAAGGAAATTGCACCGCTAATCTATGAGGCCTCGAGGAGAAAGAATTGGAAGGTGAGGTAGGCTCTAAAAGGAAATGCTTGGATTTTCAAAATCAGCTACAACACCGTCGTCTCCGGCGAACACATTCGAGAATTTTTCACTCTTTGGATGCTTGTCAATGACTTCCATCTTGATGAGCAACTTGAGGATGATATCGTTTGGAAGCACTCGAATGACGGGATCTACACGGCGGCCACCGCATATAAGGCCCAGTTTCTGGGATTAACTCTTTCCCCTATGGACCGCATGGTTTGGAAGGCTTGGGCTCCCCCCAAGGTAATTTTTTTTGCTTGGTTGGCTCTCCATGATAGGATTTGGACCGCCGATCGCCTGGAGAGGCGGGGTTGGACAAATTGTGGCCTATGTCCTCTTTGCTCAAGGGAGCAAGAAACGGATGCACACCTCTTCTTCAAGTGCCGCTACACGCTCCGGCTTTGGAGGACTATCTTCGACAAACTTGGTCTTGCTCACATGGACACCACCGATTGGCACCTTGATGATTCCGTCCATGAATGGTGGGACAAGAGAACCGGCAATCACATTCCCAACCGGAGCGCTATGACCTCCCTCACTATGCTTGTTTCTTGGACCATTTGGAATGAGCGAAATGCCAGGGTGTTCCGCCACAAGTACGCGCCGCCGCTGATCCTCCTTAGCATCATCTTGGAGGAGGCAAAGCTTTGGATTACCGCGGGTGCTAAAAGATTAGGGACTATTTTTTTGCGCGAGTAATTGCCATGCCGTGTATGTGGGTGCTCTTGTAAAACTCTAAACCTTGCTCCTCCCTTATTTAATAGAAGAGGCAAATCTTTTGCCTCCGTTTCGAAAAAAAATAATATGTAATAGGCCTGGTGCAGCGAAAAGCCGAGTTGGACAGAGAACGAACCTTGACCTGGGAGGTTGGGACTCCTGGTTCGAGCCCAACTCTTTTCCTTTTTGAGGCATTTTTTTTGGGTTTTGTTTCTTGAAAAGACGGTTCGAGCCGAACTCAACTATTCTTATGAAACCGATCTCTATTCGAGGACGAGGTGGCCTCCCGTCGAGGGAAAAATAGTTTCCTCTCTTTTCCTTTTTGCAAAGGAATTAGAATCACGTAACATGTACGTAACCAGTATATATATACATTATTTCAAAAGGATGTGTGGTGCGAACCAATCTGTGGTTGGATGATTAGGTGGACAGTGGTATCCCCAGCCCACCAGGGTTCAAGTCTTGGTGCTTGCATTTATGCTGAATTTATTTCAGGATTTCCGGCGACGGCTCAGTCTCTCGGAGGTGCTCATAGGGGTAGGATGTGCGTGTGTACGTTTATAGGGGTGAGTGTATGCGCGTATATATATGAGCGCTTGCGTCTGTACTGTGTTAAAAAAAGGACGTGTGTTGGTCTCGGTTCATATACACATCTCAAAAGTTTACCAGTTACTCCATCTGTCCCAAAAAACTTGTTTTAGATTTTTTTAAATATGGATGTATCTAGACACGTTTTAGTGTTAGATACAACATAAATCTAAGACAAGTTTTTTAGACCATGCGGCACCTTCACCTTCCGTTCGACGCCGAGGTTCAGGCTATCTTCAACGCTTCGACATACTGGATCCTTGGGGATGGCAACTCCTGTTTGTTCTGGTCGGACAGGTGGATTAGGGCCATTCCATCGCTGAGATTGCACCGGCCATGCTAGCCTTGGTCCCCAAGCGCCGAAGGCGGGCGAGACTAGTTGCTCATAGCCTACACAACAGGGCTTGGATCCAGGACATCCATGGTGCCATGGGGCCCGCGACGATGGTGCAGCACGTCGAGCTATGGCGTGTCCTGCAGCAGATCGCTCTCTCCCCAGCCACGACTCGCTCAGATGGCGCTGGACGGAATCCGGTACTTACACCGCGAGGTCTTGCTACCATGCCCTGTTCATCGACTCGACTATAGCGCCCCATTGGAAGCTCACCTGGCGTACATGGGCGCCCCTAAGAATCCGGGTCTTCACATGGCTGGTCGGCCAGGATCGCTGTTGGACCGCTGCTCGTCTGGCCCGGCACGGCCTGCCGCATGACGACTACTGTGTGCTTTGTGACCAGGTGCTGACCATGGATCACCTGCTCCTCCAATGCCCGTTCTCCAAGATTATCTGGCATGAGGTTTTTGCCTGGTGTCGTGCACCGGTCCCCCCGCCAGACTATGATGGCTGCTTCTTAAGCTGGTGGGCATCCGTCACGAGCAGTGGACCTACTGCTATGTGCAAGGGCCTCGCCTCCCTCATGCTGCTCACTGCCTGGTCCATCTGGCGCCATCAAAACGCTTGTATCTTCGACAACGCCCGCCCCTCCATCGCGCTACTGCTTCAAGCCATCAAGGACGAGGCAAACTCCTGGGCCATAGCTGGAGTGAAGGACATCGCTAGCTTCATGCCGCCTTGATAGTTTATGTTGAACGTGACATATCTGTACTTATCTCCGATTGATCCTCTTATGATCTCTAGCCTTGTATAGATTAATTACTAGAGATATTGTAGGGTTAATTGGCTTGTCACGCAAGACATCTCCTGTATATATTGTAACAGACTCCGATGAATACAATCGAGTTGCATCCTATAGTCTTCTACATGGTATCAGTTTCCTACCGATCTCCATCGCTTCCGCTCTAGGCCGCCGCCGCGCCCTCCACGCAGCCGCCGCCTCCCCTCTCCCTGCCGCCGCCGCCGCTTCCTTTCAAGCCGCCGCCGCCGCACCCTAACCCTACCACGCCGCCGCCGCTGCTTTCCTCCCAAGCCGCCGCCGCACCTAAACCCTAACCCGCCGCCGCCGCTTCTGCCCCAAGCCGCCGCTGCTCCCATCCATCACCATGGTTGGATCTTCTTCCTCCCTCTCTCATGCCAGCTCCACCACTGTCCTCGCCTTCACCTCTGACCGCCTCAATGACCTTCTCATCAAGGATCAAGTTCCCATCGTTCTCGAGCTCGACTCCCCCTCCTACAACGCCTGGCGCACCTACTTCGCGTTGCTTTTCCGCTCCTACCGCCTCATCGATCATGTTGATGGGAGCATCGACATCCACGACATGAAAGATGACGACGAGTGGCTGGCCGTCGACGCATGCATCGTCAAGTGGTTGTTCCTCACGGTCTCGCGAGGGATCTTCGACATGGTGAACCTCCGTGACCCCTCTGCACACGTCGTATGGACGCGGATATGCGACCTCTTCCTCGACAATCAGCTCCAACGCCGTGTGCTTCTCCAAGGCGAGTTCTTCACCTTGCAGCAAAACGATCTCACGATCGATGAGTACTGCACGAAACTGAAGGTGCTCTCCGATGAGCTTCGCGACGTCGACATGGTGATCGACGACTCCGTCCTCCTCACCAACCTGCTCCGCGGCCTCCACCCCGACCTCGGCCAGTCTGCCGCCAACCTCTCCCTCATCACGCCCACCTTCGCCAAGGCAGTCACCTACCTGCGGATGGAGGAGAAACGCTTCCGCCACTCGGCCCGGCAGGCGACTCATGCGGCTCTCCACGTCGGCACCACCGGCGGCCTCGTCGCGCCCCCGCCGCCTCTCCGTGCGCCTGCTCCAACCCCGCCGCGTCGCTTGGTTGCACCCGCAACCCCCTCGGCCTCCTCGTCCTCGGCTGGAACTACACCGGCCTCGGTGTCCCCCTCGCTGGCTTCGATGCCGGTCTCGCTGGCTCGGGAGGAGTCGGCCTCCCCCTCGCTGGCTCAGGAGGAGCCGGCCTCACCATCACTGGCTCAGGCTGAGCCGTCCTCCGGACCGTCGGCACCCTCGTCGCCGCCCATGGTCGGGTCCTCGGGCGCCTCTTCGGCCGCACCCTCGGGCCCCTCCTCGGCCGTGCCGTCGGTGCCTCCTTCCCCGCCACCCGAGGCCTCGCCCGCGGCCATGTCCTCTGAGCCGCCGGTTGTGGCCCCTCGTCGCCGCGGCCCTCGCCCGCCCCCTCCGCCGCCTCATCATTCCATGATGACGCGTGCCAAGGATGGGGTCCATCAGTCGAACCCGCGCTACCACAACCTCAGCGTCACGACCATCTCTCCGGTACCGCGCTCGGTGCGTTCTGCGTTGAGTAATCCGCATTGGACCGCCGCCATGCGCGCCGAGTATGACGCTCTTGTCGCCAACAGAACTTGGACCTTGGTTCCTCGTTCGCCAGGCGCGAACGTCATCTCCGGCAAGTGGGTCTTTTTTCATAAGCTCCTTCCGGATGGCTTCCTCGACAGGTACAAGGCCCGCTGGGTCGTACGAGGATTCTCACAGCGTGCCGGTGTTGACTTCTCCGAGACTTTCTCTCCTGTTGTCAAACCCGCTACGATCCGGGTTGTCCTCCAGCTTGCCGCCTCTCGCCGCTGGCCCGTACATCAGCTCGACATCAACAATGCTTTCTTGTATGGTCATCTTCAGGAGCGCGTTCTCTGTCAGCAGCCGGTTGGTTTCGTTGATCCTCAGCGACCGGATGACGTCTGCCTGTTGTCACGGTCTTTATATGGCCTCAAACAGGCTCCTCGCGCGTGGTACCAGCGCATTGCGGCGTTCCTCGCCGCTCTCAGGTTTCGGAGCACCACGTCCGACACATCGTTATTCGTGCTCCATCGGTCTGATCATGTCGCCATGCTCCTGCTGTATGTTGATGACATTGTCATTACTGCTTCCAGAGAGGATCTTCTTCGCGACATCATCGATCGCCTTGGCTCCGAGTTTCGGTTGAAGGACCTAGGCGCGTTGCACTTCTTCCTCGGCATTAATGTGCGACGCGATGCCTCTAGGTTCTTCCTCCATCAGGGGCAATATGCTCTTGATCTGCTGGACCGTGCTGGCATGACCGACTGCAAGCCGGCCGCCATGCCTGCTGAGGCCAAGCCGAAGCTCTCTGCCACAGCTGGACAGCCTGCCACTGACTCCGCTCTCTACCGCAGCATTGTTGGTGCCCTTCAGTACCTAACGCTTACCAGACCAGACATTCAGTTTGCGGTGCAGCAAGTCTGTTTGCACATGCACTCGCCGCGTGACGCTCACTGGTCTCTGGTTAAGCGCATTCTTTGGTATATTCGCGGCACGCCGACTTATGGTCTTCGTCTCCGTGCCTCCGCCTCCACCGAGCTTCTCGCTTATACGGATGCGGATTGGGCTGGCTGTCCGGATACCCGGCGTTCTACGTCTGGATACTGTGTCTTCTTCGGTGACTCTCTTGTCTCGTGGTCCTCCAAACGGCAGCCCACCGTCTCCCGTTCGAGTGCCGAGGCTGAGTACCGGGCTGTTGCCAACGTCGTTGCTGAGACGTGTTGGCTGCGTCACCTACTTGGTGAACTTCGGGTTTCACCCCCGAAGGCTACAGTGGCCTTTTGTGATAATGTGTCGGCCACCTATCTCGCGGCTAATCCGGTGCAACACAAGCGCACCAAACACATTGAGCTGGATGTTCACTTTGTGCGCGAGAAGGTTCAGTTGGGCCAGCTCCGTGTCCTTCATGTACCGACTACCCAACAATTCGCCTACATCATGACCAAGGGGTTGCCAACTGCTGCATTCCAGGAGTTTCGTTCTAGTCTTTGCATCGCTGACGCCGATGCTTCGACTGTGCGGGGGTGTTGAACGTGACATATCTGTACTTATCTCCGATTGATCCTCTTATGATCTCTAGCCTTGTATAGATTAATTACTAGAGATATTGTAGGGTTAATTGGCTTGTCACGCAAGACATCTCCTGTATATATTGTAACAGACTCCGATGAATACAATCGAGTTGCATCCTATAGTCTTCTACAGTTTAGCTCTCGGGGCTGAGCATCCCCTCTGTGTTCTGCTCACGTAACCCCTCTCTACGCCTAGCCGTGTGTACGTCGAGAGGTGTTACCCTTGTAACCCAAACGCTTTTTGTTCTCTTCTACCTATCAATGGAATAATACACACTTTGCGTATTCACGAAAAAAAATATTATTATAAAAAGGAAAAAGGAAACATTGTTAATCGGCCGACCGGTTGCGCCTCGCGCCGGTCCTCTCGCTTGCGAGACGCGTGTCTTCTTCATGGGACCACACGACTGCTTATCTCTTCTACCCGCAACCACAGCCACCCATTGCTCTTCTGCCTCCTTCCGTCTCATATTTCCATCGAATCCCTCTTCCTGTACGCAGATTGCACGGCGAGCCTTTGCTGCCACCGATGGCAATCCTTCAAACCATGCACCGTGCAAGCCTGACTTTGGCCGCCGCGATCCCTCAACCTGCGGTGCATGGTTGGATGTTGCTGCAAATCTCCTCAGTTGAGTGGATGTTGAGGGCGGTGGTACTCAGAAGCCCCAAACAGCACTGCTACGGGGGAGATCAGACATGACGTGGATGCCGCGAGCGGCTGTGACAAGGGGGGCACGACGCACAATGCTACGACCAGCGCACGTCAGAGCTGCGGCCGGTGTGTGTAGGAACTGCGATCGTGGCACGATGAAGATGTAGGCGCCGACGTGCTGCACAGGGTGTTGCAACCGGCTAGGACGGAGCTGCAACCGACACGCGGCGGAGCAACAACCGGTGGATCCAAATGCTACGGCCGGCCCATCGTTTGCTAGACCCAGAGAAAAGCGGGGGCTACGACCGGCGTGCGGCGAAGCTGCAACCAGCAGCGCCAAATGCTACGAACCGGAAAGAGCGGGGCTACGACCGGCGCGCGGTGGAGTTGCAACCAGCGCCGCCAATTTTTGCTGGAACCAGTTGGGCCACGAGTTGCAACCTGCTATGTATGGAGCTGCATCCGGAGAGGGGCGTGCTGGAACGGAAATAACATCGTGCTATGATGGGCAACAAGAGATGCTGGAACCATCTCGGCCGCTAGCTGCAACCGGCCACGTCTGAAGCTGCATCCAACGAGGGGTGGTGCTGGAACGACGATAACGTCGTGCTACAGGAGAAGCTACAATCCCCCATTGGACAGAGCTACAACATCAAGTTGAGCCGGTGACAATGATTCAACCAAAGCGAGGATGCTGGAACCGGCCGGCAATAGTGTTGCAACCCTAGCTAGAACTGGTCGACGATAGTGCTGCAAGCTAGCTTGGGCATGCTGGAACTGGCCGCCGACAGTGTTGGAATGACGGTTGGTGCAAGCTACAAACATGACAATATGAGCAAGTCGGTGGTGGTGCCGCGAGCCGCCGAGGGCAAGGGCGGCCACCGCGGTGATCGCGTGCCGTGAGGTGTGGGGGTTGCTGCGAGCAAACCAGTGAGGTGTGGGGAGTGTGCGAGGTAGGTGCGGCGAGCGATGCGGAAGGGAGGACTGGAGGAAGATTCGCAGTCGCTCAGGCTTTTCTAACTAAGTGTCTGATGCGTCGAGCACTGATACGTCTCCAACATATCTAATTTTTTTGATTGTTCCATGTTATTATAGTATCAATCTTGGATGTTTATTATGCAATTATATGCAATTATATATCATTTTTTTGGGACTGACCTATTAACCTAGTGCCCAGTGCCAGTTGCTATTTTTTGCCTGTTTTTGGCTTTTCAGAAAATCAATATCAAACAGAGTCCAAACGGAGAAAAAACTTTGGATTAATTTTTCTGGACCAGAAGAAGACCCTAGAAGGTTCGGGAGAAGACCAGACGAGCCACGAGGGAGCGACAAGCTCGGGAGGCGCGCCCCCAGGCTTGTGGGCCCCTCGTAGCACATCTTGACCTAATTCCAAGCCTATAAATTCTCAAATATTTCTCATATACCAGAGGGCAACCTCGAATAACTTTTCCGCCGCCGCAAGCCTCTGTTCTTCCGTGACCCCATCTGGAGGCCTTCTCCAGTAATCTGCCGGAGGGGGAATCGATCACGGAGGGCTTCTTCATCAACCTTGCTGCCCTTCCGATGATGTGTGAGTAGTTTACCACAGACCTACGGGTCCATAGCTAGTAGCTATATGGCTTCTTCTCTCTCTTTGATCTTCAATACAATGTTCTCCTCGATCTCCTTGGAGTTCTATTCGATGTAATCTTCTTTTGTGGTGTGTTTGTTGGGATCCGATGAATTGTGGGTTTATGATCAGATTATTCATGAGAAATATTTGAGTCTTTTCTAAACTTATTTATGCATGATTGTTATAGCTTTGTATTTCTCTCCGATCTATCCGTTTGGTTTGGCCAACTAGATTGATTTATCTTGCAATGGGAGAGGTGCTTTGTGATGGATTCAATCTTGCGGTGTTCTATATCCCAGTGACAGAAAGGGACAAGACACGTATTTGTATTGTTGCCATTAAGGATAAAACGATGGAGTTTATTCATATTGCTTGAGTTTACTTTGTCTACATCATGTCATCTTGCTTAAGGCGTTACTCTGTTTTCATTAACTTAATACCCTAGATGCATGCTGGATAGCGGTCGATGGGTGGGGTAATAGTAGTAGATGCAGACAGGAGTCGGTCTACTTGTCTCAGACGTGATGCCTATATACATGATCATTGCCATGAATCCGTCATAACTATGCACTTTTCTATCAATTGCCCAACCGTAATTTGTTTACCCACCGTATGCTATGCATTCGAGAGAGAAGCCTCTAGTGAAAACTATGGCCCCCGGGTCTACTTTTATCATATATAAAATTCAAAAATACCTTGCTGCAATTTTATTTCTTTTATTTTGTTTTGCAATTTACTTATCTATCTATCACTATCAGAATTAATCCTTGCAAGTAACCGTCAAGGGGATTGACAACCCTCTTGTTTGCTTTGGGTGGAAGTATTTTCTTTTGTGTGTGTAGGTGCTGCTAACGAGGTTCTTTGTGGTTCTCCTACTAGATTGATAACCTTGATTCTTAACTAAGGGAAATACTTAGCTCTACTGTACTGCATCATCCTCTATGTGCTTCACTTATATCTTTTGAGCTAGGCAGTTACTCTAGTGCTTCACTTATATCTTTTAGAGCACGCGGTGGTTATATTTTAAAGAAATAGTTGCACTCTCATACTTCACTTATATCTTTTTGAGAGTCTAATAAATAGTAATGGTAATATGCACGGGTTATGAACTTGGTCCTAATATGATAGGTATTCAAGAGGGATATAATAAAAACTTTCATGTAGATCACTGAATATGATAAGTTTGATTCCTTGCAATAGTTTTGCGATAGTAAGATAATAATATGTGGGAGGTACTAGTAGATAATTATGGTTTAGTAAGAATATTGGTGTTAAGGTTTGTGATTCCCGAAGCATGCACGTATGGTCTGTCGTTATGCTAAGAAGTTGGAGCATGATTTATTCTTGATTGTCTTTCTTTGCGTGGCTGTCGGGAGCGCGCGATGGTTAACTCCTACCAACCTCCCCCTAGGGGCATGCGTAGTAGTACTTTGTTTCGAGGGCTAATAAACTTTCGCAATAAGTATGTGAGTTCTTTATGACTAATGTGAGTCCATGGATTATACGCACTTACCTTTCCGCAATTTGCTAGCCTCTTCGGTACCGTGCATTGCTCTTTCTCACCTCGAGAGTCGGTGCAAACTTCGCCGGTGCATCCAAACCCCGTGATATGATACGCTGTATCACACATAAGCCTCTTTATATCTTCCTCAAAGCAGCCACCATACCTACCTATTATGGCATTTCCATAGACATTCCGACATATATTACCATGCAAATTCCACCGTTCTTTTCATATGACACACATCATCATTGTCATATTGCTTTGCATGATCATATAGCTGACATAGTATTTGTGGCTCAGCCACCGTTCATCATTTTTATACATGTTACGCTAGTATCATTGCACATCCTGGTACACTGCCAGAGTCATTCATATAGAGTCATATATGTTCTAGTATCGAGTTGTAATTTTGAGTTGTAAGTAAATAGAAGTGTGATGATCATCATTATTAGAGCATTGTCCCAGTGAGGAAATAAAAAAAGGGGTCAAAAAGAGCCCAGCGAAAAAAAATGAGAGAAAAAGAGAGAAGGGGCAGTGTTAGTATCTTTTTCCATATTGGTGCTTCAAAGTAGCACCATGTTTTTCATATAGAGAGTCTCCTATGTTGTCACTTTCATATACTAGTGGGAATTTTTTATTATAGAACTTGGCTTGTATATTCTGATGATGGGCTTCCTTAAATGCCCGAGGTCTTCATGTGCAAGCAAGTTGGATGCACACCCACTTAGTTTTATTTTGAGCTTTCATACACTTATAGCTCTTAGTGCATCCGTTGCATGGCAATCCCCACTCCTCGCATTGACATCAGTTGATGGGCATGTCCATAGCCCGTTGATTAGCCTCGTCAATGTGAGACTATCTTCTTTTTTGACTTCCCCTTATTAATCACTATCATCATTCTATTCCACCCATAGTGCTATATCCATGGCTTGCGCTCATGTATTGCATGGGGGTTGAAAAAGCTGAAGCGCGTTAAAAAGTATGAACCAATTGCTTGATTGTTAAGAGGATGGAGCATGGCAGGATTATATGATTTTGTAGGGATAACTTTCTTTAGCATTTTTTATTTTGAAAGACATGATTGTTTGTTAGTATGGTTGAGTATTGATGTCTTTATATCAAATTATAAACTATTGGTTTGAATCATTCGGATCTTAATATTCATACCGTAAAAGAGAATTACATGATGAACATGTTAGGTAGCATTCCACATCAAAAATTATGTTTTTATCATTTACCTACTTGAGGACGAGCAGGAATTAAGCTTGGGGATGCTTGATACGTCTCCAACGTATCTATAACTTTTGATTGTTCCATGCTATTATAGTATCAATCTTGGATGTTTTATTATGCAATTATATATCATTTTTTGGGACTAACCTATTAACCTAGTGCCAGTTGCTGTTTTTTTTTTGCATGATTTTGGTTTTTCAGAAAATCTATATCAAACAGAGTCCAAACGGAGAAAAAACTTTGGATTAAGTTTTTCTGAACCAAAAGAGACCCTAGAAGGTTCGGGAGAAGACCAGACGAGCCACGAGGGAGCGACAAGCTCGGGAGGCGCGTCCCCAGGCTTGTGGGACCCTCGTAGCACATCTTGACCTAATTCCAAGCCTATAAATTCTCAAATATTTCTCATATACCAGAGGGCAACCTCGAATAACTTTTCCGCCGCCGCAAGCCTCTGTTCTTCCATGACCCCATCTGGAGGCCTTCTCCAATAATCTGCCGGAGGGGGAATCGATCACGGAGGGCTTCTTCATCAACCTTGCTGCCCTTCCGATGATGTGTGAGTAGTTTACCACAGACCTACGGGTCCATAGCTAGTAGCTATATGGCTTCTTCTCTCTCTTTGATCTTCAATACAATGTTCTCCTCGATCTCCTTGGAGTTCTATTCGATGTAATCTCCTTTGTATTTCTCTCCGATCTATCCGTTTGGTTTGGCCAAATAGATTGATTTATCTTGCAATGGGAGAGGTGCTTTGTGATGGGTTCAATCTTGCGGTGTTCTATATCCCAATGACAGAAAGGGACAAGACACGTATTTGTATTGTTGCCATTAAGGATAAAACGATGGGGTTTATTCATATTGCTTGAGTTTACTTTGTCTACATCATGTCATCTTGCTTAAGGCGTTACTCTGTTTTCATTAACTTAATACCCTAGATGCATGCTGGATAGCGGTCGATGGGTGGAGTAATAGTAGTAGATGTTGGCAGGAGTCGGTCTATTTGTCTCGGACGTGATGCATGTATACATGATCATTGCCATGAATCCGTCATAACTATGCGCTTTTCTATCAATTGCCCAACAGTAATTTGTTTACCCACCGTATGTTATGCGTTCGAGAGAGAAGCCTCTAGAGAAAACTATGGCCCCCGGGTCTACTTTTATCATATATAAAATCCAAAAATACCTTGCTGCAATTTTATTTCTTTTATTTTGTTTTGCAATTTACTTATCTATCTATCACTATCAGAATTAATCCTTGCAAGTAACCGCCAAGGGGATTGACAACCCTCTTTTTTGCGTTGGGTGCAAGTATTTTCTTTTGTGTGTGTAGGTGCTGCTAACAAGGTTCTGTGTGGTTCTCCTACTGGATTGATAACCTTGGTTCTTAACTGAGGGAAATACTTATCTCTATTGTACTGCATCATTCTCTCCTCTTCGGAGAAATCCCAACGCAGTTCACAAGCTGCAAGCACTATCCATGACGACTCTTCCTCATAGGACGTATGTCGCACTCCAAGGAGGTGAGTGAACCTATTCAAAAAAACATCATCATGTCACTTTGTTGAGTGTATTTCGACCTTTGCTATAAAGACACTTTGTCCATCTGCAAGTCTAGTTTCCTCCCAAGTTTATAATTTCACAATCAAATACGTAGGTGTGCACATGATCTGCTATGGTGTGTAATCTGCTATTGTGTGTAATCTGAATGCACATGACTTTTTAACTTGTTGTAATCTGCTATGGTGTGTAATCTGTTTTCCATGTTTTTGGACAATTACTATTGTTTTGACAATTTTCTAAATTATTTGAATCCAATCTTTCAAATATATGCACATGATCTGCAGATTTCATTTTCAAACTTGCCAAGAAATTATATTGTTCATACGACATTTCTAAATGTGCAATTCCACACTTGGTGCATCCAAGCAAGATTTGACATTGTTGCCACCCTTAAATTCCAAATGCCCAATATATGAACATCCAAACACTAGATGTGGTATTGAAGCTCAATACCAATGTCTTTGATATTTGGCATTGAAGCCAATACAATGCCAAGGCCTTGAATGTCTACATCCAAACGGAGCGTAAACAAATTCAAAAAATTCTGATTTTTTTAGGTGGAAGATGTTCCAATGCACTAGTAGAAAACAGGGCATTAGTCCCGGTTCCTAAGGGCCTTTAGTCCCGGTTCTGCAACCGGGACTAAGCAATCGGGACTAAAGGCCCCCACTTTTAGTCCCGGTTGTGTTACGAACCGGGACTAAAGGAGCTCCACGTGGCCGCTGTGGGGCGCCCAGGCAGGAGGACCTTTAGTCCCGGTTGGTAACACCGACCGGGACTAAAAGGCAGCCATGCGTCAGCACCTGCCATGCGCTGGGGTTTTTGTTTTTTTTAAATGAGGGGTTTAGGATTTTGGAGGGTTTAGGGGTTTCATATTGTGTTTCCCCCTTTTCTTTTTGTGTTTACCATTCAATTCTTTTACATTTAGGGTTTTCGTTTTTATTTTACGTTTTCCATTCAACTCGACGCTAGCTACTACATATAGCAATGAAGGAACCATTACACAAATCGTCATGAATATAGAGAGAAGTGACCTCTCTTTCTCCGTGCTATGTCGAACAACAAGTTTTCGTATATCTATTCGACGCTACTATGTATAGTACACGTTCATGCATATATACAATGTAACATCTCTTACGATCCCTAATATCTAATTACCAACATTCACTACCAATTCTCGATGGTATGCTCCGGTTTTAGCTATGATCTCTTGAAGGAAGAATCCCGCCAATTCCTCTTGAATTGCTCGTATGCGAGCCTTTGGTAGGAGTTCGTCCCGCATTCGTTGGATCTAATTTAAAGAAGGGGTCAATATATATGAATGAAACTCAACACAATTGATGGTAATAAAATAAAATTGTGAATATTGTTTACGTACTTCAAGTTGTTGTAAATTTCTGCCAGTCTGGTCGTCATGCGAATGAACTCGCAAACGTAGTATCCACATAAATTAGTCCCCATTTCCTGCCTCAAGCACTTTACGAGAGTAGAGTTCAATCAAAATAATAATCAAGCATGATAATGGTATTGAAATTAACTAGAATCAAAGAGATGCGCGGACCTAGCTAGTACTACTTACAGTGAGTTGTCGAAATTGCAGCTCCTCTTTCCATTCACCCCTAGCCTTCTTGGTGAACCGTTTCCAAACCCTGCCCGGCAAAGAAAATAAATAAATGAGTTATTAATTACTTGATATCAGGAAATGAACAAAAGTTGCCGATATAGTGCGATAATGATTGAAATTACCTCTGGAGCATATCACGCAGGTCCGCCCACATCTTAGGGTCTTTACGTAGCGAGTCCATGACAAGTACGCTTCCTGAGTCAACCCGAATGACTAGCAGAATAAAGTGGAAGCTGCGCACGCAGCATAACTCATTAATTACACTTAACATCGAGTAAGCGAAACAGAATGTGTACAAGACAGTATAACACTCACTTGAAGTTGTAAGGAAATAGTATTTCCCTTTTGTTTTGTTGTTCAATTAACGCCCTTAGCAAGATCTTCTCTTTATCCTTGGCGCTCATTTGTACCGTAACTTCATGAATAGTATTTGGGTTAATGAACCCAATGTCATAGATTTGTCCTGTTTTGCATTCGAGGATCTTCTTTCTGCATAATATATATAGTGAGGATAATTATACATGCAATGAACGAGCTGAGCTAGAGACTTAATTACAGAAATGATACTTACAAACAATAGCAACTGACTATAGATTTGTCGATGGCGTCTTGATTGTATAACTGTAATAATTCTTCAAATTCAATGAAAATCTCCTCGTCTCCATTGAAGTAATGCTCATCTTTAATTCCCGCAATGATATAGTTGCTCCCTTGCTTTGAGGCCTCCAAGTACCAGTCATGCAATCTTCGCATCATCGTTGGTAGATGCGGGAGCTCCTCAGGTCTGACGAGAGGCTTCCCGTGCTCGAATTTAAAGGCTAACTCAGCCATTTCGAATTGTACCTCATCGCCTAAGTAATCACCAAGAGTGAAACCAGGATCAGCGGCCGCTACCCCTGGATCATTAGCGATATCAGTAAACACCTTGAGCGGGGGGCACGATTGGTTTTTCTGTTCGCCGAGCTGGGGAATTGTTTTCCCCCTTGCACTACTGCTACTTCCCGACCGCTACTGTGGATCTCTATATGACTTTACAATAGAGCGGTCATAGTTTGATACCAGCGGAGGCGCCGGTGGTTTTGTAAGGTTTTCCAGCAAGCGCCTCGCTTTTACCGGATCTGTTTTCTCCGTTGGATCTAGACGGGTCGGTGCAAGCTGGCGTTTCACGTCGGCAACCACGGTCTCCTTGGTTTCCTCCTCAGTCATGTCATATGGTAACTTGGCAAGAGCCTTCTTGACGCTACTTGCTCTAGATTTCTTCGCTGTTGTACTACTAGCCGCCGGAGCGGCGGCGGATCTCTTCCACCGGTGCTGATGCGGCGGAGGAGGCGGAGTCTGCTGACGCGGTGAATTCTGCTGAGGGGCCTCCTCCGGCGGAGTCCGCTGACGCGGCGGAGACAGCTGAGGCGACGGAGTGTGCTGACGCAGCGGAGACGGCTGAGGCAGCGGAGACGGCTGAGGCAGCGGAGATAGAGCTGGACTATGAGGAGTCTGCTGAGGGGCCTCCTCCGGCTGAGTCTGCTGACGCGGCGTCCAGTATGGAAGCACGATGTGTTCCTTTCTCTATAGAATGGTAGTCCTTATGGCATCTCCGAGATGAGTCCCCCATTCACCTGTAGGGTACTCAAGCTCCAGCTGCTCAAATCCGTTGGTAACTTCATCCACCCCGACAACAGCATAGCCATCTGGAATCGGAGAGCAATGGTAAGTTCCATCAGGTACACGAGGTAAGGCATAGCCGACCGCCACCTTCAAGGTTATGTTCATGCATTTCGCATGTAGATCACAATGTTCCCTCTCCGTGATATCATCCACGGGGTAGCGAGGAGCCGTGATATCAGGCCGAACGAGCTCCGTGGAAGCCACGCTGCTTTTCCGCTGAGATGTGGGGTAGCTCCATGGGCAGTATCGAATGAAGGATCTTCGTGCCGCTGAGATGATGGGCCGGTAGCTCGCTGGCTGGTAAGTGCCTCTATTTGCTTCTGCTGCAACGCTACTATTTCTTCTACCTTCTGCAGCCGGTCTGCATCCTGTTTCTTCTTTCTCCCTCGGCTTCTGTAAGTGTCTCTGCTTTCGGGAAACCCAACCTTCCACGGAACGGAGCCTGATGTGCCTCGTGTTCGTCCAGGGTGTTCAGGATTCCCGAGGGCGCGTGACAGCTCGTCCTTCTCTCTGTCGGGATGGAACTTCCCTTCCTGCCTTGCCTGGATTGCATCCTGAATGTTTTTGACGGGTGTTGCAAGTTGAGCTTTCGTATAAACACACTTCCCTGTTTCTGGGTGCAAAGTTCCCCCATGCCCGAAGAACCAAGTCCTTGCCCGTTCGGGCCAGTTCAATGTCTCTGGATGGATCCCTTTATCAAGCAGGTCGTTCTCAGCTTTGTCCCACGTAGGCCGGGCAACCTTGTAGCCACCTGACCCCGTAACATGGTGATATTCCTTCTTTGCAGCATTTTTCTTATTTATCAGTGACCTTTTCTTACCTTTTTCCGATGTCTTGTATGCCACAAATGCGGGCCAGTGATCTTTCATCTTCTCATATTGACCGGTGAATGTTGGAGTCTTCTCTTTCAGGACAAACTTTTCATGCAATCTTTTCTTCCAGTTCTTGAATTGTTCGGCCATCTTCTTCAGAGCCCATGCCTTGACTTTTCGCTCTACAACATTGCTATTTGGATCCACCTCTGGCGGTAGGCTGAAATTTTTCATGAGCGTATTCCAAAGCTCATCTTTGGATCTATCGTCGACATAAGAAACTCCATCGTCCGCCTTTGGCTTATTCCATTCTTGAATGCTGATCGGGATGCTGTCCCTAACAACAACTTCGCACTAACTTATAAATCGGTCTGCGGTCCGCTTGGGAGCAGTCGGTTTGCCATCTACGGCGATTTCTTTGATCGTGAACCTTTCATTCTCGCCCAACCTTTTCTTCGGGCCTCGTCTCTTTACAGAAGATTGGCTCGATCCGGAGGGCTAAAAGAAGAAAAAAGCATTAATATATGTACATACAAATCAATTAATGCATCTAGTCAGCAGGCTTAATTAATATACCTCGCCGGACTTTGCAACAGTTAAAGCTCCAACACCGCCGGAGCCGTCATCTTCTCCCTCCATTCGATCACCGGAGCCGTCATCCTCTCTTCCCTCACCATCGGAGTCGTTGAGAAACTGTGAGGTGATATCATCACCTCCGTCGCGGATTATATCCCCCAACATCTCTTCTTGTTCTAAGTCTCTGTCGTGTTCCATAGTTTCTGCAAATATTACAACATGGCAATATACAACCATGAGAGATAAGCTGTTTTTCAGACTTAATGAAATCTGGGAATGCAAAACAGTAACATTATGATGACAACTTGAGAGCAAGATTGAGTCATGCTACAGCAACTTTACATGGAAACCAAGCGCATGGCATCAAAGTACACATTACATAGACCAAATCACAAGAAGGAATCATATGCATATGAGCAATTTTTATAACATCATGCAAAGTTGACAAGTTTTATAACAGTCAGTTTCAGACTTAGCAGTTTTTCAGCAAGTGTAAAACAGCAACAGTATCATAGCATGTTTGCAAGCTTGTTACAGTGCCTAAACATGTTTACCATGGCATGGGAAAAATACCAGCAGCAAATAGACATGAAAATGCACCAAACACATGTACAAAGTTTATTCATATGATGCTTGCATTAAATCACACAAAAATAACAAAATGGCAAGTTTTATCAGTTGCATGTTAGGTAACCCTCTGGCGATCGTCGGGGACTCCTCCGTCACTAATACATCTCGAATAATCCAGTTAATGCAACAATAATATCACATAATATCACTAAACATCTCGCCCAATCAAACTGGACGTCGACTCCCGGTTCCTGAGCCGCGGGCGGTGAACACCCAAAGAGAAGGAACCATCACAGGATCATAGCTCGGGTGAGATCCCTGAAAAAACTGCCAGGTATTGGAGAAGCTGTCGTCCAACGCAACCATGTAGTGACGGACGTGCTCGTCCTTCTCCCTGACACGGCGACGTACCACCCTCTCGGGGGCCGGTTCCCTCTGCACCGATAGTGGCCCACGCGACCGCCACCAAAGAAGCTCCGGGTCGACGACGAGACCCCGATTCCTCACCAAACTGCGCGCCCCGGAAGGTAGCACCTCCCAGTGCCAGCCCGGTGGAGCCCAGTCCCGGACATGGCGCCTCTCAAACTGGTTGTCGCCGCCGAGTCGACGACGAGGATGCGGGCCGGGCATCGTCGCCGAGAACAAATTCCTATGAAAACAAATACACGGTTTTTATATTTTTCTTTTTTTCTCTCACCACATGTCTATATTTTTTATACACCTATCAAATACACGATTCACATTTTTGAAATCTAGTGACAAAAAAAAGAAGAGGAGGTGAAGGGGGATTCGTAGCTCACCCTCGGCTGTAGAGGAAGTAGTTGATCAGCGGAGGGAAGATCGGGGACCAACAGCTCCGACGTTGATAAACACTCCTCGGAGATGCAACCCCACAAATCTGTAAATTGTACCGATTTAAAAATTTAGACCATCATATATCATATAGCTTTTAACAACATCTCAACATATCATACAACGATTGTCGGGGATGACTCCTCCGGCGATCGTCGGGGACGACTCCTCCGGCGATCGTCGGGGATGACTCCTCCGGCGATCGTCGAGGACTCCTCCCCCCTCATGTCGAAGTTATACCGAAGTTATCGGGGTTATGTTTTAACGACCCCCCCTCATGTCGAAGTTATACCGAAGTTATCGGGGTTATGTTTTAACGACCACCCCCCCTCATATCGATAGCGTGACCCGGGCAAAAAGGAATGAAAGAAAAAGTTAAGTATCTTTAGTCACGGCAGTTAATGTGGTGTTAACCGCGCAATCCCTGGCATATGAAACTATCTAAAAAATTAACCTACATAAAACTATACATATTAAACTAAAAAACCCTATCCAATTAACCTATCCAAAATATAAAAAAAGCCTAATTAACCTATATGAAACTATACATATTAACCGATATGAAATTCTACTAAGTCTTAGAATCTGTTTATTGAGTAGCCAATTTGTGAGGGTTATAATGGGTTATTCATAGCTCTAATGGGGATGATTCCAATAGATGATTTACTCTACTCCAAGAGTACTACCAATCCATGCCATCTGATGTCATGAACAGTGCATGTAGCTAGTTCAAATACAACCCCAAACTAGCTTAATCAGTAATCTGTTTCTTCAGTTTTCTCTGTTAACAGAAGATGCACTTTTGTCATTTTTGTAGCAATTAATCCATGCATCTAATGGACTTGTTCCAGTGAGATGAAATGGAGTTGGTCAAGTGTACAATCTATTCACATCATTTTTATTCATTTTCGAAGTGATTTGCTGTCTGTTTTGTTGATGCAAAAAGGGCTAGTCAGTAAGCAGCAACAGTACAAAGCTAGCTACTGCTACAGTACGATCAGCAGTACTGTAGCAGTGGCAACAGAGCACGGCCAGCGGCGGTGAAGCTCGTCGTCCGGGCTCCTCCGGCCTCCTCCGGACGCGCGGCTTGCACCAGGAGGTTCAGCCCGACGAGGCAAGGCGACGGGCGCCAGCGGTTTGTGTTGGGGCGACCGAAGATGTGCACGGCGACGACAATGGCGGCCGCCGTGTTCGGCGGCGTCGGCGTCGGCGCCCAGCAGGGGGGGAATAGTTGGAGGAGGAGGGGATCGGGACGGCGCTCACAGCGAGGAGGCGTCGGCGACGGCGTCAGGGCAGGACGTCGGCGACGGCGTCGAGGCGAGGAGAGGCGATGGAGAAGTTTGGGGGAGGAAAAATTTCGCTAGTTTATATAGCCCGAGCTTTAGTCCCGGTTGGTGCCACCAACCGGGACTAAAGGCCTACCTTTAGTCCCGGTTGGAGGCACCAACCGGGACTAAAGCTTAATTTCAGCAGCCCAAAGGGCGCGAAACCCAGGCCTTTAGTCCCGGTTGGTGGCACGGATCGGGACTAAAGGGAGGCCTTTAGTCCCGGTTGGTGGCACCAACCGGGACTAATTCTCGTTCGGCCCCCCGCCAGCGCGTCGCAAGTTTAGTCCCACCTCGCCGAGCGAAGGGCGCGCCGACCGGCTTAAATAGCCGCGTCATGTAGACGTTCCGAACTCCTCGAAACACAATGCCCCTGCTTGCCCTGTGGTTGACCCAGCCGCTGGGCCGTTCGTGGGCCCGATTCACCGTCCGAGTCGCCTGCGGGCTTGATTTGGACGGTTTATTCGCTGGTTGAACGGCGGTCCAGCAGCTGCGGTCGGGCTTCTTTTTTTTTTACTTTTTTTAGTACTTAATGAAAACTCGTTCAAATAATCAGTGAAGTAAAATCTGTTTTTGGTTTTAGACCTTTTTATGATATTTTAGTTTTAGTTTTTTTAAACAGATTCAAAAACTTTTCATAACTGGACCCGATGAGGGAAGATGACGATGATGATGACTTAATGAAAACTCGTTCAAATAATCAGTATTAAAAATCAGTGAAGTAAAATCTGTTTTTGGTTTTAGACCTTTTTAGGATATCTTAGTTTTAGTTTTCTTTTAAACAGATTCAAAAACTTTTCATAACTTGACCCGATGAGGGAAGATGACGATGACGATGAAGCATACGTCAAAAGAAGAAGCAAGACTACATTACCTATGAAAGATCGTACTCCGTGGAAAAGATAAAGATCGCACCCTGACAATCCTTCATCATTGCCGCTGCACACGTGTACCAAGGCGCTCCTCGCTCTGAGTCCCTGACACGCGGGCTCGCGCTTGCCTGGCTCCACATGTCATCGGCATTTCTCTTTTCCATGATACGTCCGCAAGCCCGTCTTTCGATCTTTCTATATAGCATCGTCCAAGCCGCTTCAGCTTCAAAGAGGGGTTTTCTTTCTGGCTTCGCTGTCCTGTGCCACTGCCAACTCCTTAGGTAGGGTACGGACCTAGCTTGCCCATGTCTGCGCGAGGTGGAGGTGGCAGGCGCAGCGGCCACGGCCGCGGCGGCGAGTCCTCTGGAGCGCAGGAAGGTGGCTACAGATTCAAAAACAGTAGCATACATGCCTAGTTTTCATTTAATTCTTTTTGCTATTAAAGTTTTTAACAAAAAATACTTTGATCATAACTAGAGTTTTATATAGTTTTAAGTTAATATTATTTTGATCATAACTAGAGTTTTATAAAAGCTTTTTAGTTGATTCTTTTTGCTATTGAAGAATATTATAGTTTTGTTTTAGTTGATCATAACTAGAATTTTATATAACTTTATTCTTTGACACATCAGGTGGTGGTTTGTCAATACGTTTTTGAAAAAATTGAGCAACCAACCGGTGCTCAGAAGACATTCATATTTTGTTTGGACACAATTGCATTGATTAACTCCTCTGTATAATTAAAATACTAAAAGGATAGGAATAATTGAAATTTCATAACTTAATAAATAATTATTATAAAATCATGTTTCACATGCCAAAATGCCCTAGCTAGCTCTTACAAAGATTTCCTCCGATTTGTCCGAAGTGGCACTTTCCAGCTATAAGTCCGGAAACTCACACTAGAGAGAAAGTGATGGCGGTGAAGCCGGTCACATCCCAGAGTGGGATCTTGGGGTATAAAACTATTTCTTCGCGTGTGTCCCTTGCTTATTGCGCCGTAACCATGGGTAATCTTCATCATTTAACAGGATGCTTGGGTCAGTCTTCACTCTGAAGGGAGAAATTTCATGAAACTTTTCATAATCTTCTGACATGTCTGTCTTGTCCTCCACTCCCACGATGTTTCTTTTCCCTGAAAGAACTATGTGGCGCTTTGGCTCATCGTATGATGTATTCTCTTCCTTATCTTTTCTTTTTCTCGGTTTGGTAGACATGTCCTTCACATAGAAAACCTGCGCCAGATCATTGGCTAGGACGAATGGTTCGTCTGTGTATCCAAGATTGTTGAGATCCACTGTTGTCATTCCGTACTGCGGGTCTACCTATACCCCCCCTCCTGACAGATTGACCCATTTGCACCGAAACAAAGGGACCTTAAAATCACGTCCATAGTCAAGTTCCCATATGTCCTCTATGTAACCATAATATGTGTCCTTTGCCCTATTGGTGTTTGCTGCATCAAAGCGGACACCACTGTTTTGGTTGGTGCTCTTTTTATCTTGGGCGATCGTGTAAAATGTATTCCCATTTATCTCGTACCCTTGGAAAGTCAATACAGTCAAAGATGGTGTCCTGGCCAACTAGTACAGCTCATCTCCAACAGTGGTGTTACCCATGAGATGTGTTTGCAACCAACCGTCGAAAGTCCCCATGTGTTCACGTGTAATCCAGTCGTCAGACTGCTCCGGGTGTTTGGAGCGTAGAATATTCTTGTGTTCATTGATATACGGGGCCACCAAGGTAGAATTCTGTAGAACTGTGTAGTGTGCTTGCGCCCAAGAATGCCCGTCCCTACATATTACTGAGTTCGGTCCTAGCGTGCCTTTTCCACCCAGTCTCCCCTCATGTTGCGATTCAGGAACACCAATCGGCTTAAGGCCAGGAATAAAGTCAACACAAAACTCAATGACCTCCTCTGTTTGATGTCCTGTGGAGATGCTTCCTTCTGGCCTAGCACGGTTACGAACATATTTCTTTAAGACTCCCATGAACCTCTCAAAGGGGAACATATTGTGTAGAAATACAGGACCCAGAATTGCAATCTCGTCGACTAGGTGAACTAGGACGTGCGTCATAATATTGAAGAAGGATGGTGGGAACACCAACTCGAAACTGACAAGACATTGGACCAAATCATTCTGTAACCTTGGTAGGATTTCTGGATCGATTACCTTCTGACAAATTGCATTGAGGAATGCACATAGCTTCACAATGGCTAATCGAACATTTTCTGGTAGAAGCCCCCTCAATGCAACCAGAAGCAGTTGCGTCATAATCACGTGGCAGTCATGAGACTTTAGATTCTGGAATTTTTTCTCTGCCATATTTATTATTCCCTTTATATTCGACGAGAAGCCATACGGGACCTTGATACTGAGCAGGCTTTCAAAAAATATTTCCTTCTTTGCTTTGGTAAGAGCGTAGCTGGCAGGACCTTGATACTGCTTTGGATGCATGCCGTTTTTTTGTTCATACGTTGCTGGTCCTCCCGTTTCTCCGGTGTATCTTTGGTCTTCCCATACACGCCCAAGAAGCCTAGCAGGTTCACGCAAAGATTCTTCGCCACGTGCATCACGTCGATTGCAGAGCGGACCTCTAGGTCTTTCCAATAGGGTAGGTCCCAAAATATGGATTTCTTCTTCCACATGTCCGTCAGCGTCATTCGGAACAGATTGTCCGCCAGGACCCTTTCCAAAGATTACTTGTAAATCCTTGACCATATCAAGTATATCATCACCAGTACGGAGGACAGGCTTCTTCTGGTGATCTGCCTCACCTTTGAAATGCTTGCCTTTCTTTCTTAAGGCATGCTTGGTCGGAAGAAATCGACGATGTCCCAGGTACACATTCTTCTTACATTTATCCAAATATATACTTCCGGTCTCATCTAAACAGTGCGTGCATGCGTGGTATCCCTTGTTTGTCTGTCCTGAAAGGTTACTAAGAGCGGGCCAATCATTAATGGTTACAAACAGCAACGCTCGTAGGTCAAATTCCTGCTGTTTGTGCTCATCCCACACACGTACACCTTTTATGTCCCACAACCAAGGAGGAAGGTTATAGATACATAGAGTCACAGGCCAGGTGCTATGATTGCTGCTCTGCTCCCCAAAAGGATTAATGCCATCTGCACTTATACCAAACCATAAGTTCCTTGCGTCACCTGCAAAGTCCGACCACTTTCTCTCGATTTTTCTCCACTGCGACCCATTAGTGGGTACTCTCAACTTCCCGTCTTTCTTACAGTCTTCTTTGTGCCATCGCAACAACTTGGCATGCTCTTTGTTTCTGAACAGACGTTTCAACCGTGGTATTATAGGAGCATTCCACATCACCTTGGTTGGAACCCTCTTCCTGGGGCGCTCGCCCTCAACATCAACAGGGTCATCTCGTCTGATCTTATACCGCAATGCACCGCATACCGGGCATGCATTCAAATTCTCGTACTCCTCACCGCGGTAGAGGATGCAGTCATTAGGGCATGCATGTATCTTCTGCACCTCTAATCCTAGAGGGCAGAGAACCTTCTTTGCTTCGTACGTACTGCTAGGTAATTCGTTATCCTTTGGAAGCTTCTTCTTCATTATTTTCAGTAGCTTCCCAAATCCCTTGTCAGATACACCATTCTCTGCCTTCCATTGCAGCAATTTCAGTGTGGTACCGAGCTTTGTGTTGCCATCTTCGTAATTTGGGTACAACCCTTTTTTGTGATCCTCTAACATGCGATCGAACTTCAACTTCTCCCTTTCACTTTCGCATCCTCTCTGTGCATAACAATGACCCGGCGAAGATCATCATCGGGCACATCTGGTGCCTCTTGATCTTCAGCTTCCCCCGTTGCAGTATCACCGTATTCAGGGAACATAGGATAGTTGTCATCATCCTCTTCTTCTTCGTTGTCTTCCATCATAACCCATCTTTCTCCGTGCTTGGTCCAAACATTATAGTGTGGCATGAAACCCGTCGAAAGCAGGTGGAAGTGAAGGGATTTCGAGTCAGAGTAATCATTCGTATTCTCACAGACAATACATGGACAATACATAAAACTATTCTGCTTGTTTGCCTCAGCCACATCGAGAAAATTATGCAGGCCCGTAATGTAGTCGGAGGTGTGTCGGTCACCGTACATCCATTGCCGGTTCATCTGCGTGCATTATATAATTAAGTATATCAAAAACCATTATAGAACATCATGAATAGAGAAATGACCAAATTAATACAAGTTCATCATCACATTAAAACCAAAGTACAGTAGTGATCAAATGTTATTACTAAATAAATAAATACATAAAGTTCATACATAGTTCTCATAGAACAACATACAGCTCTCCAGAGCATCTAATTAAAACATAAATTGAAACTAACATACAACTATGTAAAACATTTAAATGCAACAACAAATGCGATCAAAATCGCAACTAAGGTAACAATTGATCCAACAGCATAATGATACCAAGCCTCATTATCAATGGCATATTTTCTAATCTTTCTAATCTTCAAGCGCATTGCATCCATCTATATCTTGTGTAGATCGACGACATCGGCAACATGCAACTCCAATTTCATCTTCTCTTCTTCAACTCTTTTCAATTTTTCTTTCAAATAATTGTTTTCTTTTTCAACTAAATTAACCTCTCGACAAGATGGTCGGTTGGAATTTCCGGTTCACATACCTCCTAGATAAAGACATCTATGTCAAGTTGGTCGGCATAATTGTCATAAACACTAAATGAAACAAATAGTTATAAAAGATAATATACCACATCCGAATCATAGACCGGACGAGAGCCGACGGGGGCGGATACCAAAACCATGGCACTATATAATAATAAACAATAATACAAGTAAGAAAATTATACGAGTAGCTATCTAAATCATACAAGTAAGAATTTGTTCTTTTAAAAAAAGATAAGAACAAGAGGCTCACCACGGTGGTTCCGGTGACGAGATCGGCGCGGGCGAACGACGGCGGTGAGGACGGGGACGGGGACGGGACGGCACCCTACACATGTGCAAACTAAGAAGATAATTTGAGCTCAAATTGTGCATCTAAATCAAATAAACTCCCACATACACTCCTCCACTAAAACCCACAAGAACATATGAAATGAGCTAAACTAGCAGTGAGAGATGAAAGAATGAAGTTGCTAACCTTTTAGAACACTTGGATAGTTGGTGCACCGCCAAATCTAGACAAATCTTATGGAAAATGGAGCTTGGAGGAAGAACAGAGGAGAAAACTTAAGTGTGGCTCGGGCATTTCATCGAACACCTCATGTGCATAAGAAGTGAGAACAAAGTAGCACACACACCTCACACCTTCTACGGTCAAAAAACAGAGGAGAGGGCGGGCAGGGCCGAGGATATATATAGGCATCTTTTTAGCCCCGGTTGGTGTCTAGAACCGGGACTGAAGGTCCTTTAGTCCCGGTTGGTGTCTGGAACCGGGACTAAAGGGAGCGAGGCCCTTTAGTCCCGGTTGGTGTCTGGAACCGGGACTAAAGGTCCCAGTCGAACCGGGACTGATGCCTGCTGAGGCCCGGCCGGCGTCCTAGCCGCTCGAACCGGGACTGATGCTCACATTAGTCCCGGTTCGTAACATGACCGGGACTATTGCTTTGATCTGGCCGGAACCAAAGCCCTGTTTTCTACTAGTGATGCATGATGTTCGTGCCAAATTTCAGCTAGTTTGGACATATGAGGAGCTCATGGAAAAAAGAAAAAATCGGTCGAAACAGTACGTGAAAAGTAAACTTTCTTACAACCCCAAAATCTGTCTTTTTTACCGAGAGCTACTGAAATGTCCAAACTCCACGAAATTTGACACGGACTTCACGCACATGAGTATCTAGCATCACAAAAAAGTTCAGATTTTTTTTTACTATTTTAAACGAATTTACTGTTCACCTCGGGTGCAGATGCATCCGAGAGCAAAACGCCGCATCCAAACAAAAAGGTCTTACATTTTGTTACGGAGGGAGTATCAATTAATATTGCATATACTTGACCATTGACATATAACAACTAGCATCCAGCTAAAGCAATATATGATGTAGTTCATAACAGCAACTATCACATAATAAGGACATGGTGCAGTTCATACTTCATAACTAAAGGAACTAAAGAAGAATTAAAAGACTAGATGTTGCAGTATTGATACATGCAATTGTGGTTTTACATCATTGAGCTACTTATATAGAGATATTAGTCATGCATAACTTCATATATTAGTTCAGTTCATGTTCATCATGCATACATCAATTTGTCTCATACAATGCATCGGTGCATACATCAATCATGCATATTGCATACATCAATCATGCTTTAGTTGATTTCGCGCAAGCTTCTACTGAACATGCTTCAGGCAGAGTGTGCATCTAGTAGTTGGACATTAGAGAGGATAGAGGAACTTACAATGCGGTGGATCTTGCCTCATGGTCGACGTGGAGGATGCCGAGGCCGAGCTTGTCACCGAGAGTGGCGGTCGGGAGCAGGAGCCGGCGACGGTGAAGGTGACTCCACTGTCTGGCGTTTAAGCGTGGTGGGTAGCGCGCAGCCAGTAGTGCGTCTACGGGAGTTGCGTGAGCCCGAGGCTATGACGGGCGCGACGGCCGCCATCGTCGCCTGTAGCTGCTGCCCTTGATTCGCTGCCTCACGGAAAGTGTGGACGGGAGGGAAGGCGTGGCCGGGAGCCCGGGAGTGCGCCAATGCGTGCGGCACCAGCCCAAGGATTCGCCGGCCGCGGCCGCCGCCATCGTCGTTTGTACACACCGCCACGAGGTCACCATGTTTCCAATCGATAGATAAGAGAGGAATGCGACTAGGTCAGCAAGCGTTTTGTGGCTATTCGGCCTGGAAACTTTGGCCACCACAGGGGAATTTTGGGCTTTAGCGTTCAATGTTGCTTTAGCACGCTATCAGCGGCAATCCTTTTTTTTTTGAACGGTCACTGGTGGGAGAGTTGCCCCACCTGAATATATTACCACTCAAATGGCCATAATGCCAAGAAATTGATCCAGTTTATAAGAAAAACCGGATCAAAAACCTGAACAAGTTGGCCCTATTTATGAGGAAAACCGGGCAAAAAACCATAAAAAAACAGGATAAAAGAAGATGAGAAAAAGACGCCTACGACATGTCACGACCTAGCTAGCAGACCGAAGGACCATCACCACAAGTAGATGCACTAGTACAAAACAGGGCATTGGTCCAGGTCAGATCAGAGCAACAGTCCCGGTTCTGTTACGAACCGGGACTAATGCGTGCATCAGTCCCGGTTTGAGCGGCCAGGACGCCGGCCGGGCCTCGGTAGGCACCAGTCCCGGTTCGGCTGGGACCTTTAGTCCCGGTTCCAGCCACCAACCGGGACTAAAGGGCCTCGCTCCTAGCGCAACCCCTTTAGTCCCGGTTGGTGTCTGGAACCGGGACTAAAGGTCAGTCTTCAGTCCCGGTTCTAGCCATGAACCGGGACTAAAGAGATGCCTATATATATGCTCTCCCCTTCCCGCTCACTCCTCTGTTTTTTGGCCGGCCGGTGTGGGAGGTGTGTGCTGCTCTGCTCTCACCTCCTATGCACATGAGGTGTTCGATGAAATGCCCGAGTCACACTTAAGCTTTCTCCTCTCCAAGCTCGACCTCCCAGCTCCATTTTCCCCAAGATTTGTCTAGGTTTGGCGGTGCACCAACTACAAAAGTGTTCTAAAAGGTTAGCAACTTCATCGTTTCATCTCTCACTGCTAGTTTAGCTCATTTCAAATACTGTAGAAGCAGAGTGGTTTGTGGGTTTTAGTGGAGGAGTGTATGTGGGAGTTCTTTTGATTTAGATGCACAATTTGAGTTGAAATTAACTTCTTAGAGTCTGCACATGTGTAGGGTGCCGTCCCCGTCCCCGTCCTCACCGCCGTCGATCGCCCGCGCCGATCTCGTCGCCGGCACCACCGTGGTGAGCCTCTTGTTCTTATCTTCTTTTTAAAAGAAAAAAAATTCTTACTTGTATGATTTAGATAGATACTTGTATAATTTTCTTACTTTTATTATTGTTTGTTATTATATAGTGCCATGACTTTGGTATCCGCCCCCGTCGGCCCTCGTCATGTCTAATATTCGGATGTGGTATATTATCTTTTATTATGATTTGTTTCATTTAGTGTTTATGACAATTATGCCGACCAACGTGACATAGATGTTTTTATCTAGGAGGTATGTGAACCGGAAATTCCAACCGACCCTCTTGTCGAGAGGTTAAATTTAGTTGAAAAAGAAAACAATTACTTGAAGAAAAAATTGAAAAGAATTGAGGAGGAGAAGATGGAATTGGAGTTGCATGTTGCCGATGTCGTCGATGATCACAAGATCAAGATGGATGCAATGCGCTTGAAGATTAGAAAGATTAGAAAATATGCCATTCATAATGAGGCTTGGTATCATTATGCGGTTGGATCAATTGTTACCTTAGTTGCGATTATGATTGCATTTGTTGTTGTTTTTCATAGTTTCAATGTATGTTTTAATTAGATGCTCTAGAGAGCTATATGTTGTTCTATGAGAACTATATATGTATGAACTTTATGTATTTATTTTTTCAGTAATAACATTTGATCACTACTGTACTTTGGTTTTAATGTGATGATGAACTTGTATTAATTTAGTCACTTCTCTATTCATGATGTTCTGTAATGGTTTTTGATACACTTAATTATATAATGCACGCACATGAACCGGCAATGGATGTACGGTGACCGACGCACCTCCGAGTATCTTGAGGGCCTGCATAAATTTCTCGAAGTGGCTGAGGCAAACAAGCAGAATGGTTTTATGTATTGTCCATGCCTTGTCTGTGAGAATACGAAGGATTACTCTAACTTGAAAACCCTTCACGTCCACCTGCTTGAGAAGGGTTTCATGCCACACTATAATGTTTGGACCAAGCACGGAGAAAGAGGGGTTATGATGGAAGACAACGAAGAAGAAGAGGATGATGACAACTATCCCCCTGAATACGGTGATACTGCAACGGGGGAAGCTGAAGATCAAGAGGAACTAGACGATGTGCCCGATGATGATCTTCGCCGGGTCATTGTTGATGCAAAGAGACAATGCCAAAGTGAAAGGGAGAAGTTGAAGTTCGATCGCATGTTAGAGGATCACAAAAAAGGGTTGTACCCAAATTGCGAAGATGACAACACAAAGCTCGGTACCACACTGGAATTGCTGCAATGGAAGGCAGACAATGGTGTATCTGACAACGGATTTGGGAAGCTACTGAAAATAATGAAGAAGAAGCTTCCAAAGGATAATGAATTGCCCGACAGTACGTACAAAGCAAAGAAGGTTCTATGCCCTCTAGGATTGGAGGTGCAGAAAATACATGCATGCCCTAATGACTGCATCCTCTACCGCGGTGAGTTCGAGGATTTGAACGCATGCCCGGTATGCGGTGCATTGCGGTATAAGATCAGACGAGATGACCCTGGTGATGTTGAGGGCGAGCGCCCCAGGAAGAGGGTTCCTGCCAAGGTGATGTGGTATGCTCCTATAATACCACGGTCGAAACGTCTGTTCAGAAACAAAGAGCATGCCAAGTTGATGCGATGGCACAAAGAAGACCGTAAGAAAGACGAGAAGTTGAGAGCACCCGCTGACGGGTCGTAGTGGAGAAAAATCAAGAGAAGGTGGGGGGACTTTGCAGGTGACGCAAGGAACGTATGGTTTGGTTTAAGTGCAGATGGCATTAATCCTTTTGGGGAGCAGAGCAGCAATCATAGCACCTGGCCCGTGACTCTATGTATCTATAACCTTCCTCCTTGGTTGTGCATGAAGCGGAAGTTCATTATGATGCCAGTGCTCATCCAAGGCCCTAAGAAACCCGGCAACGACATTGATGTGTACCTAAGGCCATTAGTTGAAGAACTTTTACAGCTATGGAATGGAGAAGGTGTACGTGTGTGGGATGAGCACAAACAGGAGGAATTTGACCTACATGCGTTGCTGTTTGTAACCATCAATGATTGGCCTGCTCTTAGTAACCTTTCAGGACAGACAAACAAGGGATACCACGCATGCACGCACTGTTTAGATGATACCGAAAGTATATATTTGGACAAATGCAGGAAGAATGTGTACCTAGGACATCGTCGATTTCTTTCGACCAACCATCTCTTAAGAAAGAAAGGCAAGCATTTCAAAGGTGAGGCAGATCACCGGAAGAAGCCCGCCCTCCGTACTGGTGATGCCATACTTGATATGGTCAAGGATTTACAAGTAATCTATGGAAAGGGTCCTGGCGGACAATCTGTTTCGAATGACGCTGAGGGACGCGCACCCATGTGGAAGAAGAAATCTATATTTTGGGACCTACCCTATTGGAAAGACCTATAGGTCCGGTCTGCAATCGACGTGATGCACGTGATGAAGAATCTTTGCGTGAACCTGCTAGGCTTCTTGGGCGTGTATGGGAAGACAAAAGATACACCGGAGGCACGGGAGGACCAGCAACGTGTGCACGAAAAAGACGACATGCATCCAAAGCAGTATGAAGGTCCTGCCAGCTACGCTCTTATCAAAGAAGAGATGGAAATCTTCTTTGAATGCCTGCTCAGTATGAAGGTCCCGTCTGGCTTCTCGTCGAATATAAAGGGAATAATAAATATGGCAGAGAAAAAGTTCCAGAACCTAAAGTCTCATGACTGCCACGTGATTATGACGCAACTGCTTCCGGTTGCATTGAGGGGGCTTCTACCGGAAAACGTTCGATTAGCCATTGTGAAGCTATGTGCATTCCTCAATGCAATCTCTCAGAAGGTAATCGATCCAGATATCCTACCAAGGTTAAAGAATGATTTGGTGCAATGTCTTGTCAGTTTCGAGCTGGTGTTCCCACCATCCTTCTTCAATATCATGACGCACGTCCTAGTTCATCTAGTCGACGAGATTGCCATTCTGGGTCCTGTATTTCTACACAATATGTTCCCCTTTGAGAGGTTCATGGGAGTCTTAAAGAAATATGTTCGTAACCGTGCTAGGCCAGAAGGAAGCATCTCCATGGGCCATCAAACAGAGGAGGTCATTGGGTTTTGTGTTGACTTTATTCCTGACCTTAAGCTGATTGGTCTCCCTCAATCGCGGTATGAGGGGAGACTGACTGGAAAAGGCACGCTAGGAGCGGATGCAATAATATGTAGGGACGGGCATTCTTGGGCTCAACCACACTACACAGTTCTACAGAATTCTACCTTGGTGACCCCGTATGTCAATGAGCACAAGAATTTTCTGCGCTCCAAACACCCGGAGCAGTCTGACGACTGGATTACATGTGAACACATCAGGACTTTCGGTAGTTGGTTGCAAACACATCTCATGGGTAACAACATTGTTGGAGATGAGCTGTACTCGTTGGCCAGGGGACCATCTTCGACTGTATTGACTTACCAAGGGTATGAGATAAATGGGAATACATTTTACACGATCGCCCAAGATCAAAAGAGCACCAACCAAAACAGTGGTGTCCGCTTTGATGCAGCAACCAACAGGGGAAAGGACACATATTATGGTTACATAGTGGACATATGGGAACTTGACTATGGACATGATTTTAAGGTCCCTTTGTTTCGGTGCAAATGGGTCAATCTGTCAGGAGGCGGGGTACAGGTAGACCCGCAGTACGGAATGACAACAGTGGATCTCAACAATCTTGGGTACACAGACGAACCATTCGTCCTAGCCAATGATGTGGCGCAGGTTTTCTATGTGAAGGACATGTCTACCAAACCGAGAAAAAGAAAAGATAAGGAAGCGAATACATCATACGATGAGCCAAAGCGCCACATAGTTCTTTCAGGGAAAAGAGACATCATGGGAGTGGAGGGCAAGACAGACATGTCTGAAGATTATGAAAAGTTTCATGAAATTCCTCCCTTCAAAGTGAAGGCTGACCCAAGCACCTTGTTAAACGATGAAGATTATCCATGGTTACGTCGCAATAAGCAAGGGACACACGCGAAGAAAAAGTGAAGACTTTCTCTCCACAACTATTCTGATGATGGCTTTGATCTAGAATATCACTGCAGTTACATGTCAAGAAATGAAATGCCTTTTGTAACATATGAGTTTTCGTCCGAAACCGTGATACTTCGAAAGAGATTGTCCATTTTGTACACGAAGTGCATCCAGTTTTTGCCGTAACCCTCTCAACTTTTTAGCACATGCTATGTGGGTGAAATGATGATACCATGCCAACTTTCAACCTTTTTAGACTTCATTTGTACTGCTTTTCAATTTCAGGGTCATTTAGCTCAAAAAAATCAGTAAATGCATGAAAAATAACAAATGAAGTCAGAAAGGGTTGAAAATTGATGATATGGCTTTGAATGGTGCATGTTGAACGCACAAAGAGTCTGGAGTTGAAATAAGTTTAAAAAATGAAATGCCTTTGTAACATATGAGTTTTCGTCCGAAACCCTGATGCTTCGAAAGAGATTGTCCATTTTGTACACGAAGTGCATCCAGTTTTTCCCGTAACCCTCTCAACTTTTTAGCACATGCTATGTGGGTGAAATGATGATACCATGCCAAGTATTTTTTGTTCAAAACTTTAATAGCAAAAAGAATTTTCATAAAGTATTTTTTGTTAGAAACTTTAATAGCAAACTAAAATAACAAAATCTGTTTTTGATTAAAACACCCATCTAAAATAACGTAAAAATTACCAAATTGAATATAATGATAAAACACACTAATATTAAATAGTAGGAAAAAGAATCACTCAAAAATCTATTTTTAAAGTAAAGTTATTCACAAACTAGTGATTCACACAAATTTCAAAGAATTCAAATTTAAACTATTCAAATTTGAAAACTACTGGCACTAACAGAAAGTTTATAATTTTTGTGACCTAAAGCAAAAAGAATCACTCAAAAACTCTAAGTATTTAGCTGTAAGTAGAAATAAAAGAAAATAAATAAAGCAAAAAACAAAACAAAAATACTGGAAAAGACCTTTAGTCCCGGTTGCTACCACAAACCGGGACTAAAAAGTATTTTTTTTTTAAAATGCCGCCTACTGGGCCACCACGGCGTGCATACGACTAGAAACCCAATCCGCTAGTTGGGCCAGGATGCAGGCCCGCAGCATGCCCAGAAGGCCCACAGGCAGAGAGAGTGTGTTTAGGCCCGTAGGCCTGAATAAGAGAGGAGCTCGAGAGGGTTGGCGCAGCCGCGCTTATAAACCACTCTCGACGCCTCTCAGCTAGCGAGGTGGGACTAAACATCCACCCGCCCGACGCCGTGCCAGCCGCAGCCCTTTAGTCCCGGTTGGTGGCACCAACCGGGACTAAAGGCCCCCCTTTAGTCCCGGTCCGAGCCACCAACCGGGACTAAAGGGCTCTGCTTCCCGCTCTTTGCGCTGCTGAAAATGACCTTTAGTCCCGGTTGGTGGCTGCAACCGGGACTAAAGGGGGGCCTTTAGTCCCGGTTGGAGCCGCCAACCGAGACTAAAGGTCTTTGTATATAACCGTGCACTTAGAAAATTTTCAAACACAATTCACTTCGATCCTCCTCTCCCCCGACGGCGCCGACGACCACCTCGACGCCGCCAGGCTGGCGGACCTCGCCGTCGACGCCCTGCCCTGCCCCGACGCCGCCGCGCCCTTGCCCTTCCCCGACGCCGCCGCGCCCGTGCCCTGCCCCCGACGCCGCCGCTCCACAGCTAGCCGGCCGGCCAGGTACTCCCTCCTCCCTCCCACCCCTCTCCTCCCTCCTTCCTCCTTGTATGTATAAAGTTTCCCCTGTTCAGAGAGTTGCAAGATTTCATAGAGTTTGTTGAAATGTGTTTGCCATGTCCACAAGGTGTTTGTTGAAATGCTAGGGCTAGCTAGGGAACTTTGTTGTATGTGAAACTTGGCAGGATGATGTCTCCTTGGATGTTAGAGATGATGGTCAAGTTGGTTTGATAAAAGGAAAAACTTGTTAGTGCAAGTTTTATTAGAATTTAGTTCTGGACAGAAACTACAGGGAATTTTTTGGTGGACTTGCAAGATGAAATTGGGGCTGCCCTTCTGGACTTAAGGGTTTAGTTGGAAGGACTATAAGATGCAAAAAATTCAAAATTATTTGAGCAAGGAAAAATAGGGTTGTAGTTCAATGCCAAGATTGGACCAAAATTGAAAAATGGAAGTTGTGCTCAAAATTTTCAAATGACCAAAGTGGCTTTTTGCATAAAAATGATCTATAGGCATCAGAGGACTTCTCAAAAAATTTGTGGCATTTGAAAAGAATTATTTGAAATAGTTCTAGTGCAACAGGGTCATTCTAGAGTTTGAAAATACTAATAAAAGAATTTTTTTGAGGCCAAATCATTATGAAAATAATCACTACTGATGTTTATAATATAATTAAAAGGATTGGGAGAAAATTTTAAAACCCACATTAAAAGGATTGTTGACAAATATACTTGGTCAATATTTTGTCTTTAGAGTTGATTTAGAGTTCATTTTGATGTTCATTGTGATGTATGAAAAGTTGGTCAATATTTTGTCTTTAGAGTTTATTTAGAGTTCATTTTGATGTATGAAAACTTGGTCAATATTTTGTATTGTGGATGCCATGCCATGCTATTTTTCTCTAAGTTTGAAACTTGCTTTCAAATTGGTATCTAGCTAGCTACAAAATTTTTTATCAGGTTGTGGTGTTACATTCATGTCATGCCATTTGTTGCCATGCTAATTTTCACTCTCGGTGGAATTACAGGTTGTGGTGTTGCATCTCCGTGGAGTTGGTCACTTATCGTCCCTCCGCTGTTCAACAAAAGGTGTCCATTTGTTGTATATATGTTGAGTTTTGTTCATAGGATGATGGTTGGTTCATTTGTTGAGTTGTGTATTCATCTTGTGTATAAATCTTGTATTCATCTTGTGTATAAAGCTTGTATTCATCTTGTCGTTAAAACATGAGAGAGGGGGTCGTTAAAACATAACCCCGATAACTTTGATTTTCTCTAGAATGTGAAGCAAGTCTTTTTTTGCCATGTCAAGTGTTGTATTTGCAGAAACTATGGACAGAGACTTAGAAAAAGAAGAGTTGTTGGGGGATATAATCCGCGACGGAGGTGATATCACCTTGTCGTTTCTCAACGACACCGATGGTCAGGAAAGAGAGGATGACGGCTCCGGTGATCCAATGAAGGAGGAAGGAGATCATGACGGCTCCGGTGACCGAATGGAGGAGGAAGGAGATCATGACGGCTCCGGTGACCGAACGGAGGAGGGAGCCTTAACTGTTGCAAAGTCCGGCGAGGTATATATACATATATTAATTAAGCCTCTGCTGACTTGATGCATTAATTGTTTTGTATGTACATATATTAACGCTTCTTTCTTCTTTTAATTAGCCCCCCGGATCGAGCCAAACTTCCGTAAGGAGACGAGGCCCGAAGAAAAGGTTGCGCCAGGATGAAAGGTTCACGATCAAAGAAGTCGGTCGAGATGGCCAACCGATTGCTCCCAAGCGGAGCAGGGACACATTTATACATCAGTGCGGAGTGGTTGTTAGGGACATCGTCCCGATCAGCATCCAAGAATGGAATAAGAAGAAGGACCCTGAAGTTTCTTATGTCCAGCATAGACAGAAAGATGATCTTTGGACCTTGCTGATGACAAATTTCAGCCTACCACCAGAGGCGGATCCGAATAAGGTCAAGGCGTTTGCTCTTAAGAAGATGGCAGAACTATTCAAGAACTGGAAGAAAGATTTGAACAAAAAGTTTGTCGAGAAAGACAAGACTCCAGAATTCACCGGTGCATATGAGAAGATAAAAGATCACTGGCCCGCATTTGTGGCCTACAAGAAATTGGACAAGGGCAAGCAAAGGTCAGCGACAAATAAGCTAAATGCTGCAAAGAAGAAGTATCACCATGTTACGGGGTCAGGTGGCTACAGCAAAGCCCGGCCTACGTGGGACAAAGCTAAGCAAGACCTGCTTGCTAAAGGGGTCCAACCAGCGACATTGCACTGGCCAGATCGGTCAAGGACTTGGTTCTTCGGGGTTGGGGGAACTTTGGACCCAGACACAGGGGAGTGTGTTTGGACGAAAGCTCAACTTGCAATACCCGTCAAGAAGCTTGAGGAAGCAATCCAGGCAGCGCAGGAAGGGAGGTTACATCCCGACAGAGAGAATGACGAGCTGACACAGGCCCTTGGGAATCCTGAACACCCTGGACGAACACGAGGCACATCAGGCTCCGTTCCGTGGGTGTATGGGTTTCCCGACATCGCTGGTTATAGAAGCCGAGAGAGAAAGAAGAAAGCGGAAGCAAGCGAAATGCAGAAGATCAATGCAAGATTAGCGAAACTAGAGGAACTTGAGAGCGAGCGAGCTACCGGCCAACCATCTCAGCGGCACGAAGATCCTTCCTTCGACACTGCCCCAGAAGCTACCCCACCATCTCAGCGGAGAAGCAGCGTGGCTTCCACGGAGCTCCTTCAGCCTGATATCACGGCTCCTCGCTACCCCGTGGATAGTATCACGCAGGCTGAACATTGTGTGCTAATGGCGAAATGCCAGAACCTGACCTTGAAGGCGGTGGTCGGCTCTGTTTTACCTCCTCGAACTAAGGGAACTTTCCATTGCCGTCCGATTCCACATGGCTATGCTATTGTCGCGGTGGATGAGATAATGCCGGGATTTGAGGGGCTGGAGCTTGACTACCCTACAGGTGAAGGGGAGGATCTTCTAGAAAATGCCTTAAGGAGTACCTGCCTATGGAGAAAGGAGTACATCAAGCTTCCAAACTGGACGCCGCCTCAGCAGACGCAGCCGGATCCTCAGCAGACTCCTCCTCACAGTCCAGTTGTGCTATCTCTGCTGCCTGAGTCGTCTCCGGCGCCTCAGCGGACTCTAACGGGGGAGGCCCCTCAGCAGAATCCTCCTCCGCCTCAGCTATCTCCGGCGCGTCAGCCGTCTCCGCCGCCGCAGCTGTCTCCGGCGCGTCAGCGGTCTCCACCGCCTCAGCGGGCTCCGGCGCGTCAGCAACAGCGGAAGAGAGCCGCCGCCGCTCTGGCGGCTAGCAGTACAAAAGGCGGGAAGAAATTCAAATATGGTCCAAGCCTCAGGGTTCCTCCAAAGTTACCATATGAGAGGACTGACGAGGAAAACAAGGACATCAGTGCTGCCGAAGTGCAGGCCCATTTTGAACGGAAACGTCCACCTCCGAAGGAAACAATAGATCCGGTGAAAGCGAAGCGCACTCTGGATGCCCTTAAGCGTCCACCACCGCCTCCGCCGCAATCCAACTATGACCGCTGTATTGAAAAGACATATGATGAAGCGCGGCGGTCGGGAAGTACTGCCAGTGCTTCAAGACGAAGAAGTGGGAAAACAATTCCCCAGCTCGGCGAACAGGAGAAGCAATCGTGCCCCCCGCTCAAGGTGTCTAGCGATATCGCTAATCATCCGGGGCTACTGCCCGGTACCACTCTTGGTGATTACGTGGGCGATGATGTACAGTTTGAAACGACTGAGGTAGTAAAAATCTTTAGATACGAGCACGGGAAGCCTCTCGTCAAACCTGATCATCGTCCTCTAACAACGATGATGCGAAGATTGCATGAGTGGTACTTGGAAAGCTGCAGGAAGAATGGGTCCGATAGTTTGATGGTGAGAATTAAAGATGAGCACGACCTCATTGGAGTCGACCTGATGCCTGTTGAATTTGTGGAGTTATTTCAGTTATTCAATCAAGAGGCCTTCGACAAACAAATCATGACTTGCTACTGTCTGTAAGTATTACTTCTGTAATTAAGTCTCTAGCTCAGCTCGTTCATTGCATGTATATATAATTATCCTCACTATATTATGCAAATTGAAGATCATCGAATGCCCAAAAAGACAAATCTATGACATTCGGTTCATTAGCCCAAATACCGTAAATGAATGGACGGTACAAAACAATGTTAAAGAAACCGAGGAAAACTTGCTAAAAGCGTTCCTTCGACATCAAAACAAAAGGGAAATACTCTTTCCTTACAACTTCAAGTGAGTGTTACTGTCTTCTGCATATTCGGTTTCGCTTACTCGAGGTTAAGTACTGTAATTGATGAGTTATGCGTGCGCAGGTTCCACTATATTCTGCTATCCATTAAGCTTGACGGGGGAGTAGTAACTGTCCTAGACTCGAGACGTAAAGATCCCAAGGATTATGCGGACATGACTGCAATGCTCCAGAAGTAAGTTCAATCAATACCGGGACCATATCGGCAACTTTCGTTCATTTCCTGATATCAAGTAATCATTTTCTTTGCCTGGTAGGGTTTGGAAACAGTTCACTGGACAGGTTCCGGATCTGAAGAACGAGCTGCGATTTACACACCCCAAAGTAAGTAGTACTAGCTAGTTCCGCGCATCTCTCATTGATTCTAGTTTCATCAATACCATTATCGTGCTTGATTATCAGTTTGATTGAACTCTATTCTCGTAAAGTTCTTGTGGCAGGAACCCGGGAATAATTTATGTGGATACTACGTTTGCGAGTACATTCGCCACAGGACCTCTGAGCGGGGCAGATCTGAAGAACAATTTGAAGTATGTAAACAATATTCACAATTTTATTTTATTACCATCAATTGTGTTGAGTTTCATTCATATATATGTATTGACCCCCTTCTTTAAATTAGATCTGGCAGATGCGGGATGAATTCCTACCACATGATCGCATACGAGTAATTCAAGAGGAAATTGGCGGGATTCTTTCTTGACCACGTCATACATGAAAAGGGAGAATACCATACGGAAATTCAATGGGAGTTTGACGCTTGATGATGTCAGGGATGTTATATTGTATATATGTAGTAGCGTCGGATAGATTTACGAAAACTTGTTGTTCGACCAAGCACGGAGAAAGAGAGGTCACTTCTCTCTGTATATGTTCATGACGATCTTGTGTAATTAATGGTTTCCTTCATTTGCTTACTAGCTACCGTTGAGTTCTCTCTATATGTAGTAGCTAGCGTCGACCAAGCACGGAGAAAGAGAGGTCACTTCTCTCTATTAGCTAGCTAACACCATATGAAACCCCTAAACCTTCCAAAACCCCTAACCCCCCCCCCCCCCCTTTCAAAAAAAAAACCCAGCGCCTGCGAGCTGCTGACACGTGACTGCCTTTTGGTCCCGGTTGGTGTTACCAACCGGGACTAAAGGTCCTCTTGCCTGAGTGCTGCGCAGCGGCCACATGGAGACCCTTTAGTCCCGGTTGGTAAAGGTCCTCCTGCCTGGGCGCCCCACAACGGCCACGTGGAGCACCTTTGGTCCCGGTTCGTAGGCCAACCGGGACTAAAGGTTTTAGGCATTAGTCCCGATCGTTTTGTCCCGGTTCCAGAACCGGGACTAAAGGCCCTCTGGAACCGAGACTAAAGGCCCTTTTTCTACTAGTGATGTGGGGTTCCATCGAGGGATCACAATACCAAGACTTTGCAAGCAACCTAACGCACCGCACCGGCGTGCATACCGAACCCCACGGCGCAAGTCAAGAGCATCGACAGTCAACGAGTGCCACAACTGAACACGAACCTTGACCGGGAGCTCCCCCACAGGAATTCAGAACGATTAGCAAGTTGGGGAGGCATCTTGCGGCATCATTGAGCAAAGATGAACCAAGAGAGCACCAAGAGCACAACGCTCACCGCAACACAACGGTAGCCATGGGAGGGTCTTGAGCATGCACAGCGACAGGGACGACAAAAAGACACCGCCGTCGAACCCCTACATAACACCACCAAGGACAGACAATGGGGCAAAAGAAGGCAGCTCCACAGCCAAGCAAAACTGGTTTGGCCTGAAATTGGCATAGCGGTAGCTTGGACTCCCCCTAAGTGCTACTAGTGCTAGTCAGCTAATCAAGGAAGACAAAATAAGATATATTTTTTTTCGCAACCAGTAGGATATATAGATGCAATGATAGTTCCCACAAAAAGAAAAAGATGAAACGATAGTAAAATTGTACTCCCTTTGTCTCAAAATAAGTGACTCAACTTTGTACTAACTTTAGGAGTAATACAACTACTATGAATACATTAGCCTAGAAAGAGCCATGATTCACTCACTCACTAATGCTAACTAGAACACTTATGGGCATCCCTCAGTTAACTATTGCGCAGAACGACATGGCCATGAGCTCGACCAAGATAGAAGGGCAGCCCACGGTCAGATACTGGAAGCCGCTAGTGGCCATGATGATAGTCAGGTTTGCCAGACCGGAGGATCCAAAGAATGAAGGGGAGGAGACGAGTGAAGGGAAGGCAGCGGTGAATGGCGTGGAGACCGGGGGCTTTCCAGCAGGAAAAGGGGCAAGGGCGGGGAAAAGCGCGCAGGCGGTGGGAAGCGGGAGGGATGACAGACGTCGACCCCATTAAACCGGGGAGCTCCAGTTTTTTTTTGCCCCCTAGCCTTTGTATTCATAGATTTTTTTAAGGGAGAGATGATAGGGAATCGGCTATGGTTGTTGTAATGCTTGTCACAGGAAATTTTAAACAATAATACATGAGATTATCATGATGTGGTCCGGTTGTAACAATGTGGTTACACCACCTAGTAAAGGTTTTCATAGGTGCACCACCTAGTAAAAATCTTCATTGGCTGGCGGAATCATTTGGCGGGCCGTGCATAGGGTGAGTTTCGACGAGCCCTTGGGAGCCTGCTGCCATGAACAGAGTGGCCTCCACTTCAGCAGGTATTGACAGTGTGCTGGGCATTGGCAGCTCAGGAGCCTGTGATGGAGGCCGAAATGGGCGGTAGTTATTCAGTGGAAATGGATGCATCATTCGTCCAAAGGCGGCTGTGTTAACCACGGGGTATGCTGGATGAACGTTCATTGGGCCTGATGAGAACCAACCGGGAAGATGTACCCAGTTAGTTTGGAATGTTGGCTGATGTTGCAATGGCCATGACTGCTGGTAATTGCCATAGCTTGGGCGTGTATAATCAACATATGCATTGTGACTCCCATTGTACCCAGTAGTAGTTAATACATCCAACAAGCCAAAGCTTTGATGGGAGATCAAGTGAGACCCACCATTCATAGCTCGATTTGGTGCAACAACTACTTCCTGGGCACGAGAACTCTGTCATAGATTTTCAGTCACGTTTGAGGAGTGGCTTGCGGGCAAAGCACCCAGATCTCGATTTGGCATATCGATTACATCTTGAGCACAAGACTCGAGTTTTTGATCTTCAGCTACAATTTCAGAGTTGCTTCCTCGTACAATCTCTTGTGAAGCTGGAGTGTTGTTCATATGCTTTGACAGCACACACGGGAAGTGGGGGCAGTGGTCATCCAGTTCAGCAGTAGAACATGGTACCATTGTCTTCAGTGTTTTATTTCCCATGTTAATAGAGATCATTTGCGCCTTCTTGATGTCTAACCTCACCAAGCAATTTATGTGGACAACATCGTCACCATTGATGCTCAAGGTGGGGAAAGACGCTAACAAGTTCATTATTGATGTGTTGCCAGCAGTGTTGTCCCCAAGCCCAGCCAACAAAGCAGAATGGTCAGGGTTCACAACCAATATGTCTTCGCCGTGAACCGTCGCCCGAAAGAAATCTGTTCCATATGATGGACCTCCAACCAATTAACTTGTGAGGCTCCATGGCGTCCAAATTGTTGTTCTCTTTCACAAAGCATGAATCATTACAAGTTTTATCCGGAAGATATGCCGCCGCAATGCCTCCTTCTTGTTTGTTTTTTGGGGGTAAAGAAATAAGTTCGATCTCGATTAATTTGAGCGATCCATTGGTGCAAGTGATGTCTCGGATGATCCATGGGCACAAATGCGATCATCCTCGTTCCCAAACATCAGGCCAGGAAGTGGGATGAACCACAAGCGCACATAGTGAACAGTCTCATCAGAGAGCACGTCGCACACCATAATACCCCTCCAAAGATTGACCCAACCTAGCAGGCTTCGTCCAAGGGGAATCACCTTGTGTGACACAACAGGCAGTTGCTCGTCAATCGGTGGTTCCTGCAGATAAGCAGGTTTCCTAGTCCAATCTTTGGACACTGACGAATACAAGTGGAGTTCATATCCTCCTTGAGCATCATCACGACTCGGGCACAGACCAGCCAGAATGTATTCCCCATTGTCGCAACAGTGAATGCCAAGATCGCGTGGCACGAGGAAGCTACGACACGGCGGGTCTGGAATCCGGGAGAGTGTGGGTCTCCCTGGAATGGCCTGGTACAGGTAGTACTCGCTGGACCGCCGCACGAACCTGGTGGACCAGTTGTTGAGTGGCAGGTGCAGGAGAAGGAACTGCTTCTCCAAGCGAACAACGCGTGGCTCGCCGGCAAAGTTGGCGTGCTCGAGGCCGGGACAGTGGATGCATACGTAGGAGAGGGCCGGCGGGTGCGCGAAGCAGATGGAGACCTGGACGGCGTGGCCTTTGCTTGTCTCGGCTCCAGCCGTGGTGGAGTTGTCGCGCTGGGCAAGGTACACCCTTGTGTCGAGGGTGACCCAGGGCGGGAGGCCTTGGGAGGCGTCCAACTCGTTATTGTGGGTGGGTTCAAGCAGCCGGCTATTCTGGAATTGGATTCACCCATTGTTCTCGGCGGAGGCGGAGATCTGATTTGTGCTTCCTCTGAGCAGCGATTTTTATGGGGTTGATGGTGGGTGCGCAGGGAGAGATCGGATCGGATTTGAGAGGTGGCTTTTCGTGTTTGGGGTAGGATTCTATCGCCAACATCGATCTACGTATGAGGTGGAAGGCGGTGTGCGGCGTGAGAACTACGTATACCTCCTTCCTCTCCTTGGCCACCGGTGCAGCTGTGCGGTGAACGGGGAGCTCCGTCGTGCGGTACAACGGAAGTCGGGGGAGGCGAAGCCTGCGAAGGTCGACGTTGTCAGCTCGTGCCGTATACTCCGCGAGCACAAGCCGGTGAACTATTTGTGGTTTCGTACTAAAAAATGGCCTGCCCAACGAGTATGGACGGTGAACGACGCGACGGACTTGTGTTGTTAAAAAAACGGCGTACTAATTCCGCGAGCACAAGCCATGCAACATGCTGGGCCGGCCAATTTTTAGTACGAAACCACAATTTATAGCTGAATCGATCGGGATAACCTTTGCGGATACTCGATCGATCCTCGTCCAGCCGCACATACGCGAACACGCTACAGATCGAAAGATGGACAAAGCGGCATGATTTCCCCTCAAAAAAATAAAAAAAAGAAAAGAAAGATGGACGAGAGGGCGGCAGCGCAGGCGGAGGCGGTGTCGCTCCCGGAGGATGCCGTCCGCGAGATCCTTGTCCGCGTGGAAGGTACGGCCGCTCTATTCCGCTGCGCCGTGACGTGCAAGAGCTGGAGCCGCCTCGTAGCCGACGCCTCCTTCCTTCATCGTCGCTGGCCGGATGATGTGGGGGCGAGCCGCTTCCTCGCCGGGTTCTTGGCCCCGAAACGGCTCGACCGTACGGACCCCACCTTCCGGATAGGGGAGCCCATGTTTGCGACGTTTTTCGTCCCGACGCCACGATCGGTGTTCGCCCGCCGCTCCCTCGGCTCCTTTTTCCCGGATGCCGACACGTGCCTCCTGGAACTCACCGCGCGCCGCGGCCTCCTCCTCGTGCGCCTCTCCCCGGACGTAGCTAATGGCTATAAGTACGGGAAGTCCGTCGTTCGTCTAGCTGTGTGCAATCTGCTCGCCGGCGTGTGCGACGTACTTCCCCCGCTATGCCGACATTTGGACTTCACCAAAAGCGGTCACGCCATCCTAACTAGCGCACACTGCTCGTCGAGCACAGAGCAACAGTCTTTGCAACCAGGCTCGACCTTCTTTAAAGTGCTAATCATCGGCACGATGAATTTAGGCCCGCCTAGCCTCTACACATTCTCATCCAGCGAGTCAAGGTGGAGTAAGCCTATAAAATTAACTTTTGACACTACTGGGGGGATCCGTGACTGCAAGCATCCCGACGTCATTGTGTCTCGCGGTAAGGTGCATTGGAGCGTCCGAAACTGGTACCCCGACTACTCTCTTCACATGGACATGGAGACGTTTCACATCTCTCAGACAATGATCATGGACAGGACAACTTACTCGGAAACCAACGAGGACCCACAACTTGCGGTCACCACCGATGGGACGCCCTTGGTGTTACTTCTGTCAAGGCCAGGCCTCGAGCTAAAGATCTGCACACGGCAAGACGAAAACAAGAGCGAGGATGGTGCTATTGTCAAGGCCACGTGGCTCACCACGCGCACTGTTGAGTTGAAGCCACCTAGTCTGATTAAAAGAAAGCCAGAGGAAATATACCTGAGATTGTTAGGAGAGAAGAGTGGAACGATGCTATTCAAGGATAGCCAGAGGCAGATTTACATCGCTGACCTTGAGACGGGAGTGATGGAGCAGTTTGAGTTGCCTGATGGTTTCGATGGGCTTAACCGTCGGAAGGTCGTGTTGTTGGAGATGCACTGGCTGGCACTATTCGTTTCCCGGCTTGGGAAGTGGTAGATGCATCCATGTAAGTCGAGTTTAGGCACGAAAAAGACTGCCCAAGGATTGTTTGGTTTTTTTATTCTTGTCATATTTCAGCGTTTAATTTGGTGGATCATAGGCATCATTTGTTAAGTCAAGTCACGCTTGTTACTTGTATTGACCAACATGAACTTGAATTTTCGGTCCTTAGCCTGTTACTTGTTTTGAGTAGCTTTGATTGATAAGATATTTGAGAAATTTATGCCTTTGGTTTCGATTTTGTATAAACGTGTGAAAGAATCAGGCTCTTGTGCATGTGGGTGATATTGAGAAATAACAAATGTTGAGGAAATCATCACTCTAAACGCAAGGATTTGTGAAGCTAAACAAGATTGACTTGACGGTTGATTATACCTTTTTCACGCTGAGAGTGTGAGGAAGTTAATTCTCACAATTTCATAATGCTATCGTGTGACGACAGTAACCAACCCCGCGTCACTACTGTGTTCTTATTGTGTGACATGAAGCATGGCACAACAATACTGGATCAGATGGTGTGGGACAGCATTGCGTGATACAACGGTACTTTGGATGTTCGATGATCCATGTAGTTCTCCAATAAATGGAAATATAATTAAGCTTCACGTCCTGAACCAATTTCTATCGAGTGGCGCTGGGGCTCTCCATGTCGTATTTTCATGAACATAGGGTACGCCCCGCCCCTCACGGAGGTGAATTCGCCAACCGATTCCAACGCCATCGATGCTGCTTGTTCTGCCTCGTCCTCTTCGCTGGCGAGACAGATTTCAAATCGGGCCTTCACCGCCACAACAACATCTTTGTCTAGTATCAGGGAGAGGGATACGTAATCCACGACCGCCGAGCTCTTGTCGTTGGCTTAGTAGCCGATGCGCCGACAATGGCCGCCGATGATCAAAGGGGTGGACTTGACGCCCTCTCTGGTGGGAATGCCCTTGGTTCCCGAGTATCCGTGGATCATGAGGTAGTGGTAGACTATTCCTTTGGAATTATTTGCATGCCAATAAAATTGCCATTGTATTCCAGCAATATTTCACATGAAAGCAAAACCGAAGTAAATAAATAATTGGTGCACAAACATTAACATTCAACATCCCATCAAATAAGGGCAAATTTACGTGTCCTCAAAGTGATTCTCATCTTCCCGCATAAACAAATAATGATCAATAATAAACACTTCTTTTAGTACAGACGTCTTTACTTGTGTTGATTAATGGGCAGAGTATATATGGACTGTTTTAGGGCATCTTCAACGCTGACCCGCAAATTTGCTCCGGCATCCGTCCGCGTACAGGGGGGACCAGTCCGCGGACACGGATGTGGGAGGCGGCCATCCAACGCTGGCCGCATACATTACAACCACTGTTTGAACTAACCGGACGAAATTCATGCAAAGCGGATTTCATATAAACCAGACGAAATTCATTACATTTCGAATATTTTTCATATAAACCGGACGAAATTCATTACATTTTTCATATAAACTGGACAAACCCTACTCTAAACCTAATCTAAATGATCGCCGGCGCCCGTTCCCTATGTCCGGCCATGAGCCCTGAGAACTGATGCTCCAACTATTGCCTTAGCCTTCTCCAGTTCTGTAGGGGAACGCAGCAGAAAACAAAAATTTCCGGTACTGCGAGCACGCTCAGGACCACTAAGAAGACTGCATACAAGGTTTGATCTTTTCGTTACCGACTCGTAGCGCAGCGGAAGTAGAGTCGATGACGATCGTTGGTGCAGATCCCCGCAGCTAGGATTTACAACCTCCCAACTGCGAGGATGTACTCCCTTGACTGCCCCTCGGACAGCCCTCAGGGAGGCGGTCGGACAGTCCCTCGGACGGTGTCGCGGACAGCCCTTCGGGAGGACCCTCAAAACTCGGACGGTCACTCGGACAGCCCTTCGGGAGGCACTCTCGAACAGCCCCTCAGGCAAAAAGATCGAACCTACGACCTCTCTACGGGGTTGCACACATACGGTGTCATCTATCCGGCAGGGCTTCGCCGTCCAGAACTAGTTCCCACCGGAACCCAGACAGCCTTTCGGCTCTACGAAACTATTTCGCGGGGAGGGAGAGAAGAAGCCAGATCATTGTAATGGCATGTGTTTGTGAGAAAGAGTGAGTCTTCAGGCAGCCCCCTCCACCCCTATTTATAGGCCAAGCCCAAGGGTGGCTTCTCCAAGAAGCCAAGGGGAAAAATACCAAAAGGCCCTCAAGGTGGCTTCTCCAAGAAGCCACCCAAAAAGCACTTTCACTATTCACGGAAACATTTTTCCGCGACCGTCAAATCCGAAAATATTTCTGTGGGTCTTAGAATAATTCCAGTACCCACTAAAATGATTTTGGACGCGTTCCGAAACAATTCCGGATTAGTGATTTTCATCTGCGAAAAGCAACCAAACCGGTTCCAGCAGCTTCGGAACATTTCCGGTTTTTATCCTAGAAAAATCTCAGAAGTTTCCAGAACAATTCTGGCACCCTCCAAGAATTTCCAGGCGTGTGCCGAAACCAATTTGACTTAATGGTATACTCCGAAACAACTTTTCGGTTTTACCGAAACTATTTCGGTGTTCTCTCTCCGGAACTTTTCCATTGTCTCCGAAACTTTTCCGGTGACTTTCTCTCAGACTCCCTGTCTAGAATTCAGCAGATAGATGACCCTTAAGCGTGTGACCCTATAGGTTCGGTGAAGTATAGACATGACCGGAACACTTTCCGATCAATGATCAACATCGGAGCCGTGGACACCCATATTGACCCCTATACGGTTATACCCACACGAATAAATATTCGAGTGAACCTCCAGTTGCCGTGTGCTATTCCTGTTGCTTCGCGATATGTTACAAATACCTGAGGTGAGATTTGTTGGCATCCCCGTGAATCAACAACTTGTCCAATATGCCAGTTACCTCATTACCGGTTTTGTTCTCTTTTCTCGTTCCCGTGTTCCCGCATCCCTGTGATCAAATCACAATGTGTCTGGCCAGACGATGGTGGATACCGTAACACCGAGGGGGCCCAGAGATATCTCTCCATCGTCGGAGGAGCAAATCCCAATCTTGAGCTATCAAGTCCCTTGACACACTTTTCCATGAACCCGTAAGCCGCTGTAATAGCCACCCATTTACGGATGACGTTTAACAAACCCCAAAGTTCATGAAGCAAGCATGAAAAAACTCAACACTCTCATGGTCTAAGGATTTATGCAAACGTTTACTTTCTCTGTGTTATTAACCATTAACTTGTGACGAATGCATCTCATAGCATAACATCAATCGGGTCGATTCAACACAAGTGTTCTCCCAACATTGTGCCCTCGAAGTTGCCAGCATAGTCATGCCCATGACCAGGAAAACAGAACCATCATGCAACACTTGAGCTAGTCTTAGAGGCCAGACTAGGAATACATTTTACCGTTTATTATTCCACACGTGCATATGAGTCTTCTTCCGAGACTCGTGGTTATTGTAGACTCGAGAACCATAGCAGTTATAGCACGGAATATAAACTTAATTACGAACATGGAGATAAATAATAACATTTATTATTGCCTCTAGGGCATATCTCCTACAAGTTCCGCCTCGGTGTTCTCCACCGTCGCCTTCGGAGCCCTGGGAAGTTTAGCTGTCCGCCTCCACGTCTCCGCCAAGCGGCTAATCGGCCGACGAAGTTCATCCCACCAAGCTTGGATTCAACGGGAGGGGAAGAGCGGTGGCCTTCTTGGAACCCGAGTGGCGGCAACCTACCATGCACTACTCTTCCTCGCTGCCGGCGGCGTCCATGGACGTGCCAGCTTCGTGATCGTGGCGGCGGGTGATACGTCCATTTTGCATCATGTTTTGCTACTGTTATTTATAGTGTTTTTGAACAATATAACACTTTGTGGAGCAATTCTAATGCCTTTTCTCTCTTAATATGCAAGATTTACACAAGGAGGGAGATTGCCGGCAGCTGGAATTCTGGACCTGAAAAGCTATGCCAGAGATACCTATTCTGCACATCTCCAAATGAGCTGAAATTTTACGGAGATTTATTTTGGAATAGATAAAAAATACTGGAAGCAATAAGTACCAGAGGGGGCCACCCAGGTGCCCACGAGGCACCAGGGCGCGCCACCCCCCCCCAGGCGCGCCCTGGTACCTCGTGGGGCCCCTGGCCAGCCTTTGGCCCCCATTTTCTGGTATATAAGTGCATTTGTCCTAGAAAAAAAATATAGAGAAGACTTTCGGGATGGTGCGCCGCCGTCTCGAGGCAGAACTTGGGCAGGAGCACTTTTGCTCTCCGGCGGAGAGATTCTGCCGGGGAAACTTCCCTCCGGGAGGGGAAAATCGTCGCCATCGACATCAGCAGCGATCCTCTCATCGTGGGAGGACTAATCTTCATCAACATCTTCACCAGCACCATCTCATCTCAAACCCTAGTTCATCTCTTGTATTCAATCTTTGTCTCAAAACCTCAGATTGGTACCTGTGGGTTGCTAGTAGTGTTGATTACACCTTGTAGTTGATGCTAGTTGGTTTATTTGGTGGAAGATTATATGTTCAGATCTATTATGCTATTCAACACCCCTCTGATCTTGGACATAATTATGTTTTGTTAGTAGTTACTTTTGTTCTTGAGGACATGGGAGAAGTCTTGTCATAAGTAATCATGTGAATTTGGTATTCGTTCGATATTTTGATGATATGTATGTTGTTGATTCCCTTAGTGGTGTCATATGAACGTCGACTACATGACACTTCACCATCTTTGGGCCTAAGGGAATGCATTGTGGAGTAGTAATTAGATGATGGGTTGCTAGAGTGACAGAAGCTTAAACCCTAGTTTATGCGCTATTCCGTAAGGGGCTAACTTGGATCCATATGTTTAATGCTATGGTTAGAGTTATCTTAATTCTTCTTTCGTAGTTGCAGATGCTTGCGAGAGGAGGTAATCATAAGTGAGAGGCTTGTTCAAGTAAGAACAGCACCCAAGCACCGGTCCACCCACATATCAAATTATCAAAGTAGCGAACGTGAATCAAACAAACATGATAAAAGTGACTAGATGAAATGTCATGCCCAATATGCGGTTCTATCCTCAAGGGACTCAAAAATCCCACTAAGGATAGAAGCGCATATCGGAGACGCTTCGCAAGGTGGAATATCATTACATCATACCATGTGCTGAATAGATGAGAATACCAGATAAAGGCTTACCCTCGCCACAAGGTACATCATGAATACATCGATACATCAATACATAGCAATCATCATACAGAAGAGCAGGATCCGACTACGGATGAAATCAAACGAAAAAGAAAAATGACATCCACCCTGCTAATCCCAGACTGCCAACCGGGAACCCATCCTATGATCGATGAAGAAGAAGAAGCAGAAGAAGTCCAAAAGCAAACATGCATCGCGCTCACGTCAAATCATCATTTTACCTGTACCTGCACCTGTTGTTGTAGTAAACTGTGAGCCACGAGGACTCAGCAATCCCATAACCATGGGTAGCAAGACTATCAAAGCTTAAATGGGTATGGAAGGGTAAGGTGGTGAGGTTGCAGCAATCACTAAGCATTGTATGGTGGCTAACTTACGAGTACAAGAATAAGAAGAGTAAACTACGCATAACGGTCGCAATCTAGTAATGATCAAGAAGTGATCCTGAACACCTACTTACGAGTCAAACATAACCCCACCGTGTTCACTTCTTGGTTCAAACCTCACAAGAAGAGACGATCACGGTTACGCACACGGTTGGTGTATTTTAATTAGATTTAGTGTCAAGTTCTCTACAACCGGAGGTTATAAATTTCCAAGTCGCCACATAACCGCGGGCACGGCTCTCCAAAAGATTTAACCCTGCAGGGGTGCTCCAAGTAGTCCATTATAAATTACCACACGCATCCGATGGAACATCCTCACACCATGATAACACGATGCTTACGATAAGGAATCCCGGTGGACAAGCCACTCGTAAAAGGTAAAACTAAACCAGCAAGACCTCCCGGCGTACCGACAATCTTGATAGGAGCCGCGCGTATCTCGTTCTCAGGGCACACCGGATGGGCAAGACGTCGGGTTGGCTGAGACCCCGGTTGCCCAGGGGGCGTCGGACATCGCCCTATTTTGGACCAACACTCATGAGGAGCACTGTCCCAGGATGTTGATTAATTATCCGCGGGTACCGGTAAGTCCATATGCAAGTTTTAGTTGTTATTAAGCAAATGGTAAAACCAATGTTGGGCCTTGCTGGAGAAGTTTATCCTAAAACGAATGATCAGGGGGGTTCCCATATGCCCCACATGTGTTAGAAGCGCTCATCAAGGAACATAACACCGGTATTACGGAAACTAGGGTGGCATGAGTGGAACAAAACACCAGGCAAAAGGCCGAGCCTTCAACACACAACCAAGTATATAGATGCATTAAATAAATAAGAGATATTCTGATATCCCATGATATCCATGTCCCAACATGGAACAACCTGCACTGCACCTGCAACTAGCAACGCTATAAGAAAGGGGCTGAGCAAAGCGGTAACATAGCCAAACAACGGTTTGCTGGGATGGTGGAAGGTTAGAGGTTGTATCATGGCATATGGGAGGCTGAACAAACAAGTGGTAGGTAGCGAGACATAGCGATAGCATCGAGACAACTAGCAAGTAAAGATAGTAGTGATATCCAAGGTAATGGTCATCTTGCCTGAAATCCTGCTAGGAAGAAGACCGAATCCATGAAGTAGTCGAACAATCGTAGTCGAACGAATCCTCACTCCGAAACGTAACTGGAACTATCGAGAAGAAGTACGATCGGAAAGAAGCAAACAACATGGTAAACAAACAAGCATAAACATGGCATGATGCACAACCAAATATGATGCATGTCCGGTTTAATGAGTCATGGCATGGCAAAGTGCGACAATCAAAAACTACACATTAAGTGAAGCTCAATATGCAACGAGTTGCATATCGACGAAACTCCACATTCAATTTATTTAGTTCACTCCCGTTTATGTACTCAACAAGATTAAATGTTGTTAATCATGGCAAGAGGTGAAGCATAATTAAACTACTCATTTAGGCAATCTAAATGAGGCTGGAAACAACACATAACAATTCCGGAAAATCCCCATATGCAAATTTTTGAATTTGGTACTGTTCTGAACTAAACACCATTTTAATGTTGTTAAGCAGCAAAAGAAAGTGCACCATGTCAATCTACACATTTTTCTACCCCAGTTACATATAAAGTTCATTTAATTCGGAGCTACGGTTATTTAGTTATGAAATAAATCATTTTAGCATGGCATTTAAGCAAATTAATGCAAACAACAATTTTAAACATTTTTAACATGGATGAAAGTTGGATATTGTGAAACTACATGAAATTCTACTCAAGTTTCATATATGAAATGTTTTATTTGGATGCATGGATATTTAATTATGAGCAATGCAAATTAATGACATTTTCTGAAAATATGCAATGCACTGGAAATTAGCAAATTCGTCCAGGAAAAAAAACGTCTACGGGCTGAAACTGGATCTAGCCCAATAGTGCATCAGAGAGGGTAAGAGGCGCAGGGGCTCACCATGGGCTACGGCCCAGGTCGGTGAGGGGTTCGGCTGGGCTCAGGGCAGACATATGTGGCTGGATCTTGGCGCTCCTGGATCGGCGATGTGGTCAACGGCTGGCGGCGTGGCTCGATCGAGAGAAGCAGGCAGCCGCGGGTGAAGCAGAGCAGCACGGCAGGAGTCAGCGGGCGAAGCAGGGGACTTGACGCGATGCAGAGGGTCGCAGCAGTGCACACGGACGCGAGGGAGGCGAGGCGACTGGCGGGAGGGCTTCGGCTCGTTCCAGATCGAGGCGTGGGAGGAGTTCGGGGAGGATCCAGTGGCGACACGGGCTTGAGCTCGAGGCCATGGCGTCGGGGTGCTCCTGGTTCAGAGGGAGAGATGACCAGAGAGAGAGAGATGTTAGAAGGGATAGAGAGGGATTGGTGGAATCGATGTTTATTGCTTGAGCCTCGTGGGCATATATATATATAGGAGTACAATGACCAACTTGGAGTACAAGACAAGGTAGGACAAAATCCTAGTCTATCCTATACTTCCTAATAATCAATATACTCAACATTCCCCCGCAGTCACAACGGTAGCGACGCAGACGGTGAGACTGAAGAAGAATCCGAAGGTAAGCGGACGGACACCCCCCACAGTCGTAACGGTCGATGCATCGCGGAAGTCGTGGCTGGAGTGGAAACCGACGAGGTTGCTCAAGCAAGGTGGTAGCCCATTGTGCCGATGTCGATGTAGCCGAGAGCGTAGGGTGGTGTAGCCGTGGTCGAGGTAGCCGTGCGAAGAACGCCGTGGTCGATATCGAGTTAGGGTAGCCGGTGTCGAGGAAGTCGCCATGGAGCCGCGGGCGCAATGAGGCGCCGAGTTAGTCATGGGCGCAGTGGTGTCGAAGTAGTGATGCGCCGGAAGAAGACGGTGTTGACGAGGCGTCGCGCCGGGTTTGCCAAGCCCGGGAACACATCGTGGACGAAGGCACGCATCCGTGTTGCCAGCACCGGGCATGCGTAGACGGACGAAGTCGAAGTTGACGAAGCGCCGCACCAGGCTTGCCAGGCCCGGGGACACGTCGTGGACGAAGGCACGCATCTGTGTTGCCAGCACCGGGCATGCGTAGACGAGAGACCTGCACGAGCTGTACGCCATGTCGAGGAGTCGGAGGGGCCAGCAAAGAAGGAGACTCGACGACGGTTGTGGCGCCAATCGGCGTGGGGCCGATGTCACCAATGGTGGTCGGAGTAGACGAAGTGGTCGGGGAAGATGACGGCGACGCGGGCGACGGGCTGGTGCTGGACGAAGACGAAGGGGGTGGACTGGCGGCGTGGCTCGGGTGAGCGAACGGCAGCGGCGGCAGCGGCCTGAGGAGGCGGCGGTGGCGGCTAGGTTAGGAGCGCGGCGGCGGTGCTCGAAGTAAGCGAGGAGAACCCAACAGCGTGACAAAGACCGGCGCGGACGGTGGCGTTCCCACACCGAGGGAGGCGGTGCGGCGCATACCACGGGAAGTCGACGCGCGGTGACGGCGGAGTGGACCGTGGGCCGCGGTGCTACGGCCCGTAGGGGCGACGTAGCGGCGGCGGGCAGGTCGGGGCGATGGCGTGGACCGCGTGTCGCGTCGCTACGGCCCGAAGGGGCGCCGCAGCGGTGGTGCGCAGGTCGATGCCACGGAGATGGCCTCGGGCAGCGGCGGTGACCGCGTTCCACGGCGCTACAGACCGAAGAGGCGGTGTAGCGGCGGCTCGCAGGTTGGGGCAGCCGCGGGGAGAACCACTGGCCAGGGGCGACGACCCGACTGGAGGCGGCATGGACCGCGTGCCGCGGCGCGACAGCCCTAAGGGGCGACGCAAAGGCGGCGGCGGCTACGGGGGTAGCCGGCGGGAGGATCTCGGGGCGGCGGCGTGGACCGCGTGCCACGGCGCGACAGCCCAAAGGGGCGTCGGCGGGAGCGGCGCGCGGGTCGGGGCAGCCGGCGGGAAGACCTCGGGGCGACGACGCAGCGGTCCGAAGGGACGACACGACGACAACCTGTGGCTCGATCGGCGGTAGGCGCGTGCTCGGGGACGTGCTTGGCGAAGACAGGCTCGCGATTGATTGATCATACCGACGGCGGTGCTGTACGCGCCACGGCGGGGACGACGCGCTGATCAGAGTCGATGGCGACGTTGTCGGTGATGTCCCGGGCGATGACGACGAAGACGGACCGGCGATGGAGACCACGCGGACGTGCGGCCGGCAGCGACGCATGAAGGCGTCCCTTGGGTGGCGCGTCCAGCCTTGCCGCTCGGTTGAGGAGGAAGCGGCCGGTGGAGTCGACGCCGATGTCGGAGTAGAGGCGCGGGGGTCGACGGCGGCGGCGGGCGACGCAAACCGATCTTAGATCGGAAAACCAAAAAGTAAACGCCGATCAAAGTGACCGGGGAGAGAGAGAAAAACCCGGAGCAAGGGCTCGGGAAAAAGACTCTCTAGGGCAGCCGGTCGACACGACCGGCGGACAAACCCTAGGTACGGGCGGGGCGGCCCCCGGCGGCGGTCATGGAGACCGACCGCCCCGGCAGCGGCGCGCGGGGCGGAAGCTTCGGGCGGCGGCTAGGGTTGGATCGGTTAGGCTGATACCATGTTACAAGAGATAGAGAGGGATTGGTAGAATCGATGTTTATTGCTTGAGCCTCGTGGGCATATATATAGGAGTACAATGACCAACTTGGAGTACAAGACAAGGTAGGACAAAATCCTAGTCTATCCTATACTTCCTAATAATCAATATACTCAACAAGAGAGCACGGGGAAACAAAAGGGGAAGGCAGGGAGCGACGGGACCGGCCTGGCGGTCTGCGCGGACTGGGCCAGCACGGCTACTGGCGAGGGTCGACGCACGGCGCGCGCGAGGCAGTTAACTTGCGGGGCTGGACGAGGAGCACGGGCAGGAGGGGCTCGAGCTCTCGTCCCTCGGGGCTGCGGGCGCAAGGAGGAGGCCGGGACGAGCGGGACGACACCGGAGGCGGAGCAGCTTGGGGGTGGTGCAGATCTTCGGTGAGCGCGGCCATGGGTCGTGCTTGCTCGAGCAGGAGGCGACAAGAGGGGGTCCTTGTGTGGCGGCGCCCTCGCTTGGGAGGCAGGGGACTCGGCTGCGGGTGGAGCTGGTTGGCGCGGTGGGGAAATCGATGGAGACCAGGAGAGGAGTGGCGGCTGCGGATGGTTGGCTGGATCGGATCTGGGAGGATCCCGAGAGAGTGGCGGTGGCGCGATGGGAGGATGGGACAGCCGTCCGAAAATTTAGGGTTGGACAGATATTTATAGAAGGTGGAATTGGGTAGGGGCTATTCGGTCTCTCCGATCGGAATCGGACGGTCCGGGATAAATAGGTTAGGGTAGTCTAAATAAGAAACCGAAGATGTTGGGGTATTTCGGCATTGATCCGGACCCATCGGTCATGACCGGCCGGTTCGGGTCCGAGGGGAGTTTTCGGGCTAGGTTGCGAGTGGGTTTGTGTGGCTGTGCAGAGAGATAAGGCGGTCGCGAGCAAGTGTGTGATTGGTCTTAGAATGGTCAACAAAGACAAAAGGGGTCTGACGAAAGGTCAACGGAGACAAAGAGAGAAGCGACAACTACGAACAGATGCAAGTTTTGAAAAATGACGGCAACGGAGTGCCGATGCAATGCGAATGATGCGATGATGAATGCAACAAACAAATAAAACACACGGCAAAACTGGGAATACATGGAAGGCATCTGGAGCGTCGGTCTCGGGCTGTCACAACTCTCCCCCACTTACAAGAGATCTCGCCCCGAGATCTAAGCATGAGAAGAGGAAGAGGAAAAAGGAAGAGGTAAAACAAAGTTGCTTCTTGGACAAACGAGTGAAACCAACAAACCTCAAAGGTTGCAACGAGTTGACGAATGGCTTGAGGAACAAGCAAGAATTCGAAACCACTCTGGCTGAAACGAGATAGATAAGGAATGAGAACAAAAAAAGAATTTGGGTAGCACTCCGGTAGAAAAGAGAAGCAAAGCTTGATAAGATGAAAAGAACTTGAAAAGAGGGCACAACACTCCGGTAAAATGGATAAGCAAGAAAAGAACATGATCTGGACAAAATGAGATGATGGTGGAAGAGAGCAACATCAAAATGCCTCCGGAACGAAAGAATAGAAGCTAAATCATTGGAAAGAAAAGAACGGAGAAGTAAATGACAACTTCTCTCACCATTGAATTTGAAGAGCATCCTTACAACGAAAGAATGAATGGAGTTGTTGGAAAATCAACAACGAAAAGAATAAGCTTGTTGTCGGCTTATGGAAACATCTCAAAATTATGAGGTGACAACCGGCCACTAACAAAAAACAATTGATTGGTTGAGGTCAACAAAGAGATGAAAACTTCTTTCACCGAGAAGAGAAGGAGAAGCTTGGATCATTGATAAGCACCACAATAGAAACATTCCTTAGGGAAGGCTTTCGGTGAAAAATAACCCAAGATAACTCATTCCTGAACGAAGAGAAAAAAGATGGGTTTAAATATCTCGTTCCTAACAACTCGTGGATTATGAAACACGAAGGGACATTGTCAAGAAAGACATAACACCACCTCAAAAAACAAGATAGAAAGGATTTGCACTTTGAAATGCAAGATGAAGAATACTTGAGCTCCAACAAGAATCTTGACGAACACTTTGAGAACGAATTAAATACTTAACGAACCACCATGTAGAGCCTCCATGAAGAACTCCGATAATAAAAGAAATGGTATGAAGGAAGTGAAGGTTGAAAAGAACAAGATGAAACCTTGCGATGATTTAGATGGAGCTTCATGACGAGATAATGAGAAAACTTTGAACTCCGGAAAAGAAAAGATGAACAACTTAGAACCGAGAATTTGACATCATGAACGAACTCCAGAAGAATGAATTAAATCACCTCCATGAAACAAGAACAAGAATTATGATATGTCTATCCTTCATAAAAATAAATTGATGAAAAGCAATGGATTTGCATACTACTTATTCTTCTTGAAACGGAATGAGCAGAGATATTGCGCAAACTTGGGAAGGTCTTCGATGAACCACCGGTAGGAATTTGAAAAGAACGAATGAATTGATATTATAACAAGGAAGAAGAATCTTGAACGAACCACCGTAAGAATTGAAAACGAACGAAGAAAAGAGGAGTCACCGTGAAGAATTAGAAAAATGCATGAAGATACTTGAGGGAATTTAGATACAAGAGAATGAAGAGATCACGAGCTAATTAAAGAATACTTGAACGAAGCACCGGAAGAATTAGGGAATGAGAGCTGAACGTTGAAAACGAATATATCTTCAGAAATGATGGCCTTCAGAGAATCAAAATCGGAAAGAACTCATGAAAATCTTCAGATGGGTACGAAAAGAATTTCTCACGAATGAAGACAATTGAGAGGATGGCAACAAGCTTGCACCACGAATCTTCAAGAGAACGGACCAGATTTAAGATAATCTCTTCTTCGGTCTTCAAATGCTGAGAATTACGATGAGAACCACCAAAATTGTTGAGACGGGGCCGCTAATACCAGGTACCGATTTCCAGAGGTACCGATCTGCAAGGTACCCATTCCAAAGGTACCGATCCTTTGAAACTCCGGAACAATGAAGAATATTAAGGTTGAGCCAAAGATGACAAGAATTTGAAAGTGAACTTGGAGAAGGCATCTGACTGATGAAATTCATTCTTACGTCAAACTTTGATAAGAATTTGAGAATGACTCCAAGGAAAATTAGAAGAGTCAGGTAAGATCCTGTGAAAAGACCTGTGGGTTATGGGCCCACTCAAAAGAAACACCGTTGAAACGATTGCTTGAAATAGAGATTTGCACTGGTTAGATTTGAATGGCTTGAATGAAATAGCAACCTCGAAATAGCTCGAACGGATCTTGAATGGAAACACGAATCTTCTGAGATAATTTTGGCACTCCGGGGAAGAATAGAGAGAGGTGAATAAGCAAGAGAAGCTTGGATAAGAACTTCCAACATGGGAAAATATTTGAACAAAAAGGGAATGATCTGATCAACACCGAAAGCTTGAATTTAGACCACCAGAGAAGAACATTGAAGGAAAAGAATGGAGAGACCTCTCATGAATAAAATGGATGCTTGATTTGAGAATTTTGACTCCGCGAAGAAAAAGGGTGGGAGGGTGGGAAAAATTAAGACAACTTGGGACGGATGAAACGAACGCCGTTGAGAAGAACTGAGAATTGATCTTGCAAACGTTGAAAGAATCGGATTAGCTTGAAGAAAAAGCACACTGTTTGAAAAAAAATGAGCAATTCTTCTCCAACCGACATTTGGACAAAATTCAATTGATGAAAAAGGAAAGACGGTCCGTAGGAATATGAGAACGCCATTTAGGAAAGGCCTGGAATCGACACTTGACTTCGAAGCAACTCGAATACCACAACCAAAACAAAACAAAGGATTTGGCTTGCAGAATAAGCCAGAACAAACATATGATAGAGATTTCGTTCGAAATTTTCGTGGTGGGGCCCACACGGGCTCGATCGTACAGCGACCATCAAGTACATTGCTGCCCTTGACATACGAAGCATCCCCGAGCCGTAGCAAAGCTACAAGGGCTCTTTAAGACACCACGAGACCACTGTAAAAACGACCGTGAGCAGGCGGACCGCTAGACGTCGAACCCCAATCTCATATCATGCATTTGTCGGAAAGATATCCTAGGTAACTACTTGAATTCCCACCTAAGAACTCTCGAAACTTCTTGGTTATGCGATCAGGTTGCGGGTCCAGGAACCTACTCATATCAAACAACAACCTAATCAGCTGCAACTGCATCCGCAACCCTTAACACACAATCGAGAAACTTCGCAAATTCGTCTACCTCAGACCTTCGAAAACACAGCGATACTAGTCACGGTGGATCATCCGAGCTATCTCCTCCAGTACTGGGGAAAAGTCACGGCACTATTTACCATCACAAAAAGTATAGAAGCGTTTCGATGTCGGTGTCCTCTGGTATTCAGGAACTGAAACGATAGCGAATGTGACAAGAACCCCTTGGAGCTCAACTCCCCGGGTCCAATCCATACGGTCAGGAGGCACCAAGAACAGAATTCTGTCACACCGGTATCGCAATGATTCCGAAAATACCCGCGTGATCCTAAAAAATATTGAGTGAGAGGAGTAGTAGAATCAAAACACCTACGTCACAATTCCTCACCAGAGCGACGATGGGGATGAGGAGTAAAAAGAAGTCCTACTCTCCGATATATAACTAGACTCAAAATAGTTTTTCTTTTCTAGACTCGTCAACGGTTCGATCAATCAAGGGGCTCATGCGGTCGGTAGAGGCTCTGATACCAACTTGTCACGCCCAATATGCGGTTCTATCCTCAAGGGACTCAAAAATCCCACTAGGGATAGAAGCGCATATCGGAGACGCTTCGCAAGGTGGATATCATTACATCATATCATGTACTGAATAGATGAGAATACCAGATAAAGGCTTACACTTGCCACAAGGTACAGCATGAATACATCGATACATCAATACATAGCAATCATCATACAGAAGAGCAGGATCCGACTACGGATGAAATCAAACGAAAAAGACGAACGACATCCACCCTGCTAATCCCAGGCTGCCAACCGGGAACCCATCCTATGATCGACGAAGAAGAAGAAGCACAAGAAGAACTCCAAAAGCAAACATGCATCGCGCTCACGTCAAATCATCGCTTTACCTGTACCTGCACCTGTTGTTGTAGTAAACTGTGAGCCACGAGGACTCAGCAATCCCATAACCATGGGTAGCAAGACTATCAAAGCTTAAATGGGTATGGAAGGGTAAGGTGGTGAGGTTGCAGCAAGCACTAAGCATTGTATGGTGGCTAACTTACGAGTACAAGAATAAGAAGAGTAAACTACGCATAACGGTCGCAATCTAGTAATGATCAAGAAGTGATCCTGAACACCTACTTACGAGTCAAACATAACCCCACCATGTTCACTTCTTGGTTCAAACCTCACAAGAAGAGATGATCACGGTTACGCACACGGTTGGTGTATTTTAATTAGATTTAGTGTCCAGTTCTCTACAACCGGAGGTTATAAATTTCCAAGTCACCACATAACCGCGGGCACGGCTCTTCGAAAGATTTAACCCTGCAGGGGTGCTCCAAGTAGTCCATTATAAATTACCACACGCATCTGATGGAACATCCTCACACCATGATAACACGACGCTTACGATAAGGAATCCCGGTGGACAAGCCACTCGTAAAAGGTAAAACTAAACCAGCAAGACCTCCCGGCATACCAACAATCCAGATAGGAGCCGCACGTATCTCGTTCTCAGGGCACACCGGATGGGCAAGACGTCGGGTTGGCTGAGACCCCGGTTGCCAGGGGGCGTCGGACATCGCCCTATTTTGGACCAACACTCATGAGGAGCACTGGCCCGGGTTGTTGATTAATTATCCGCGGGTATCGGTAAGTCCCTATGCAAGTTTTAGTTGTTATTAGGCAAATGGTAAAACCAATGTTGGGACTTGCTGGAGAAGTTTATCCTAAAACGAATGATCAGGGGGGTTCCCATATGCCCCACATGTGTTAGAAGCGCTCATCAAGGAACATAACACCGCTATTACGGAAACTAGGGTGGCATGAGTGGAACAAAACACCAGGCAAAAGGCCGAGCCTTCAACACACAACCAAGTATATAGATGCATTAATTAAATAAGAGATATTGTGATATCCCATGATATCCATGTCCCAACATGGAACAACCTGCACTGCACCTGCAACTAGCAACGCTATAAGAAAGGGGCTGAGCAAAGCGGTAACATAGCCAAACAACGGTTTGCTGGGATGGTGGAAGGTTAAAGGTTGTATCATGGCATATGGGAGGCTGAACAAACAAGTGGTAGGTAGCGAGACATAGCGATAGCATCGAGACAACTAGCAAGTAATTATAGTAGTGATATCCAAGGTAATGGTCATCTTGCCTGAAATCCTGCTAGGAAGAAGACCGAATCCATGAAGTAGTCGAACAATCGTAGTCGAACGAATCCTCACTCCGAAACGTAACCGGAACTATCGAGAAGAAGTACGGTCGGAAAGAAGCAAATAACATGGTAAAAAAACAAGCATAAACATGGCATGATGCACAACCAAATATGATGCATGTCCGGTTTAATGAGTCTTGGCATGGTAAAGTGCGACAATCAAATACTACACATTAAGTGAAGCTCAATATGCAACGAGTTGCATATCGACGAAACTCCACATTCAATTTATTTAGTTCACTCCCGTTTATGTACTCAACAAGATTAAATGTTGTTAATCATGGCAAGAGGTGAAGCATAATTAAACTACTCATTTAGGCAATTTAAATGAGGCCGGAAACAACACATAACAATTCCGGAAAATCCCCATATGCAAATTTTTGAATTTGGTACTGTTCTGAACTAAACACCATTTTAATGTTGTTAAACAGCAAAAGAAAGTGCACCATGTCAATCTACACATTTTTCTACCCCAGTTACATATAAAGTTCATTTAATTCGGAGATACGGTTATTTAGTTATGAAATAAATCATTTTAGCATGGCATTTAAGCAAATTAATGCAAACAGCAATTTTAAACATTTTTAACATGGATGAAAGTTGGATATTGTGAAACTACATGAAATTCTACTCAAGTTTCATATATGAAATGTTTTATTTGGATGCATGGATATTTAATTATGAGCAATGCAAATTAATGACATTTTCTGAAAATATGCAATGCACTGGAAATTAGCAAATTCGTCCAGGAAAAAAAACGTCTACGGGCTGAAACTTGATCTAGCCCAACAGTGCATCAGAGAGAGGAAGAGGCGCAGGGGCTCACCATGGGCTATGGCCCAGGTCGGTGAGGGGTTCGGCTGGGCTCAGGGCAGACAGATGTGACTGGGCCTTAGCGCTCCTGGATCGGCGATGTGGTCAACGGCTGGCGGCGTGGCTCGATCGAGAGAAGCAGGCAACCGCGGGTGAAGCAGAGCAGCATGGTAGGAGTCAGTGGGCTGCGGGCGCAAGGAGGAGGCCGGGACGAGTGGGACGACGCCGGAGGCGGAGCAGCTTGGGGGTGGTGCAGAGCTTCGGTGAGCGCGGCCAAGGGTTGTGCTTGCTCAAGCAAGAGGGGATCCTTGTGCGGCGGCGCCCTCGCTTGGTAAGCAGGGGACTCGGCTGCGGGTGGAGCTGGTTGGCGCGGTGGGGAAATCGAGGGAGACTAGGAGAGGAGTGGCGGCTGAGGGTGGTTGGCTGGATCGGATCTAGAGGATCCCGAGAGAGTGGCGGCGGCGCGATGGGAGGATGGGACAGCCGTCCTAAAATTTAGGGTTGGACAGATATTTATAGAAGGTGGAATTGGGTAGGGGCTATTCGGTCTCTCCGATCGGAATCGGACGGTCTGGGATAAATAGGTTAGGGTAGTCTAAATAAGAAACCGAAGATGTTTGGGGTATTTCGGGATTGATCCGGACCCATCGGTCATGACCGACCGGTTCGGGTCCGAGGGGAGTTTTCGGGCTAGGTTGCGAGTGGTTTTGTGTGGCTGTGCAGAGAGATAAGGCGGTCGCGAGCAAGTGTGTGATTGGTCTGAGAATGGTCAACAAAGACAAAAGGGGTCTGACGAAAGGTCAACGGAGACAAAGAGAGAAGCGACAACTACGAACAGATGCAAGTTTTGAAAAATGACGGCAACGGAGTGCCGATGCAATGCGAATGATGCGATGATGAATGCAACAAACAAATAAAACCCACGGCGAAACTGGGAATACATGGAAGGCATCTGGAGCGTCGGTCTCGGGCTGTCACATGAAATTCCCATGTGTCCTCGAGAACGCTTTACTTACTATAAGAGATCGTTCCGGCTTGTCCTTTGCTATAAAAAGGATTGGGCCACCTTGCTGCACTCTTTGTTACTATTGCTACTTGTCACTTGTTACAAATTATCCTACTATCAAACTACTCGTTACCGATAATTTCAGTGTTTGCAGAAAATTCCTTGCTGAAAACCGCTTGTCATTTCCTTCTGCTCCTCGTTGAGTTCGACACTCTTACTTATCGAAAGGACTACGATTGATCCCCTATAGTTGTGGGTCATCAGCGGGGCGCGGCCGGGGCGGAGCTGGTGATGTCCTCCTCGTTGTCACTCTTGCCCCACACCTCATCTGCCGCCTGATCAAACTCCCTGTAGGCGGCCACCAATCCCGCCTGATGGAGGCGGTACCACCAGCGGTCACGGCGGATGTCGTGGGCGGAGTGGTAGGAGTCGACCAGCGCCTGCTGCTCCGCCATGTCCACGTCTGGCACGATGGCCGTGCCGGCAGCGAGTTGCTCCTCCACGCGCTAGTGATCCTCGAGGAGGCCGAGGTTGTAGGCCTGGTCGGCTTATGCCTGCTGGAATTTGTCCTCCTCCTCCTCCCGCAGCATGTCCGTGTAGTGCGCACGGGCCTCGCCGACGGTGAGGCCCGCACGCACCAGCGAAGAGAGTGGCGCCGCCTTGTCCTCCATTGGGGCGGCGTCGGCCTCCGTCTGCTGGCCGGCCTGCCAGTCGGCAGGAATGATGGCCATCTCCTTCTTCTGCTCAAACGAGAGGATGTCCCAGAGGGCTTTGGAGCGTGAGGAGGCCTTGGCGGGCATGGTGCGGAGAGGAGAAAGGGACCGACGGAGGATGACTGCAGCTATGGACGGGGCTGGAGTTTACATAGCAGGCGGATGGCAATGGGTCACGGCGGTGAGGTTAATGGTGGGTGGTAGACGGACAGACGGGTGGCGCCAGAGTAGGTTCCTCGGCAACCGCATATCCTTAATGTTGGGGCGACGGACTGACGGAGTGTCGCTTGAACACGGAGCAGTCACCTGCACCTGGAAGCGGCGCGGGCGGCGCTCGGCCGGCGTCGCTTCAATGTCGGCAGCAGTGAGAGGTCGCGTCCGTTCTGGCCGAGCATGAATGCGGCACTGACGCTCTAGAGCGGCGCCAACTGTTTCGGGCGGGAAGCGCTCGCGGGCGAGGGAGGGTTTTTTGGTGGGCCATGTTAGTCAGACGCGGACGTGGCAGCGGTCCAGGTGGCTGCAAAGCTCCCTCTAGTTTGTCTCCGGTTTGCGGGAAAAATTGTGTCCGGACCGCTGAGCGGACGGATACAAGCCCGCGTTGAATGGCACAACACGTCCGGACCGCGCGGTCCGGACGTATGCAGGCGGTTTGAGGGTCCGCGTTGGAGATGCCCTTAACATCTCCTTGACAAAGAGAAAGCACAAGTGTTTTACATTACTCATCCAAAGTGTTCCATATATAATACTAGTAGAACGCCCGTGGGTTGCTACAGGTTACAATGCATATAAATGAATCAAACAAATAATTAAGGTCCAAGGTCGAAGCTCATTTCTCCCTCATGAAACGGTCGCCCGATAGGCTCCCCAAATTCAACCATCTAAATAGTCTAGGCACCCCAAATCCAGACATATCCATATGTGAGGGAGAAATATGGCTGTCCAGACTATTTGTCATGTTATCTCCAACACGCGGGCCAAACACAAAAACGCCACCCCACGACGCGCCCCTTCCCTTTTCCTGCCAAATCCTCCCCCTTCCCGCTCGATTTCCCATCATAGCGGGACATTTCTCACTAGAGCCCTCTCCTTTAACACCGGATGACACCCACCTCACCTTCGCCAAGGCGCATTCTCTCCTTCACACTATATTTCCCCACGGACGCGTGAAGTCGTGACGCAGTCAACACCCCCCAGCCCCTGGTCATCTTGTTCGATGTCATAGTATATAAAAATAAAAACAAATGATCAACATATCAGGAACAATTAGAGGTGAGAAAATTAGGGGACTAACATTTCATTCCTTGACTTATTTCCTTGCACAACCAACTAAAAGTTATGACTGGTTGTTGCTGCATGTGAACCAGTCAGTCAGGAAATTTGTGCACGTGCAACACACGCCTCTGCTGAAAGAAATCTTTCCTTACAGAATTATTCTTCAGTGTAAGTTGATTTAATCATCTATAACAATTTTTCCATATGAAAATCTCCTTTGAAATGCATTGTCTATGTCATATTGGGAATCTATAACAAATTGAATTATGCATGCTCACTTACCTGAAATTTTGATATATCTAATGTGCTTCTTTACCGGTAAAAGGAAACCATACTAAAACACAAAGGTTGACACTCCTCTCGGCTTTAGAATTCTACACAAGATAAAATTAAAACAAGAAGCAAGACCATAGAGAAATAAAGGATTTAGAGAATAAAATTTCCAAGGCTAGTAGCACTATGAACATAAGATGATTTAAAGCACGCAATCGCGTTGCTTTGACAACTAACCACTATGAACATAACATGATCTAAAACTGGGAAGTTTGGGGTAGGGTAGTAGCACCTTTACCATCGCCGACAACCTGATCATAGAAAGGCAACATGCATCGCCACCAAAACTGCAGGGTCGGCCCCTCGATCATGCCGTCAATCATGGTAATCCATGCCCGCTTATATGGCATGTAGAATTGTGTCCATATTTAGGCTAATCGATTCAACAAAAAATTAAAAACTATGACAACACTTACCAACATTAGTATTCTACAAACCCACTCGTTCTCATTACCAAGAGTCCTCATGGTTGACGACCTAAACACACTTGAGCAAGTACTTTGATATTGTTTTGAGAAAGACCGTGCTACAATCAACACCTTGACCCCCATTAACCAACACATCTAGAAGATCCAAATTTGAGATCTCGCCATGTACATGAGCCTTTTGTGAAATCAAAGAAATTAATCCGGAAGAGAGCAATAACACATAGCACTGATGATGAACATAGTTCTGCAAAGAAAAAGGAAAAAGTGAGAAGCAAATTAGCAAACTTGGTTGTACATGAATTTGCATATGGTCTTCTCACCTTGTTCCCAATCTACAGTATGTTGTCTTGCTCATCCAACACGAACTCAAAGACAAAGTTCCCTATAGTACTTTGTTTGTCAGGTTATAAGATATGTCAACAACAAATTTATCATTGTTATTCAAGACAAGATAATATTTTGTTTCATAAATATATTTTTTGTTGGCTGTTGTTTTTTTAAAAAGTAATAGCAATGCGGCCTTACAGGTTTTTAAATGTTTCTTTGCAACAACATCATCAACTATCAGAGCCTTTAGCGGTAATTTATTAGTTGATGTAAATCATACTATTGTAGACATATATACTCAAATTAAATAATGAGAAAATATTATTTTACTTTTATTATTTAAATTATAACAATAAATTTATTTTGCACCCTAAGGCATTTCATAGTGCCCCTCTCTATTTTATTTCTTAAAATAGAGCATTCTATTCCTTCCACCGCATATGAGAGGGTTTCTATTTTTTTGAAGGTTATGAGAGGGTTTCTAACAATGCTGTAGAGAATCAATAACAAAATAAACCTTACACCTAAAACTTGATACAGGTTCGTACTCCCTTGTCAAAAGTTAGGTTTATTCAAATAACAATGAAGAAAAATTAAATTGTAACCTTACTTGTATTTTGTTGGCAAAAATACCGGTATCAGTCCACTTAGGTTATTGTATGAAAATCTCTACAAGACACAATAGTGAGAAGATCCCAAAATAAAATTGCAAGGTTAAGAACACGTGACAAGATTGACGAAAATTACTCACATGAATACAAAATCCAATCTCTTCCCAGATCTCACAGAGCCAATGGTTGAGCAGCATCAAACCAATCCATCTCTCATGCACGAGAATAAGAGCAGGTGAATCCAGGACAGGAGAATGGGACTGGAAGAAAATAATGACCCTGGATTGGATTGGGCTCCCTGTCAAGAACACATGATGCTCTATCTCATCCATCCTCCCTCTCTCTCTTTCTCTTGGTTTCCTGGTGTAACGCGTGGAAAGGAGGATCGTCGAGGTTCCGACTGGCAAGGAGCCGATGGGTAGTGCAACAATCGCGTGGTAGTCGACCGACAAGGAGCCGGAGGACACATCTAGTGAGAAGCCGGTGGAACCCATGGGGCGACAGCTGATGGGTAATGAAGCATGAAAATCAAAAAAATTCCTACGAACACCCAAGATCTATCTAGGAGAAGCATAGCAACGAGAGAGGAGAGTGTGTCTACGTACCCTCGTAGACCAAAAGCGCAAGCGTATATAACGCGGTTGATGTAGTCGTACTCTTCGCGATCCGATCACGATTCAACTGATCTAGTGCCGAACGGACGGCACCTCCGAGTTTAGCACACGTGCGGCTCGATGACGTCTCCTCCTCCTTCATCCAGCAAGCGGGAGAGGAGAAGTAGATGGGGTCACAACCAACACGACGGCGTGGTGGTGATGGTGGTGGTGGAGCACCGACAGTGCTTCGCTAAGCGTCGTCGGGACGAGGCGGTGGTGTAACGGGAGAGAGAGAGGCGCCCAGGGGCTGGTGTGTCCTCTTGGGGCGCCCCCTCCTCTATATATATAGGTGGAGGGGTGTGGGGAACAGCCCCTCCAAGCCCTAGGGCACAGCCAGGGGGGAGGACTTGGACTCCAAGTCCAATCCTATTCCTACTAGGACTCCCCTTTTTTCCCTTCCCTAGCCACATGGGCTTTTGAGGACTTGGTGCGCCTGACCCAATAAGGCCAGGGTGCCTACCCTCAGCCCATGCCAGACCTTGGGACGTGCTGGACCCACTTGTGGACTTCCGGACCCCTCCGGAATCCTCCAGAACCTTCTGGAAGCTTCCCAGTACAATACCGAAAAATTGCACCTTTTTCCGGAACCCAAAATATGACTTCCCATATATAAATATTTACCTCTCGACCATTCCGAGACTCCTCGTGACATCCGGGATCTCATCCGAGACTCCGAACAACATTTGGTTACCAATCATCAAATATCCCAATACTACTCTAGCGTCAACGAACGTTAAGCGTGCGACCCTGCGGGTTCGGGAATCATGTAGTCATGACCGAGACACCTCTCCGGTCAATAACCAATAGCGGGACCTGGATGCCCATATTGATTCCTACATATTCCACGAAGATCTTTTATCGGTTGAACCACGATGTCAATAATTTGGTTAATCCTGTATGCAATTCCCTTTGTCCGGCGATGTGTTACTTGCCCGAGATTCGATCGTCGGTATCTCCATACCTAGTTCAATCTCGTTACCGGCAAGTCTCTTTACTCGTTCTGTAATACAAGATCCCGTGACTAACCCATTAGCCACATTGCTTGCAAGCTCATTACGATGTTGTATTACCGAGAGGGCCCAGAGATATCTCTCCGTCATACGGAGTGACAAATCCCAGTCTCGATCCGTGCCAACCCAACAGACACCTTCGGAGATACCTGTAGAGCATCTTTATGATCACCCAGTTACGAAGTGACGTTTGATAGCACACAAAGTATTCCTCCGGTATCCAGGAGTTGCATGATCTCATGGTCTTAGGAATAGATACTTGACATGAAGAAAGCTGTAGCAAATAACTTAACGATCTGATGCTAAGCTTACGGTTGGGTCTTGTTCATCACATCATTCTCCTAATGATGTGATCCCATTATCAAATGACAACTCATGTCTATGGTCAGGAAACCATAACCATCTTTGATCAACGAGCTAGTCTAGTAGAGGCTTACTAGGGACACAGTGTAGTTTATGTATTCACACATGTATTTAAGTTTCCGATCAATACAATTCTAGCATGAATAATAAACATTTATCATGAACAAGGAAATATGATAATAACCAATTTATTATTGCCTCTAGGGCATATTTCCAACAGTCTCCCACTTGCACTAGAAACAATAATCTAATTCACATCGCTATGTGATTAACACCCAATGAGTTCTGGGGTTTGATCATGTTTTGCTTGTGAGAGAGGTTTTAGTCAACGGGTCTGCCACATTCAGATCTGTATGTACTTTGCAAATCTCTATGTCATTCTGTAGATGGTGCTACCACGCTCCACTTGGAGCTATTCCAAATGACTGCTCCACCATTCAATATAAATACGTATCCGGTTTGAGACTTAGAGTCATCCGGATCGGTGTCAAAGCTTGCATCGACGTAACCCTTTACGACGAACTCTTTATCACCTCCATAACCGAGAAACATTTCCTTAGTCCTCTTTAGGTACCTAAGGATAATTTTGACCGCTGTTCAGTGATCCACTCCTGGATCACTCTTGTACCCCCATGCTAGACTCATGGCAAGGCACACATCAGGTATGGTACACAGCATGGCATACATTATAGAGCCTATGACTGAGGCATAGAGGACGACCTTCATCCTTTCTCTGTCTTCTGCCGTGGTCGACCTTTGAGTCTTACTCACACCTTACAATAGAGGAAAGAACTCCTTCTTCGACTGATCCATTTTGAACTCCTTCAAATTCTTGTCAAGGTATGTGCTATGTGAAAGTCTTATCAGGCGTCTTGATCTATCTCTATAGACCTTGATGTCCAATATGTAAGCAGCTTTACTCAGGTCTTCCATTGAAAAACTCTTGTTCAAATAACCTTTTATGCTTTTCAAAAATTCTATATCATTTCCAATCAACAATATGTCATCCACATATAATATTAGAAATGCTATAGAGCTCCCACTCACTTTCTTGTAAATACAAGCTTGTCCATAAGTTTGTATAAAACCAAAAGCTTTGATCACCTCATCAAGCGTATATTCCAACTCCGAGATGCTTGCACCAATCCATAGATGGATCGCTGGAGCTTGCATACTTTGTTAGCATCCTTAGGATCGACAAAACCTTCTGGTTGCATCATATACAACTCTTCCTTAAGAAACCCGTTAAGGAATGCCGTTTTGACGTCCTTTAGCCAGATTTCATAAAATGCCGCAATCGCTAACATAATTCTAACAGACTTAAGCATCGCTACGGGTGAGAGTGTCTCATCGTAGTCAACCCCTTGAACTTGTCGGAAACCCTTTGCAACAAGTCGAGCTTTATAGACAGCGATATTACCATCATCGTCTGTCTTCTTCTTAAAGATCCATTTATTCTCAATGGCTTGCCGATCATTGGGCAAATCCACCAAAGTCCATACTTTGTTCTCATACATGGATCCTATCTCGGATTTCATGGCTTCAAGCCATTTGTCGGAATCCGGGCTCATCATAGCTTCTTCATAGTTCGTAGGTTCGCCGTTGTCCAACAACATGACTTCCAGGACTGGACTACCGTACCACTCTGGTGCGGAACGTACCCTGGTCGACCTACGAAGTTCAGTAGTAACTTGATCCGAAGTTTCATGATCATCATCATTAGCTTCTTCTCCGGTTGGTGTAGCCATCACGGGAACTGCTTTCTGTGATGCGCCACCTTCCAATTCGAGAGAAGGTACGATTACCTCATCAAGTTCTACTTTCCTCCCACTCACTTCTTTCGAGAGAAACTCCTTCTCTAGAAAGGACCCATTCTTGGCAACAAAGATCTTGCCCTCGGATCTGTGGTAGAAGGTATACCCAATGGTCTCTTTAGGGTATCCTATGAAGACGCACTTCTCCGCTTTGGGTTCGAGCTTATCAGGCTGAAGCCTCTTGACATAAGCGTCGTATCCCCAAACTTTAAGAAACGACATCTTAGGTTTGTTGCCAAACCATAACTCATACGGTGTCGTCTCAACGGATTTTGACGGTGCCCTATTTAAAGTGAATGCGGTTGTCTCTAATGCATAACCCCAAAACGATAGTGGCAAATCGGTAAGAGACATCATAGAACGCACCATATCCAATAGAGTATGATTACGATGTTCGGACACACCATTATGCTGTGGTGTTCCAGGTGGCGTGAGCTGTGAAACAATTCCACATTGTCTTAAATGCATACCAAACTCGTAACTCAAATATTCACCTCCACGATCAGATCATAGAAATTTAATTTTCTTATTACGATGATTCTCCACTTCACTCTGAAACTCCTTGAACCTTTCAAATGTTTCAGACTTGTGTTTCATTAAGTAAGTATACCTGTATCTACTCAAATCATCTGTGAAGGTAAGAAAATAATGATATCCACCGCGTGCTTCAACACTCATCGGACCGCATACATCGGCATGTATTATTTCCAATAAGTCACTTGCCCGCTCCATTGATCCGGAAGATGGGGTTTTAGTCATCCTGCCATAAGGCATGGTTCACATGTCTCAAATGATTCATAATCAAGAGATTCCAAAAGTCCATCGGCATGGAGTTTCTTCATGCGCTTTACACCAATATGACCTAAGCAGCAGTGCCACAATCATGTGGTACTATCATCATTAACTTTGCATATTTTGGCATTAATATTATGAACATGTGTATCACCACGATCGAGATTCAGTAAACCATTCACATTGGGTGCATGATCACGTAAGACATTACTCATATAAACAGAATAACCATTATTCTCTGACTTAAATGAATAACCGTCTTGCAATAAACAATATCCAGATATAATGTTTTATGCTGAACGCAAGCACCAAATAACCATTATTTAGGTTTAATACTAATCCCGAAGGTATTACGAGCGTGCCGATGGTGATCATATCAATCTTGGAGACACTTCCAACACCCATCATCGCCTCGCCCTCAGCTAGTTTCCGTTACTCTGCAGCTCCTGCTTCGAGTTACTAATATTAGCAACTGAATCGGTATCAAAATACCCAGGCGCTACTACGAGCACTAGTGAGGTACACATTAATAACATGTATATCAAATATACCTTTGTTGACGTTGCCAGCCTTCTTATCTGCCAAGTACTTGGGGCAGTTCCGCTTCCAGTGACCATTCCCCTTGAGTAGAAGCACTCAGTCTCAGGTTTGGGTCCAGCCTTGGGTTTCTTCACGGGAGCGGCAACTGCTTTACCGTTCTTCTTGAAGTTCCCTTTCTTTCCCTTGCCTTTCTTGAAACTAGTGGTCTTTTTAACCATCAACACTTGATGCTCCTTCTTGATTTCTACCTCTACGGCCTTAAGCATCGCGAAGAGCTCGGGAAGTGTTTTCTCCATCCCTTGCATATTATAGTTCATCACAAAGCCCTTATAGCTTGGTGGCAGTGATTGGAGAATTCTGTCAATAACCGAGTCATCTGGAAGATTAACTCCCAACTGAGTCAAGCGGTTGTGCAACCCAGACATTCTGAGTATATACTCACTAACAGAACTATTCTCCTCCATTTTACAGCTAAAGAACTTGTCGGAGATGTCATACCTCTCGACCCGGGCATGAGCTTGAAATACCAATTTCAGCTCCTGGAACATCTCATATGTTCTGTGGTGCTCAAAACGTCTTTGGAGCCCCGGTTCTAAGCCGTAAAGCATGGCGCACTGAACTATCGAGTAGTCATCAGAACGTGCCTGCCAGATGTTCACAACATCCACATACGACGCTAGAGGGGTTGGCACACCGAGCGGTGCATCAAGGACATAAGCCTTATGTGCAGCAGTGAGGACAATCCTCAGACTACGGACCTAGTCCGCATAATTGCTTACAGTATCTTTCAACTTAGTCTTTCTCTAGGAACGTATTAAAAACAGGGAGCTACAACGCGAGCTATTGATCTACAACATAATTTTGCAAAGACAATATAGACTATGATCATGATAATTAGTTCAGTTAATAAAATTACTAATGAACTCCCACTTAAATCAATATCCCTCAAGTTGTCTAAGTGATACATGATCCAAATCAACTAACCCATGTCCGATCATCACGTGAGATGGAGTAGTCATCAATGGTGAACATCTACATGTTGATCATATCTACTATATGACTCATGTTCGACCTTTCGGTCTCCTGTGTTCCGAGGCCATGTCTGTACATGCTAGGCTCGTCAAGTTTAACCCAAGTATTCTGCATGTGTAAAACTGGCTTACACCCGTTGTATGCGAACGTAGAGTCTATCACACCCGATCATCACATGGTGCTTCGAAACGACGAACTTTCGCAACGGTGCATACTTAGGGAGAACACTTTTATCTTGAAATTAAGTGAAGGGATCATCTTATAATGCTACCGTCGTCCTAAGCAAAATAAGATGCATAAAAAGATAAACATCACATGCAATCAATATGTGACATGATATGGCCATCATCATCTTGTGCTTTTGATCTCCATCTCCAAAGCACCGGCATGATCTCCATCGTCACCGGCATGACACCATGATCTCCATCATCGTGTCGTCACGTGGTCATCTCGCCAACTATTGCTTCTACAACTATTGCTAACGCATAGTGATAAAGTAAAGCAATTATATGGCGTTTAACAGTTGACTCGCAGGTCACACAATAAATTAAAGACAACCCTATGGCTCCTGCCGGTTGCCGTACTCATCGACATGCAAGTCATGAACCTATTACAAAACATGATCATCTCATACATCAACATATATCACATCACGTTCTGGCCATACCACATCACAACATGCCTTGCAAAAACAAGTTAGACGTCCTCTACTTTGTTGTTGCAAATTTTATGTGGCTGCTATGGGCAACTAGCAAGAACCGTTCTTACCTACGCAAAGCCACAACGGTGATAATCAAGTTGCCTTTTAACCTTCTATAAGGACCGCATTCGTCAAATTAGATTCAACTAAAGTAGGAGAGACAGACAACCGCTAGCCACCTTATGCAAAACAAGTTGCATGTCAGTCGGTGGAACCGGTCTCATGTACGAGGACATGTAAGGTTGGTCCGAGCCGCTTCATCCCACAATACCACTGAATCCAAATAAGACAAGAGAGGTAAGCAATTTGAGCATCAACGCCCACAACTATTGTGTTCTACTCGTGCATATACATCTACGCATAGACCTAGCTCATGATGCCACTGATGGGTAACGAAGCATGAAAATCAAAAAATTTCCTACGAACACCCAAGATCTATCTAGGAGAAGCATAGCAACGAGAGAGGAGAGTGTGTCTACGTACCCTCATAGACCAAAAGCGGAAGCCTATATAACACGGTTGATGTAGTCGTACTCTTCACGATCCGATCACGATCCAACCGATCTAGTGCCGAACGGACGGCACCTCCGAGTTTAGCACACGTGCGGCTCGATGACGTATCCTCCTCCTTGATCTAGCAAGCGGGAGAGGAGAAGTAGATGGGATCACAACCAACACGACGGCGTGGTGGTGATGGAGCACCGACAGCGCTTCGCTAAGTGTCGTCGGGACGAGGCGGTGGTGTAACGGGAGAGAGAGAGGCGCCCAGGGGCTGGTGTGTCCTCTTGGGGCGCCCCCTCCTCTATATATATAGGTGGAGGGGCGTGGGGAACAGCCCCTCCAAGCCCTAGGGCGCAGCCAAGGGGGGGCAGAGGACTTGGACTCGAAGTCCAATCCTATTCCTACTAGGACTCCCTTTTTTCCCTTCCCTAGCCACATGGGCTTTTGAGGACTTGGTGCGCCTGACCCAATAAGGCCAGGGCGCCTCCCCTCAGCCCATGCCAGCCCTTGGGACATGGTGGACCCACTTTTGGACTTCCGGACCCCTCCGGAATCCTCCGGAACCTTCTGGAAGTTTCCCGGTACAATACCGAAAAAACTGCACCTTTTTCCGGAACCCAAAATATGACTTCCCATATATAAATCTTTACCTCTCGACCATTCCAAGACTCCTCGTGCCGTCCGGGATCTCATCCGAGACTCCGAACAACATTCGTTTACCAATCATCAAATATCCCAATACTACTCTAGCGTCAACGAACGTTAAGCGTGCGACCCTGCGGGTTCGGGAATCATGTAGTCATGACCGAGACACCTCTCCGGTCAATAACCAATAGCGGGACCTGGATGCCTATATTGATTCCTACATATTCCACGAAGATCTTTTATCGGTTGAACCACGATGTCAAGGATTCGGTTAATCCTGTATGCAATTCCCTTTGTCCGGCGATATGTTACTTGCCCGAGATTCGATCATCGGTATCTCCATACCTAGTTCAATCTTGTTATCGGCAAGTCTCTTTACTCGTTCTGTAATACAAGATCCCGTTACTAACCCATTAGCCACATTGCTTGCAAGCTCATTACGATGTTGTATTACCGAGAGGGCCCAGAGATATCTCTCCGTCATACGGAGTGACAAATCCCAGTCTCGATCCATGCCAACCCAACAGACACCTTCGGAGATACCTGTAGAGCATCTTTATGATCACCCAGTTATGAAGTGACGTTTGATAGCACACAAAGTATTCCTCCGGTATCCGGGAGTTGCATGATCTCATGGTCTTAGGAATAGATACTTGACATGAAGAAAGCTGTAGCAAATAACTAAACGATCTGATGCTAAGCTTACGGTTGGGTCTTGTCCATCACATCATTCTCCTAATGATGTGATCCCGCTATCAAATGACAACTCATGTCTATGGTCAGGAAACCATAACCATCTTTGATCAACGAGCTAGTCTAGTAGAGGCTTACTAGGGACACGGTGTAGTTTATGTATTCACACATGTATTTAAGTTTCCGATCAATACAATTCTAGCATGAATAATAAACATTTATCATGAACAAGGAAATATGATAATAACCAATTTATTATTGCCTATAGGGCATATTTCCAACAACAGCGTTGTAGGAGTAGTGCGGTGCAGTAGCGGCAGCACAACAGCAATTGCGGCACGGCTTCTCCTCCACATTGGAACGGGCGCTCCGCCTACCTCCTTTAGGGCGCCACACCCCCGCGACGTCCCTCTTCTCACCACCATCCCGGACCCTGCCGCTCACCATTTCCTCCCCCCCCCTCCTCCATGGACCTAGTGGAAGAGCAACAAGGCTCCTCCCCCGGATGTCGTGATGGTGGAGACCGATGGAGGCTGAGGATCGAGCGAGAGGGAGGCGCCTTCGGCGGCAGTGGTCATCTAGGTCTTCTAGGTTATTGGGGAGGATCAGTTCCATCGTGTGGGGGAGAGGTGAGAAAGAGAGGCACCCGAAAAAAATAAAGAAGAGAAACCGATGCAAGAAGAGAGGAGAGAAGAATCAATGGAGGGGGGGTCGATCGGTGGTGGGGTTAGGAAGCGAAGCTAAACAACTAGGTACTCCCCTTTAAGAGTAGAGATAGACGGGATATTTACAACTTTGGTTTTTATCATGTTTTATTTGTATTATCACCCTAATTCCCAAAGGGGTTGTTCTGATACAATTTAGAAGTATAGACTAATCTGTCTTCTGCCTGTTTTGCTTTTTTTGTCTAGATCCATGAACAAGAAGGTAAGTCCTTACATGAATAAGTTGATATTTGTGTGTCAGAATGCTTTCATCCAAGGGAGGAATATCATGGATGGATTGAAGTCTCCGCATGAAATTTTACATGAATCCAAAAAGAGATAACAACAACGCATACTACTGAAACTGGAGTTTTAAAAGGCCTATGATAAGGTCAACTCATATTTCCTCATTCATACCTTGAAAGAAAGAGGTTTGAATGCCATCGAGTTTCCTGTCGTCTCTTTGGGGCGGTGAGGTTAGGGCTTCTCGTCGTGTGGCGAGATTCGATGTCAGGTGTTTCAAATCTATTCAAGGGTTCAACGGCAACGACTGCGGCTCCAGGGCACTGGTCCTTAGGGGCACATGCATCAAGACTTCTCGGCTGTCATTGACAAGGTCAAGTCGGCTCCGATAGAGGAGTGGTGACAGCGACGCGTCGGCCGCTTGTTTTGGCGGCGGTAGTGTTCATTCGGTGGTCTTGGAATCTCGATGTAGTTTTTTATTATGTTTGAGGTTCTTTGTACTTCTGAGGAACTTTGATAATAGATCTGAATCATTTTTACAAAAAAAATGACACCTAGATGAGTTGGTTTGAATCAATTGGGAAATGAGGGACTCTGAATGTCAAATCAATGATTCAGTAGGTAAAAAAAATTGGTAGTTACAGGGGGTTCAGGCAAGGGGATCATCTATCCACCTTTTTGTTTACGATTGTTGTTAATTGCCTGCATAGAATGGTGAAGTTAGCATAGGAAAATGGATAGTTTTTTGGGTAGGTTCCTCACCTGAATTATAAGGGTACGACCATCCCGCAGTGTGTTGATGGCACTATCCTTTTCATTTAGTACGTTCTAGGAACCTGAAGTTATTACTATATCTCTTTGAGCAGATCTCTGGGCTGAAAAACAACTTTCGGAAGAGTGAGGTGTTGATGGTTTTGCATGATGATGAAAAAGGACAAAGATGTGTTGATATGTTTAATTGCTAGTTGGGTTCTTGGCCCATTAGATATCTGGGGGGGTGCCTGTGTGTGGTAGTAGATTACATGTGGTTGATTGTGTTCCTGCTGAAGATAAAATGTATAATAGGCTTGATAGCTGGAGGTTGGGACTCTAACCCAGGTGGTAGAGTCACTAGGATTAAAGCTTGCCTCTCCAACATGCATGTTTACTATTTTTCAATGTATAGGTTCCCTAAGGCTAATGTGGGAAGAATGGAGAAGGGATTTAGGAGGTTTATTTGGCAAGGTAGTAGCAAGAAAAGAAAATATCATATGGTAAGGTGGCATGTGATTTGTAGACCTAAAAAGAAAGGTGGATTGGGGGTATATAATCTAGAAAAATAATAATATCAACCTCCTATGTAAGCGGTGGTGGAATTTTAAAAAGAAAGAAGAAATGTGGCAAGATATAGTAAAGAGAACATAGTGTCACTCATGGCATCTCCCTAATCAGCACCACATTCAATGATTCCCCATGTTGGTCTGATCTATTGAAAATCAAGCAGCTTTATTGAAAGGCGGAGCTATGGTGGTTGGCAATGGGCAAGTACAGATTTCTGGTGTGATGTTTGCTGTGGTGACAAAACTTCAAAATATCAGTTTCCTAAGCTTTGTGCTATATATCATGGAACCAACATTGTGGCATAGATGGCTGAAAGGGGGTGGAAATTGACTTTTAGAATATGGTTGAACATCTATCAAAGAGGTCAGTTGGAGGGTCTAGGGAGAAAACTGCATGCTGTAAATTTAACAAGTATAGACAAAATACCAAGATGGAGATGGAAAAAAGGGGGAGAATTTCTCTCTGAAAACTATGTATAATCAATTATCTGATGTTGGCCCTAACATATGCTTTAAAATTTGTGGAAGGCCAGACTACCCATGAAGATCAAGATCTGGCTTTGGTTAATCTAGCACAATGCTAGTTCCACAAAAGATAATATGATTAAGTGTAAATGGTTGGGCGACCCTCTTTGTTGTTTCTGCTTATCCATCATCTTTTCTTTAGATGTTCTGCAGCAAAATATGTTTGGAGCATTGTTAGCCGTTGCCTAGGTGCCGAGGATAGACCTGAGTGTTTTTCTCAATATTTTCGGTGGATTCCGAACTTCTTGCCTCATAGTAGAAATTTAAAAATTGTTGGGTTGGCTGCTTTATGTTGTGCTATTTGCAAGCTAAGAAACATAACCCGTCTTGATAATAAATTTGTTAGATCACGTATTGAATTTATCTGCTACGATGTGTCATTTATGTGATATTGGGCAGAGCTATAGACTGGAGATGATCGGACGACGCTGACGTGGAGCACGGAGGCTCTGTAGACGGAGGCGCTTGCGCTACACGGGGATGGGCGAGGGGAGTCTAGACTTGGACTGCTGATGGTCAATGTTGATGCAATTGAAGGAGACAATCGAGATGATGCGGCTGGAGATGAAGCTATGGAGGAAGACTGGTGAGTTGAAGAAACTCAGAGGAAGCAAAAGGATAAGCTGGTGATTGTGTGGGCTAGTCTCTGATGATCGCGGGTTGCTTGCTGTGTTGCAAGTATTGTCTTTTTGTTGCATACGTCCTGTTGGTGATGGTGTTTTAACCACCTGTATGATAGACTACCCCTCCCCTTAGCTTGGCGTTTATTTCTGTTGTTAGCGAGCGTACTATGCGACAACTTTTCACTTTGCACATGGATGCTCTTTTTCTGTTCCGATATCGTTGATAGTGGAACCTGATCCTTTTTCAAGGATTCTATTGGGGGTTCATGTTTCATCTGGATATTTAGTTCATTTGGACCTTATGGTGTGTTTGAGTTTGAATGTGTAAATTTGAAAAGTATAAATTTGAATTGTTGTTGATATGTGTGTATTAGAAATATCAAGATGTGTAAATTAACATGTTGTGCAAATGTAGTTGAAATGTGGTTCATGTATGGAAAAATACATTTAAAAAGTATAAAAAGTTAAAGTTTAGGATAAGGATTAGATGTAAGAAAGTTTAATCTCAATCTATAGAGTCCCGGTTCAAGGAGGTGATATGATAAATTAAGTTCTAGAGAAAAGGTTAGAGATGCTCTTAGCCGGGACCTCCTATTTAGCTACCTACGTGGCAGACAATGCGCAAACGTGCACCCCCCTCCCGCGCACGCTTTGGGCCGGCCCATGTGCGTAGGGCGGAGTGGGCGCAACAAACGCGCCCCCACCACCCCGAGCACGCTTTGAGCCGACCCATTGCGGCGCGGGGCACCCCTGTTTTCTCCCTTTTTATTTTTATTTTTCCTTTTTAAAAAAAGTTCCTGATTTCAAATAAAGTTTAGAATTTCAAAAATGTTCACAATTTTTTTAAATGTTTAGGATTCAAAATAATCATGAAATTTTAAAAATGTTAACTAATTTGGAAAATATTCCAAATATTTTTTTGTGAATTCCAAACAAAAATAATGAATTTCAAAAAATGTTCACGGATTCAGAAATTGTTCTCAAATTTTAAAAAATATTCGTTGATTCAAAAAATGTTCACAAATTTAAATTTTGTTTGTGAATATCAAAATTTGTTCCCAAATTTTAAAAATGTTCTCAGATTTCAAAATATGTTCATGAATTTGAAAATTGTTCAGCCATTTCACAAAGTTCACGTATTTAAATTTTTCATCATTTTCCAAAAAGTTCAAGAATTTGAAAAAAAATGTTTGTTATTTTTATAAAAAAATCATGAATTTGAAAATAACATGGAGGAATTGAAAAAAAAAATCATGAGGTTGGACAGAAATTCACGAATTTGAAAAAAGAAAGAAAAAGAAAAATAAAAACGAATAAAGAAGAAGAAACCGAAAGAAAAAACAAAAAAACCTTCCCAAAACCAACCAGTGGGAGGAAACCCGTAATGGGTTTGCCCATATAGCATTGAGCATTCCCGTGATCGCATGCTAAGGGTTCGAGTTTGATCTCTATCCCCTGCGGTATGCGGGGGAATAAGATCCACCCTCTTAGTCAGATCCTATTTGTCGCTCGTGCAGCACTGGAGGATTTCATTTTTGGTGGTGGTCCTCGGGTGCCGAGTCGTGACTTTTAGGGTGAAAACCTAAGGTCTGACATTCATTGGTTGTGCCTGGCAATTGCCTTGCTGAATGTATTGTTTTGAGAGCTCGGACTAACCTAAGATCTTGGATCGGGCGACGACGGCGCTTGTGCATTGTTTCCTTCTTGAAGGCGTCGCTTTTGGAGACCTTTTATGTTTTCCGGGTGTTGTCTTTGGTGGTGGTTTGTGTGCTGCTGCTGAGAGGAGTTGATAACTATGGCGAGGCCTTTGTTTTTCTCCTTTCTTTTTCTTTCTTTTCGGGCTGTGTGCATCCTGGATGTCTTTGAGACATTTTGTTGGTGCAGAGGCCGGGTGTAATTGGTATCTTCGCGATATTAATATATTCCCTTTTGAAAAAAAAAATTGTCGCTCGTGGGTGGCAAATAGTCGAGCCTTCACTGAAGGGCAGGCCAAAGTGTCCTTCCTTCGCTGACTGTTTCTGGTTTCTTTTTTTCATTTTCTTTTTTTGGTCTTTTTCTGTTTTCCTTTTTTTTATAAATTCAAATTTTTCATAAAATGTTTATAATTTCAAAATATGTTTAATTTGTTAAAAAATAATCAAAATTCAAAATTTTGCTCAAGATCAATAATTGTTCAGATTTTTAAAAGTTGTTCTCAATTTGAAAAAATGTTCGCATTTTCTTAATTATTTTTAACATGTTTTCGAAAATTATTTGGAATCTGAAATCTGTTCACTATTTCAAAAATGTTCAATTTTTTAAAAAATATTGTTCATGTTTTTGAAATATTTTTCACTTTTTATCACAATTCAATTTTTTCTGAATTAAAAATTTGGTGGTAATTTCAGAAAAAATTAACATTTTTGAAAAAAAATGGTCACGTTTTTCAAAATTTGTTTACTTTTCAAAACAGACTAAAAAACAACAGCTGTTTTTGGGGTGAAAAAACAGACTGAAATACTGAAGAGAAAAATATAAAAATAGCTTCATTGGCAAATTGGGCGGCCCATTTGTGTAGACTTCAGTGAAGTCATTCCTAGTTGACGCACATGAGCGTCAACTAGGAGCTCTCCCTGTTAGCCTCCCAGGCGTCAAGCATATGGTAAGCTACTAGTAGTATCAAAGGAAAGAGATGCTTTTAGCCTTGGCTCGACATGTTTTTCAAATTTTATTCACATTTTTGCTCAATGTCGTCAGCTGTGAGAGAGCTTCGGCGCCGCTCTAGCCCGGTCCAACCCAAGTTCCAGCTTGGCGCCCCACGCCAAGGCACCACGTCCAGGCACCACCAGCGCACCGCACTCGGCGCCTCTACCGACTACCGTCCGCGTCCCCGTCCCCATCCCGGTCCCGGGCAACTTCCTGCTCCTGTCACCTCCGCACTCATCGTGTAGTAGTAGACTAGCGTTGAAGGAGCGTGGCTCACGCCGCGCCCGTGGCCGATTTCGTCTGTATTTTATCGAAATAAGCAAGAAAACAACACATATTTTTATTTTTTTGGTTATTTCTTTTGGATTATTGTCCACGTGAATGCATAGTGCTGGTTTACTATTTTTATTTCTTCTGAATTTCTGTTCACGTAAATGCATAGTGCTGTTTTTTTTTGTTCCGGTTTATTTGGGTGTATTGTTTTGGTTTAAAATTCGGTTACTGTTTCAGTTTTATGCTTCGTGTGGGTTAATGTTTTCGGTTTATTTAGGTGTTGTTCCGTTTTACTGGTTTTATTGCTCTGGATGATTCCAGGTTGTTGTTTCGGTTTATTTGGGCTATTGTTTCGGTTAGTAGCCCTGAGTTTATTCGGATAATGTTTCGGTTTTTGTTTGGGTATTTGTTAGTGCACTTTTAACTGTTATTGTGTTGTAAAAATGGGCAGTAATCGGTCAAGAACTTATTTTTCCCATGGATTACTGTTCATGCGAATATACAGTTTCAGCCTACTGTTTTTGTGTCCTGGCAGCACTATCATCGGAAAGGATCAGCAGACGATTAAGGCGGCTGTGCATCGGTACGCCGGTGTTAAGAAATGATGTATAGAAAATTCTAAATCCTAACTCTCTATATAAGAACGCGAGGGTGGAGGAAGGGGAGAGAAATGATCTGTAAAAAAATCCCATTTTTTTAAAAAAAACGTGCGTATTTTTTCTTCGGTGAAAGATAAAAGAAATAAGGGGAGGAAATCAGATTATTTGGAGCACTGGTTAAGCAGAAGTACTGGTCATGCGAGATGACTGTTCACACGCAGTTACTGTTCACAGACGATTACTGTTCATGTATGGTATTCTTTGTCACTATTGTTCACTAAAAACATGCACATTTTTCTTCGGTGAAAGCTAAAAGAAGTAAGGCGAGAAAATCAGATTATTTGGAGCACTGGTTAAGCAGAAGTACTGTTCATCCGGGGATGACGGTTCACCTGCGATTACTGTTCACAGACGATTACTATGCGTGTATGGTCCGGTTCGTAGGTGATTATTGTTCACAGATGGTACTGTTCATATACGGTATTGTTCACTGACAGCGATGGAAATTGAGTAGTAATCTTTAAAAAAAACAGAAAAAGGAAATCCTTTCCGCTTTAGTATCGGTACTTTCGCTCGTTTTATTGCTTCGGGTTATTCGGGGTTGTTATTTCGGTTTATTTGGGCTATTGTTTCGGTTAGTAGTCCTGAGTTCATTCGGATAATGTCCGGGTTTTTTTTTCGGTTTATTCGGGTGTATTGTTTTGGTTTAAAAATCAGTTACTGCTTCAGTTTTATGGTTCATGTGGGTTAATGTTTTTGGTTTATTCAGGTGTTGTTTCGTTTCGCTGGTTTTGTTGCTCCGGGTTATTTGGGGTTGTTGTTTTGGTTTATTTAGACTATTGTTTCGGTTAGTAGTGCTGAGTTCATTCTGATAATGTCCGGTTTTTGTTTGGGTATTTGTTAGTAGATACTGTTTCGGTTTATGATTCGGGTGGGCTAATGTTTTCGGTTTACTCCGGTGTTGGTCCGTTTCACTGGTTTTACTGTTTCGGGTCTAGGGAGGAGGAGTTCCAGTTTTTTTGATTTTTTTTAATATATTTCTTATGGATTTCTGTTCATGTGAATGCGTAGTGATTTTTTTTTCTTTTTTTTAGTTATTTCGGTTTATTCGGGTGTATTGTTTTGGTTTAAAATTCGGTTACTGTTTCAGTTTTATGATCTGTGTGGGTTAATGTTTTCGGTTTATTCAGGTGTTGTTCCGTTTCGCTGATTTTATTGCTCCGGGTTATTCGGAGTTGTTGTTTCGGTTTATTTGTTCTATTGTTTCGGTTAGTAGTCCTGAGTTCATTCGGAAAATGTCCGGTTATTGTTCGGGTATTTGTTACTGCACTTTTAATTGTTGTTGCGTTGTAAAAATGGGCAGTAATCGGTCTAGAATTTATTTTTTCCACGGATTACTGTTCGTGCAAATATACAATTCCGGCCTACTGTTTTTGTGCTCTGTTAACACTATCATCGGAAGGAATTAGGAGACGATTGAGGCGGCTGTGTATTGATACGCCGGTGTTGTGCATCGGTACGTCGGTGTCGAGAAATGATGTATAGAAAATTCTAAATCCTAACTCTCTATATAAGGACGTGAGGGTGGAGGAAGGGAAGATAAATGATGCGTAAAATATATCCTATTTTTTTAAAAAAAAATTGCATATTTTTTCTTCGGGGAAACAATTTTTTTTAGAGAAAGGAAGCACTGTTTTTTATGGGGTACTGTTCATGAGCGGGTCACTTTCCACGGAGGAAAATGTGCGATGAGCTTACTGTTCATCAGTGATTACTGTTCATGCGAGAGTACTGTTCGCATGTAGTTACTGTTCACGCACAGTTACTGTTCGCTGGCGACGACGTGCCGTGAAATACGAACAGTAGGCGCCGAAAAAAATTAAAAAAACCAGAAAAATCAAACCCTTCTCGCTTTAGTTATAGTACTTATGCTTCCAATTTCCTCCGTTCTCCGTGCAACGCGCCAACCATTTTTCCGGCCCGGTGGAAGACGTTTCAGCCACGCCGCCACACCTACACGGGAAACACGACCCGTTCGTTGCTCCTCCGAGCGAAACGCGCCGCCGCGCAGCAGCGAAGCCGACCCCACCGTCCCGGCAAGGGAGCTTTTAGACCCGCCAAAAAAAAAAGGGTGAGCTTTTCGACCTTTGGAGCCACCCGGAAGCGGACATGAGAACGCGCGCACGCACTCACGCGACGTACGTACGGGTCTTCATCGGAAACTACTTGGAGTGCGCCTGCACCGATCAAGGTCCAAGAACGACTGATTGATTATTCGTCAAACACACACACAACAACTTCCAGCAGCTCCCGGAGTCTCTGCTAGGCCTGCCAAATTCAGTTCAGTTTCTTGTGGTAACAGTGTCAGACTTGATTTGTTGGGACTCTCGCCTTTTTCGAACAACCTGAAATCCATTCTGATGAAACTCTAGGTGATGATACCTGCAAGTGTAGGGTAATCTTTATTGGTCAAACCTGAAAAGATTGGCATTCTGTTCAGTAGAATGGGAGGTTTTTGGCAGGGCATTATGTCATTATGTGTCTGTGTACGAGCAATCTAGTTGCGAAAATGGCAACAACAAAAAATCTAGTTGCGAAAATAACAATGTACGCACATAATAAATAAAAATGCTAGTTTTCCCCTCTAACATCATCGGTTTTTATGATGTGTATGTGCCGTTTTAAATACCAGTGAGTACAGTTGGAATTGTTTTCGAAAGGTCTTCTCTCTTTTCTTTTTCTTTTTTGATAAGAGAAAGGTCTTCTCTCTTATCGGCCAGTGTTTCCAAAGACCACTTGTGTCGATATTCAATCCGAATATATTCGTAGAATTAGATTAGCATATATACAGAAAAGAGCATACAGGGTTTCCTGCTGTTAAGATGTTCCCTTCAAGATCCACCAACTCATACAGTACTATGACAGTACTACACTAGTACTACTTGATCTCCCTTTGTTGCTTTTATTAAATGGATTCTGGTAATGATTATTGGTAGGATTAACGTACGGTGGAACGTCTAGCTGCTTAGTCACATTCGCAGCCAGAGACTTATTAGATGCTTTGTGGTTTCTAAAACCTGTAAAGTGTGAACTGCCGAATGCAAAATTTTGGATTTAGCAGACACACACGGCAACTTCGAGCAGCTCCCGGAGTCTCTGCTAGGCCTGCCGAATTCAGTTCAGTTTCTTGTGGTAACAGTGTCAGATTTGATTTGTTGGGACTCTCGCCTTTTTTGAACAACCTGCAAATCCATTCTGATGAAACTCTAGGTGATGATGATCAACTTACCTGCAAGTGTAGGGTAATCTTTATTGGTCAAACCTGAAAAGAATGGCATTCTGTTCAGTAGAATGGGGGGGTTTTGGCAGGGCATTATGTCATTATGTGTCTGTGTACGAGCAATCTAGTTGCGAAAATAACAATGTACGCACATAATAAATAAAAATGCAGTGTTTCTCTCTAATATCATCGGTTTTTATGATGGGTATGTGCCGTTTTAAATACCAGTGAATACAGTTGGAATTGTTTCCGAAAGGTCTTCTCTCTTATCGGCCAGTGTTTTCAAAGACCACTTGTGTCGATATTCAATCCGAATATTCGCAGAATTAGATTAGCATTTATGCAGAAAAGAGCATACAGGGTTTCCTGCTGTTAAGATGTTCCCTTCAAGATCCACCAACTCTTACAGTACTATGACAGTACTACACTAGTACTACTTGATCTCCCTTTGTTGCTTTTAAATGGATTCTGGTAATGATTATTGGTAGGATTAAAGTGCGGTGGAATGTCTCGATGCTTAGTCACATTCGTAGCCAGAGACTTATTAGATGCTTTGTGGTTTCTAAAACCTGTAAAGTGTGAACTGCCGAATGCAAAATTTTGGATTTAGCTAGTGCTGCATCGGCCTGCAAAATATTTCAGTGGCGGCTACTTTCGTAAATTGTAGACGCGACGAATTTGACAAAGTGTGTATCAGTAATAGAATAAGAAATATAGTCAACGGATGGCATAGATGTTTTACAAGAATTCAGCTTCCATTTAAAGATTCAAAATGGTCTGGAGAAAACTTTGCTCTCACACTGACATTGGTAAACAAAAGGTAATCGAAATGTAAGAAAGTTCATGCCCGTAATATCTTGAGCACAAGACGGGACTATTTTTGTTTTGTTTTCGCGGGCTGCACACGAATTAAAAGTCATAACTTGAAACCTGGTAAAAAACTGAAATAAGAAAAGTCTAAAACCCTACGAATTCACAAGAAAAAATGATCATGGGGGAAAACTCAGCAAGTGATCACACATATGTGGAAAGCTAAAAGTTCAGGTGGGAAATTTTTCTCCGGAGAAGCTCTGAACCTTTCTGTGAAGAAATGACCAGGTAAAACTGGTTTTGGTCCAAAAGTGCAGATTGACATAAGACCACACTGTCCACTTGCACACAAAAATTCAAACATGGAAGGATGCTGGAAAGGTGCAACACTGCAGCATTTCGTGTTCAGATCATTACACACTCGTACAGCTCGATCTTTCAATGTTCAATGTAAGCAGCCGGGTTAAACAAACGGCAGTACAATATCTGATCTCCTGCACCAACCTAGTTATTTCAACCTAAACAACACTGAACGGTTGGGCGAAGCAGGACAGGTAGGCGAGAGCAACCCAAATTCTACCAAGATGTTAGGAGACGCGCCACCTTCATCAAGGAAAATAAAACTAGCACGGGGTGGAACTAGGAGAAAAGATGTTAGGAGGGCTTGCCAACCATGACGATCGGCACTTGCAAGCAAGCATCCAGTAGTATCCTAGCCGGATTCTGGTGACATCGTAGTGGCGTGTCAAATCCAAACGCAATTCAGCCGATCTCAGAACGGGTGGCTGCACAAACTGGCGTACATCTCTGTTTCACCGGAGGTCTGATCGAACATCTCCAAGGGGGGCGGAAAGAGACTGTTGCATCCTTTTCATCTACCCCAGTCTGGACGTCGCCGCAGGAAGGAACGCGTGCCATGGAGCGACCTTTGTTTCGGCTATTCAGTCAGAGAGTACGTACTCTACGTTGATGGTCAGCGGGTCCTCATTCCTGGAAGGTTGAAACCGCGTATGGATTAGTCTCAAGCTCCCTGTCTCATGAGATCTTCATCTAGTATGCCTCATACGGCGTATGACTCACCAGAAATTCTGCCTTGCAATTGCCATGCTATTATTACAAGTATAACAGATCACATGACTTGTAGTAGTAATGATGGTTAAGGTTTCTGGTTGCAGATATGTCTGTGGGCACAAAACCTTCGAGAATATGCGCAAAGCCGCCTGGAATAGTTCCTGCGTGACACACAAATCATCCACCTTACGGATAAACCGTACGTACCTCCTAGCGAGTCATGATTATAGAGCACAAGTTTTGTTTCTATATCCGGAGGTAACTCGTGTTCTTTACATGTGGTTTCGCTTTCTTGAGAACAATTTAGTCGACTTTTTCTTGTCCATTTTTATGTACCGAGTGAGACGACTCAGACGAGCACAATGCACATCATTTTCTCCCACTTCAGGGGACATTGGACCGAATCTGGGCTCTCGACACTGTTGGAGCTACACTGCAAATGCCACACATGAAGAACTAAATGGAGTTGTTTCACAAGTTGGGACAGAAAGCTCGTGAGAGAATTATCTTCCTTTTCCTTCGTAATAATCATGTACAACAGTCAACATAAGTTATGATCATATTCTTAAGCATGCATGACGCATGCATCGAAAACCTAATGATACAACGCAATGGTTGCTTACGTGGCTGAAATCTTTGCAGTTCATGGTCCATTGTTCTAATCGTATGATTTCTTCGTGATCCATGATTCCTCAAGATGGAAGCGGCACAACCCTGCACGGCGACTGCATTGCAGAAGGCACTCTTGGACCGAGGTACTGGCGGCGACAATGATGGAGGCAAGGCGGAGTTTGAGTCAAAGGTTTTGATGTCTCGGAGGCTGCAATGGTGATGCCAGAGGCAAGGCGAATTTGACGTGGGGGTTATAGGTTAGGTCGGAGGTGTCACCAATGGTAGCGGATGTAGAGGGATGCCTTGAACCGGAGGGGTGCAGAACATGACACTGACAACGGCTGAGGGGGTCGGGGAAGAGAGAATGGTAGCTAGAGGTTGAATAAAAAGGCTACTCATAAAATCCAAGGGCTCGACAAGGTAAACCATGATTATTATTATTATTTTGGGGGGGGGGGGGGGGGGTGATGCAATTGTTGCATACACATACGGCCCAACTGATCGGCAATCACTCGCCTTTGTGGACCATGCAAGTTTCAATGCTATTGACACTCACTTGCCTATGACCGTTGAACAGTGGTGTTCATGTGTGACGAGGCTGATGAAGCAGGTGCGTTGGCATCTTATTCTGAGACTTTCTTTGCGAAAGAACTTTGTGACTTCCTCACTTGCTTGAAGATGCCTAGCCCTGGATCTGGCAAGGCGATTGCATGTCTCCCAACGGGGAAGGCTACCAAGGGCAAAATGAAGAAGGTAATAAGAATCTCATGAGCAAAGGGAAGAAGAGTAACACTATAGGAAAGGCATCCACTGCTGCTTAATGGATGCTCCTCGGTATCTCGGGCCGTCTTCATGGATTGGCTTGTCTCTGTCGATTTGGCGATGTCCGTTGTCTTACACCGTGGTGACCTTGTTCAGGGTTTCGTTGTGATGTAGAAGTGTGGCGGATTTTAGGTCGTTGCGTGTTTGGTATGTTTGTCGGATTGATCCTACGACCATGGAGCTTCATGCTTCGTGAGTAATTCGCATGATGTCTGCTTATATCGGGTTTCACCTGATTTTTCATTAATTAACTTGGCGATTCTCTTCACCTTAATTAATCTATGAGGCAATTCGGTTGTCTCCGTTTTGATTTTTTTTACAATGATCCGTGGTGATGCAAAATGGCATAAATGCTCAAATATTTTTCTTGGGAGGATGACCATTGCCTATTCTATAAAAAATTTCGCGAAATTGATAGGTTCTTGCTTATAAAAGGAACAAGAGCAGGGCATATAGGGTTTCTGCCTCCCGTCGGTGGCGCCGCTGATCTATCCCGTCTCTTGTGGCCTTAGGGTCATGGGGGCGCGGTGGATCTTGGCCCTTGCTGGCGGGAGGGCTCTGTTTCTGCATGTTTCTTTGAGTTTTGCTAGGGTTTGTGTCCTGCTTAGGAAGACGAGACAACGGCAGCTCCCTGAAGATGGAATAAGGTTCTTCCCACCTAGCATCCGTCCCGGTGGTGCGTCTAGCATCGTCGGAGGGCGTGTGGAGGTGTGTCTCCGATGAATCTCGCAGGATTCGGCCGGTGGTTGTCTTTGGTGGATCTGTTCGGATCCGGTCTTCGTTCGTCTATGTCAGTGTGTCTTTAGGTTGAATCCTTCCAATCTACGCTTCTCTTCATCGACGGCGGTTGTTGTTCTGGTGCGTTGGTCTCATGGGGCCTTAGTACGCCGACTTTCTGACTGTCTACGACAACAAGTTTTGCCGGCTTCAGTGATAAGGGATGATGATGGCGGCGCGCTTTCGGCTCGCTGTAGTGCTTGCAGTCGTTGCTGGGTGGTCTACGAATCTGGATGTAATTTTTATTATTTATTATTTTAAATACTATGTTTTTTGAATCGCCTAAGTGTTTTCTGTTTTTAAAATATTATTTGCTCGCCATACTGAAGCTTAGGATCAGCCAGAACACATTCAATGAGATTTTCCATGAATCGCTAATCTTTTTTTTTTTTGCGAGAAAACTTTCGATCTATTCATCTTCAATCATGGCAGTACAACGAACACCAGAAATAATAAAAATTACATCCAGATTCGTAGACCACCTAGCGACGACTACAAGTACTGAAGCGAGCCGAAGGCGCGCCGCCGTCATCGCCCCTCCATCGCCGGAGTCGGGCACAACTTGTTGTAGTAGACAGTCGGGAAGTCGGGCACAATTTGTCTTCGTCGCTAGAGAAGGGGGAAAGATGGGCTGAGAAGAAATAACTATTAATACATCTAATGTAATTTCCTCAATTATTAGTTGGATATGGAATAGCAAAAAAATACGGGAATGCTAAAATTTTGATGTTAGATTTTTACCCATGGCCAATCAAACGTTTTTCATGACAATTTATGTTGGCGTGAGGACGGCAAATTAAGTTGGCGAGTATGGCAATTTCCTGACAAAAATAACCGGGACGGATTTGCCATGCTCGTCAACTAAACTTGCCACCCTCGGCAAATATAATTTGCCATAAAAACATTTACATTGCCATGCCTAAAAATCTGACGTCCACTGGATATTCGGGTAAAAAAATAAACTGATCACACAGTGAATCAAGCATGAAAAAAGAACCGCAAGCACCCAAAATCTAACCCTTTTTCATTACTAATATGGGTCTAAGACTTTATTAATAAAATAAGAAAAAGAAAAAGGGGCAATGAAAAGGACACCAACCTTTAAACCTCCTTCCTTCCCTCGCTCCCGTTCTCTCCTCTGCTCTCCTGGTCTCCTTCCACCCCCTCGCCTCGCCCCACGCGACAATGGTCTACACAATCTCCTCCCCTTCTCCTCCTCCTCCCCCCACCTCTCCCCCAACCCAATGTCTCCCAATTTTTCTCGCTCACCCCTAACCCTGCTCGCTCTCCTCCTCGCCCTCCCACACCTCGTTGCCTCCTCCTCCTCCTTCCCCCTTCCAACCATCGCCATCGCCGCCGTCGGCACCAACAGCACCTCCCCGCACCACCTCGCCTGCGGCCTCGTATCCAACGGTACAGATTACCAACTCTCCTGCGCCAGCGTCACCAACCGCTCCGCTAGCCCCCGCAAGTACGGATATGGCAGCGGCAGTGGCACGCCCTTCTCCGCCATCGTCGCCGGTGATGGGTACCTCTGCTCCGTTGACCCGATCTCCTCGCCGCCGGTGTCCATGCGCTGGTGGGACTTGAATGATAGCGAGTATTCGTCCAAGAGGGTCTACAGGGGCGAGGCGCTGTCTGCGGTGGCCGGCGGCGGGGAGTACGTGTGCGGGCTAGTGGAGAAGAGAATAAAGTGCTGGAGGTGGGAATGGGGAGTCGTGCCGGAAGAGGTGGGGTTCTCGGCGCTGGCGGTGGGCGGCGGGTTCGTCTGCGGGCTGGTGGTCGGGACAGGGGAGCTGAAGTGCTATGGCAATGGGGACGCGGTGGGGCGGGAGCCGAGGGGCAGGTACATGTTGCTCGCCGCCGGTGAGAGGCACGCCTGCGCGGTGGACCACAGAGGCATGCTGGGGTGCTGGGGAGAGGCGGCCGCTGTTGCGGCCGCGGCGCCGCCGAAGCTGAGTCACGCTGTGTCCACGGTGGCGGTGGGCGACGCGCTCACGTGCGTGCTGTGGGGAAACTGGACAGTCTCCTGCTGGCCGGAGGAGCATGCAGCTCTGCCGCCGGAGATATCGCAGGAGCAGTTCGTCGCTCTGGAAGCGAAGGGGAAGGTGGTGTGCGGGGTACTCATGTCCAACTACTCGCTGGTATGCTGGGGCGGACGTGTTGCCGGCGGGGTGAGGAAGGTGTTCGACAAGGTTCTACCGGGTCCGTGCGCGCCGCCAAGGTCGTGCCCGTGCGGCGTCTGGTCGGGCTCCGCTACGCTCTGCAACAGCGGTGGCGCGGCCATCTGCTACCCCTGCGGCTACACTCCTCCCATGAATGCGCAGGCGCCTACGTCCAACCCGTCGGCGTCGACTTCTCATACGAGGAAGAAGCGGCGGCCGAGCGATCTAGTGATCGCAATGATAAGCTTTGGAGCTGGTTCAGGACTCGTGACCCTCTTCGCCGCGCTCTTGATCGCTTACTGCCTGCGCCGGCGCAGCCGCAGCCGCAGCAGCACCTCCCATGACTCCGGGCGCATCCACGCCGAGCCGATGACAGCTCCGGCGCCGCGCGTGCCGCGGCGGCTCACCATGCTGCTCTCTAAGGGCCCGAACACGACGGTGGAGCAGTTCCCCCTGGCAGCGCTCCGGGCCGCCACGGACGTCTTCTCGCCATCCCACCGCATCGGCTCCGGCAGCTTCGGCGCCGTCTACCGCGCGTCCCTCCCCGACGGCCGCGAGGTCGCCATCAAGCGCGCGGAGCGGCGTGACTCAGGCGCCTCATCCTCCGCCGCCGCCGCCGCGGCGCGTCGCGTCAACCACGAGTCCGCCTTCATCTCTGAGCTCTCGCTCCTCTCCCGCCTGAACCACAAGAACCTGGTTCGGCTGCTGGGATTCTGCGCCGACGGCGGCGAGCACATCCTCGTGTACGAGTTCATGCACAACGGCACCCTCCACGACCACCTCCACAAGCGCCCCGCCCCGCTCTCGCCGCCGCTCGCCTCCTGGCCGTCCCGCCTCCGCCTCGCCCTCGGCGCGGCGCGCGGCATCGAGTACCTGCACACCTACGCCGTGCCGCCCATCATCCACCGCGACATCAAGTCCTCCAACATCCTCCTCGACGCCTCCTGGTCCGCCAAGGTCTCCGACTTCGGCCTCTCGCTGCTCAAGAACCTGGGCACCGGAGACAATGCCGGCGACGAGGAGCCGTGCGTTACGGCCGGGACGGTGGGGTACATGGACCCGGAGTACTACCGGCTGCAGCACCTGACGGACAAGAGCGACGTATACAGCTTCGGGGTGCTGCTGCTGGAGCTGCTGTCCGGGTGCAAGGTGATACAGAGATACGAGGGGAGCGGCACGCCGAGGAACGTGGTGGACATGGCCGTGCCGTACATCGAGTCGGACCGCGTGCACCGGGTGCTCGACATCCGGCTTCCGCTGCCGACGCCAGGGGAGATGGAGGCCGTCGCCTACGTCGGGTACCTGGCGGCGGACTGCGTCCGGCTGCCCGGGCGAGAGCGGCCCTCCATGAGCGAGGTTGTCGGAGTGCTCGAGCGGGCCGTTGCGGCATGCGAGGAGCATGAGGATAGCCCGGACGGCGGCGAGGCAGCCCTGTCGCGGTCATGCACCGATGGGTCCACCACGATGTGACGTGGCATGCATGGCTCCGCCTCCCTGGTGGCAAGAACACAGGGAGTTTCTTGAGGATTTTTTTTGTTTGTTTGTGCTACTTTTCTCTATTCTCTTTGTAGTTACTATTAGAACATTGACATACTGTATTGGCGCAAATAGTCTTTCATTGTAGAGTAGATCATTTAGTGGAAACATTTTTGCTTTGCCTAATTGGATGGCAAGAAAAGAAATGTATATATTCCTAAGTTGTCTGAGACTGCTAGTACTATTTTGGAGCTCCAAGTGTTATTGAATATCTATGCGTGCAATGCCGGAACGGCGTTTCGGTGCACCCGAGTGAACAACAAATAAAAAAAAAACCAAACGAGTTCAAAAAGTCTAAAAAAAAATTACGCACCAAAGATGAGAGACTCTTCTAGGTGCTTGCAAATTCTGGTGTTGAGATGACATCCAGGAGCTCGGTAAAAAACCATATGAGCTCAAATTTGCACGTACCTAGAAAAGTCTTTTATCTTTATTGTGTAAAAAATTCAGATTTTTTTAATTTTGTTATTTGATTTGAATTTACTGTTCACAAAGCGAGCATATGTGCTCGGTGTCAGAGTTGGATTTTCGCAATGTCGAAACTGAATAAGTAGAGAACATGCCAGTTCCGAATTCCACAGTACCTTAAACTCATCTTTTGCAAGTCTGCATAGCGCACCTTAAACTCATATCAAAAGAAAACCACCAAGTACCAACCATTCATTAAGTGAGGGCATTCCTTGCAGTTGCAGGTTTGCAGCCAGTGCAAATGTAGGAGCACGCTAGCACCATCCTATGCGAAAGCTGCTTAAACTGCAACCTGGTGCGATCCTAGTACTACCAGTCTACCACTAGTTGGTGCGCAGTTGTCGTTGAGAGGCCTTTCGTTTCCATCCAAGCAATTTAACCGGCCGACGAACAAGTCAGTGCGTCTCTCTCGTACTAGCAGGAGTACTATACTACTCCTTGGCGAGGCGAGCAGCATAGTGGAGTTGTACCAACCGTGCATTCCCTCGCCATCTCCAATTATTTTCTTTGTTTTAGGCGGCGAAGCACCACGCAAGTAGCCGCCAACCAACGCCTGACGGACCGGACCGGCCGGCCATCACACCTCATGGTGCACGTCTCGGCCCGTCCATCACACACAGCGCAATGACACAAAGGCAAGCGAGCCATCACCCATCACACGTGGGCAAGCTCCGTGCTGTGTCTAATTTACCGATTTGATAGGTGAGGATAAAGGTCCTGCCCGTGACCAGGTTTTGGTACTAGCTCATTTGCGTGTGGGAGATGGAGATTTCGAGTGGATCTCCCTTCTTTTGGACCTAGACAGCCACAACAGGCACGTAGCTACGCTAGGGACGGTTAAAATGCACACTGGCGACTCGACTCTTGACTTGCCTTCGTCGTCAGCGTCTGGTGTTTGTGGAACTGTAGATTGATAACCCTAGGTACATGATGAAACGGCAAAATCGTGTTATTGGAAGGAAAAATGAAAGGGGGTCAGTAGCTAATTAACACGTCTTTGATAGAACGCTAGAATCATCTAGGCTAGAGTAGATCGGTAGTGCTAGGGATTAACGGTGGCTTTACCTTCTCCTTGGCTCGATGAGCCCGAGCTGGTGGCCATGGTGGAGGGCGACGGCGGTGATGGTGAGTGGGCAGTGGCGGCGGAGCTTCCCGTCACTTCAGGGCTAACCTAGATCGGTAGGTTTGTCGGTGGGGTTGGCGGCTACGCGAGGAACCTCGTAGTGCGTGCCCCGGCCCCCCACCTTTTTATATATAGCCCAGCGTGACAGGGGCCCGTCAACCATAAGGGTTGGGCGCCCCCGATCAGGGCGCGTAATCAAGGGCCTGATAGGCCGTTGGGCCTATACAGAGGAGATCAACCTAACATTCTCCCCCTTGATCTCAACTTTTCTTTTAACCATATACTTTTTACTTTACTCGTTTCATCACAGATCAATACATAGAACATGTTTCATCGTCACAGCTCAATTGCCGATAGAATCAGACAGCTACAACATACCACTCTGTTTTGAAACAAATTCTGTTCCTTTTGGGCCTCTCATGATCCAGGAATCATAGGCTTTCCCTTAAACCCATGCCGGCTAAGTGTTCCTTGAACACATTGGGTGGTAAGCCTTTCGTAAGCGGATCCGCAAGCATATCCTTTGTCCTTATATGCTCGAGACTTATAGTGTGATCCTGGATTTTATCTTTCACAACATAATACTTTATCTCTATTGTTTTGGCAACATTACTCGACTTGTTGTTGTGAGCATAGAATACTGCGGGCTGGTTTTCACAGTACATCTTTAGTGGTTTGTCAATACAATCTACCACTTTCAAGTCGGGTATAAATTTCTTTAACCATATCGCCTGCCCCGTGGCCTCATAACATGCTATAAATTCTGCATACATCGTGGACGATGCAACTATTGACTGTTTGGAGCTTCTCCACGAAATAGCCCCTCCAGCGAGAGTGAACACGTATCCTGACATGGATTTTCTATCATCTCTGTCTCCCGCAAAATCTACGTCTGAATACCCTCTTATCTCTAGGGAATCAGATCTTCTGTATGTTAGCATGTGGGCCTTCGTGCCTTGCGCATAACGCAATGCTTTCTTTACCATCTTCCAGTGCTCTGTGCCTGGATTCTCTTGATATCTACCGAGTACCCCGGTGACAAAAGCTAAGTCAGGGCGAGTGCACACTTGTGCATACTGTAAACTTCCAACAGCCGAAGCATATGGTACTGCTTTCATTTGATCGATCTCCTACTGGTTCTTGGGACATTGGAATTTTCCAAAACTGTCGCCCTTGACTATAGGAGCAGGTGTGGCTTTACTCGCATGCATATTATACTTTTTAAGAACCTTTTCTAAATATGCCTTCTGCGATAGTCCTAAAACTCCATTTTTCCTATCTCGGTGAATTTCTATGCCCAAAACATATGATGCTTCACCAAGATCTGTTATATCAAAATTTGAGGACAAGAACTTCTTTGTTTCTTGCAGCAGACTAACATCACTGCTAGCAAGCAAGATATCATCCACATACAAGATTAGGAAAATATATTTCCCATTTTTAAACTTTGCATAAATGCAGTTATCCTCAATATTTTCTTTAAATCCAAATCTTTTAATTGTCTCATTAAACTTTAGATATCACTGTCTAGAGGCTTGCCTTAATCCATAAATAGATTTCTTCAGGCGGCATCCCATATCTTCCTTGCCTTCCATGATAAAACCCTTGGGTTGTTTCATGTAAACTTTTTCTTTTAAATCCCCGTTTAGAAATGCCGTCTTTACATCCATTTGATGTAACTCTAAATCAAAATGTGCAACTAATGCCATTATGATTCTGAAGGAATCCTTACATGAGACTGGGGAAAATGTCTCATTGTAATCTATGCCTTCTCTTTGTGTAAATCCTTTTGCCACAAGTCGTGCTTAATACTTTTCTACATTCCCATTAGAGTCATACTTAGTTTTGTAGACCCATTTACAGCCTACTGTTTTGGCTCCTTTAGGAATATTCTCTAAGTCCCAAACATCTTTGGAACTCATCGATTTCATCTCGTCTTCCATTGCCTCCAGCCACTTTGATGAGTGAGGGCTTCTCATGGCTTCTTCATATGAAGTGGGATCACCTCCCATATGAACTATTTCGGTGTTATAAACTTTATAATCAGTAGAAATAGCTGACTTTTTGGGTCTTGTAGACTTTCTAAGGGCCTCACTCCTAGGCTCATTATGTGCCTCACCTTCCGGCACATCTTCTAAAAGTGGCTGCTGCTCCTCCCCTTCATGCTCAACAACGGGTTCAGTCGGCTCCTGACGGACAGGTTCCGAATCTTCTCCCAAAGTTGTCATGGGTGGAGTTACAGCAGGTGCTTGCACCGCAACCTCAGGGATTGTCGGTGCAGGTACAACAGGTAGTGAGAAAAATGGCTCCTGAATCATCGGATTAGGTGCATGCACCCTCTTCTCCTCAAGATCAATTTTCCGAGCTACCATGCTCCCCCTCATCCTTTCGTCCTCTAAGAAGACTGCATGTCTTGTTTCTGTTGGAGAACGGAGCATGAATTTCAAAAATTTCCTACGCTCACGCAAGATCTATCCATGGAGATGCATCGCTACGCGAGGGGAGAGTGTGTCTACGTACCCTCGTAGACCGTTTAGCGGAAGCGTCTCACAACGCGGTTGATGTAGTCGAACAATCCTTCGAGCTCCACCGATCGAGTACCGAACGTACGGCACCTTCGAGTTCTACACACGTGCAGCTCGGTGACGTTCCTCGCCTTCTTGATCCAGCAAGACGTCGAGGAAGTAGATGAGTTCCGTCAGCACGACGGCGTGGCGACGGTGACGGTGAAGTGATTCCGGCAGGGCTTCGCCTAAGCTCTCCGAAAATATGACCGAGGTGGAAAACGGAGATCGGGGCACCGCACACGGCTATGGGACAATTGTGTGTCTCCAAGGGGTGCCCCTCCTCCGTATATAAAGGAGGGAGGGAGGAGGCTACTAGGACTCCTTAGTCCTAGTAGGATTCCACCTCCCATACGGAGTAGGAAAGGGGGAAGGGAGAGGGAAAGGAAAGAGGGGGCTGCGCCCCCTCCCCTAGTCCAATTCGGTTTGGGCAAGGGGGGGCGCGCGCCTCCTCACGTGGCCTGCCTCTCCTTTTCCCGTATGGCCCAATAAGGTCCATTACTTCTCCCGGTGAATTCCCGTAACTCCCCGGTACTCCGAAAAATACCCGAATCACTCGGAACCTTTCCGACGTCCGAATATAGCCTTCCAATATATGAATCTTTACCTCTCGACCATTTCGAGACTCCTCGTCATGTCCGTGATCTCATCCGGGACTCCGAACAAACTTCGGTCACCAATCACATAACTCATATAATACTATATCGTCATCGAACCTTAAGTGTGCGGACCCTACGGGTTCGGAAATGATGTAGACATGACCGAGACTACTCTCCGGTCAATAACCAACAGCGGAACCTGGATGCTCATATTGGTTCCTACATATTCCACGAAGATCTTTATCGGTGAACCTCATATGACAACATACGTTGTTCCCTTTGTCTGGCGGTATGTTACTTGCCCGAGATTCGATCGTTGGTATCCAATACCTAGTTCAATCTCGTTACCGGCAAGTATCTTTACTCATTCCGTAATACATCATCTTGCAACTAACTCTTTAGTCACGGTGCTTGCAAGGCTTCTGTGATGCTGTATTACCGAGAGGGCCCAGAGATACCTCTCCGATAGTCGGAGTGACAAATCCCAATCTTGATCCATGCCAACTCAACAAACACTTTCGGAGATACCTGTAGTGCACCTTTATAATCACCCAGTTACGTTGTGACGTTTGATACACCCAAAGTATTCCTACGGTATCCGGGAGTTGCATGATCTCATGGTCAGAGGAACGTGTATTTGACATAGTGAAAGCAATAGCATTAAACTGAACGATCATATGCTATGCTGACGGTTGGGTCATGTCCATCACATCATTCTCCTAATGATGTGATCCCGTTATCAAATGACAACTCATGTCCATGGTCAGGAAACCTTGACCATCTTTTGATCAACGAGCTAGTCTAGTAGAGGCATACTAGGGACATAGTATTTGTCTATTATCCACACATGTATTTAGTTTCCGGTCAATACAATTCTAGCATGAATAATAAACTATTATCATGAACGGGGAAATATGATAATAACTAATTTATTATTGTCTCTAGGGCATATTTCCAACAGTCTCCCACTTGCACTAGAGTCAATAATCTAGATTACATCTCCATGTAATTAACACTTAATCAGTTCTAAAGCTGGTCATGTTTTGCTTGTGAGAGAGGTTTTAGTCAACGGGTCTGCAATATTCAGATCCGTGTGTTCTTGGCAAATCTCTATGTTATATGTAGATGCTGCTACCACACTCTGTTTGGAGCTACTCCAAAAGATTTCCCCACTATACTTATCCGGTCTGAGACTCATAGTCTTTCGGATCAGTGTTTAAAGCTTGCATCGACGTAACCCCTTACGACGAACTCTTTATCATCTCTATTCCTGAGAAATTCTTCCTTAGTCATCTTAAGGATAATTTGACCGCTGTCCAGTGATCTACTCCTGGATCACTTTGGTACCTCTTTTGCCAGACACATGGCAAGGCACACAGCTTGGCATACTTTATAGAACCTACGGCCGAGGCATAGGGGATAACCTTCATCCATTCTATTTATTTTGCCGTGGTCGAGATTTGAGTCTTACTCAACTTCACACCTTTCACCACAGTCAAGAACTCCTTCTTTGACTGATCCATTTTTAACTTCTTCAAAATCTTGTCAAGGTATATGTTTTGTGAAAGTCATATGAGGCGTCTCAATCTATCTCTATAGATTTTGATGCCTAACATGTAAACAACCTTTACCTAGATCTTCAAGTCTTACTCCACTTCACACCAGCCAAGAACTTATTTCTTTTGACTTGATCCATTTTGAACTTCTTCAAAATCTCATCAAGGTGTGTGAAAATCTTTTATCAGGTGTCTTGATCTATCTCTATAGATCTCGATGCCCAAACCGTGGATAACTCAAAAACAGGTTTTTATTGAAAAACTCCTTTCAATTAATTATTTATGCTTTTCAGAAATTCTACATCATTTCCAATCACATATACTTATTAGAAATGTTATAGAGCTCCCACTCACTTTGTTGTAAATACAAGTTTCTCCATAAACTTGCATAAACCCAAACGCTTTGATCACTTTATCAAAGCGAGTATTCCAGCTCCGAGATGCTTGCACCAGTCCATAGATGGATCGCTGGAGCTTGCATACTTTGTTAGCACCTTTAGGATCGACAAAACCTTCCGGTTGCATCATATACAATTCTTCCTTAAGGAATCCATTAAGGAATGCCGTTTTGACGTCCATTTGCCAGATTTCATAATCATAAAATGCGGCAATTGCTAACATAATTCTGACAGACTTTAGCATCGATACGGGTGAGAAAGTCTCATCGTAATCAACTCCTTGAACTTGTCGATAACCTTTAGCAACAAGTCGTGCTTTATAGACGGTGACATTACCATCAGCATCCGTCTTCTTCTTAAAGATCCATTTATTTTTAATAGCTCGCCGTTCATCGGGCAAGTCTACCAAAGTCCACACTTTGTTTTCATACATGGATCTAATCTCGGATTTCATGGCCTCAAGCCATTTGTCGGAATCCGGGCTCGCCATCATTTCTTCATAGTTCGTAGGTTCACCGTTGTCTAACAACATGACCTCCAAGACAGGATTGCTGTACCAATCTGGTGCGGAGCGTGTCCTGGTTGACCTACAAGGTTCTGTAGCAACTTGATCCGAAGCTTCATGATCATCATCATCTACTTCCTCTCTGGTCTGTGTCGGTGTCACAGAAATTTGTTTCTGTGGCGTACTACTATCCAGAGGAGGTACAATTACCTCATCAAGTTCTACTTTCCTCCCACTCACTTCTTTCGAGAGAAACTCCTTCTCTAGAAAGGATCCATTCTTAGCAACGAGTACTTTGCCTTCGGATCTGTGGTAGAAGGTGTACCCAACGGTCTCCTTTGGGTATCCTATGAAGACGCGCTTATCCGCTTTGGGTTCAAGCTTATCAGGCTGAAGCCTTTTGACATAAGCATCGCAGCCCCAAACTTTCAGAAACGACAGCTTAGGTTTCTTTCCAAACCATATTTCATACGGTGTCGTCTCAACGGATTTAGACGGTGCCCTATTTAAAGTGAATGCAGCTGTCATTAATGCATAACCCCAAAATGATAGTGGCAAATCGGTAAGAGACATCATAGAACGCACCATATCTAATAGAGTACGATTACGACGTTCGGACACACCATTACGCTGTGGTGTTCCAGGTGGCGTGAGCTGTGAAACAATTCCACATTGTCTTAAGTGATTGCCAAACTCGTAACTCAAATATTCTCCTCCACGATCAGATCGTAAGAACTTTATTTTCTTGTTACGATGGTTCTCTACTTCACTCTGAAATTCTTTGAACTTTTCAAATGTTTCAGATTTATGCTTCATCAAGTAGACATAGCCATATCTACTCAAATCATCTGTGAACGTGAGAACATAACGATATCCACCGCGCGCCTCAACACTCATCGGACCGCATACATCGGTATGTATTATTTCCAATAAGTTGGTTGCTCGCTCCATTGTTCCGAAGAACGGAGTTTTAGTCATCTTGCCAATAAGGCACGGTTCACATGTCTCAAATGATTCATAATCAAGAGATTCCAAAAACCCATCTGCATGGACTTTCTTCATGTGTTTAACACTGATATGACCTAAGCGGCAGTGCCACAAATATGTGGTACTATCATTATCTTTTGGCATTCGTGTTATGAACATATGTATTACTACGATCAAGATTCAATAAACCTTTCATTTTAAGTGCATGATCATCAATGATATTATCCAAATAGAATAACAATTATTCTCTGAAATTGAATAACCGTCTTGCAATAAACAATATCAGATATAATGTTCATGCTTAACGCAAGCACCAAATAACAATTATTTAGGTTCATCACTAATCCTAAAGGTAGAGAGAGCGTGGCGATGGTGATCACATCAACCTTGGAGACACTTCCAATGCACATCGTCACCTCGTTCTTTAGCTAGCCCTCGTTTATTCCGAAGCTCCATGTTTCAAGTTGCAAGCAACTGAACAAGTATCAAATACCCAGGTGCTATTACGAGTACTAGTACGGTACACATCAATAACATGTATATCAAATATCTTTGTTGACATTGCCAGTCTTATTATCTGCCAGTTACTTTGGGGAAGTTCCGCTCCTTGTGACATTTCCCTTTGCAATGGGAGCACTAAGTCTCGGGTTTGGTTCAGCCTTGGGTTTCTTCGCGTGAGCGGCAACTGTTTTACAGTTCTTCTTGAAGTTCCCTTTTCTTTCCCTTGCCCTTCTTGAAACTAGTGGTCTTATTAACCATCAACACTTGATGCTCCCTTTTTTGATTTCTACATCCGCAGATTGTAGCATCGCGAATAGCTTAAGGATCTTCTATCCCTTGCATGTTTATAGTTCATCACGAAGATCCAGTAGCTTAGTGATAGTGACTGGAGAACTCTATCAATCACCACTTTATTCGGAAGTCTAACTCCCACTTGATTCAAGTGTTTGAAGTACTCAGACATTCTGAGTACATGCTCACTAACGGAGCTGTTCTCCTCCATCTTGTAGCTATAGAACTTGTCGAAGGTGTCATACCTCTCGACCCGGGTGTGAGCTTGAAAAACAAATTTTCAGCTCTTGGAACATCTCATATGCTCCGTGTTGCTCAAAACATATTTGGAGCTCCGGTTCTAAGCCGTAAAGTATGGCGCACTGAACTATCGAGTAGTCATCTTTTCTTGTCTGCCAGACGTTCATAACGTCCTCAGACGAAGCCGTAGGGGTATTTCACTGAGCGGTGCATTAAGGACATAAGCCTTCTGTGCAGCAGTGAGGACAATCCTCAGATCACGGACCTAGTCCGCATAGTTGCTTCCATCAACTTTCAACTTCGTTTTCTCTAGGAACATAATAAAAACAGGGGAACTACAGCGCGGTCTATTGATCTACAACATAAAATTGCAAAGATTATTTAGACTATGATCATGATAATTGAAGTTCAATTAATCAAATTACTTAAGAACTCCCACTTAGATTAACATCCCTCAAGTTGTCTAAGTGTAACATGATCCACATCAACTAAACCACGTCCGATCATCACGTGAGGTGGATTAGTTATCAATGGTGAACATCTTTCATGTTGATCATATCTACTATATGACTCATGTTCGACCTTTCGGTCTCTTGTGTTCCGAGGCCATGTCTGTACATGCTAGGCTCGTCAAGTTTAACCCAAGTATTCTGCGTGTGTAAAACTGGCTTACACCCGTTGTATGCGAACGAAAGAATCCATCACACCCGATCATCACGTGGTGCTTAGAAGCGTCGAACCTTCGCAACGGTGCATACTAGGGGAGCACACTTATCTTGAAATTTAGTGAAGGGATCATCTTATAATGCTACCGTCGTCCTAAGCAAAATAAGATGCATAAAAGGATTAACATCACATGCAATTCAATATATGTGACATGATATGGCCATCATCGTCTTGTGCTTTTGATCTCCATCAGCAAAGCACCGTCATGATCTCCATCGTCACCGGGTTGACACCTTGATCTCCATCGTAGCGTCGTGACACCTTGATCTCCATCGTAGCGTCGTGACACCTTGATCTCCATCATAGCGTCGTGGTCGTGTCGCCAATTATTGCTATTACTACTACTACTGCTAACTCATAGCGGTAAAGTAAAGCAATTACATAGCGTTGGCATTGCATACAATAAAGAGACAACCATAAGGCTCCTGCCGGTTGCCTGATAATTTACAAAACATGATCATCTCATACAACAACTTATATCACATCATGTCTTGGCCATATCACATCACCAGCATACCCTGCAAAAACAAGTTAGACGTCCTCTACTTTGTAGTTGCAAGTTTTACGTGGCTGCTACGGGTTTGCAAGAACCGTTCTTACCTACGCAAAACCACAACGTGGTGTAGTGATTGCTTTTTGATCTTCTAAAAGAACCCTCTTCATTGAAACCGATTCAACTAAAGTGAGAGAGACAGACACCCGCCAGTCACCTTTATGCAACGAGTGCACGTAACGGTGAAACCTGTCTCGCGTAAGCGTACGCGTAATGTCGGTCCGGGCCGCTTCATCTCACAATACCGCCGAATCAAGTAACAACTAGTAACGGCAAGCAATATGTATACACCCACGCCCACAACTCACTTGTGTTCTACTCGTGCAAATCACATCTACGCATAGACCTGGCTCGGATGCCACTGTTGGAGAACGGAGCATGAATTTCAAAAATTTCCTACGCTCACGCAAGATCTATCCATGGAGATGCATCGCTACGAGAGGGGAGAGTGTGTCTACGTACCCTCGTAGACCGTTTAGCGGAAGCGTCTCACAACGCGGTTGATGTAGTCGAACAATCCTTCGAGCTCCACCGATCGAGTACCGAACGTACGGCACCTCCGAGTTCTACACACGTGCAGCTCGGTGACGTTCCTCGCCTTCTTGATCCAGCAAGACGTCGAGGAAGTAGATGAGTTCCGTCAGCACGACGGCGTGGCGACGGTGATGGTGAAGTGATTCCGGCAGGGCTTCGCCTAAGCTCTCCGAAAATATGACCGAGGTGGAAAGCGGAGATCGGGGCACCGCACACGGCTATGGGACAATTGTGTGTCTCCAAGGGGTGCCCCTCCTCCGTATATAAAGGAGGGAGGGAGGAGGCTACTAGGACTCCTTAGTCCTAGTAGGATTCCACCTCCCATACGGAGTAGGAAAGGGGGAAGGGAGAGGGAAAGGAAAGAGGGGGCTGCGCCCCCTCCCCTAGTCCAATTCGGTCTGGGCAAGGGGGGGCGCGCGCCTCCTCACGTGGCCTGCCTCTCCTTTTCCCGTATGGCCCAATAAGGCCCATTACTTCTCCCGGTGAATTCCCGTAACTCCCCGGTACTCCGAAAAATACCCGAATCACTCGGAACCTTTCCGACGTCCGAATATAGCCTTCCAATATATGAATCTTTACCTCTCGACCATTTCGAGACTCCTCGTCATGTCCGTGATCTCATTCGGGACTCCGAACAAACTTCGGTCACCAATCACATAACTCATATAATACTATATCGTCATCGAACCTTAAGTGTGCGGACCCTACGGGTTCGGGAATGATGTAGACATGAACGAGACTACTCTCCGGTCAATAACCAACAGTGGAACCTGGATGCTCATATTAGTTCCTACATATTCCACGAAGATCTTTATCGGTGAACCTCATATGACAACATACGTTGTTCCCTTTGTTTGGCGGTATGTTACTTGCCCGAGATTCGATCGTTGGTATCCAATACCTAGTTCAATCTCGTTACCGGCAAGTCTCTTTACTCGTTCCGTAATACATCATCTTGCAACTAACTCTTTAGTCACGGTGCTTGCAAGGCTTCTGTGATGCTGTATTACCGAGAGGGCCCAGAGATACCTCTCCGATAGTCGGAGTGACAAATCCCAATCTTGATCCATGCCAACTCAACAAACACTTTCGGAGATACCTGTAGTGCACCTTTATAATCACCCAGTTACGTTGTGACGTTTGATACACCCAAAGTATTCCTACGGTATCCGGGAGTTGCATGATCTCATGGTCAGAGGAACGTGTATTTGACATAGTGAAAGCAATAGCATTAAACTGAACGATCATATGTTATGCTGACGGTTGGGTCATGTCCATCACATCATTCTCCTAATGATGTGATCCCGTTATCAAATGACAACTCATGTCCATGGTCAGGAAACCTTGACCATCTTTTGATCAACGAGCTAGTCTAGTAGAGGCATACTAGGGACATAATATTTGTCTATTATCCACACATGTATTTTGTTTCCGGTCAATACAATTCTAGCATGAATAATAAACTATTATCATGAACAGGGAAATATTATAATAACTAATTTATTATTGCCTCTAGGGCATATTTCCAACAGTTTCTACAAACTTTGTGTATCTCTCTGGACAGTAGAAACGAAAACCTTTTGATCTATCAGGATAGCCAATGAAGTGGCAACTGACTGTTTTGGAATCTAACTTTGCAATATTTGGATTAAACACTTTGGCCTCAGCTGGGCTCCCCCACACCCTTAAGTGTTGTAGGGAGGGCACTCTTCCTGTCCACAACTCGTACGGTGTTTTGGGCACCGACTTGCTTGGTACTCTATTGAGAATGTGAATGGCGGTTTTAAGCGCCTCCATCCATAATCCCAATGGCAAGGTGGAGTAACTCATCATGCTGCGCACCATATCCATAAGAGTACGGTTACGCCTTTCAGCTACTCCATTTTGCTGAGGCTCGCCCGGCATTGAATACTGGGCCACTATGCCAGTCTCCTGTAAGAACTTTGCAAAAGGTCCAGGGACTTGGCCATATGGAGTGTGCCGACCGTAGTACTCTCCCCCACGGTCAGATATTACTATCTTTATTCTTTTATCATGCTGATCTTCAACTTCAGCTTTGAATATCTTAAATTTATCCAACGCTTCAGATCTTTCTTTGATTGGATAAATATAACCATATCGGGAGTAATCATCTGTGAATGTTATGAACGAGTCATAGCCATCCACACTTTTCATAGGAAACGGTCCACAAATGTCTGTGTGAATGATTTCTAGTGTTCCTGTGCTACGGTTTGCACCCTTTTTGATTTGTTTTACATACTTTCCTTTAATGCAATCTATGCATTGCTCTATGTCTGAGAACTCTAATGGAGGAAGAATTTCATTTTTAACTAGTCTTTCTATTCCCCCCCTCGAAATATGGCCCAAGCAACAGTGCCATAATTTCGATGAGTCATTAGTTCTCTTTCTTTTCTTTTGTTCTTTATCCGACGCGGAAACATGCTCATTCACATTACACACAGAATGCACTTTTTCACGTAGTGATAATAAATAAAGCTCATCGTGTAGGAAAGCAACACCCACATGAGTATTATTAAACCATATGGCACACTTGCCATGTCCAAAGTGACATTCATAATGATATTTATCCAAACACGAAACACTAATTAAGTTTCTGTGACATGAAGGAACATATAAAACATCTCTAAGCAGAAGCGTGAATCCATCAGCTAACTCCAGAGAGATGTCGCCGACAGCTTCAACTTCTGCTTCAACTCCATTTGCAACTTCAATGCATCTTTCGCTTCTTTGCGTAGTCCGCGTCGAATGGAATCCCTGTAATAAATTTGCAACATGAACAATTGCTCCTGAGTCAATCCACCAAGTAGATTTCGAAAACTGTGTATACAAGGATTCATTTACAAAGGAAACAACGTTGTTACCTCTCTTTGCCATTATTGACTTTAGCCAATCAGGGCAATCTTTCTTATAGTGCCCAGTCTTCTTACAATGGAGACATGTATCTTTGTCCACTGGGAAAGACTTTTGCTGATGCTGATATTGAGCTTTTCCATGTGGCTTTGAAGGGGAACCTTTAACATTCTGATTGTAGTTCTTTTTCTTATTATCCTTCACATAGTTCAGAGAACCACCATGTGAGGTTTTAAGTCTTTCCTCTTCTTGCACACACATGGCTATAGTCTTTTCAATGTCCCATTTTTCAGGCGACATGTTGTAGTTGACAACAAAGGTGTCAAACTCTTTTGGCAGTGAAGCCATAACCAGGTGAACGAGGAGTGCAGGCTTGAGTTCCAAATCCGCATCCATGGGTTTAAGCTTAGCTGCCATGTTGCTCATCCTGAGGATGTGCTCTCTTATGCCATGTCCACCGCCTGTGTACTTTTCTGTCACCAGCTGCTTTAGCAACTGGGTAGCATATATCTTTGAAGAACCAGTGAACTGGTTCTTTATCTTTTCAAGAAACTCCCCTACGGAAGTACACTCTGCAATTGAGCCCACAATCGCATTGAAAGCCATGCACTTTTTATTGGCGGTGAGCCACTTTTGGTTTTCGAGGGTATATGACATCTCCACTGGAGCATGTTTCCTCTGCCTTTTCGCCCAAGTAGCATCATCATCTTTTGCACCTCTGACTGGCTCTGGTGGTTTGACTGGCTGTGGGGTGTCCACAACCCAGTCCACCTCAGCACAAACAAAAGCCAAGTCAACTTTCTTTCTCCGTTCAGTGTAGTTATCACCTCTGAGGGTTGGAACATCCTTGAGGCAACTCATCAAGTGGAAACCTCCTGAAATCACAATGAAGTGAGATCATAACAACAATTGCATGCATTAATCCAATGTTGGTCAAAATTAAACATACAACTGTTTATGCAATTAAATATATATCACTGTTTGGCAAAAGTAGAGATAAATGCACCTTTTATAACAATAACAAATCATGATCATGTTATTAACAACGTTGGTCATAAAAATAACAAGATCATAATTGTTTCAATAATTACTTTAACATGCTCTTTTAAATTTTAATTGCACTTTTGTTCTATTTACTTTTAAAGGAGCACTTTTATTTAATTGCAGCGGAAAAACATGAATAAAAAATTCATGAGCTTTATTCTTTACAGAAGCATTTCTTTTACTTTTCTATTTTCTAAACAAAATTTTCGTTGGATAATTTTGAATAGAGAAAAATGTATAAAATTTGCCCAAAAACTGGACAAAAAATGAATAAAACATGCTTCTGAAAGGAAAAAGACAGAGAAATCACAAGAAACTGCAGCCCAGCCGGCCTCGGCCCAGCGCGCGCAGTGGCTGCGCCCGCGGCTGCTGGCCTCGGCCTAGCCTACGCGGCTGCGCCCGCGGCTGCCGGCCTCGGCCTCTTTTTCGTCCCAAAAGCCCACTGGGCGCTAGGGTTTGCTTCGTGATCGTCGGATCGTATCGGACGGCCACCCGCGCTCCTCGCTGGATCAAAACCAGCGCCCGGTCGATCCGGCCGAAACCCTAACCCATTTCGTTTCTCCTCTGCCCATGCGTCTCCGTTCGCAGCAGTGCAGCAGCGGGTCCGGACCTTGCCGGCCGCCGGCGACGGCGTCGAGCGGCCACCGCACCACGTCCGCCGCCGTCTCTTTCTCCTTCCCCCTCCCTTCTCCCTCCTTTTCTCCCCTATCCACCGCATCCTGTTAGAGAGAGCCGCGAGCAGAGCCCTCCTCTACTCCCTTGCGCCGGCGTGCGCGTGGATGTGAAGGCGGCGCCCCCGCTGGCCCCTTTGCCGGCGTGCGCGAGCACCTCAAGGGTGGACGCGCCGCCGTCAAACGGCTCGGTGGTGGTGCCCTTTGCCCCTTTGGGGTTTGTTCTTCTTCCGAACGGCTCGGCTTGCTGATGCCCGTTCGGATCGAGAGGAATGGCGCGGCCTTGCGGCGGCGCTGTTTGCCGGTGAGGATTCTTTCTTTGCCCTGTCGCTTAGGGTTCCAGGGGAGGGGATATCTTTTGCGGGATTAAAAACTCCCGTTTCCTTTTCTACAGAAAAATCTAACACCTAGCAGGCTCTGTGATACCATTGATAGAACCCTAGAATCATCTAGGCTAGAGTAGATCAGTAGTGCTAGGGATTAACGGTGGCTTTACCTTCTCCTTGGCTCGATGAGCCCGAGCCGGTGGCCATGGTGGAGGGCGACGGTGTTGGGGAATGTTGCATGGAAAACAAAAAAAAATCTACGCACACGCAAGATCTATCCATGGAGATGCATAGCTACGAGAGGGGGAGTATGTCTATGTACCCTCGTAGACCGTAAGCGGAAGCATTAGAACAACGCGGTTGATGTCGTCGAACAACTTCACGATCCAACCGACCGAGCACCGAACGTACGGCACCTCCGCGTTCAGCACACGTTCAGCTCGGTGACGTCCTCGACTTCTTGATCCAGCAAGACGGCGAGGTAGTGGACGAGTTCTGGCAGCACGACGGCGTGGTGACGGTGATGGTGATGCTATCTCCGCAGGGCTTCGCCCAAGCACTGCGAAAATATGACCGAGGGACGGAACTGTGGAGGGGGGCGCCGCACACGGCTAAGACAATGTTGTGTCTTGTTTGGGGCGCCCCCTCTCCTCTATTTATATATGTGTAGGGGCTTGGAGTAGAAGGAATAGTGCCACGTGAACAGTACCGCGTGAACAGTATCACGTGAATAGTACACACGTGGACTTGGACTCCAAAGTCCAATCCTATTCCAACTAGGACTCTCCCTTTTTTCCTTCCCTAGCTGTGTGGGCTTTTGAGGACTTGGTGCGCCTGGCCCAATAAGGCCAGGGCGCCTCCCCTTAGCCCATGCCAGCCCTTTGGGATGTGGTGGACCCACTTGTGGACTTCCGGAATCCTCCGGAACCTTCTGGAAGCTTCCCGGTACAATACCGAAAAAACTGCACCTTTTTCCGGAACCCAAAATATGACTTCCCATATATAAATCTTTACCTCTCGACCATTCCGAGACTCCTCGTGACGTCCGGGATCTCATCCGGGACTCCGAACAATATTCGGTTACCAATTCACATAACTCATATAACACTATATCGTCAACGAACGTTAAGCGTGCGGACCCTACGGGTTCGGGAATGATGTAGACATGACTGAGACGCCTCTCCGGTCAATAACCAATAGCGGAACCTGGATGCTCATATTGGTTCCTACATATTCCACGAAGATCTTATCGGTCGAACCGCAATGACAACATACGTAATTCCCTTTGTCCATCGGTATGTTACTTGCCCAAGATTCGATCGTCGGTATCTCCATACCTAGTTCAATCTCATTACCGGCAAGTCTCTTTACTCATTCCGTAATACATCATCCCGTAACTAACTCCTTAGTCATTTTGCTTGCAAGCTTCTTATGATGTGCATTACCGAGAGGGCCCAGAGATACCTCTCCGAAACACGGAGTGACAAATCCTAGTCTCGATCCATGCCAACTCAACGGACACCTTCGGAGATACCTATAGAGCATCTTTATGATCACCCAGTTACGTTGTGACGTTTGATAGCACACAAGGTATTCCTCCGGTATCCAGGAGTTGCATGATCTCATGGTCTGAGGAACATGTATTTGACATTCAAGAAAGCAGTAGCAATAAACAGAACGATCATATGCTAAGCTAACGGATGGGTCTTGTCCATCACATCATTCTCCTAATGATGTGATCCCGTTATCAAATGACAACTCATGTCTATGGTTAGGAAACCTTAACCATCTTTGATCAACGAGCTAGTCTAGTAAAGGCTCACTAGGGACACGGTATTTGTTTATGTATTCACACATGTATTTAAGTTTCCGGTTAATACAATTCTAGCATGAATAATAAACCTTTATCATGAACAAGGAAATATAAAATAATAACAACTTTATTATTGCCTCTAGGGCATATTTCCATCACTCTCCCACTTGCACTAGAGTCAATAATCTAGATTACATAGTAGTGAATCTAATACCCATGGAGTCTTGGTGCTGATCATGTTTTGCTCGTGGAAGAGGCTTAGTCAATGGGTCTGCCACATTCAGATCCGTGTGTACTTTGCAAATTTCTATGTCTCGATCCTTGACATATTCACGAATGGAGTTGAAGCGTCTCTTGATGTGTTTGGTCTTCTTGTGAAACCTAGGCTCCTTGGCTATGGCAATTGCTCCAGTGTTGTCACAAAAGATTGTCATTGGACCCGATGCACTAGGTATTACACCTAGATCGGATATGAACTCCTTCATCCAGACTCCTTCATGTGATGCTTCCGAAGCAGCTATGTAATCCGCTTCACACGTAGATCCCGCCACGACGCTCTGCTTGGAACTGCACCAACTGACAGCTCCACCTTTTAATATAAATACATATCCGGTTTGTGACTTAGAGTCATCCGGATCAGTGTCGAAGCTTGCATCGACGTAACCCTTTACGATGAGCTCTTCGTCACCTCCATAAACGAGAAACATGTCCTTGGTCCTTTTTAGGTACTTCAGGATATTCTTGACCGCTGTCCAGTGATCCACTCCTGGATTACTCTGGTACCTCCTTGCCAAACTTATGGCAAGGCACACATCAGGTCTGGTACACAGCATGGCATACATAATAGAACCTATGGCTGAGGCATAGGGAATGACTTTCATTTCTCTATATCTTCTGCCGTGGTCAGGCATTGAGTCTGACTCAACTTGACACCTTGCAAGACAGGCAAGAACCCTTTCTTTGACTGATCCATTTTGAACTTCTTCAAAACATTGTCAAGGTATGTGCTTTGTGAAAGTCCTATCAAGCGTCTTGATCTATCCCTATAGATCTTGATGCCCAATATATAAGCAGCTTCACCGAGGTCTTTCATTGAAAAATTCTTATTCAAGTATCCCTTTATGCCATCCAGAAATTCTATATCATTTCCAATCAACAATATGTCATCCACATATAATATTAGAAATGCTACAGAGCTCCCACTCACTTTCTTGTAAATATAGGCTTCACCGTAAGTCTGTACAAAACCATATGCTTTGATCACCTCATCAAAGCGTATATTCCAACTCCGAGATGCTTGCACCAGTCCATAGATGGATCGCTGGAGCTTGCACACTTTGTTAGCACCCTTAGGATCGACAAAACCTTCTGGTTGCATCATATACAACTCTTCTTTGAGAAAACCATTAAGGAATGCAGTTTTGACATCCATTTGCCAGATTTCATAATCATAAAATGCGGCAATTGCTAACATGATTCGGACAGACTTAAGCATCGCTACGGGTGAGAAAGTCTCATCGTAGTCAACCCCTTGAACTTGTCGAAAACCTTTCACGACAAGTCGAGCTTTGTAGACAGTGATATTACCATCAGCATTTGTCTTCCTCTTAAAAATCCATTTATTCTCAATGGCTTGCCGATCATCGGGCAAGTCCACCAAAGTCCACACTTTGTTCTCATACATGGATCCTATCTCAGATTTCATGCCCTCAAGCCATTTGTTGGAATCCGGGCTTATCATAGCTTCTTCATAGTTCGTAGGTTCGCTGTTGTCTAACAACATAACTTCCAGAACAGGATTACCGTACCACTCTGGTGCGGAACGTACTCTGGTCAACCTACGAAGTTCAGTAGTAACTTGATCTGAAGTTTCATGATCTTTATCACTATCTTCCTCTCTTATTGGTGTAGGCATCACGGGAACGGTTTTCTCTGATGAGCTACTTTCCAATTCGAGAGAAGGTACAATTACCTCATCAAGTTCTACTTTCCTCCCACTCACTTCTTTCGAGAGAAACTCCTTCTCTAGAAAGGACCCATTCTTGGCAACAAAGACCTTGCCTTCGGATCTGTGGTAGAAGGTGTACCCAATTGTTTCTTTAGGGTATCCTATGAAGACGCACTTCTCCGCTTTGGGTTCGAGCTTATCAGGTTGAAGTTTTTTCACATAAGCATCGCATCTCCAAACTTTAAGAAACGACAACTTAGGTTTCTTGCCAAACCATAGTTCATATGGTGTCGTCTCAACGGATTTAGACGGTGCCTTATTTAACGTGAATGCAGCTGTCTCTAATGCATAACCCCAAAACGATAGTGGCAAATCGGTAAGAGACATCATAGAACGCACTATATCCAATAAAGTACGGTTACGACGTTCGGACACACCATTACGCTGTGGTGTTCCAGGTGGCGTGAGTTGTGAAACAATTCCACATTTTCTTAAATGAAGGCCAAACTCATAACTCAAATATTCGCCTCCGCGATCAGATCGTAGAAACTTTATTTTCTTGTTACAATGATTCTCTACTTCACTCTGAAATTCTTTGAACTTTTCAAATGTTTCAGACTTGTGTTTCATCTAGTAGATATACCCATATCTACTCAAATCATCTGTGAAGGTTAGAAAATAACGATACCCGCCGCGTGCTTCAACATTCATCGGACCGCATACATCGGTATGTATTATTTCCAACAAATCAGTAGCTCGCTCCATTGTTCCGGAGAACGGAGTTTTAGTCATCTTGCCCATGAGGCATGGTTCGCAAGTATCAAATGATTCATAATCAAGAGATTCCAAAAGTCCATCCGCATGGAGTTTATTCATGCGCTTTACACCAATATGACCTAAACGGCAGTGCCACAAGTATGTTGCACTATCATTATCAACTTTGCATCTTTTGGCATCAATATTATGAATATGTGTATCACTACGATCAAGATTCAACAAGAATAGACCATTCACAAAAGGTGCGTGACCATAAAAGATGTTACTCATATAAATAGAACAACCATTATTCTATGACTGAAATGAATAACCGTCTCGCAATAAACAAGATCCAGATATAATGTTCATGCTCAACGCTGGCACCAAATAACAATTATTGAGGTCTAAAACTAATCCCGAAGGTAGATGTAGAGGTAGCGTGCCGACGGAGATCACATCAACCTTGGAACCATTCCCGACGCGCATCGTCACCTCGTCCTTAGCCAATATTTGCTTATTCCGTAGCTCCTGTTTCGAGTTACAAATATGAGCAACCGAACCAGTATCAAATACCCAGGCGCTACTGCGAGCATTAGTGAGGAACACATCAATAACATGTATATCAAATATACCTTTGCTCACTTTGCCATCCTTCTTATCCGCCAAATACTTGGGGCAGTTCCGCTTCCAGTGACCAGTCCCTTTGCAGTAGAAGCACTCTGTTTCAGGCCTGGGTCCAGCTTTGGGTTTCTTCGTGGGAGCGGCAACTTGCTTGCCGTTCTTCTTGAAGTTCCCCTTCTTTCCCTTGCCCTTTTTCTTGAAACTAGTGGTTTTGTTAACCATCAACACTTGATGCTCCTTCTTGATTTCTACCTCCGCTGATTTCAGCATCGCGAAGAGCTCGGGAATTGTCTTCTCCATCCCTTGCATATTATAGTTCATCATGAAGCCTTTATAGCTTGGTGGCAGTGACTGAAGAACTCTGTCAATAACACTCTCAACCGAAAGATCAATTCCCAGCTGAGTCAAGTGGTTGTGGTACCCAGACATTCTGAGTATGTGTTCACTGACAGAACTGTTCTCCTCCATCTTATAGCTAAAGAACTTGTTGGAGACTTCATATCTCTCAACCCGGGCATTAGCTTGAAATATCAATTTCAGCTCTTGGAACATCTCATATGCTCCATGGCGTTCAAAACGCTTTTGCAGTCCCGGTTCTAAGCCGTAGAGCATGGCACACTGAACTATCGAGTAGTCATCAGATCGAGCCTGCCAGGCGTTCACAACGTCTGCAGCAGCTCCTGCAGCAGATCCATCACCTAGCGGTGCATCAAGGACATAATTCTTCTGTGCAGCAATGAGGATAATCCTCAAGTTACGGACCCAGTCCGTGTAGTTGCTACCATCATCTTTCAACTTAGCTTTCTCTAGGAACGCATTAAAATTCAACGGAACAGTAGCACGGGCCATTTATCTACAACATAGATATGCAAAGAAACTATCAAGACTAAGTTCATGATAAATTAAGTTCAATTAATCAAATTACTAATGAACTCCCACTTAAATTAACATCCCTTAAGTTCACTAAGTGATACATGATCCAAATCAACTAGCCCATGTTCGATCATCACGTGAGATGGGATAGTCATCAATGGTGAACATCTCCATGTTGATCATATCTACTATATGACTCATGTTCGACCTTTCGGTCTCCAGTGTTCCGAGACCATGTCTGTACATGCTAGGCTCGTCAAGTTTAACCCAAGTATTATGCTTGTGTAAAACTGGCTTACACCCGTTGTATGTGAACGTAGAATCTATTACACCCGATCATCACGAGGTGCTTCGAAACGACGAACTTTAGCAACGGTGCATACTCGGGGAGAACACTTTTATCTTGAAATTTAGTGAAGGGATCATCTTATAATGCTACCGCCGTTCTAAGCAAAATAAGATGCATAAAGGATAATCATCACATGCAATCAAAATATGTGACATGATATGGCCATCATCTTGTGCTTTTGATCTCCATCTCCAAAGCATCGTCATGATCTCCATCGTCACCGGCTCGACACCTTGATCTCCATCGTTGCGTCGTGGTCGTCTCGCCAACTATTGCTTCTACAACTATTGCTAACGCACAGCGATAAAGTAAAGCAATTACATGGCGCTTGCATTTCATACAATAAAGAGACAACCATAAGGCTCCTGCCGGTTGCTGATAAATTACAAAACATGATCATCTCATACAATAACGTATATCACATCATGTCTTGACCATATCACATCACAACATACCCTGCAAAAACAAGTTAGACGTCCTCTACTTTGTTGTTGCAAGTTTTACGTGGCTGCTACGGGCTTCTAGCAAGAACCGTTCTTACCTACGGCACAAAACCACAACGGTGATTTATCAAGTTTGCTATTTTAACCTTCAACAAGGACCGGCCGCAGTCAAATTCGATTCAACTAAAGTAGGAGAAACAGACACCCGCTAGCCACCTTTATGCAAAACAAGTTGCATGTCTGTCGGTGGAACCGGTCTCATGTACGTGGACATGTAAGGTTGGTCCGGGCCGCTTCATCTTACAATACTGCCGAATCAAAATAAGAAGTTGGTGGTAAGCAGTATGACGATCACCGCCCACAACTCTTTGTGTTCTACTCGTGCATATCATCTACGCATTGACCTGGCTCATGATGCCACTGTTGGGGAACGTTGCATGGAAAACAAAAAAAATTCTACGCACACGCAAGATCTATCCATGGAGATGCATAGCTACGAGAGGGGGAGTATGTCTACGTACCCTCGTAGACCGTAAGCGGAAGCGTTAGAACAACGCGGTTGATGTCGTCGAACAACTTCACGATCCAACCGACCGAGCACCGAACGTACGGCACCTCCGCGTTCAGCACACGTTCAGCTCGGTGACGTCCTCGACTTCTTGATCCAGCAAGACGGCGAGGTAGTGGATGAGTTCCGGCAGCACGACGGCGTGGTGACGGTGATGGTGATGCTATCTCCGCAGGGCTTCGCCCAAGCACTGCGAAAATATGACCGAGGGACGGAACTGTGGAGGGGGGCGCCGCACGCGGCTAAGACAATGTTGTGTCTTGTTTGGGGCGCCCCCTCTCCTCTATTTATATATGTGTAGGGGCTTGGAGTAGAAGGAATAGTGCCACGTGAACAGTACCACGTGAACAGTACCACATGAATAGTACACACGTGGACTTGGACTCCAAAGTCCAATCCTATTCCAACTAGGACTCTCCCTTTTTTCCTTCCCTAGCTGCGTGGGCTTTTGAGGACTTGGTGCGCCTGGCCCAATAAGGCCAGGGCGCCTCCCCTTAGCCCATGCCAGCCCTTTGGGACGTGGTGGACCCACTTGTGGACTTCCAGACTGTAGGAGATATGCCCTAGAGGCAATAATAAATGTTATTGATTATCTCCCTGTTCATAATTATGTTTATGTTCCATGCTATAACTGCAATGATTCTCGAGTCTGCAAATAAAACGAGGCTTGGAGGGAAACTCATGTGCACGTGTGGGATAATAAACGGTAAAAAGTATTCCTAGTCAAGCCTCTATGACTGGCTCAAGTATTGCATGATGATCCTGTTTTCCTGATCATGGGCATGACTATGCCGGCAATTTTGAGGGCACAATTGTTGGTAGAACACTTGTGTTGAATCGACCCGAATTGATGTTATGCTATGAGATACATTCGTCATTAGTTAATGGTTAATAACACAGAGATGGTTAATGTTTGCATGATTCCTTAGACCATGAGAGTATCGAGTTTCTTCATGCTTGCTTCATGAACTTTGGGGTTTGTTAAACGTCATCCGTAAATGGGTGGCTATTACGGCGGCTTACGGGTTCATGGAAAAGTATGTCAAGTAACTTGATAGCTCAAGATTGGGATTTGCTCCTCCGACGATGGAGAGATATCTCTGGGCCCTCTCGGTGTTACGGTATCCATCATCGTCTGGCCAGACACTTTGTGATTTGATCACGGGGATGCCGGAACACGGGAACGAGAAAAGAGAACAATACCGGTAACGAGGTAACTGGCATAGTGGACAAGTTGTTGATCCACGGGGATGCCTACATGTCTCCCCTCGGGTATTTGTAACATATCGCGAAGCAACAGGAATAGCACACGGCAACTGGAGGTTCACTCGAATATTCATTCGTGTGGGTATAGGGGTCAATATGGGTGTCCACGGCTCCGATGTTGATCATTGATCGGAAGGGGTTCCGGGTCATGTCTATGCTTCACCGAACCTATAGGGTCACACGCTTAAGGGTCATCTATCTGCTGAATACTAGACGGGGAGTCTGAGAGAAAATCACCGAAAAAGTTTCGGACGAAACGGAAACGTTCCGGAGAGGATATCGGAATAGTTCCGGTAAAACTGAAAAGTTGTTTCAGAGGATACCATAAAGTCAGATTGGTTTCGGCACATGCCTGATAATTCTTGGAGGGTGCCAGAATCGTTCTGGAAACTTTCTGGAATTTTCCGGGATGAAAACCGGAAATGTTCCGGAGCTGCCGGAACCGCTTCAGATGCTTTTCGCAGATGAAAATCACTAAACCGGAATTGTTCCGGATCGCATTGAAACTTATTTTAGTGGGTACTGGAATTGTTCTAAGCCCACATAAATATTTTCAGTTCGACCGGACGCTGAAAAATGTCGTCGTGAATAGTGAAATCAGATTTATGGATATGGTTGGAAGTTGGCTTTCCACAAATATCTTCCCAAGATATTTTGGGATGACATGTCATTTTGGATATGCCCATCCTACCCCTTGTTTTTCCTATAAATAGAGGGGAGGAGGCAGCCCCATATGCTTCATCCTTGCTCTCACATACACATGCCATGACATTTCTGGCTTCTCTCTCCCTCCCAGCGAAATAGTTTCGTAGAGCCGAAAGGCTGTCTGGGTTCCGGTGGGAACTAGTTCTGGACGGCGAAGCCCTGCCGGATAGATGACACCGTATGTGTGCAACTCTGTAGAGAGATCGTAGTTTCGGTCTTAGTTCGAGAGTGCCCCCCGAAGGGCTGTCCGAGTTACAGTTTAAGTTTCGGGTGTCCTCCCGAAGGGCTGTCCGAGTGACCCGCCCGAAGGGCTGTCCGTGAGGCCTCCCGGAGGGCTGTCCGAGGATCCGTCCGGTGGGACTATCCGAAGGACTGTCCAGAGGCCTCCCGGAGGGCTGTCCGAGGATCCGTCCGGTGGGACTATCCGAGGGACTGTCCAGGGGCCTCCCGAAGGGCTGTCCGAGGATCCGTCCGGTGGGACTATCCGAGGGACTGTCCCGATGCCTCCCGAAGGGCTGCCCGGAGATCCGTCCGGTGAGCTGACGTGGGAGTACATCCTCGCGGTTGGGAGGTTGTAAATCCTAGCTGCGGGGATCTGCACCGCCGTTCGTCATCGACTCTACTTCCGCTGCGCTACGAGTCGGTAACGAAAAAGATCAAACCTTGTATGCAGTCTCCATAGTGGTCCTGGGCTGGTGCGTAGGTCGGAAAATTTTTGTTTTCTGCTGCGTTCCCCTACACGGACCCCTCCGGAACCTTCTGGAAGCTTCCCGGTACAATACCGAAAAAACTACACCTTTTTCCGGAACCCAAAATATGACTTCCCATATATAAATCTTTACCTGTCGACCATTCCGAGACTCCTCGTGACGTCCGGGATCTCATCCGGGACTCCTAACAATATTCGGTTACCAATTCACATAACTCATATAACACTATATCGTCAACGAACGTTAAGCGTGCGGACCCTACGGGTTCGGGAATGATGTAGACATGACTGAGATACCTCTCCGGTCAATAACCAATAGCGGAACCTGGATGCTCATATTGGTTCCTACAGATTCCATGAAGATCTTATCGGTCGAACCGCAATGACAACATACGTAATTCCCTTTGTCCATCGGTATGTTACTTGCCCGAGATTCGATCGTCGGTATCTCCATACCTAGTTCAATCTCGTTACCGGCAAGTCTCTTTACTCGTTCCGTAATACATCATCCCGTAACTAACTCCTTAGTCATTTTGCTTGCAAGCTTCTTATGATGTGCATTACCGAGAGGGCCCAGAGATACCTCTCCGAAACACGGAGTGACAAATCCCAGTCTCGATCCATGCCAACTCAACGGACACCTTCGGAGATACCTGTAGAGCATCTTTATGATCACCAAGTTACGTTGTGACGTTTGATAGCACACAAGGTATTCCTCCGGTATCCGGGAGTTGCATGATCTCATGGTCTGAGGAACATGTATTTGACATTCAAGAAAGCAGTAGCAATAAACAGAACGATCATATGCTAAGCTAACGGATGGGTCTTGTCCATCACATCATTCTCCTAATGATGTGATCCCGTTATCAAATGACAACTCATGTCTATGGTTAGGAAACCTTAACCATCTTTGATCAACGAGCTAGTCTAGTAGAGGCTCACTAGGGACACGGTATTTGTTTATGTATTCACACATGTATTTAAGTTTCCGGTCAATACAATTCTAGTATGAATAATAAACCTTTATCATGAACAAGGAAATATAAAATAATAACAACTTTATTATTGCTTCTAGGGCATGTTTCCATCAGACGGCGGTGATGGTGAGTGGGCAGTGGCGGCGGAGCTTCCCGTCACTTCAGGGCTAACCTAGATCGGTAGGTTTGTCGGTGGGGTTGGCGGCTACGCGAGGAACCTCATAGTGCGTGCCCCGGCCCCCCACCTCTTTATATATAGCCCAGCGTGACAGGGGCCCGTCAACCATATGGGTTGGGCGCCCCCGATCAGGGCGCGTAATCAAGGGCCTGATAGGCCGTTGGGCCTATACAGAGGAGATCAACCTAACAGTCTTCTCTGCTCATATGTAGTGTGCTTGGTAGTCATTGGGGTGGTGTGTCGGTGTCCGGCATCCTTGTATCTTGACTTGGGTGTGTGCTGTGTGCGGTGGTGGCGTGTGTTTGTATCGGTTTGCTCGGATGTAGGTGATGGTTGTTTTATAATATAAAATGGAGGAAAAGCCCTTTTGGTCGAGCTAATTAACATCATCATTCGTAAATGTAAGACGTTGGGGCAGTTTGAGGTAGTAGTTGTTATGGTTGCTTACCAGATGGAATGTTTGCAACAAGATTCATGCATGTTGCACATAAAACGTTCTATTGGCTCCTTGATTATTGCTTGGGTTGGATACCCCGCAGCCCCACACGTTGACATGTTGTTATGTTATAGTGCATGTACCCCAAGAAACATACTGTGCTACATTTTTGTTTGTGCTTTTTGTTGGTGCATTTGCGTTGGCTTCTTTGGGATAAGAAAACGACCGGAGAATATGATGATGTGGCAGTACTGCTTGTTTTATTTTTGTTTTTCATTTAGTCTTAAGATTAAGACGTATATAAAGCTCTGTTGGTTCTATTGTGATTACGCCAAAACTGAATTTTCTCGAGGTCAAATCGGAATTCTTTCTAACCTGCACCGCTCCGCTCATCCCCATGTTTGGCCCTTCAAACGAGAGGGGCACGGGCAGTGCATGTACCTACCCCTGAAACATCAAGAATAATGCCATGCGATTGGCCCTCCAATTAGCTGAAAAGTCCATCACCGTGTACTGCTCTTATTTGTTGAGCTGCGGGTGAGCTCTCCGTGCGTCCTAGATGCGTGCCTCGATTTAATTTCTCTGGGAGTTGTTAGGTTTCTGGTTTTCTTCTGGATCTGATGGAGATCTGGCTAGTTCGTTGAGGTGACAGGGGTAAACGGGTTTCAATTCATGCATGGGTGCCTAACATTTGCTGACTAGAGATGGTTAATGTTTGCATGATTCCTTAGACCATGAGAGTATCGAGTTTCTTCATGCTTGCTTCATGAACTTTGGGGTTTGTTAAACGTCATCCGTAAATGGGTGGCTATTACGGCGGCTTACGGGTTCATGGAAAAGTATGTCAAGTAACTTGATAGCTCAAGATTGGGATGTGCTCCTCCGACGATGGAGAGATATCTCTGGGCCCTCTCGGTGTTACGGTATCCATCATCGTCTGGCCAGACACTTTGTGATTTGATCACGGGGATGCCGGAACACGGGAACGAGAAAAGAGAACAATACCGGTAACGAGGTAACTGGCATAGTGGACAAGTTGTTGATCCACGGGGATGCCTACATGTCTCCCCTCGGGTATTTGTAACATATCGCGAAGCAACAGGAATAGCACACGGCAACTGGAGGTTCACTCGAATATTCATTCGTGTGGGTATAGGGGTCAATATGGGTGTCCACGGCTCCGATGTTGATCATTGATCGGAAGGGGTTCCGGGTCATGTCTATGCTTCACCGAACCTATAGGGTCACACGCTTAAGGGTCATCTATCTGCTGAATACTAGACGGGGAGTCTGAGAGAAAATCACCGAAAAAGTTTCGGACGAAACGGAAACGTTCCGGAGAGGATATCGGAATAGTTCCGGTAAAACTGAAAAGTTGTTTCAGAGGATACCATAAAGTCAGATTGGTTTCGGCACATGCCTGATAATTCTTGGAGGGTGCCAGAATCGTTCTGGAAACTTTCTGGAATTTTCCGGGATGAAAACCGGAAATGTTCCGGAGCTGCCGGAACCGCTTCAGATGCTTTTCGCAGATGAAAATCACTAAACCGGAATTGTTCCGGATCGCATTGAAACTTATTTTAGTGGGTACTGGAATTGTTCTAAGCCCACATAAATATTTTCAGTTCGACCGGACGCTGAAAAATGTCGTCGTGAATAGTGAAATCAGATTTATGGATATGGTTGGAAGTTGGCTTTCCACAAATATCTTCCCAAGATATTTTGGGATGACATGGCATTTTGGATATGCCCATCCTACCCCTTGTTTTTCCTATAAATAGAGGGGAGGAGGCAGCCCCATATGCTTCATCCTTGCTCTCACATACACATGCCATGACATTTCTGGCTTCTCTCTCCCTCCCAGCGAAATAGTTTCGTAGAGCCGAAAGGCTGTCTGGGTTCCGGTGGGAACTAGTTCTGGACGGCGAAGCCCTGCCGGATAGATGACACCGTATGTGTGCAACTCTGTAGAGAGATCGTAGTTTCGGTCTTAGTTCGAGAGTGCCCCCCGAAGGGCTGTCCGAGTTACAGTTTAAGTTTCGGGTGTCCTCCCGAAGGGCTGTCCGAGTGACCCGCCCGAAGGGCTGTCCGTGAGGCCTCCCGGAGGGCTGTCCGAGGATCCGTCCGGTGGGACTATCCGAAGGACTGTCCAGAGGCCTCCCGGAGGGCTGTCCGAGGATCCGTCCGGTGGGACTATCCGAGGGACTGTCCAGGGGCCTCCCGAAGGGCTGTCCGAGGATCCGTCCGGTGGGACTATCCGAGGGACTGTCCCGATGCCTCCCGAAGGGCTGCCCGGAGATCCGTCCGGTGAGCTGACGTGGGAGTACATCCTCGCGGTTGGGAGGTTGTAAATCCTAGCTGCGGGGATCTGCACCGCCGTTCGTCATCGACTCTACTTCCGCTGCGCTACGAGTCGGTAACGAAAAAGATCAAACCTTGTATGCAGTCTCCATAGTGGTCCTGGGCTGGTGCGTAGGTCGGAAATTTTTTGTTTTCTGCTGCGTTACCCAACAGTGGCATCAAGAGCCAGGCTATGAGTAGATGCATGTTATGATCTAGAATACATGAGATGTATGGGTGTTGCACAATATAATTAGGTAGTAGATGAGTTCTATTGCTGAAATTATTTGTGCGGGTGACAGATGAAGTCTATTACCCGATGTTCTTGTTGCTTCCCTATAATTTGCGTTTGCTCAATCTCGAGACAGTATGGTGGAATTTCACAAAGTTCTGGCAATCCGCGATCCTGATTGATCAACGAAGTGCTTCAGTTCTTTGGGTTCCGCCATAGTCAAAAGAAAGATGAAATTCGCAGATGAAAGGGCATTGCAGATATGATCTGCACGGGGGTCATGCGTATGACGAAGTTTATTATGGGGCTCGAGATTTAATTATCTCGTGTTTCATACACCCCCGATGTTAATCTAGCGACTTGAATTATCATACTTGATAATAATACGTAGGTAGGTTCGGTTTGTTTCGAAACCTTAGAAGCCACGTAAAACAAGTTTTTGCATGAACCGATTAGAGGCGTCTAACTTGGTTTTGCAGGATGGTTTGCATGTGCATATGATGTGGTATAGCAGTGTTCATAATAATTTGATTATGTATGAGATGACTATATAATGTAAATTGATTAACATGACCTGCGTGTCATGATTCGGCATGATGGCTGGAGCCATATGATTGCACTTTAATGACCTGCGTGTCAACCTTATGTAATGCACTTATTTTATTAGCTATAGAGATAGCAATATTATCTGGTGCATCGACAAGGTGGTGGCAATCTTCGCAAAGGTGAACACCGACGCGAATGCCGAAGACGAAGAATACTTGACTTCTCCGTCAGAAGGGGTTATACCATATCATGCTAATTATGAATTGCCTGAGATGTTTATCCCTTATGTTGCACCCTTTTGATTGCGCGGTAGTCGCTTTTTATTAGGGTGATCTCTCACAAAAATATCAAGTAGTTAGTGTTCTCCCAAGTGTAGCACCGTCACGGCACCTAACTTTTCGGGGTATCACATGGTTGCATGGGTACGAACGATTAGGGAAGTGTGAGGCGGGTGAGTTGAGACCTCGCAGCGAGATCACTTGGTTGTCTTGACGTTCAGGCATGAAAGTCATGAGCTCAGAACACACGCATCGAAAGATGAACAAGAGTCACATAGAGATGTGATTGGCAAGTTGGCCTACCGGTTGCAATTCTCGTCACTTGAGATGGATGCATCCTTGGCGTTGAATTGTAATATGGGTCTTGAATCACTCACGATCAATTATGAGAGATATTGATTTGAGTGGGAGCGCACTATAGAATTAACTTGTTTAATTCTCAGTGCAATTAATTATGAACTTTGTCTAAGTGAATTTTGCATGATAGTTGTAGAATAATGGCTCGCATTTCCACCTTCCCTGTTAAAATTGAATTAGCTGTTAAATATCTGGTTAAATCTTTACGGTTGGTAAACGTAATGTGAGGATTGTCCTCAAGAGTGCCGAGAAGGACTTTGTCCTATCGCATGCTTTTAGTATTCTCCCGCTAATGCTATGGATAATGAGACTCTCGTCCTTTGATCCAAAAGCTAAAATTCCGTTACGGTCAAGTGCAATATGTTTGCTTCCATGAAACCCGGACTTCAAAAGTTTGGGATAGCTATGTGATATTCATGGAACTGAAAATCATTTTTCAGACACAAACAAAGGCTAAAAGATATGGGATATCCAAAGCAAGGTTTGTTTTGCAAACTGTTAGTAAAAGGTGTTTACTATGCATTTGACTAATAACAGAGGGATCCAGTAGAACGCCTGTCATATGATGAAGGTGAATAAAACAAACAACTTAAAGGAAATGTCCGAAGGGTGTTAGTGAGACTTTCACGCCTAGGAAATCCGGGGCTAACGCCACTCTTAAGTTGGATGCTTCTTCTGAGATAGAAGAAATACTGAAAGTTAAACTGTTAGAAGTATAAAGGCAAATAGAGTGAAGACTGGAATATCCAGCTCATGTATGAATGTCATACAAGTTATTGATGTGTTGAAGGCTGGTCAAAGAAATAGTTCTTGGGAATTATGATTAAACCTGTTAATCACTGATTCTTGGGTATTGTGAGTTGATCACAGAGATACCCGCTCGATTGCATTCCGTTGCAACTCGATGCAAGAACTACTACGGCCTGAAAGGACTTGCCGGAGTGAGGTTTAGATACGCGTTGGGAATATAGTAAATGTTACTATACCTTCCATCGGTGTATTTCTGTCTGTATTAATTTTCAAAATTCATTATAGAGTTTTACACACTCTAGCCCTTTGCATAAGGTATCTTGCAAGAAGGTTGTTCATAAGAGAACTTTTGATGTTCGATGTTATGAATAACATAAGGGCCATACTTTCATTATGAATGAGATGTATGTTATGAATATTGATAATAATACTTTACCTCTGTATTTACTTTCATAATTCATTTTAGAGTTTTGTACACTCTAGCCTATTTGCATAATGTTTGTTGCAAGAGTGTTGTTCATGAAAGAACAATTGTTGTTCGGAATCATGAATAACATAAGGGCCATGCTTCCACAGCAATGGAACGTATGTTATGAATATTGATGGTAATATGATACATCCATAACACTGACGCTAAATGTCACAAGACTAAAGAGAATACCACACATATGTGGCACTGCATTTGGTCACATTGGAGAAACCCGCATGGAAAATTCCATTATGATGGATTTTGAAGTCGTTTGATTTTGAATCATCTGACACTTGCAACTTTCCTCCGAAAAGTGAAGTGACTGAAATACCGTTCACAGGCCATAAGGAACGAGCAACAAACTTATTGGTGATCATACATTTTGATGTGTGTAGTCCAATAAATGTTGTTGCTGGCAGTGGATTTATCTATCTTCAGAATGACTCAAGTGGATATATGGATATTTACTTGATGAGACGTAAGTCTGGATCTTTTGAATTCATTCATAAGGTTTTCAAAAATGAAGTAGAAATTATTGTAACAAGAAAATTATGTTTCTGCAATTGGATTGCGGAAAGGAATATTTGAGTTACAAGTTTAGCGAATGTCTGATGAGTTGTGAAAAGAGTTTCATAACTTACACCTCCCGGAACTCCACTGAGAGTGGTACGTCCATGAAGATGTAATCAAACCATTTTCGACATGGTAAGATCAAAGATGACATAAATCAATTTGCCATTATCTCTTTTAAAGTAATGCTTTAGTGACTACGGCTTTTACACTGAAAAGAGCGCCATCAGGTCTGTTGAAATGACGCCATGGTATGGTACGCCCAACCATGATTGGTCTTTCCTTAACATTTGGAATATGGGGCTTGTGTAAAAGGTTACAAACATATTCCAAATCAGACAAGAACTACTTTGTAGGTTATCCCAAGTAATTGGGAATTCCTCCACCATGATACCGAGGCAAAAGGTTTGCCACAAAGAACGGTACAATTTTGAAAGAAAATGTTTCTTGCAAAAAGGTGAGTGGGAGGACAGTGCAACTCGACGAGATAAACAATATCTTCGTCATCAGATCAAAGGAAAGGAACCTTGGAAGTGATTCCAGAGTTTCCTACTACGACTGATACGGAAGTCTCTACAATAAAATGTGTGGACTTCGGTCGAACTTGCAGCTGAACCACGTAGGCAAAGCTCGTGCAAACCTATCAGGTGCGCAAACGAGATATTGTTGTTAGACAACAGTATACCTACAGTACACAAGGAAGCGTTGATGGGCCCTGACTCTAGAATTGGCTAAATGCCAATACAATCCGAGATAGTTTCCATATAAGTGATTCAAGATTAAAATCTTGATACACCTTTCGGAAGACTTAGAGTCTAACGAATATTTATGGAACTAAAGACTGATACGGATAAAATGTTTTATCCATAAAGCTCGACTTGTTGCAATAACAAGTTCAAGGAGTTGACTACGATGAGATTGTCTCACCGTAGCGAAGCATAAAATCGGTTCGGGTTGAACTAGCAATTAATACATATTTCAATCATGAGATATGAAACATAGATGACAAAAGGATTTCCATCTGATGGAAATGAAACCTAGGACTTGTATGTGATACAGTCCAAAGTAATTGTCGATCCAGAGGATGCTAGTAAGTATGCAAACTTCAGAGTTCTAGCGATGGACAGAAGAGAGCAAAGTGGAGTTGGAATCTTCGTTTTTGATGGAATGGTCAAAGGGGTTTGACTTCATCAAATGGGTATCGAAAATGCTTGTGATTCAAGAAAGTAAGTGGGAGCATAATAATATTTCTAGAAACCTTGTGTACTTGACACATTGTTAATTGGAAATAAATTTCTTGACACGAATTAGGACTTCATTTGAAAATAGTTTTTCGATGAAGTGCTTAGGCTAAATAGCCTCAATATTAGGCATGATGATCTATGGAGATAGATTTACCTAATGGGGCTAAGCTACGAATACATATTGACAAGATGTTAAAACCTTTTAGCATTGAAAACCGTCAAGGAGTGATTCTTGCCGAAGTCACATGGAAAGAGTTTTTGCAAGACTCGGTGTCCCAAAACACTGATGAGCAAAATACATGATGGTGATTCCACACACTCTTGTGTTTGGATTAATCATGTATTCCATGGTATGTAAAAACAACCAGATATGTCCAATACTCCAAAGTTGTTGCGAGTATAGATACCAAAGTGATCAAAGTACTGATCATAGGACAACAGTGAAAGAAGTCATTGAGTACTAGAGTAGTAGTGATGACATGTTTTCTCGCAAGCGGAGATTATGAAGTACTCGTTGTAAGTAATTACATCGATACAGTCTTCATCAATGCTCCATGCGATGTTCGATTTAAGTTAAGGGTTTTGTGTAATACACAATATGGTGGCACGGTAGTTGGAAATTGTTCCAAACAAGATACTGCGGCGAATTCTATAACAAAGGCTAAGTATGTTGACGCTTAAGAAGTGACAAAGGAGTTGTTGAATCATATAGTTCATTCATGAACTTAGTATGGTTCCAAGATGGCTTTGGTCTATGGGACACTATTGCAGATAGTTGCTCCATAGCTCAGTCTGAGGAATCAGGTTTCGACCAATGATTCACACATATGCAAAGCCAAGTCCACACAAAATATGAATTTTGTGAAAGCGTGAAAACGCGGGGATATGCAAAGTTACACACGGAGCTGAAGTCGTCAGATCCGTTGGACATCAGGCTATACCACATGCGAAGCATATTTTACACCAGTATGCCATAGGTGTAAAGTGCATTAGCATTGACAAGATTATTGACTCTAGTGCAAGTGGGAGTCTGTAGGAGATATGCCCTAGAGGCAATAATAAATGTTATTGATTATCTCCCTGTTCATAATTATGTTTATGTTCCATGCTATAACTGCAATGATTCTCGAGTCTGCAAATAAAACGAGGCTTGGAGGGAAACTCATGTGCACGTGTGGGATAATAAACGGTAAAAAGTATTCCTAGTCAAGCCTCTATGACTGGCTCAAGTATTGCATGATGATCCTGTTTTCCTGATCATGGGCATGACTATGCCGGCAATTTTGAGGGCACAATTGTTGGTAGAACACTTGTGTTGAATCGACCCGAATTGATGTTATGCTATGAGATACATTCGTCATTAGTTAATGGTTAATAACACAGAGATGGTTAATGTTTGCATGATTCCTTAGACCATGAGAGTATCGAGTTTCTTCATGCTTGCTTCATGAACTTTGGGGTTTGTTAAACGTCATCCGTAAATGGGTGGCTATTACGGCGGCTTACGGGTTCATGGAAAAGTATGTCAAGTAACTTGATAGCTCAAGATTGGGATTTGCTCCTCCGACGATGGAGAGATATCTCTGGGCCCTCTCGGTGTTACAGTATCCATCATCGTCTGGCCAGACACTTTGTGATTTGATCACGGGGATGCCGGAACACGGGAACGAGAAAAGAGAACAATACCGGTAACGAGGTAACTGGCATAGTGGACAAGTTGTTGATCCACGGGGATGCCTACATGTCTCACCTCGGGTATTTGTAACATATCGCGAAGCAACAGGAATAGCACACGGCAACTGGAGGTTCACTCGAATATTCATTCGTGTGGGTATAGGGGTCAATATGGGTGTCCACGGCTCCGATGTTGATCATTGATCGGAAGGGGTTCCGGGTCATGTCTATGCTTCACCGAACCTATAGGGTCACACGCTTAAGGGTCATCTATCTGCTGAATACTAGACGGGGAGTGTGAGAGAAAATCACCGAAAAAGTTTCGGACGAAACGGAAACGTTCCGGAGAGGATATCGGAATAGTTCCGGTAAAACTGAAAAGTTGTTTCAGAGGATACCATAAAGTCAGATTGGTTTCGGCACATGCCTGATAATTCTTGGAGGGTGCCAGAATCGTTCTGGAAACTTTCTGAAATTTTCCGGGTTGAAAACCGGAAATGTTCCGGAGCTGCCGGAACCGCTTCAGATGCTTTTCGCAGATGAAAATCACTAAACCGGAATTGTTCCGGATCGCATTGAAACTTATTTTAGTGGGTACTGGAATTGTTCTAAGCCCACATAAATATTTTCAGTTCGACCGGACGCTGAAAAATGTCGTCGTGAATAGTGAAATCAGATTTATGGATATGGTTGGAAGTTGGCTTTCCACAAATATCTTCCCAAGATATTTTGGGATGACATGGCATTTTGGATATGCCCATCCTACCCCTTGTTTTTCCTATAAATAGAGGGGAGGAGGCAGCCCCATATGCTTCATCCTTGCTCTCACATACACATGCCATGACATTTCTGGCTTCTCTCTCCCTCCCAGCGAAATAGTTTCGTAGAGCCGAAAGGCTGTCTGGGTTCCGGTGGGAACTAGTTCTGGACGGCGAAGCCCTGCCGGATAGATGACACCGTATGTGTGCAACTCTGTAGAGAGATCGTAGTTTCGGTCTTAGTTCGAGAGTGCCCCCCGAAGGGCTGTCCGAGTTACAGTTTAAGTTTCGGGTGTCCTCCCGAAGGGCTGTCCGAGTGACCCGCCCGAAGGGCTGTCCGTGAGGCCTCCCGGAGGGCTGTCCGAGGATCCGTCCGGTGGGACTATCCGAAGGACTGTCCAGAGGCCTCCCGGAGGGCTGTCCGAGGATCCGTCCGGTGGGACTATCCGAGGGACTGTCCAGGGGCCTCCCGAAGGGCTGTCCGAGGATCCGTCCGGTGGGACTATCCGAGGGACTGTCCCGATGCCTCCCGAAGGGCTGCCCGGAGATCCGTCCGGTGAGCTGACGTGGGAGTACATCCTCGCGGTTGGGAGGTTGTAAATCCTAGCTGCGGGGATCTGCACCGCCGTTCGTCATCGACTCTACTTCCGCTGCGCTACGAGTCGGTAACGAAAAAGATCAAACCTTGTATGTAGTCTCCATAGTGGTCCTGGGCTGGTGCGTAGGTCGGAAAATTTTTGTTTTCTGCTGCGTTCCCCTACACGGACCCCTCCGGAACCTTCTGGAAGCTTCCCGGTACAATACCGAAAAAACTACACCTTTTTCCGGAACCCAAAATATGACTTCCCATATATAAATCTTTACCTGTCGACCATTCCGAGACTCCTCGTGACGTCCGGGATCTCATCCGGGACTCCTAACAATATTCGGTTACCAATTCACATAACTCATATAACACTATATCGTCAACGAACGTTAAGCGTGCGGACCCTACGGGTTCGGGAATGATGTAGACATGACTGAGATACCTCTCCGGTCAATAACCAATAGCGGAACCTGGATGCTCATATTGGTTCCTACAGATTCCATGAAGATCTTATCGGTCGAACCGCAATGACAACATACGTAATTCCCTTTGTCCATCGGTATGTTACTTGCCCGAGATTCGATCGTCGGTATCTCCATACCTAGTTCAATCTCGTTACCGGCAAGTCTCTTTACTCGTTCCGTAATACATCATCCCGTAACTAACTCCTTAGTCATTTTGCTTGCAAGCTTCTTATGATGTGCATTACCGAGAGGGCCCAGAGATACCTCTCCGAAACACGGAGTGACAAATCCCAGTCTCGATCCATGCCAACTCAACGGACACCTTCGGAGATACCTGTAGAGCATCTTTATGATCACCAAGTTACGTTGTGACGTTTGATAGCACACAAGGTATTCCTCCGGTATCCGGGAGTTGCATGATCTCATGGTCTGAGGAACATGTATTTGACATTCAAGAAAGCAGTAGCAATAAACAGAACGATCATATGCTAAGCTAACGGATGGGTCTTGTCCATCACATCATTCTCCTAATGATGTGATCCCGTTATCAAATGACAACTCATGTCTATGGTTAGGAAACCTTAACCATCTTTGATCAACGAGCTAGTCTAGTAGAGGCTCACTAGGGACACGGTATTTGTTTATGTATTCACACATGTATTTAAGTTTCCGGTCAATACAATTCTAGTATGAATAATAAACCTTTATCATGAACAAGGAAATATAAAATAATAACAACTTTATTATTGCTTCTAGGGCATGTTTCCATCAGACGGCGGTGATGGTGAGTGGGCAGTGGCGGCGGAGCTTCCCGTCACTTCAGGGCTAACCTAGATCGGTAGGTTTGTCGGTGGGGTTGGCGGCTACGCGAGGAACCTCATAGTGCGTGCCCCGGCCCCCCACCTCTTTATATATAGCCCAGCGTGACAGGGGCCCGTCAACCATATGGGTTGGGCGCCCCCGATCAGGGCGCGTAATCAAGGGCCTGATAGGCCGTTGGGCCTATACAGAGGAGATCAACCTAACAGTCTTCTCTGCTCATATGTAGTGTGCTTGGTAGTCATTGGGGTGGTGTGTCGGTGTCCGGCATCCTTGTATCTTGACTTGGGTGTGTGCTGTGTGCGGTGGTGGCGTGTGTTTGTATCGGTTTGCTCGGATGTAGGTGATGGTTGTTTTATAATATAAAATGGAGGAAAAGCCCTTTTGGTCGAGCTAATTAACATCATCATTCGTAAATGTAAGACGTTGGGGCAGTTTGAGGTAGTAGTTGTTATGGTTGCTTACCAGATGGAATGTTTGCAACAAGATTCATGCATGTTGCACATAAAACGTTCTATTGGCTCCTTGATTATTGCTTGGGTTGGATACCCCGCAGCCCCACACGTTGACATGTTGTTATGTTATAGTGCATGTACCCCAAGAAACATACTGTGCTACATTTTTGTTTGTGCTTTTTGTTGGTGCATTTGCGTTGGCTTCTTTGGGATAAGAAAACGACCGGAGAATATGATGATGTGGCAGTACTGCTTGTTTTATTTTTGTTTTTCATTTAGTCTTAAGATTAAGACGTATATAAAGCTCTGTTGGTTCTATTGTGATTACGCCAAAACTGAATTTTCTCGAGGTCAAATCGGAATTCTTTCTCACCTGCACCGCTCCGCTCATCCCCATGTTTGGCCCTTCAAACGAGAGGGGCACGGGCAGTGCATGTACCTACCCCTGAAACATCAAGAATAATGCCATGCGATTGGCCCTCCAATTAGCTGAAAAGTCCATCACCGTGTACTGCTCTTATTTGTTGAGCTGCGGGTGAGCTCTCCGTGCGTCCTAGATGCGTGCCTCGATTTAATTTCTCTGGGAGTTGTTAGGTTTCTGGTTTTCTTCTGGATCTGATGGAGATCTGGCTAGTTCGTTGAGGTGACAGGGGTAAACGGGTTTCAATTCATGCATGGGTGCCTAACATTTGCTGACCGACCCGGACGTATAGGATGGATGAGGTTAGGGATGTAAACGGCGTGCCGTTTAAGCCCATTTAAGCCCACATATCGGTCTAAAGCTCAAGAAAGTTTTTCTCCCCGAAAAAATGAACTATCGAGCTAACTAAACGGTCTAAGTTCAGAAGAAGGACAGTAACAAGTTATTCATCATTGCAGCGACCAGAGCATAATTTTGTTTCCATGGAATTCAAGTGTGTGTGTGTGTGGTGGTGTGGTGGTGGTGGTGGTGGGGGGGGGGGGGGGGGGGGGGGGGGGGGGGGGGTTTAACCACCGCCTCCTCTCCTCCCCTCTCCCAAAGACGGGATGTTGGGGCAGCAGCCCAGGTGCCCTAGGGGGTGGTCATGTTGCGTGGACAACGATGGCTGGCAGGGTGGTCGTGTGTCGCGTGTTGTGATGGGCCTCTTACGCCTAGATCTGACAACGGCGGTTCCAGGGCTGGTCGTCGATGCCAGCGATGGAGTGACAACGACGACGTAAAGACTTGTAGCGGTAGTCGAGGGTGCTGTGGGAACAGCTTGCAGCGGCCATGTAGTCGTCGTTGTGTCTCGCCGTCGTTGCCGTTGCCAGCCTCTGCCTCGGGAGCACGTGCACGTGAGATTGCCCGGGGCGACGTTCGACACTCTGCGTTTTGTGACAATTCTGTGCTCGAATGCATATATATTTGTTTGTGCGGTGATATACACGCAGTGGATATGCACCCGAATGGCTACCTCTTGTCATGAATGTCATGGAACGGTTTGGATTTTAGTTTCTCGTTACCATGGTGTTTGGATGCCTTTCCTTGCAACTTCATCTTCTCCGGCAAATGGTGGCAGCAACACACAATGTCTTTGGCTTGGTGGTGCTTTTCAAAAACTAGGTCTCAAGCTCCGGGGTGAAAACTCTAGCTCTGACCTTCGATGGTTGCACCTGGTAATGATGGTGTTTGATGCATTGTGTCCTTATTGAAGGCATTGCTTTGGAGTTTGATCACACGTGCTCTCTGTGCTGAAAACCCAAGGCCTGACCCGCCCGCGGTGATTGTATGCCGCGACGATAGTCCTAGAACATCGTTACCTTCTTGGAAGCGTTGTTTTCAAACAACCTTCCTTGCAGCTCGTGTGTTGTCAAGGAAGGTAGATGGTGTTGCTGCTAATCTGTTGCACGTTGTTTGCTGTGTCAGCCTGTTTTTCTTCTTCTTCTTTTATCTTTTTTGACTGGGTGCACCATCGATGTCTCAACTAGGTCGTGATATTGCATTGTTGTGGAGACCACTTGTAATTGGTATCATTTTGATGTTAATATATTGTCCTTTGTTGAAAAAATGATCGGATAATTATTAATAACAATGTATTAGCGCATTGGTGTTCCTCGCAAAATAAACTGAACTAGCAAAGATGTTGGGGATCAGGAGATGTATAGATTACATTACGGTGGCTAATTAGTCAAGCGAGTGTCCCTACGCTGAACCAAAGGAACCTTCTAAACCCAATCTAAGAAAGGTTGGTGTACTTAACTCATAAAGAAACCTGTCCGTTCAACATTTCTAGTCCCTTGTTTTCGCAGTTGGCAGCTGCATGCAGGTTGAGATACGGCCCTACTGCAAAAGAACAAATGACAATTCGAGCACAAGCGACGTGCATGCGCGTTCAGGTTCAACCGCTGCACATTCCTTTGGATTATACAATGCCTGCGCGTAGAATGATGCCTTGATTGATTGCTTTGCTTCATCCCAACGTTGCATGTGAGTGGGCATGTTGCATGGTCATCTTTTGCTGGCTCAACCTGTCAACCATACTAGTCTTCTCATGATCCATGGAACTTGTTTAATAATGCTAGTTACTCCATTATAGTAGCCAATTCACCTGAGTCTGGCCGTTCCCGATGGACCTGCCGGAAGAGAAGAATCGAAGTAGAAAGAAAGTCGGGCATCGAAAGAGCAACTGCACCGCATTATGTTTGTCCAAAAAGGCTTTCGCCCCGCTTTATAAATAAAGCAACAACCATCAACAGCTCGATACAAACTCACGTCACCCTAACACATGCACACACCCAAGGCGGATACAATGGCGCTGAGCGCAACAACAAAACCCCTACCACTACAAGAGCTACCGGGGTCCTCAACCGTGAACACGCCACCGCGAAGAGACGAAGCCGCATACGACGAACCGTGAGCTCCAAAGCGGCGCCTTCAGAAAGGATACGACACCAGTGCGCCACCACCGACAGATCCGAGGATCAGGGTTTCCCCTGGAGCGAAACGACGGGCAATGAGGGCCGCGACGACGCCTTCAAGAAGGGAACGAACATCGCCGCCGCCGGCCTGCCCGAAGACAGAGAAGATTTTCACCCCGGCCCACACACATCTCCCCTGGCATAGGTACGAACGCCACACACCGCCACCGATCGTCACACCCCGGCCGCCACGCCGCCCACACGGCCATGGCCACCGGGCAGCACCTGAGCACGAGCTCCGCCCACGAGCCTCGTGCTCCCATCACCAGAGCCGCCGCCCCGGCATCCAAGACCACTCCATCCCCATCAAGATGGACCACTTACGCTGTTGTTGGAAAAGCAGACCCTTTTGGCAGGCACGGGGCTCCGCCGGCCGGAGCAGGGTAGCGGGAAGGCCACCGGCAGATGCCGGCCACGCCGCAACCACCGCGCCATTTCTCGAACCGGGGTCGGGTCACCGTCGCTACCCCTGGCAACAGCAAGACCCGGAGGCACCCATGCCAACTCCCCGGAGCGCCCTTGTCACCGAGGCCAGCCAAAGGCGAGAAGCGTTGAGTCGTCGTGCTCCACCCGCCGGACGCGCCTCCCACCACAGCTCCGAGCACCCCAAGAATCCGAAGAAGAGGTGGCCGAACCACCGCCACTGCGCCGCTACCCCGACCATCCAAGAAGGCCCTGGTCGAGGCAGCCGCTCGCCGCTACAAGGCCGGATCTAGCCGAACTGCGGCCGCCGTCCCCGTCCTCCAGCACGCCCCTCACCTCCCACCTCCACCAGCCAGGAAGGCCAGGCAGAGGTAGCTGCCATCTGCCCGCACCGCCGGCCCGCGGCCCACGCCGCCTGGCCCGAGCGACCGCAGCGCGAGGCCCTCGACCTGGCCGTGATGCAACCGTTCCGCGCGACCCATGAGCGCCGCACCACTTGGCCGCCCGCCGCGGGGAAGCAGAGACGCCAAGGCATCGCCTCTTCCCGTCGTGCCGCCGTGACGCCCGGCCCCAGCGCCACGCTTCGGCCCGGGGAGCCAGCCCGCGCCAGCGCCTTCCTAGCGGGAGGACCCAGAGGCCCCACTGCCGCCGGCGATGGCTGGGCTTCGCCCAATCGCGCCCTCGGGCGGCGGCGAGGGAGGAGGAGGACGGAGGGCGGAAATCAGCGCCGATCTAGGGTTGGCCCCCGGCCGCCTCGCAGGGGCGATGTCGTGGGAGCGAGTCTGACAGTAGAAGGTAGGGGTACGTAAGGAGAGGGCAGAGTCCTAGCTACGGCGAGGGTGTACACACAGATGTATGAGTTCAGGCCCCTCTCGTGGAGGTAATAGCCCTACGTCTCAGGTGCTCGGGAGCTCTTTGTCGAGTGTAATTGGAGTATCGCTACAGGGGGTGCGAACCAACCAACCCTTATGCCAGAGGGGAGGGGTGGCTTATATAGAGTGCGCTGCCCCTCATAAGTGACCGGCGTTTAAGGGTCAGATCGTGGTTATAAAGACGTACGTTACCGGTAACGTACAACATAAATGCTATTAATGGTCTTGATGAATGCCTGTCCGTTAGCCTCCCAGGGGCGACTTTTGGGCTTCTGTGGTCGACTGTCTTCTTGTCCTTCCGAGTGAAAGGTATGCGTCGAGTGAAAGGTACCTCCGAGTGTATGTTGTCGAGTGACTTGTATGTCTTGGTGATTTCAGTCGGAGACTTCCTTGTAGCTCTTAAGCTTTCTGGGGTAGTGTCTTTAGGTAGGGCATGTAGGTCAGGCCTATGACCCTACCCTAGGTACATATCCCCATCATTAGCCCCCGAATGGATCGGGGTTCGAGTGTAAAAAGTGCCAATGCAGGTTCTGACAAGACACAAAAATTCCGAGTGCATTTTGAGGCTTCTTATGAATCTGCGTCGATTGGAACCTTTATCGTTCGCCCTGATCGATTCTGTCTTGAAGTATATCCGAGTGAAACTGAGCTCGAAATCAGGTCCCAGTGAAACTGAGCTCGAAATCAGGTTCGAGTCGTTTGCAGAGTCTTCTGATGTGACGGTTCGCTCCGTCGGGTCCGGATTTTACGGGATTCGAAAATTGGATAAACGCGCGCCGAGCGGGGATGACGCAACCGCAAAGGCAAGCGAGGACCCGACGCCTCGATTACCGCGCCGCCAAAATCGCCACGTACCGCGCCTCCTCTGGATTCGGGATACCCAGAGATCCGACGGGCCCGCGGGTCAGTGACCCACACGGGCGGATATAAGGGGCGGCGGCGCCGGTGCTTGGTACAGTATTCTTCCCCCAAATCTGCCCTTCTCCTCCTCTTCCTCTGCTCAGCTCCGCTGCGACGACCGCCGCCGCCATGACGAAGGGCAAGACGGAGAAGCTCGAGCGCGCCAAGAAGGGAGGAGCCAAGGCAAAGAAGCCGTCGGGCGCCCGGTCGACGGTGCCGCCGGGGTGGATCCAGGGGGATTTCCTCCAATCGACGGTCACGGCGGAGGATGTGCAAAATCTCGCCGTTGACGGGTTGATAGCTGCGGAGTCCTGGAGATTGCTGAAGGGGGAGACCGAACCAGAGCCACGCGACGGCGAGCGAATTCTGCTTCTCACTCACATCGAACGAGGTTTCTCCATGCCACCCCACCCGTTCATCCGCAGTTTCCTGAACTATTTCGGGGCGCAGCTCCACCATTTTCCTCCGAATGCGATTGCCTATCTTTCCTGTTTCATAACCCTGTGCGAATGCTTCTTGGGCTGTCCTCCGCATTGGGGTTTGTTTAAACACATATTCTCTGTTAGATCTCAATCCGTCAAGAAAGCCAATCCCAGTGATAGCAAAACCAATGTAATCCAACTGTGTGGTGGCTTAGGGATCCAAAAGAGAGGTAGGAGTGCATTTCCCTCTATGACCTTTCCTGATTCTGTCCGGGGTTGGCAGTCGACATGGTTCTATTGCAAGGATGTTGCATCACCAAATATGTCGACTGGACTTCCTCCTTTCACCTTGGATCGACCTACCACTCCCAAACCACTGTATGTGACAAAGGTAGAGAAAATCCAGGTAGGGATCCTAGTGAACGTTGTATCTGATCTCATCCGCGGCGGAGTGACTGGCTTGGATCTCCTTGAAACGTTTCTCAGTCGACGGATCCAGCCTCTCCAGGCCCGGGATCACACCATGTGGCATTACTCGGGCCCTGAGGATACCACTCGGACTCATCCTGAAGAAGTTTCCGACGAGACCGTCTCCCAGTGGCTCAGGAGCATCACCGGAGCCTGTGACAATCCCGAGGGAGCGAAGCGAATTCCGTCCTTTTCTGCTTTGAACCCACCAAAGAATCTTGTGAGTTATACCTCCGTCGATTATTTTAATATCTGTCGAGTAACTGGATCTTCAGTCGACTGACTTTGAAGCTTGTATCTTGCAGGAATTTACAAACATGTACTCGCCCGTGCCAAACGGAGAACAGTCTGACGAAGAAGAAGGGAGCGTAGATGACAGCGCAGACGGCGATTATGCCAATGACAGCGAGAGCAGCGATGACGACCTGGAGGAAGGCGAGGTGGAAGCTCAGGTCCCTCTGCGCCCTGGGCGTCGCACCAAGCATTAGGAAGACCCAGAGGTTGCCCCGAGCAAAACTGTGGCGTCGAGCACAAGGAACCCAAAACGCGACCGCACCGCAACACAGGGGTCGACTGAAAAAGTTGCGAAACAACTCAAGCCGGATGCGCCAAAACCTCGGAAGGCCCTGCCTCGCATCAAGATTGTTGTGCCTGTTGCCTCAACGTAAGTGTCTATTTCCCGCAATTGTGATTGTGGCACTTCATGTCTCTGCTGACCGAGTGGAGTTTATCCGCCAGAGCTGCTACCTCTGTGACGTCGCCCCAGCGAAATGATGAGGACCATATGGAAGTGGACACTCCTGATGCGGCCACCTCCCAACGAGGTATAACAAACCCACACTCTACTCTGTTTTTTGAAGAATAATCGTCGGATGACTTGATTAAAATTGCCGATTGATAGCTGACGAAGTCATCGAACTGGAAGATGACGAGGAGCTGCAGCGAGGAACGCAAGATGAAGCTGTGCCTCTGGAAGCTCCACACGTACACACTCGGAGAACATCGTCAGGACAGACGCCCCATGGGTCGACTGCTGCGACGCCTCCAGCCCTTGTGGCCCCGCTGTCGAGTGTTCCGCCAGCCACTTCAATTCTGGTGGCTTCAGCACCTATTGGACAACTTGAAGCACCACCTCCTGCCTCAGTTACAGCACCGACTCATTCGACGCCCGCATACCCTTTGTATCACGTCCCGGAGGACCAAACTGGAGCTGCCAAGGAAGCTATGATTCAGGCTGGGCAGATGATGCTGCGAACAAAGGAGGCGTATGAAGCCAGCAAGTTAGCCTATGATGCCAGCTCAGCGCTTCAAGCCAACGTCCGAGTAAGTGCTATTGTAAGTTCATTTCCGATTGAATTCCTGTCCATCTTGATTTTACACCCACTGGGTGTTTTCTTCGCAAGTAGATCAGGTAGTCTCTGGTCCAGTGGGGGCACGCTGAGTGCACCCACTGGGTGTAGTCCCCGAGACCGCCGTCGAGTGCGTGCATCGGCGGGGGTCTGATAGAAACAATGTTCGCTTGCTTGCTTCTTTTATACTCTGACAGGCCAGACCTGGTCGAGTGTTTTTGTATCCAGTGGGGGCACGCTGAGTGCACCCACTGGGTGTAGTCCCCGAGACTACTGTCGATCGTTGACGACGGGCAGTAGTCTTAAGAACCATTCTGCAGGTTTCGTGGACATCATTTCCATCAACCATGATATGACGCTGTATAGGGTTGTGGGGTGGAGTGGCAGGCCGCCTTTCAGTCGACTGCACTTGTACTTTTCCACTCGGAAGTAGAGAAATATCCATGTCGACTGAGCCCCTTCTTTGCTGATTTCAGAAAGCCTGTGGGCTCGGGACCAAGTACGTCGAGATGGAGAAGGAAAAGAATCGACTTCTGCTGGATCTGGAGCTGACGAACAACAACCTGGACCGTGCACAGACCGAACTGAAGACTTTTGGAGGTAATCTTTGTCAATCAATTGCATTATCACTTTCATCTTCCATCCTTTGAACAGAGTGAATCCACTCGAACAGACGTACGTGATGAGAACCGTCGTCTCCGAGCGCGACTCAACAATGTTATTTCTTTAGATACCATGAAGAAGGCGCTTGAGGAGAAGGACAAATCACTTGCTGATGCTCAGAAGGAAGCGAAGGAGAAAACTGAAGCCGCTGAGAAGAAACTTGCTGCAGCCAGTAAACTGGAAGAGGAGAACGCCAAACTCAAGCAGGAACGATCCGACTGGATCAAGAAACTTGAAGTGCAGACCAAGGGAAAGAGTGCTCTGGAAAAACACTTAGGAGACTTTGCGAATAAAATGTTCAACATGCTTGAAGGTGACTTTCTTCTGTCGAATGAATTTCTTTGATTTCCTCAGAACGGCATTGTGATCACCTTTTCTCTTTCTCTTCACGCAGAATTCTGTCAAGACTTTGAGAAGGAAACCGAAGAAATCGAGCCCAATCTGGACCCCACGGAGTCATTCGTCGGAGACGCCGTGGCCATGGATATGTTTCGACTTGAAGCTCGTCTTAAGAGTGTCCAAGGATAAGTCACTCGGCTGAAGGCTGCATTCGAGAAGGTCGACAAGGAGTTGTGGCCTGAAGATTCTCTCCAGACTGACCTCGAGTTTATGATGACTCGCCTCAACGAAATTCCCAGTCGAGTGCAGGCGTGGAAGAAATCCGCTGCTCGTTGTGGTGCTGATGTGGCACTTTCACTCGTCAGGGTTCATTGCAAGGAGGCCGGGGAGGACAAACTGAAGGCTCTCCGAGTGATCAACACAAAGAAACTGCAGTTTGAAGATTTCATGGAGACTTTCATCGAAGCAGCCACTCGGATCGCCGACGAAATTGACCTGGATACTTTTGTCGAGCCTTCAAGCCCTACCGGAGCTTGAAGAAGTATGTTGCTTTCAGTTAAAACTTTATTTGCCTCGGTATGCCGAGTGATGGTGTAACCGATTAAAACTTCTTTCAGGCCTTAAGCCTGAGAACTTCCCTTTGCGCGAACAAGTTTTTGCTGCGCTAGAGATTCTAGTCTTACTCGCATTTTGCTTTCCGACACTTTGCTTGGTTGAATTTAGGACTTAGGCGAAGACTGGTTCGCAGCTAAGTTCCGAGTGTTAGGAATACCTTACACTCGGCAGGATTTTTTAACTTAGGTGAAAACTGGTTCACAGCTAAGCCCCCGAGTAAGAGGATTGCTCTTCACTCGGAGAAGTTTTCTGAACTTAGGCGAAGACTGGTTCGCGGCTAAGTCTCCGAGTGTATTAAATGTTATACACTCGGAAGGGTTTTTCACTTAGGCGAAACGGATTCGCAGCTAAGCCCCCGAGAGAGAGGGTTGCTCTTCACTCGGAGAAGTTTTTGAACTTAGGTGAAGACTGGTTCGCGGCTAAGTCCCCGAGTGTATTGAATGCTATACACTCGGAAGGGTTTTTTACTTAGGCGAAACGGATTCGCAGCTAAGCCCCCGAGAGAGAGGGTTGTTCTTCACTCGGAGAAGTTTTTGAACTTAGGCGAAGACTGGTTCGCGGTTAAGTCTCCGAGTGTATTGAATGTATACACTCGGAAGGGTTTTTCACTTAAGCGAAACGGATTCGCAGCTAAGCCTCCGAGTGTATTGAATGTTATACACTCCGAAGGGTTTTTCACTTAGGCGAAACGGATTCGCACCTAAGCCTCCGAGAGAGAGGGTTGCTCTTCACTCGGAGAAGTTTTTGAACTTAGGCGAAGACTGGTTCGCGGCTAAGTCTCCGAGTGTATTGAATGTTATACACTCGGAAGGGTTTTTCACTTAGGCGATACGGATTCGTAGCTAAGCCCCCGAGAGAGAGGGTTGCTCTTCACTCAGAGAAGTTTTTGAACTTAGGCGAAGACTGGTTCGCGGCTAAGTCTCCGAGCGTATTGAATGCTATACACTCAAAAGGGTTTTTCACTTAGGCGAAACGGATTCGCAGCTAAGCCCCCGAGAGAGAGGGTTGTTCTTCACTCGGAGAAGTTTTTGAACTTAGGCGAAGACTGGTTCGCGGCTAAGTCTCCGAGTGTATTGATGTTATACACTCGGAAGGGTTTTTCATTTAGGCGAAACGGATTCGCAGCTAAGCCTCCGAGAGAGAGGGTTGCTCTTCACTCGGAGAAGTTTTTTGAACTTAGGCGAAGACTGGTTCGCGGCTAAGTCTCCGAGTGTATTGAATGTTATACACTCGAAAGGGTTTTTCACTTAGGCGATACGGATTCGCAGCTAAGCCCCCGAGAGAGAGGGTTGCTCTTCACTCAGAGAAGTTTTTGAACTTAGGCGAAGACTGGTTCGCGGCTAAGTCTCCGAGTGTATTGAATGCTATACACTCGGAAGGGTTTTTCACTTAGGCGAAACGGATTCGCAGCTAAGCCCCCGAGAGAGAGGGTTGTTCTTCACTCGGAGAAGTTTTTGAACTTAGGCGAAGACTGGTTCGCGGCTAAGTCTCCGAGTGTATTGAATGTTATACACTCGGAAGGGTTTTTCACTTAGGCGAAACGGATTCGCAGCTAAGCCTCCGAGAGAGAGGGTTGTTCTTCACTCGGAGAAGTTTTTGAACTTAGGCGAAGACTGGTTCGCGGCTAAGTCTCCGAGTGTATTGAATGTTATACACTCGGAAGGGTTTTTCACTTAGGCGAAAAGGATTCGCAGCTAAGCCTCCGAGAGAGAGGGTTGCTCTTCACTCGGAGAAGTTTTTGAACTTAGGCGAAGACTGGTTCGCGGCTAAGTCTCCGAGTGTATTGAATGCTATACACTCGGAAGGGTTTTTCACTTAGGCGAAACGGATTCGCAGCTAAGCCTCCGAGAGAGAGGGTTGTTCTTCACTCGGAGAAGTTTTTGAACTTAGGCGAAGACTGGTTCGCGGCTAAGTCTCCGAGTGTATTGAATACTATACCATCGGAAGGGTTTTTCACTTAGGCGAAATGGATTCGCAGCTAAGCCTCCGAGAGAGAGGGTTGCTCTTCACTCGGAGAAGTTTTTGAACTTAGGCGAAGACTGGTTCGCGGCTAAGTCTCCGAGTGTATTGAATACTATACACTCGGAAGGGTTTTTTTACTTAGGCGAAACGGATTCGCAGCTAAGCCCCCGAGAGAGAGGGTTGCTCTTCACTCGGAGAAGTTTTTGAACTTAGGCGAAGACTGGTTCGCGGCTAAGTCTCCGAGTGTATTGAATACTATACACTCGGAAGGGTTTTTTACTTAGGCGAAACGGATTCGCAGCTAAGCCCCCGAGAGAGAGGGTTGCTCTTCACTCGGAGAAGTCTTTGAATGTGAAATTCTGCGATCGGAATCGACAATAGACTGCGGAAGTCAAACGACATCGTCTGGAGCACTCTTATTACATCAAAACAACTCAATCGTCAAGTATAAAAGCGTCGAAGCAAATCCGCGTTCCAGGCGCGTGGCTCATCGATATTCTTCTTCAAGTTGAAAAGATGGTACGCCTCGTTGTTCAGCACCTTGGTGACGACGAATGGGCCTTCCCACGCTGGGGCCAACTTGTGGGGACGCTACTGATCCACTCGGAGCACCAGATCACCTTCGTGGAACGAACGGCTTTTGACGTGTCTCGCATGGAAGCGGCGAAGGTCTTGTTGATATACAGTCGACTGGATCAGGGCCATCTCTCGTTCTTCCTCTAGGAGATCCACACCATCTTGTCTAGCTTGCTCAGCTTCGTCTTCAGTGTATAGATCCACTCGGGGGGAATTGTGAAGGACATCACTTGGCAGAACGGCTTCAGCTCCATACACAAGGAAGAAAGGAGTGCGTCCAGTCGACCGGTTAGGAGTCGTTCTCAAGCCCCACAGGACAGACGGCAATTCAGTGACCCAAGCTCCAGCAGCATGATCAAGATCTCGCATGAGCCGAGGCTTCAGTCCTTGGAGGATAAGGCCATTCGCTCGCTCAGCTTGACCGTTAGACTGGGGATGCGCAACGGATGCGTAGTCCACCCGAGTGCCTTGAGAGGAGCAAAAGTGTCTGAACTCTTCCGAGTCGAAGTTAGAGCCATTGTCTGTAATGATACTGTGGGGGACTCCATACCGTAAGGTTATTTCTTTCATGAATTTGATAGCAGTGCGGGCGTTCAGCTTCTTGATGGGTTTAGCTTCAATCCACTTAGTGAACTTGTCGACTGCAACCAGCAAGTGAGTGAATCCACTCTGGCCAGTTCTAAGGGGTCCAACCATATCCAAGCCCCATACAGCAAACGGCCAGACGAGTGGAATAGTCTTCAAGGCAGACGCAGGTTTGTGTGACAGGTTCGAATAAAACTGGCATCCTTCGCAGTGATCGACTATATCTTTGGCCATCTCATTGGCGCGTGGCCAAAAGAAACCCGCTCGGTAGGCTTTGGCAACAATTGTCCTAGAGGACGCATGATGACCACAAGTTCCCGAGTGAATCTCCTCCAAAATCAGTCGACCTTCTTCAGGAGAAATACACTGCTGAATCACGCCAGTCACACTTTCTCTGTAGAGTTGTCCATCCATAACAGTAAATGCCTTGGATCTGCGGACTATCTGTCGAGCTTCATCTTCATCATCTGGGAGTTCTTGCCTCAGAATATACGCAATATAAGGAACAGTCCAGTCGGGGATGATTACTAAAACCTCCATAACCAAATCAATAACTGCTGGGACGTCGACTTCTGTCGGATCTGAGGCGCTCTTTGCTTGCGAGGGCTCTTCAGTGAAAGGATCTTCCTGTACCGAAGGAGAATGAAGGTGCTCGAGAAATACATTGCTGGGGACAGGTTTCCGAGTGGATCCAATCTTTGCCAGCTCATCAGCTGCTTGATTCTTCACTCGGGGAACATGATGGAGTTCCAAGCCTTCGAATTTCTTCTCAAGTTTCCTTACTACATTGCAGTATCCTGTCGTAGCGGGGTTCCTGACATCCCACTCTTTCATCACTTGATTGACCACCAAATCAGAGTCGCCATATACCATCAGGCGCCGGACGCCGAGTGAAATGGCCATACGCAACCCATACAAGAGTGCTTCATATTCAGCTTCATTGTTGGAGGAATCAAAGTGAATCTGCAAGACATATCTGAGTTTGTCGCCTTTTGGGGACACCAGTACTACGCCAGCACCAGACCCATTCAGCATCTTCGAGCCATCAAAGAACATGGCCCAGTGTGCCGAGTAAACTTGGATCGGTTGCTGCTGTTCAGTCCACTCGGCCAAGAAATCAGCGAGGGCTTGAGACTTGATTGCTTTATTTGCTTCAAACTTGATGTCAAAATAGAGGATCTCAATAGCCCATTTGGCCACTCGACCAGACGCATCTCGATTGTGGAGAATTTCAGACAATGGAGCATCGCTGACGACTGAAATTGAGTGATCTTGAAAATAATGTGCCACCTTCTTAGCAGACAGATATATACCGTACACAAGCTTCTGGTAATGTGGATATCTTTGCTTTGAAGGAGTCAACACTTCAGAGACGTAATAAACAGGACGCTGGACTTTGTAAGCTTTACCTTTCTCTTCCCTCTCGACAGTGAGAACTGTACTGACGACCTGATTAGTAGCCGCTATGTACAATAGCAATGGCTCCTTACTGTGCGGAGCAGCAAGCACCGGCTGGGTGGAAAGCAGAGCTTTGAGCTCGACAAACGCTGCTTCAGCTTCAGAAGTCCACTCGAATGTATCAGACTTCTTCATCAGTCGGTATAAAGGCAATGCCTTTTCACCGAGACGAGAAATGAATCAACTCAATGCTGCCAAGCAACCTGTGAGCTTCTGGACATCGTGCACACGCTCAGGGCTTTTCATTCGGGTGATGGCACCGATCTTTTCAGGATTAACGTCGATTCCCTTTTCAGAAACGAGAAAACCGAGTAATTTGCCACCAGGAACACCGAAAGTGCACTTAGTCGGATTTAGCTTGATATCATATCTCCTCAGATTGGCGAATGTTTCAGCTAAGTCAGACAACAGGTCGGAACCTTTGCGAGACTTGACGACAATGTCATCCATGTAGGCTTCAACATTCCGAGGACTCTGATCGAGTAAACATTTTTGAATCATGCGCATGAAAGTAGCGCCGGCGTTCTTCAAACCAAAAGGCATGGTGATATAACAGAAACACCCGAAAGGGGTGACGAAGGCTGTCTTTATTTCATCTGGACCAAACAGACGGATCTGATGGTAGCCAGAGTAAGCATCCAGAAAAGATAGACGCTCACACCCCATAGTTGAGTCGACAATCTGATCAATGAGGGGGAGTGGAAAATGATCTTTCGGGCAGACCCGATTGATATGTTTGAAATCAATACACATGCGGAGTGACTTGTCCTTCTTAGGGACCATAACGACGTTCGATAACCACTCGGAGTGGTAAATCTCACGTATGAACTTAGCCGCCAAGAGACGAGCCAGCTCCTCGCCGATTGCTTTTCGCTTCTCCATTGCCGACCGACGCAAATGCTCCTTCACAGGCTTGGCCTTCGGGTCAACTCTCAACCGGTGCTCAGCCAGTTCCCTGGGTACACCAGGCATGTCAGCAGGCTTCCATGCGAAGATGTCCCAGTTCTCACGGAGGAACTGGATGAGCTCGGCTTCCTATTTGCTGTCGAGTGTCGTCGAGATGTTGGTCGGGGCAGCTGTTGGATCTGTCGGGTGAATGTTCACTTTCTTCACTTCTCCTGCCGACTGAAAAGCTGACTCAGAAGCGGGCTTCTTAGCTCGCAACAGGTCGGAAGGATCAGCGTTTTTCTTGTATTCTTCCAATTCGACCATGGCCATCTGATGATCGGCGATCTTGGAGCCCTGCTGAAGGCACTCCTCAGCCCTCTGTCGATTGCCAGTGACTGTGATCACACCCTTGGATCCGGGCATCGTCAGCTTGAGATACACGTAACATGGACGGGCCATGAAACGGGCATAAGCCGGACGACCAAGGATGGCGTGGTATGCACTCTGGAAGTCCACCACTTCAAATGTCAATTTTTCCTTGCGAAAATGCTTATTGTCACCAAACACAACATCTAACGCTATTTAACCGAGTGAACGGGCCTTTTTCCCAGGGATGACGCCATGGAACTGCATGTTGCTTTCACTGAGTCGGGACATCGGAATGCCCATCCCCTTCAGGGTATCTGCATATAGGATGTTCAGACCGCTTCCACCGTCCATCAAAACCTTGCGGAGTCGAGTGCCCCCCACAACTGGGTCCACCACCAGCGCTTGCCGCCCGGGGTTAGCAATATGCACAGGGTGATCTGACTGATCAAACGTGATAGCAGTCTGAGACCACTTGAGATATGTGGGGGTAGAGGGAACCGCCATGTTAACCTCCCTGTGGATAACTTTCAGTCGACTCTTGCTCTCAACATCAGCAAAAATCAACAGAGTGGCATTGATCTCAGGAAACTCTTCTTTATCTTCTTCATCTCCCTTATCAGGGTCTTTTTCATTCGACTGGCTCTCTTTGAACTGTTCGATCAGCAAACGGCACTGTCGGGTGGTATGCTTTGGCAATATTAAATTGCCCTCTTCATCTTTCCTCGTGTGGATTGCACACGGTAAATCCATAACATTTGTACCCGACTGATACTTTGACTTCTTGGGGGTGAACTTAGCTTTGGACTTTCCTTTATTTTTGGCCTGAGCCGCCAGAGCGGCCGCTTCTGCCGGAGCGGGGGGATCAGCCTTGCGCTTCTGCTTCCGATTGGAGTTTCCGCCTGCATCATTGTCGACTGCTTTTCCTTTACCGCTTCGGAGGCGGTCCTCTTCTTCCCCATTGGCGTACCGAGTGGCAATCTCCATCATCTTGCTCAAAGAAATATCACCAGTGCGACCAAATTTCAGATAGAGCTCTCTGTATCTAACACCAGCCTTGAAAGCACAAACAGCCTGGTGTTCGGAAACATTCTCCACCGTATGATGCAGGGTGGACCAGCGCTGAATGTAGTCTCGCAAGGTCTCATTGGGTTTCTGAACACAGTGCTGCAAATCAATCAAACCAGCCGGACGTTTGCAGGTGCCCTCAAAGGTTCTGATAAACACTCGGGCCAAGTCCTCCCAGCAATAGATGCTAGAGGGAGCCAAACGATTCAACCAAGCTCTGGCCGAACCATCTAACATCAGGGACAAATGCTTCATGGCTATGTTGTCGTTTCCTCCACCAATCTGCACAACCACTCGGTAATCATCTAACCATGTCTCGGGCTTTGTCTCGCCAGAAAACTTGCCAATTCCAGCCGCCAACCTGAAGTTGGGGGGAATCTCTGCAGAGCGAATGGCTCTGCTAAAACACTCGGGACCAGACACAACAGTTCCACTTCCACTCGGATAGTCTCCGTTATAACCATCTTTGTGGGCTCTGCCTCTGTCGACCCGTCTTTGAGCGAGGATATCCCTTGCGTCAAATCCAGGATTCCGCTCATCACCGAACGGGCGCCTATCATCATTGTGCCGGGGCACATAGGAACCACTCCGCGGAGGAGAAAGCACTCGACGGCGGTCATCGTGGTGATAACGGGGAGCAAACTGATCTCGCCCCTGATCTCTGTACCGATCTTCCCGGAAGTCTCCGCCTCTGTGGCGCAGGGGCGACCCAGGACTGTGGGCCGATTGAACTGTTTCCGCCCTGGGTGAATTGCTATGTAATCTGTTCTGCGACTGAGAAACAGCCGCATTCTGCTGCTGCGCTGCTTCGAGCAGCGTTCTGATCTGTTGCAAACCTCTACCAGCTTCCGACCGTGATGGCTGTATAGAATCTGCAATCCTAGCAGCAGCCGCAACATTCAACACTGGAGTACGGAATACCTTGACGTTATTCCGCGATCCACTCGGAAACAACTGTCGCTGATGTCGATTGGGACGCGGCGGACGCTGTCGAACACGCTCGTCGAGTGCCTTCTGCATCTCTTTGAGTCGAAGGCGAGTCGCCTCCATGGCCTGGGCCTCAGCAGTCGTGCCGACGATGGGAGTACGGAGAACATCCTCATCCCGGAGCTGCTGTTCATTCGACGTTCCACCAATTTCGCGTCTGGCGGGGCTGAAACCAGGCGGCGGACTCTGATGAGAGCCAGCCATAAAAACTTCAGCCGCAGGATCGCAGCTCTCGCACTCGGAGGGAACGCCAGACCGATCTGACGCCGAGTCGAACACGCCGAAAAGTGACTCGACGGGCTCGACGGCCGCAATCTGCGGGGACGAAGCCTGGCGGGCCGCCGCATGTCGCCCCCAACGCTGTAGCCGCGAACGACCGGATCGCTTGCGACGATGAACAGCATGGAGGGCCGACACGTACGGAGTCGACGGCTGAAGGAGAAGAACACCGCAGGAGCTTGCGCAAAAGTGCGTCGCCCCACGACTCGGGAGCGCCTCAACGTCCAGAGGCGCCTCCCGGAGCCATGCCGAATCATCGGCGATGAAGGTGAGCGCTCCGAGACGGATCTCGCGGCCCAGGAACAAATCACCGCCGGATGACATGACGAAGGAAAACAAATGCAACCTCGCCGGAAGTCGCTTAGACGTCTGCCCCACGGTGGGCGCCAACTGTCGTGGGAGCGAGTCTGACAGTAGAAGGTAGGGGTACGTAAGGAGAGGGCAGAGTCCTAGCTACGGCGAGGGTGTACACACAGATGTATGAGTTCAGGCCCCTCTCGTGGAGGTAATAGCCCTACGTCTCAGGTGCTCGGGAGCTCTTTGTCGAGTGTAATTGGAGTATCGCTACAGGGGGTGCGAACCAACCAACCCTTATGCCAGAGGGGAGGGGTGGCTTATATAGAGTGCGCTGCCCCTCATAAGTGACCGGTGTTTAAGGGTCAGATCGTGGTTATAAAGACGTACGTTACCGGTAACGTACAACATAAATGCTATTAATGGTCTTGATGAATGCCTGCCCGTTAGCCTCCCAGGGGCGACTTTTGGGCTTCTGTGGTCGACTGTCTTCTTGTCCTTCCGAGTGAAAGGTATGCGTCGAGTGAAAGGTACCTCCGAGTGTATGTTGTCGAGTGACTTGTATGTCTTGGTGATTTCAGTCGGAGACTTCCTTGTAGCTCTTAAGCTTTCTGGGGTAGTGTCTTTAGGTAGGGCATGTAGGTCAGGCCTATGACCCTACCCTAGGTACATATCCCCATCAGGCGACGCGGGGGAGGGAGGGGAAAGCGGTCCCTTTCAAAACCCACCGCATTATGTTTTCAAACATGCATCAGAATGCGTGTTATTTGTACTACCGGCGCGCTGTGATGGAACACAGTTACAAACCAAACCCAAGGCACAACTCAAAACCAAAACCCAAGCTACTACCTCCGTTTCAAAATGTAACACGTTTTTTAGGCTACTGTAGTATCTATAGCTAACAAACGTCGTGTTGTTACAGAGTATACTAGCTTTGATGCATCAACAAAAATGCCAGTTATCTATAAATCTAGCTGACAACAGCAGCCCTACAAAACAAAGCAAGGAACCAAAAAAGCAAGCAAAGGCATACTCCTAACCTGCCGAGTAACTAGAAATTGGAGCAGGGCATTGCGCCATTTTCCGCAAGAAACAAGAGCTGATTAATTGCCTTGCGTCGTCCGCCCAAATTGCTTCAAGAGCTACGTGTTCTTGTTGAGGGAGAGGACTGCCCAAAGTAACAAAACAACAATTTGATTTCATATGATACCATGGGCCTACCCTGTGCATGACGCCCAAAGTAACGCACGCGCGATGCGTCGCCGTCTCATCCGAGCTAACCACGTCCATTCCATCAGGACATCCCCCGCGGTGCGTTGCGTTTTTAGCTTTGTTGACTGAGCATCGGTAAAGCGGCAAGGAATCGTCCACCTATTACCTAACATTTCTATTCATCCATCCTCCTAACTACTACTAATCATTAACTCGCCTGGTCTCTGGCAACTTGTCAACTTCTGCGTTTGACGTGTGGAAGGAGATCTAGATGGTGCAGGAACATTTTTCTAGCATATGGCTGTTAATTATTTTATTGTAGTAGTTTTGTCTAGCCTGTTAATCTAAGTACATTGTTTGGCAATATCTACGGAAGAATAAGTTACTATACTAAAGCGGGAAGGTTTCGGTTTTTCTGATTTTTTTTTTTTACTTTTTTTCATTATGTCTACTGTTCAATTATGTGGCAGAAAGTAATAGTGACAAGCAAACAGTAACTGCATGTGAACAGTGTCTTTGTATGAACAGTGCTCCGCCTTTTTCCCCACCTGCTTCTTTTCAGATACGTGGCTGGGTTTCCTTCTTCTATCTTCCAAGACAGAGAGAGACCGCGTTTCAAAAAAGACAGAGAGAGACTGGCTTATAAACAACGACCTCTTATGAACAGTATCTTCAAAAAAAAATGGCTTCTTTTTTTACATACTAAATATCATCATAGGTTTTATATTCCCAAAGGAAGATCTTCATGTATGTTTTATTGTCCTTTTACACGTACAAGTACTCTGATATTATTATTATTATTCCCACTCTGCAAACTGTTTACGTTGTTGCCTCTAACACAATTATGTCATCTCTTCTGAACTAACTTATAGATAATTAGCTAAAGTGAAACACGCACAGATCTAAGAGATTGCTTAAAAAACACCACATAGCAAAAAAAATAGGTCTAATAAATACCAATATAGTTTGATCTAATCTATTTTCATATTATATGATAATTAATTTTAACTATTAGCATTGCTATTAGTGATAATAAAGTGATTGTCCTTTCACTTCAATTTTACTGCGAAGCCAAAATCAAAGGAAAAATATAGCATCTTTGGTGCCAAGCTTTTTTATTGTTTAAAAAAGTGTTGCTCATTTTATTTTTCCTTTCATTCGTTCTTATAGACTGTTGCCCCACGATTTTATTTCCCTCTAACGGTTTGAGTGAAATTTGATTTTTGGAGAACAGTAGCCCAAATAAACCGGAACAGTTAACTCGAACAAACGAAACATTATTTTCGGAACAATAACTTTGTATGCAACAGTGCTTTATGTGACCAGTGGTTCCATGCCCATCGAATAAACCGGAATATACCCATACCACTCCCGAAAAATATCAGAACACTACTTTGTATGAACAGTACACGAAATGTAAACCGAAACAGTATCAGCAAAGTGCACCCGCATGAACAGTAATTCAGGGAAAATACAAAAAAGAAAAACCTGAGATCTTGCTTTGTTAGAAAATTTCTGTTGATTTAACCTTTAGCTATTTTGTAATTGCAGCACCGCAACATAGAGATTGAAATTTGATAACGTTTGGTGGGATGCCCTATTAAAGATTCTAAAGAGTCAATAAAATATTGTTTTGTATTATGCATTTCTTTTCTACATACATTCGAGGGAAAAGTGATATTTTTCCTATTCACTGCAAAATTTATCTCCCTTAGTAAATATTCTATGGATGAAGACATAGCAAAAATTGATTATGTATATATTCTGTTTCTAGACAATTGGTCCGAACAAAATAGTGTAGTGTACATCTTCTTTCAACATAAACTGCTTAATTACATTTTACTTCAAAGTTGAGAAGTCGATAATCCTGTTATAACAAAATTGATGAAAAGCCTTACCACCTAAATTCTTATTTATTCGATCGGGAGTTCCTTATGAGTGAGAATTAAGTGTTCATAAGAAAAAAATGTTTCCTACTAAATGGGGTTCATTTCCATGGCTTTGTAGGAGAACGGTAGGTCAAAGCATAAGATAGTGAAGTTGATCCCTAATATAGATAGGAACAAAGAGTTACTGTAATTTTGTCCAAGGATTCCATGAAGTACGGCCAAATATAGATGAAGATATAGCATATAAGGTGTCATTGCCACTCGGTAATCCAATATGTGAAGTGTCTGAACATTATCTTCAGGATCAACTGTTGGATGAGTCCTCTTAATAGTTTACGAAAAATAAATTATCTCTTCCTTCTTTTGATATCACCCCTCGACATGTACCAATGAAAAAGGAATGTACTAATAATAGATTAATTGCTGAAGAGCACGTATTACATGTTCAATCAGAAGAAACTACATAAGGACCTACATGAAACTATTCGCCGAACAAAAACTGTCACTCAATCAACCTCTTTGCTCCACTTCCTATTCCTTTTCTTTAACCAAATGAGCAACAAAGATTCAGACGGGCTCTCTTACGGGCGCGGCGTCGCTTTTTTCGGCACTAGTTAACAAGTATGTGTGGTAGGTTAGCAGTGGGATATGCTTCTGGCTTTGGACTTTGGCGGTTTGCTGAAAAACAGGGAACAAAGGCGGCTCGTGCTCACAAACCGTTAACTGCCCACTTTGTCGCTTCTCATGCTGAAGGATTCCTGATACAAATGTATAAATGGATTGAAGCAGCCAGAATGAAAAAAATAGTATTCTTAATTCAATTGTCAATGGAGCAGGCAAAAATAAACTGAAATTTATATCAAACTAAAATCTCCAAGCATAAAGCGACACAGAGCCAGGCAGTCCCCATGCAGAAAGCCCCGAGCAAAAGACAATCTGAGATAGGTAACAGCCCAGGAAGTACCGTGGCCCATAAAGAAAGCGCAAGAGGCAGCCAAGAAGCAAACTGTGGTCCAAAAAGTTAGTGTTCTGCTTACAATGTGGTTTCCAAAAAAAAAAAGAAAAAAAAAATCCTTTCACGGTTACATTAGAACAACTCCAACGCGCCGACACATTTCGTCCGCACGTGTCCGTTTGGCTCAAAACGGACACAAAAGTCGGCCCAACGCGCCGACCCAAACGGACGTGCGTCTGCTTTTTCGGCCGCCTGCCGACCCATCCCGGCGCAAATTTGGGCTTCATTTGCGTCGGCGCGGACACAAAACGGACGCGCACGACGCCCGCATACTCCTCCCCCTGGCCCGCCTGTCGGTGGTACACAGTCCATCCTCTTCCTCCCATCGACAGCAAGCCCCTGCCGCCCAACCCCGTCGCCGCCGCCGACCAGTTCCGGTGCCCTCGCCAGCAGCCAGCGCCCACATACCTCCCCCGTAGCACGACACCTTCCCACGTCGCCGCCACCACCGACTTGCCGCCGGGCCACCGCAGCTTCCCACCCTAGAGGCCGGTGTGAGCACCACCTCGGCCCCAACCGCGACCCCGGCCAGCTCCTTCGACAACGCCGGCATGCTCGTCGCCACGCTCGCCGGACGCCGCCAGGCCAGCTACCTGCTCCAGGGGAGGCGCGCGGCTCTTCGCCGGCCTGCCTCTTCGACGACGCCCGCAAGCCGTTCGACGGTTTGCCCGCAAGGTACAAATGGACCCGGCCGACGAGTTTTTCTTCCACAATTTCCTTTGCGACTCGGATGATTCTTCATCCGACGATGAGGAGATGGTGGCTGCTGTGTTGGTCGTCCATGACCACCTTAGTAGGCAGCGGCCGTTGTTCCGGGGCTCGATCCCGGGGCACACTCCGGCGTTGAATCGCAACCGAGAGAGCGGCCATTTCCTTCTTTGGAAGGACTACTTCGAGACACCGAACCCGCTCTTCAAACATCACCAATTACGGCGTCGTTTCCGTATGGCTAGGCATGTTTTCAACCGTATTCGGGAGGGGGTGGTCGGGTACGATAAGTATTTCGAGTGCAAGGAGGACGCCCTTGGAAAGATTGGCTTCTCCTCCTATCAGAAATGCACTGCAGCTATCCGGATGCTTGCATACGAAGTTCCCGGTGATCTCATTGATGAGTACGTCCGTATGAGCGAGTCTATGTGCCTGGACTCCATGTACAGGTTCTGCAAGGCTGTGATTGCAGTGTTTGGCCCTGAGTACTTGAGAGAGCCAAATGAAGAAGATACAGCCCGTTTGTTGGCGATGAATGCCAGCAGGGGCTTCCCGGAGATGCTTGGTAGCATAGACTGTATGCACTGGGAGTGGAAGAACTGCCCTTCTGCTTGGCAGGGGCAGTATAGGGGCCATGTCAAGGCTTGCACTGTCATACTTGAGGCCGTGGCCTCACAAGATCTCTGGATCTGGCACTCTTTCTTCGGCATGGCCGGATCGCACAATGATATCAATGTGCTTCAACGCTCTCCGGTGTTTGCAAGGCTTGCCGAAGGCAACAGCGCACCGGTGAATGTTAACATCAACGGCTACAACTACAACAAAGGATACTACCTAGCTGACGGTATCTATCCTCAGTGGACTACTTTTGTCAAAACAATCTCCAATCCTGTAGGAGAGAAGAGGAGGAGATTTGCACAAGAGCAAGAGAGTGCTAGGAAGGATGTGGAGCATGCCTTTGGTGTTCTTCAATCTAGATGGGGCATCGTTCGGTATCCTGCTAGAACTTGGAGCACCCAGAAGTTGTGGCAGGTGATGACTGCTTGTGTGATCATGGACAATATGATCGTAGAGGATGAGCGCCCGGAACGTATCTACGACCAAGGGTTTCAGTTTCAGGGTGATAATGTTGTGCCTGAGCATGGAGGAGCGGCAACATTTGCACAGTTCACCCAATTTCATCATCAAATGCGTGATTGGCAAACTCACATTCAGCTGCAAGATGATTTGGTTGAGCATATGTGGGCTCATGCTGGCAACCAATAGATGTATCTTTTTTAAATGTATTTGAGACAATTTAATTTTTATTTGTCTTGTAAACCATGATATATTTATTTGGCTTGTGAACTATGAAATATTTTCTTTCGTTGTGAAATTATGTAAAATGTTTTTATTTAGTTTGAATTGCGGCAAGCCGGCCGCGAGGGCGAAAATGGGTCGACGCGTTGGGCGCACTGCCGACCCAAACGAAAAACAGGACGGACGACGGGCGGGCGGGCGACCCAAACGGATGGACATAGCGCGCGTCCGTTTGGGTCGGCGCGTTGGAGTTGCTCTTAGTTCAGTTACATGTGTTTCCCTCTAGTTATGGTTTTCTCCTTCTCTCGCCTACTCCGCCGGCATTGAGTCATCTCCCCCACATCCGGCCATCCCCTCACCAAAGTCCCGCTCGGGCTAACTCAGGGGCGATCTGCTTCCTCACCTGGTGAACATAGGTAGGGGTTCGGGGGTTGTTCGTCTCGTTAAACCAGGAAGTTGATATCAGGTTAGGGTTTGCCATGGCAACACATTTTTTAGGCTCTTTGTCTCGAAACTGTTGTAGATACTAGCTGCATGCCCGTGCGTTGCCACGGAATGAACATAATAATGATGAAATAATTGTTCTTATTAAGAAATGTGCGTCCAACATGACATCACATAGTTTCAATTCCTATAACAAAAATTGACTATTTCTCTCCCGCTTCTTCCTTTGTAGGCAACCGTCGTGTCTCTTTACTCACATTCTCCTTATAAGAAGATAAATCGAGATCTTTTTTCTTGCCATTATTTTCTGTTCACTTCTTTTTGGCCACCGCGTGTGAGCCTTCCTTTCAAAATCATGTACTTTATATATCATATGTTTTTACTGATTTCAAATATTGTTCTGATCACTTTTCTAATGATCAGTTAGTTGAAAGGAAACTTTAGTAATACTGCTCACGACTAACTAAAAGGAAACATGAACTCCATGCAAAGGGGCAAAATCTTGTACTCCCTCCCATCCATATTAGTTGTCGCTGAATTGTACTAACTTTGTACTAAACCAACGACAAGTAATATGGATCGGAGGGTTTAGAACAAAAGAATAAAAGCTTGTTTTTTTGGAAAGAGCAGATAACTTTCACCCAACAATACTGGATATAAACATTTTTTTCCCCAGATACTATAATATGAATCCCAATTTTAACAAAACTGAACCTGGACAAAATTGGAGTGAATTGGATCATGCCGATAGGCTTAGGGAGAGACAAACCCCTGGTATATATTTTACCCCAACCGCAACCCGCTCTCCATCCTCTTCTCTCCTTCCTTACATCGTTGCTACTTAGCCTCCTCCTCTATCGGGCTTTGCTGCACCATCACTGCTCCGCCTCTTCCTGCTCCACTGTGGTGATGCCGGGCCTTGGTAGGGAGGTCATGGGAAATAACACAAATACATACTCAGGATTTGTGAAGGTTTTAATGCGTAGCAACTCTTTGACATTCCAAAGGATGACAAGTGAATCTGCACTTCCTACAGCAAAATACCTGAAATCAAAACATTATGCAAGTGTCATCATCAAAACAATTATACTCTAGCTGGATGTTGATAGGAAAAAGAAATCACAAATTTGTCAATTATTTGTGATTATCAGATAATTGTTGTACTCATGGACCACAACTTTGCTATTTCTCCACATGGTTACTTTGTCCCGGCTCATAGTCTTACAATCAGTTCTACCCCCCCCCCCCCCCCCCCCCCTCCCCCCAAATGCTTGGTGTTCATTGTATAATTGCAGAGATAAAGATTCGGCCCATGTGGTGAATTTTTCCATTTTCTACATTAAGTCTGAATTCGAAACTATATATATATGGGAATATAACCTATGAAAGCCCTCGAACGGCAGACATAAAGGAGTTTACCTGTGGCCAGTTAGTATAGTTTTTGCCTACTAATGAAAAAAAGGAGTGCCCAATTAACATCTTTTTGCAGAGAAGCAACAGAAAGGTGAGTAGAAGCCCTTCTTATGCCCAATTTTGGCTGTTGTAGCGCCCTGCTACAACATGAGAGGTGGTCAATTGACACAATTCAAGAAAAAAATCAATAATTCAGCACACAGACACAAGATAAGTGGGAGCATTTTCCTTAAAATCATCACACAAAGACAAAGTTAGGGACTTAACCTAGAATCCAAAAGAAAAAAACGGCTGTAGATTACATTAGTTGAACACAGCTCGTCCCGTTTGCTCTCCCATCTCTCATCCCATCCCAACTCCTAGGAGTTTTCTAAGGGGATTTTGACCAAACCGTGTAAACTCTGCTCTGCTCAGCAACAAAGCCTGACGAAATCCGGCTCACCGCTGTGAACTGGGAAGGGAGAAAAAGAGGCTTACTGTCATGTTACCGTCCCAACACCGGTAGACGGTGCGCCTCCTCCTTCCGCATATCATGTGGTGCCCGATGTCGCCGCTAGATCCTTGCGCCTGGGAGGCCGGCGATGTGCCATCAGTCCCTCACCATTGGATCAGACCGGGAGAAGTTGTGGAGAGACGGCACGATACGACAGAAGCAAGGCTAGGGGTGACTGGATCGACACCATGGCGCTTGCAGCCGCCGCTCATGGAGCACCCGTCGATCGGGGAGGAGCGATGGATCGAGCTAATCGGGACAGACGAAAACAATCATGTGGGGGTAAGGTCTGGGAGACAAGGGGCGGTTGGAGCACCGACGCGCCGCCGGCGGGCTGGCGGGAGAGGCGGCGGCTCAACCCTAGCACGCGATAGCCTCTATGCCTTCTTTTTTCTTCGTTCTGTTCGGAGCGGTCATGGAACAGATCTTTTTTTTTAGGGAGTTCATGTACAGACCTGGTCGCTCGGGTGAAGGGGAAAGAGGTGAAGGGATAGGATGGCAGTGGTGGGTAATTTCCACCAACTACGGAGGGAGGGTAACGAGGGTGAGTGAACTCACCACCAACTCAAATCTTTAGAAGCAGGAAAGATACCTAGAGGCAATCATGTGATGATGACATTTCCTTATATATTCATGAGATATTTGTATTGTTCTCGAACATCATCATTGATACGTATCAATAAGTATGTGATTTGTTTGTGAGACTATATAATGTATGATGATTATTCTAATGATCACTAGCTAGTTGATAAGGTCATCCGGGCACATATTCTTTGACTAGTATAAATACGGTTGATGACTATATTTCACACGTCATGTGCATAGAGATGCTAACCCGATAGTATGGACTCTTGGAGTAGTCTCATGTACAATTTATACGCCGCGTCCAGACCTGAGGTCTTCGCATGTACTCGAGATGTGGATCGACTTATTAAGGGTCAATCAAATGCTACTCCGTAACTAGGTAGTTATAAAGATAACTTTTGGGCCAGTCATGAAACATGCTGCGAGGCATGGTTGACCAAGAAAGGGTTTACCCCTTCGACTTGGAGAGATATTCTCTAGCCCCTCTTGAGTGATCAGATTCGAAAAGCATAACCATGTGACTTGGGTTAAGTGTTAACCCGGTCCGGGAATCTGTATCATGGTTCCAAGAAGAGAGGTTGAGCTACTACCAAGGGTGACAAATACTCACCTTGAGCTCGACAATATATGAATGTTGCATGTGACACATTGTCAAGGTTCGTCAATATGACTTTGCACTCAGTTGGGAGTTGGCACCTTCTGCTAAGAGGTGCTGCCAGCTATCGACTCAGGTCGTGTCCATGTGTACATGAACCTATAGGATCGCGTGCTTAAGGGGCAGGAACCCACTCGGACTCAGTTTAGTCTCAAGTGGAATTTGGGCATAGAGTCCTAATGGGCCTTGATGGGTGCAATTTGCATCATATTTTTACTTAGTGTTTTTGCACAGTAGAGTTAGGATTTAATGCATTATACCACAATTGCTCACCCGTTTTTGTCTGATTTCACCAGGACCTCTGGAATCAAATAATTTCGAGCATTCTTTGAAAAAAAACTTATTTTTTGTGGAAAATATGATGATTGGACGGCATGGTAACCTTCCATACGAAGAAATGAACACACAGGAGGAATCCTCACATCGTTTGGAGGTTACAGAAGAGAAGACGACCAATGGTAAAAGCACAACCACTTGTACCATCGATCGTACCGCTTTCCGCCACCTTCTCTTGGTCGACTATTTCCACCCTGTGCAATCAGATCAGTCATACGATAGACAATGAGACTCCATAATACAAACCAGTACCAGAACCTCACTCAGAAAAGGGGGGCATGTCATTGTTTCAAGCATGGAGGCCACGACATCGAGATCCACCACCTTCATCACCATTTGAGCCACCATCCTCGAATGTCTCATCCATCTTGCTATAATCCCCAAACCTATTGTGGATTCGTATGTGTATCACTTTAAACATTCATCTGTGATTCATATATTATCTCTTTTGCGTCTTGTGCCCCCATGTATGGGTAGTTTCCCTAGTGGATATGGAGGAACCCTAGAATTTATATGAACTTAGTGCAATAATACATTTGATCTATGTGATATGGTTGTGGTAATGTTCTTCATGATATTGTTTGAATGTCGACTGTATAATATTTGTCCTTCGAGGAGATGAAGGATATTAGTGCCATTGCGAAGCGGGGTTAGAGGTACGAGGTGACAGAAGCTACCTCTCTTCCTTTCGGACCTTTAAGGGGAGATCGGAGACCGATATGCTTTATGTCACATCTACGGTGGAGACCCTTAATCATCAACGTACTCCAGCGTCAACTATAGAGGGGTTATGGTGGTTGTGCGTGATACGGAACTAAGACATTAATACGTAGCTTGTTATTGGCTCCACCCTCACATAAACACATATTAAAGGGATGAGAGATTTATCGTTCATTATTATTTCACATACCAGGGGTGAATCTGATGGGGAATGTTGCATGGAAAACAAAACAAAAATCCTACGAAACACCCAAGATCTATTCTATGGAGATGCTAGCAACGAGAGGGGAGTATGTCTACATACCCTTGTAGACCGAAAGCGTTAACGATCTAGAGATCGTGGTTGGCGTAGTCGTACTCGCGTCGCGATCCAATCCGATCCAAGCAGCGCACGAGCGGCACCTCCGAGATTAGCACACGTACGGCTCGGTGACGTCTCCTCCTTCTTGATCCAGCAAGCGAGGGAGAAGAGATATATGGGATCTGAACCAGCACGACGGCGTGGTGGTGGCAGCGGAATTTCGGCACGGCTTCGCCAAGCGCTACACGGAGGAGGTGGAGGAGTTGGGAGAGGGGGGCGGCGGCTAGGCAAGGGGTGGCTACCCCCATGCGCCTCCCCTCTCTTTATATAGGCTCGGGGGCAGGGGCGGCCAAAATCCTCCTAGGGCCGGCCACAAGGGAGAAATCCCTTTAAATTTAGAGATAAGATCTTATCTCTAGATTTAACCCTTTAAATTTAGAGATAAGACCTTATCTCTAGATTTAAACGACATGGGCCTTGGGGCTGGTGTGGCCAGCCCATGTGGGTTTTTGCCCCACCCCTCGGTCCATGTGGGCCCTTCCCGGGTCATTGGGCCCCATGGTGGAACCCCCAGAACCTTCTAGAACCTTCCCGATACTCTACCGAAAATTCCCGAACTTTTTCGGAACCCGGAAAACCACTTTCCTTATATAAATATTTACCTCTGGAGCTCCTCGTGATGTCCCGGATCCCATCCGGGATTCCGAACAACCTTCGGACTTACCACTATGAATATCCCAATACCACCTTAGCGTTACCGAACGTTAAGTGTGTGACTCTAAGGGTTCGAGAATGCAGACATGACCGAGACTCCTCTCCGATCAATAATCAATAGCGGGACCTGGATGCCCATATTAACTCCCACATATTCAACAAATATCTTTATCGGTTTGAACCACGATGTCGAGGATTCAGTTAATCCCGTATACAATTCCCTTTGTCCAGCGATATGTTACTTGCCCAAGATTCGATCGTCGGTATCGCCATACCTAGTTCAATCTCATTACCGGCAAGTCTCTTTACTCGTTCCGTAATACAATATCCCCGTGACTAAACTCATTAGCCACACGCTTGCAAGCTACTTTGGATATCGTGTTATCGAGAGGGCCCAGAGATATCTCTCCGTCATACGGAGTGACAAATTCCCAGTCTCGTTCCATGCAACCCAATAAACACTTTCCGAGATACCTGTAGAGCACCTTTATGATCACCCAGTTACGAAGTGATGTTTGATTACCCACAAAGTATTCTTTCGGTATTCAGGAGTGGCACGATCTCATGGTCTAAGGAACAGATACTTGACATGAAGAAAGCTGTAGCAAATAAACTAAGTGATACGATGATGCTAAGCTTACGGTTGATGATGTGATCCCGTTATTAAATGACAACTCATGTCTATGGTTAGGAAACCTTAACCATCTTTAATCAATGAGCTAGTCTAGTAGAGGCTTACTAGGGACACGGTGTATGTTTATGTATCCACACATGTATTTAAGTTTCCGGTCAATACAATTCTAGCATGGATAATAAACATTTATCATGAACAAGGAAATATGATAATAACATCTTTATTATTACCTCTAGGGCATATTTCCAACACAATCTCGAATCCTCAAGAATGCCTTTAGCCCTCTTATAGTTTTTATTACGCCTTAACTCTCTTGTTCTTTGTTACCATTACAAAGCACTCAAGTTCTTGTTCACAAACACTCGTGCAATATTTTAATGTCACAACACTGTTGCTTGGAATAAAAAATGACTTGTCGGCACAACACAACATGTATGGCGAGGTAATTACCCACCGGGAAGGCCCACGATGACATAAGGCATAGCTAAATGCGCAGCCCCATGTATGCTAAATACCAAGTCAAGACCAGCAATAGGGGATGGTGGCACCAGTCGAAGTGGGCACCAATTAGGGTACAACCGCGAGCCAGATTGCCTGCCAATCGGGACTCTCGTTAGTCAATTTATCGGCAGTCGGCTTTCATAACAGGGCAACAACCAGGAGCATTCAAGGAGGTGTCATGCATGAACATTCTGTTGGGGAACGTTGCATGGGAAACAAAAATTTTCCTATGCACACACAAGATCTATCCATGGTGATGAGCATCTACGAGAGGGAGAGTGAATCTACATACCCTTGTAGATCGCTAAGCGGAAGCGTTAAGAAACGCGGTTGATGTAGTCGAACGTCTCCGCGATCCAAATCGCAAGTCGTCCCTCGAACCGATCACGAACTAGTGCCGAACGGACGACACCTCAGCGTTCAACACACGTACGGCTTGATGACGCCTTCACCTCCTCGATCCAGCGAGCGATGGTGAAGTAGTAGATGAGTTCCGACAGCACGACGGCGTGGTGATGGTGGTGAGGAACAATCTCTGCAGGGCTTCGCCAAGCGCTACGGAGATTATGACGTAGGAACTAGAGGGTTAGGGTTGCCGCACACGGCTTGGGGAAATCTTGATGTGTTCCGGGTGCTAGCCCTGCCCCTCTATTTATATGTTGAGCCCTGGGGTCGAAACTTGGAGAAAGAGCCTCCTCAAAGTCGGTTTGGCCCGCAAGGCAAGAGTCCTGCTCGGACTCCAGGACCAGACGCCAGGGTCCTCGGCGTCTGGCCCCAGACGCCAGGGTCCCTGGCGTCTGGCCCCTGGCCTCCGCAAAACTTCCTTTTGCACCTTCCTAAAGCCTCGTGGGCTTTACCCCTTGGCCCAAATAAAGTGTTCTCGTACCCGAACATTTCGGGAAACATCCGGAACCCCTTCCGGTGAATTCCGGAACCCTTCCGGAGACCAAACACTATTATCCCATATATCAATCTTTACCTCCGGACTATTCCAGAGCTCCTCGTCATGTCCGGGATCTCATCCGGGACTCCGAACAACTTTCGGTCACCAACATAACAACTCAACTATACTTATATCGTCACCAAACGTTAAGTGTGTAGACCCTGCGGGTTCGAGAACTATGTAGACATGACCGAGACACCTCTACGGTCAATAACCAATAGCGGGACCTGGATGCCCATATTGGCTCCTACATATTCTACGAAGATCTTTATCGGTCGAACCTCTATGTCAAGGATTCAGTTAATCCCGTATGCTGTTCCCTTTGTTCTTCGGTATGTTACTTGCCCGAGATTCGATCGTCGGTATCTCTATACCTAGTTCAATCTCGTTACCGGCAAGTCTCTTTACTCGTTCCGTAATACAAGATCTCGTGGCTAACACTTTAGTCACATTGCTTGCAAGGCTCATTGTGATGTTGTATTACCGAGTGGGCCCTGAGATACCTCTCCGTCACACGGAGTAACAAATCCCAGTCTTGATCCATGCCAACCCAACAGACATCCTCGGAGATACCTGTAGAGCACCTTTATAGTCACCCAGTTACGTTGCGACGTTTGATACACACAAGGTACTCCTCCGATGTCAGGGAGTTGCATGATCTCATGGTCATAGGAACAGATACTTGACATGCAGAAAACAATAGCAATAAACTGACACGATCATATGCTACGTTTACAGTTTGGGTCTTGTCCATCACATCATTCTCCTAATGATGTGATCCTGTTATCAAATGACATCTCATGTCCATGGCTAGGAAACCTTCACCATCTTTTGATCAACGAGCTAGTCAACTAGAGGCTTACTAGGGACACAGTGTTGTCTATGTACCCACACATGTATTTGAGTTTCCAATCAATACAATTATATCATGTATAATAAACGATTATCATGAACAAGGAAATATAATAATAACCAATTTATTATTGCCTCTAGGGCATATTTCCAACAGTCTCCCACTTGCACTAGAGTCAATAATCTAGTTCACATCACTATGTGATTTACATTGTAATGAATCGAACACCCATGCAGTTCTGGTGTTGTTCATGTTTAGCCCTTGGAAGAGGTTTAGTCATCGGATCTGCAACATTCAGATCCGTGTGTACTTTGCAAATATTTATGTCGTCCTCCTTGATGTAATCGCGGATGGAATTGAAGCGTCGCTTTATGTGTCTGGTCCTCTTGTGAAATCTTGGTTCCTTGGCTAGAGCAATGGCACCAGTGTTATCACAAAACAGAGTCATTGGGTTAAGCGCACTAGGCACTACTCCAAGATCTGTCATGAACTCCTTCATCCAGACACCTTCCTTCGCCGCCTCCGAGGCAGCGATGTACTCCGCTTCGCATGTAGAATCAGCTACCACGCTCTGCTTGGAACTGCACCAGCTAACCGCACCCCCATTAAGAATAAATACGTATCCGGTTTGTGACTTAGAGTCATCCGGATCAGTGTCAAAGCTTGCATCGACGTAACCCTTTACGACGAGCTCTTGATCACCTCCATAAACGAGAAACATGTCCTTAGTCCTTTTCAGGTACTTCAGGATATTCTTGACCGTCGTCCGGTGTTCCATTCCTGGATCACTTTGAAACCTTCCGACCATACTTATGGCAAGGCTGACATCGGGTCTTGTGCACAGCATTGCATACATGATAGAGCCTATGGCTGAAGCATAGGGGATGAAACTCATCTTTTCTCTATCTTCTGCAGTCACTGGGCATTGAGTCTTACTCAACTTCACACCTTGCAATACAGGCAAGAACCCCTTCTTGGACTGATCCATTTTGAACTTCTTCAAAACTTTGTCAAGGTATGTGCTTTGTGAAAGTCCTATCAAGCGTCTTGATCTATCTCTATAGATCTTGATGCCTAATATGAAAGCAGCTTCTCCTAGGCCCTTCATTGAAAAACTCTTGTTCAAATATTCCTTCACGCTTTCCAACATTTCTATATTCTTTCCAATCAGTAATATGTCATCCACATATAATATTAGAAACGCTATAGAGCTCCCACTCACTTTCTTGTAAATACAAGCTTCTCCGTAAACTTGTATAAACTCGAACGCTTTGATCACCTCATCAAAGCGAAGATTCCAACTCCGAGATGCTTGCACCAGTCCATAAATGGATCGCTGGAGTTTGCAAACTTTGTCAGCATTCTCTGGATCGACAAAACCTTCTGGTTGCATCATATACAACTCTTCCTTAAGGAAACCGTTAAGGAACGCTGTTTTGACATCCATCTGCCAAATTTCATAATCGAAAAAGGCAGCTATTGCTAACATGATTCTGACGGACTTAAGCATCGCCACGGGTGAGAAGGTCTCATCGTAGTCAACTCCTTGAACTTGTGAAAAACCCTTTGCCACAAGTCGAGCTTTATAGACGGTGACATTACCGTCCGCGTCCGTCTTCCTCTTAAAGATCCATTTGTTCTGAATGGCCTTACGCCCTTCGGGTAATACTTCCAAAGTCCACACTTTGTTTTCATACATGGATCCCATCTCGGATTTCATGGCCTCTAACCACTTCTCGGAATCCGGGCCCATCATCGCTTCTCCATAGCTCGTAGGTTCATCGTTGTCCAACAACATGACTTCTAAGACAGGGTTGCCGTACCACTCAGGAGCAGTACGCGTCCTTGTCGACCTACGAGGTTCGATAGCAACTTGATCCAAAGCTTCATGATCATCATCATTAACTTCCTCTTCAGCTGATGTAGGCTCTACAGAAACATCTTTCTGTGCTGCGCTACTCTCAAGTTGAAGTAAAGGTTCAACAACCTCATCAAGTTCTATCTTCCTCCCACTCAATTCTTTCGAGAGAAACTCTTTCTCAAGAAACGTTCCGTTTTTAGCGACAAACACTTTGCCTTCGGATCTGAGGTAGAAGGTATACCCAACTGTCTCTTTTGGGTATCCTATGAAGACGCATTTCTCCGCTTTGGGTTCCAGCTTTTCAGGCTGAAGCTTTTTGACATAAGCATCACATCCCCAAACTTTAAGAAACGACAGCTTTGGCTTCTTGCCAAACCAAAGTTCATATGGCGTCGTCTCAACGGATTTCGATGGTGCCCTATTTAAAGTGAATGCAGCTGTCTCTAATGCATAACCCCAAAACGATAGTGGCAAATCGGCAAGAGACATCATAGATCGCACCATATCCAATAAGGTTCGATTACGACGTTCGGACACACCATTACGCTGTGGTGTTCCAGGCGGTGTTAGTTGTGAAACAATTCCACATTGTCTTAAGTGACTGCCAAACTCATAACTCAGATATTCTCCTCCTCGATCAGATCGTAGGAATTTAATCTTCTTGTTACGATGATTCTCAACTTCACTTTGAAATTGTTTGAACTTTTCAAATGTTTCAGACTTGTGTTTCATTAAGTAAATATACCCATATCTACTTAAGTCATCAGTGAAGGTGAGAAAGTAACGATAACCACCGCGCGCCTCAATACTCATCGGACCGCACACATCAGTATGTATGATTTCCAATAAGTCACTTGCCCGTTCCATTGTTCCAGAGAACGGCGTTTTAGTCATCTTGCCCATGAGGCATGGCTCACATGTGTCAAGTGATTCAAAATCAAGTGACTCCAAAAGTCCATCAGCATGGAGCTTCCTCATGCGTTTTACGCCAATATGACCTAAACGGCAGTGCCACAAGAAAGTGGTATTATCATTATCAATCCTACATCTTTTGGCATCAATGTTATGAACATGTGTATCATTACTATCGAGATTCAATAAGAATAAACCCCTTACATTGGGTGCATGACCATAAAAGATATTACTCATATAAATAGAACAACCATTATTCTCTGATTTAAATGAGTAACCGTCTCGCAATAAACAAGATCCAGATATAATGTTCATGCTTAACGCAGGCACTAAATAACAATTATTCAGGTTCATCACTAATCCCGATGGTAATCGAAGAGCGAGCGTGCCGACGGCGATCACATCAACCTTGGAACCATTTCCCACGCGCATCGTCACTTCATCCTTTGCCAGCCTCCGTCTATTCCGCAGTTCCTGTTTTGAGTTGCAAATATGAGCAACCGCACCGGTATCAAATACCCAGGCACTACAACGAGAGTTGGTAAGGTACACATCAATAACATGTATATCATATATACCTTGTTTGTTGTTGGCCGCCTTCTTGTCAGCCAAATACTTGGGGCAGTTCCGCTTCCAGTGTCCAGTTCCCTTGCAATGAAAACACACAGTTTCTGGTTTGGGTCCAGCCTTGGGTTTCTTCACGGGAGGAGCAACTGCTTTGCCACTCTTCTTGGAGTTACCCTTCTTGCCCTTGCCATTTTTCTTGAAACTAGTGGTTTTATTGACCATCAACACTTGATGCTCCTTCTGAATTTCAGACTCAGCGACTTTCAGCATCGCAAACAGCTCGGCGACTGACTTGTTCATCCCGTGCATGTTATAGTTCAACACGAAGCTCTTGTAGCTAGGTGGCAATGATTGAAGAACTCTGTCAGTGATAGCCTCTGGCGGAAGGGGCATCCCCAATTCAGCCAGACGGGTGGAGTACCCAGACATTCTGAGTATGTGATCACTGATAGACTCGTTCTCCTCCATCTTGCAAGCATAGAACTTATCGGAGATCTCATATCTCTCGATCCGGGCATTCTTCTGAAAGATAAACTTCAACTCCTGGAACATCTCATATGCTCCATGACGTTCTAAACGTCTTTGAAGTCCCGGTTCTAAGCCATACAATATTGCACATTGAACTATTGAGTAATCTTCAGAACGAGCCTGCCAGGCGCTCACAACGTCTAGAGACTCAACTGGAGCGGGTGGATCACCAAGCGGTGCATCAAGGACATAAGCCTTCTGGGAAGCCGTAAGGATAATCCTTAGATTACGGGCCCAGTCCACAATGTTACTTCCATCATCTTTCAACTTAGCTTTCTCTAGGAACGCATTAAAATTCAGGGGTGCTACTGCGCGAGCCATGATCTACAACATAAATATAGCAAAGACAACTTAGACTATTGTTCTAGATAATGAGTTTAGTTAATCATATTACTTAAAAAACTCCCACTCAAATTGACATCCCTCCGGTCATTCGAGCGTAACATGATCCAAATCCACCAACTCAAGTCCGATCATCACGTGAGTTGAGGTGGTTTCAATGGTGAACATCTTCATGTTGATCATATCTACTATATGACTCATGTTCGACCTTTCGGTCTCTTGTGTTCCGAGGCCATGTCTGTACATGCTAGGCTCGTCAAGTTTAACCCGAGTGTTCCGCACGTGCAACATGTCTTACACCCATTGTATGTGAACGTAGAGTCTATCACACCCGATCATCACGGCGTGTCTCGAAACGACGAACTTTCGCAACGGTGCACACTCGGGGAGAACACAATTTATCTTGAAATTTAAGTGAGGGATCACCTTATAATGCTACCGTCGTCCTAAGCAAAATAAGATGCATAAAAGGATTAACATCACATGCAAATCATAAGTGACATGATATGGCCATGAACTCGTGCTTTTGATCTCCATCTCCAAAGCACCGGCATGATCTCCATCGTCACCGGCATGACACCATGATCTCCATCATCTTGATCTCCATCAACGTGTCACCATGAGGTTGTCGCGCCGACTGTTGCTTCCACGACTATTGCTAACGTTTAGCGATAAAGTAAAGCATTACATAGCGCTTAATGATTGACACGCAGGTCATACAATAATTAAAGACAACTCTATGGCTCCTGCCAGTTGCCGTACTCATCGACATGCAAGTCGTGATATTCTATACAACACATGATCATCTCATACATCACATATATCTCATCATGTAATTGGCCATATCACATCACAACATACCCTGGAAAAACAAGTTAGACGTCCTCTAATTGTTGTTGCAAATTTTACGTGGCTGCTACGGGTTTGCAAGAACCGTTCTTACCTACGCAAAACCACAACGTGGTGTAGTGATTGCTTTTTGATCTTCTAAAAGAACCCTCTTCATTGAAATTGATTCAACTAAAGTGAGAGAGACAGACACCCGCTAGCCATCTTTATGCAACGAAGTTACATGTCAGTTGAAGGAACCTGTCTCGCGTAAGCGTACGCGTAATGTCGGTCCGGGCCGCTTCATCTCACAATACCGCCGAATCAAGTATCAACTAGTAACGGCAAGCAATATGTATACACCCACGCCCACAACTCGTTTGTGTTCTACTCAAGATCTCATCTACGCATAGACCTAGCTCATGATGCCACTGTTGGGGAACGTTGCATGGGAAACAAAAATTTTCCTACGCACACACAAGATCTATCCATGGTGATGAGCATCTACGAGAGGGAGAGTGAATCTACATACCCTTGTAGATCGCTAAGCGGAAGCGTTAAGAAACGCGGTTGATGTAGTCGAACGTCTCCGCGATCCAAATCGCAAGTCGTCCCTCGAACCGATCACGAACTAGTGCCGAACGGACGGCACCTCCGCGTTCAACACACGTACGGCTTGATGACGCCTTCACCTCCTCGATCCAGCGAGCGATGGTGAAGTAGTAGATGAGTTCCGGCAGCACAACGGCGTGGTGATGGTGGTGAGGAACAATCTCTGCAGGGCTTCGCCAAGCGCTACGGAGATTATGACGTAGGAACTAGAGGGTTAGGGTTGCCGCACACGGCTTGGGGAAATCTTGATGTGTTCCGGGTGCTAGCCCTGCCCCTCTATTTATATGTTGAGCCCTGGGGTCGAAACTTGGAGAAAGAGCCTCCTCAAAGTCGGTTTGGCCCGCAAGGCAAGAGTCCTGCTCGGACTCCAGGACCAGACGCCAGGGTCCTTGGCGTCTGGCCCCAGACGCCAGGGTCCCTGGCGTCTGGCCCCTGGCCTCCGCAAAACTTCCTTTTGCACCTTCCTAAAGCCTCGTGGGCTTTACCCCTTGGCCCAAATAAAGTGTTCTCGTACCCGAACATTTCGGGAAACATCCGGAACCCCTTCCGGTGAATTCCGGAACCCTTCCGGAGACCAAACACTATTATCCCATATATCAATCTTTACCTCCGGACTATTCCAGAGCTCCTCGTCATGTCCGGGATCTCATCCGGGACTCCGAACAACTTTCGGTCACCAACATAACAACTCAACTATACTTATATCGTCACCAAACGTTAAGTGTGTAGACCCTGCGGGTTCGAGAACTATGTAGACATGACCGAGACACCTCTACGGTCAATAACCAATAGCGGGACCTGGATGCCCATATTGGCTCCTACATATTCTACGAAGATCTTTATCGGTCGAACCTCTATGTCAAGGATTCAGTTAATCCCGTATGCTGTTCCCTTTGTTCTTCGGTATGTTACTTGCCCGAGATTCGATCGTCGGTATCTCTATACCTAGTTCAATCTCGTTACCGGCAAGTCTCTTTACTCGTTCCGTAATACAAGATCTCATGGCTAACACTTTAGTCACATTGCTTGCAAGGCTCATTGTGATGTTGTATTACCGAGTGGGCCCTGAGATACGTCTCCGTCACACGGAGTAACAAATCCCAGTCTTGATCCATGCCAACCCAACAGACATCCTCGGAGATACCTGTAGAGCACCTTTATAGTCACCCAGTTACGTTGCGACGTTTGATACACACAAGGTACTCCTTCGATGTCAGGGAGTTGCATGATCTCATGGTCATAGGAACAGATACTTGACATGCAGAAAACAATAGCAATAAACTGACACGATCATATGCTACGTTTACAGTTTGGGTCTTGTCCATCACATCATTCTCCTAATGATGTGATCCTGTTATCAAATGACATCTCATGTCCATGGCTAGGAAACCTTCACCATCTTTTGATCAACGAGCTAGTCAACTAGAGGCTTACTAGGGACACAGTGTTGTCTATGTACCCACACATGTATTTGAGTTTCCAATCAATACAATTATATCATGGATAATAAACGATTATCATGAACAAGGAAATATAATAATAACCAATTTATTATTGCCTCTAGGGCATATTTCCAACACATTCCACTATACTCAACTCTTCGTGGGATCGATACTCTTACTTTGAAAGCGGCTACAACCAGCCATGTGCACTTGCAGGACATCAAGCAATTTGAGCCTCACCGTAATCATAGTTTAGGCACCAAGGATATCCTCCCTCTTGAGTCACCACAACATCCATATGATATTGAGAATAGGGGGAAAACAATCAAACTTTATTGCTTGTACAAAAACATCATGATGTTGTGAGTGCGATCAGAGCTACTAACAACAAAAGCATTATCAAAATGTAGATATCGCTAAACCTTTGACACGCGATCTGTGGAGCTAAGTTTCAACGTCACATAACATTTTTGGGGTATGATCCCTTGCAAGCTCATGAATTTCTTGAACCGGCGAGGGGGTTATCCAACGCCCGACAATTCCAAGGAGTACACCAATTGCTCAAAGTGACACTTTTCTTTGGAGAGTCATTCCTCTTTGCCCACCTTTTCTCCCTAGGAGCAACATATACATCTTTTATTTGGAGTGTGGGGGGGGGGGGGGGTCCCTGACCTGGATTTATACGCCTCCCTTCCTGCAAGGTGTAGGTCCAACTGGCGATGTGCCGATGGCGTTTTGTCCCCTGAGGTATATGACACGTCTCCAACGTATCTATAATTTTTTATTGTTCCATGCTATTATATTATCAATCTTGGATGTTTTTATAATCATTTACAGCAATTATATATCATTTTTGGAGACTAACCTATTAACCTAGTGCCCAGTGCCAGTTGCTGTTTTCTGCCCTGTTTTTGTTTTACAGAAAATCAATACCAAACGAAGTCCAAATGCCACGAAACTTTTTGGAGATTTTTTATTAGACATAACAAGTATTGCAAGCTTCGGGAGAGGGCCAGAAGATGGAGCAGTGGGCCACGAGGCACCAGGGCGCGCCCCAGGGGGGGGGGCGCGCCTTGGTACCTCGTGGGGCCCACAGAGCTCCGTTTGACCTAATTCCTCCACTATAAATTCAGAAAAAATCAGAAACCCTCAGGGGAGTCCACGAAATACGTTTTCCGCCGGCGCAAGTTTCTGTTCCAGAGAGATCCCATCTGGGGTCCTTCTCCGGTAATCTGCCGGAGGGGGAATCGATCACGGAGGGGCTCTACATCAACCTTGCTGCCTCTCCGATGATGCGTGAGTAGTTTACCACAGACCTTCGGGTCCATAGTTAGTAGCTAGATGGCTTCTTCTCTCTTTTTGATCTTCAATACAATGTTCTCCTCGATGTTCTTGGAGTTCTATCCGATGTAATCACTCTTTTTGCGGTGTGTTTGTTGGGATCCGATGAATTGTGAGTTTATGATCAGATTATCCATGAATATATTTGATTCTTTGCTGCACTCTTTGCTGCACTCTTTTATGCATGATTATTATAGCCTCGTATTTCTTCTCTGATCTATTGATTTGGTTTGACCAACTGAGTTGATTTATCTTGCCATGGGAAGAGGTGCTTTGTAATGGGTTCGATCTTGCGGTGCTCAATCCCAGTGACAGAAAGGGACATGACACGTATGTATCGTTGCTATTAAGGGTAAAAAGATGGGGTTTATTCATATGTGAGTTTATCTTGTCTACATCATGTCATCGTTCTTAAGGCATTACTCCGTTTCTTATGGACTTAATACACTAGATGCATGCTGGATAGCGGTCGATGTGTGGAGTAATAGTAGTAGATGCAGGCAGGAGTCGGTCTACTAATCTTGGACGTGATGCCTATATACATGATCATTGCCTTGGATATCGTCATGATTATTTGCTTTTCTATCAATTGCCCAATAGTAATTTGTCTACCCACCGTATGCTATTTTCTTGAGAGAAGCCTCTAGTGAAAACTATGGCCCCCGGGTCTATCTAAATCATATTACTAAAACCCTAAAAATATTTCTGCCATTTTCTTTTATTTATTTTATTTTGTATTTTTGTTTCTATCTATCTATCACATACAATTTATTCTTGCAATTTACCGCCGAGGGATTGACAACCCCTCGTTTGCGTTGGGTGCAAGGATTTGTTGTTTGTGTGTAGGTGTTGCTAACGAGGTGTTGTGTGATTCTCCTACTGGTTCGATAACCTTGGTTTCATAACTGAGAGAAATACTTATCTCTATTGTGCTTCATCATCCCTTCCTCTTCGGGGAAAATACCAACGCAAGCTACAAGTAGCAGGAAGAATTTTTGGCGCCGTTGTCGGGGAGACATCATCAACATCTATCAAGTACCTTTGCATAAACTCTCATCTCCTTGCGTTTATTTTATTTGCCTCTCGTTTTCATCTCCCCCACTTCTAAAACGTTTTTACAAAAATATTTTCCGTTTGCCTTTTTCTTGTTTTCTTGTTTGCTCGCTTGTTATCTTGTTTGATTAATCATGATGCCCCGAGAAAATTATCATGATACATCTTATTATAAAATTTTGTCCGAAATTGAGAAAAATACTAAAGATTACATGACTACGCAGTTTGAGCACAACAATTTTTTTACCGAGGAACTCAAAGAACACTCTACTTTATTGGATGCTATTGCAAAACAACTCGATGATGTTAGTAAAGAAGTTGCTAGTCTTCAATCTCAATTTGCTCTTACTGAAAATTTGCTAGGAAAAATTTCTGATGCGCAAGCTACGCTAGTAAATCAAATGGCAGCTAAGCCGGAATCATTAGAACATAATAATGATGAGGATATTAAAATGATTGGTGTTTCATCTATTGATTCTTTGTTTAGCAATATAAAACTTGATGAAAAGGGGACTGAAGAAGAGTCAACTTTAGCTAAAGAGCGTCCCCATAATTCAGAGGGATAAAATCTTGATAAGAAAATTGCTAAAAGTGGGTTTGGAGAGGTAAAAACTTTAAATAGCGATGTGCCCACTCTCTTGCATTAAAAATATTTTAATTATGATAATTGTTCTTTGATTGAGTGCATTTCTTTGTTACAATCCATGCTAAATTCACCCAACGCTTATGAGCAAAACAAGGCTTTTACTAAACACATCGTAGAAGCTATGATGAACGCGTTAGAAGAAAAGTTAGAACTAGAAGTTTCAATTCTTAGAAAATTATATGATGAATAGGAACCCACCATTAAAGTTAAAATTAAAAATTATGAGTGCAATGCTTTATGTGATTTGGGTGCTAGCGTTTCCACAATTCCAAAATCTCTATGTGATGTGCTAGGCCTCACCAATATAGATGAATGTTCTCTTAATTTGCATCTTGCGGATTATACTATTAAAAAGCCAATGGGTAGAATTAATAATGTTCTTATTCTTGCAAATAGAAATTATGTACCCGTTGATTTTATTGTTCTTGATATTTAATGCAATTCTTCTTGCCCCATAATACTTGGTAGACCGTTCTTACGAACTATAGGTGTCGTTATTGACATGAAAGAAGGGAATATAAAATTTCAATTTCCATTAAAGAAGGGTATGGAGCATTTCCCTAGGAAAAGAATTAAAGCACCATATGAATCAATTATGAGGGCCACTTATGGAATCAACTTGAAAGATGACAATACTTGAAACTATGCATTATGCCTAGCTAGGGCCATAAAACAATAGCGCTTGTTGGGAGGCAACCCAATGAATAAAATAAATTTTTTCTGTTATTGTGTGTTTTCACAATTATGCTACTGGTATGATTGTGTTTTTGTGTTTTTAATTAGTGTTTGTGCCAAGTAAAGCCTTTGGGATGATTTGGAAGATAGTATAATTGATGCTGTTTGAAAACAGAAAGTTTTGCGTCCAGTGCTGGAATTTTGGTTTTTCTCTGGAACATCAGAACCTTCTGAATTTTTTACACAATATTGATATATGAATTTCCCACGTCTTCCTAATTTTTCAGAATTTTTGGAGTCACAAAAGTATGACCATAATTCAGATTGCTACAGACTGTTCTGTTTTTGACAGATTCTGTTTTTGATGCACTACTTGCTTGTTTTGATGAATCTATGGATTGTATCGGGGGGTATAAGCCATGGTGAAGTTAGAGTACAGTAGGTATAATGCAAAAATAAAATATGAATGGGTTTGCAACAGTACTTATAGTAGTGATTTATTTTGTTATACTAACGGATCTCACGAAGGTTTTGTTGAGTTTTGTGTGATTGAAGTTTTCAAGTTTTGGGTGAGATCACGATGGATGAAGGAATACGGAGTAGCAAAAGCCTAAGCTTGGGGATGCCCGAGGAACCCCAAGGTAATATTCAAGGAAGACTCAAGCGTCTAAGCTTGGGGATGCCCCGGAAGGCATCCCCTCTTTCTTCTACCAACCATCGGTAATTTTACTTGGAGCTATATTTTTATTCGTCACATGATATGAGTTTTGCTTGGAGCGTCTTGTATTATATGAGTCTTTGCTTTGTTTTCTTTTTAGTTTGTCACAATCATCTTTGCTAAACACACCTGTTTTGAGAGAGCCACACGTTTATCATCATTTGTTAGAATACTCTATGTGCTTCACTTAAATTTTTTGAGCTAGGCAGTTGCTCTAGTGCTTCACTTAAATCTTTGAGCATAGTGGTGGCTATATTTTGAAGAAATAAACTCTCATGCTTCACTTATATTATTTTGAGAGTTGATTAAAATTTTGAAGAAATGAATTCTCATGCTTCACTTATATTATTTTGAGAATTGACAAGATTAAAATTTTGAAGAAATGAATTCTCATGCTTCACTTATATTATTTTGAGAATTGACAAGATTAAAATTTTGAAGAAATAAATTCTCATGCTTCACTTATATTATTTTGAGAATTGATAAGATTGAAATTTTGAAGAAATATTTGCACTCTCATGCTTCACTTAAATCTTTTTGAGAGTTGATAATAGTAACGGTAATTTGCACAAGATATGAAGTTGGTCCCAAAGTGATGAATATTCAAGAGGGATATAAATAAAATCTTTCATATAGATCATTGGATATGATAAGTGTGATTCTTTGCAATAGTTTTGCGATATGGAAATGATAATATGTGAGTCATGTTAGTGAGTAATTGTGATTTAGTAAGAATATTAGTGTTAAGGTTTGTGATTCCCTATGCATGCACGTCAAGTCAATAGTTATGCAATGAAATTATATCCTACTTATGGTGCATTATTCGGTGTTAGTTATGTTCAATGCATGTTTATGACCGTTTTCGTTTTTTGGTTGGTTGCTTCTCAATCTTTTGATAGCCTTCATTTGTACTAAGCGGAAATACTGCTTGTGCATCCAAAATCCTTAAACCCAAGTTGTGCCAAATGAGTCCACTATATCTACCTATATGCGGTATTTCAATGCCGTTCCAAGTAAATTTGCGTGTGCCAACTCTAATTTTCAAAATAATTTTTTCGGTTTGTGTGCCCGTACCGCTCATGAAGCGGCAGGGGGTAGCCATTATTTTCCATGCTAGGTGTGTTATTCTCATGATGAGTGTTTATTCACTTGTCATTGCACGAGAGGATGGTTGGTAATAGGGATGCCCAGTCCCACAATGAAATCAAAATTAATTACAACAAAATTCCTTAGAAAGTGTTGGTTTGGAGGACACCCGTGGATACGGCTAGCCATGGATTGTGAAAGAATGGTGGAAAGGAAATAAACTTTACTTTCTGTTTGGGAACCGCCTATGATGTGTCTAGCATGGAAAATATTGGGAATTCTCGGTCGTTTTCGTTGACAGGAAAAGCATGCCTCTAAAAATATTTTTATCTCTTTAATTTCAGCTTTGAGCTCTGGCACATTTGACAAATCTCTGCTTCCCTCTGCGAAGGGCCTATCTATTTACTTTTATGCAATTTTTATTTTTCTTGAGTCTCCATCTTCTCTTACCAAAGCACCAACTAGAGAGCACTATTGTCATACTTGTGCATTGGATGTTGCTAATATTTGAGTGTGTTTCATGAATGGATCAATGATTGAGCATAATGGGCTAGGGACAACTTTCTTTAGCGTTGAGATTTTGAAAGACATGGTTGCTTGTTAGCATGCTTGAGTATTTATATCTTCATGTCAAATTATAGACTATTGCTTTGAATCATTCAAGTCCAATGTCCATGCTACAAAAGAAAAGAATATGTGATGAATATGTTAGGCAGCATTCCACATCAAAAATTCTGTTTTTATCATTTACCTAGTCGAGGACGAGCAGGAATTAAGCTTGGGGATGCTGATGCGTCTCCAATGTATTTATAATTTTTGATTGTTCCATGCTATTATATTATCAATCTTGGATGTTTTTATAATCATTTACATCAATTATATATCATTTTTGGAGACTAACCTATTAACCTAGTGCCCAGTGCCAGTTGCTGTTTTCTGCCCTATTTTTGTTTTACAGAAAATCAATATCAAACGAAGTCCAAATGCCACAAAACTTTTTGGAGATTTTTTATTGGACATAACAAGTACTGGAAGCTTCGGGAGAGGGCCAGAAGATGGAGCAGTGGGCCACGAGGCACCAGGGCGCGCCCCAGGGGGTGGCGCGCCCTGGTACCTCGTGGGGCCCACAGAGCTCCGTTTGACCTAATTCCTCGACTATAAATTCAGAAAAAAATCAGAAACCCTCAGGGGAGTCCACGAAATACTTTTTCCGCCGCCGCAAGTTTCTGTTCCAGAGAGATCCCATCTGGGGTCCATCTTCGGTAATCTGCGGAGGGGGATCGATCACGGAAGGGCTCTACATCAACCTTGCTGCCTCTCTGATGATGCGTGAGTAGTTTACTACAGACCTTCGGGTCCATAGTTAGTAGCTAGATGGCTTCTTCTCTCTTTTTGATCTTCAATACAATGTTCTCCTCGATGTTCTTGGAGTTCTATCCGATGTAATCACTCTTTTTGCGGTGTGTTTGTTGGGATCCGATGAATTGTGAGTTTATGATCAGATTATCAATGAATATATTTGAGTCTTTGCTGCACTCTTTTATGCATGATTATTATAGCCTCATATTTCTTCTCCGATCTATTGATTTGGTTTGGCCAACTGAGTTGATTTATCTTGCCATGGGAAGAGGTGCTTTGTAATGGGTTCGATCTTGCGGTGCTCAATCCCAGTGACAGAAAGGGACATGACACGTATGTATCATTGCTATTAAGGGTAAAAAGATGGGGTTTATTCATATGTGAGTTTATCTTGTCTACATCATGTCATCGTTCTTAAGGCATTACTCCGTTTCTTATGGACTTAATACAATAGATGCATGCTGGATAGCGGTCGATGTGTGGAGTAATAGTAGTAGATGCAGGCAGGAGTCGGTCTACTAATCTTGGACGTGATGCCTATATACATGCTCATTGCCTTGGATATCGTCATGATTATTTGTTTTTCTATCAATTGCCCAACAGTAATTTGTCTACCCACCGTATGCTATTTTCTTGAGAGAAGCCTCTAGTGAAAACTATGGCCCCCGGGTCTATCTAAATCATATTACTAAAACCCTAAAAATATTGCTGCCATTTTATTTTATTTATTTTATTTTGTATTTTTGTTTCAGTCTATCTATCTATCACATACAATTTAATCTTGCAATTTACCGCCGAGGGATTGACAACCCCTCGTTTGAGTTGGGTGCAAGTGTTGCGAAACGTAGCATGAATTTCAAAAAAATTCCTACGCTCACGCAAGATCTATCCATGGAGATGCATCGCTACGAGAGGGGAGAGTGTGTCTACGTACCCTCGTAGACCGTTAGCGGAAGCGTCTCACAACGCGGTTGATGTAGTCGAACAATCCTTCGAGCTCCACCAATCAAGTACCGAACGTACGGCACCTCCGAGTTCTACACACGTGCAGCTCGGTGACGATCCTTACCTTCTTGATCTAGCAAGATGTCGAGGAAGTAGATGAGTTCCGTCAGCACGATGGCGTGGCGACGGTGATGGTGAAGTGATTCCGGCAGGGCTTCGCCTAAGCTCTCCGAAAATATGACCGAGGTGGAAAACGGAGATCGGGGCACCGCACACGGCTATGGGACAATTGTATTCTTTGGGGTGCCCCCCTGCCCCCGTATATAAAGGATGAGAGGGAGGAGGCCGGCCCCCTAGGGCTGCGCCAAGTGTGGGGAGTCCTACTAGGACTCCCTAGTCCTAGTAGGATTTCACCTCCCATACGGAGTAGGAAAGGGGGAAGGGAGAGGGAAAGGAAAGAGGGGGCTGCGCCCCCTCCCCTAGTCCAATTCGGTTTGGGCAAAGGGGGGCCGCGCGCCTCCTCACGTGGCCTGCCTCTCCTTTTCCCGTATGGCCCAATAAGGCCCATTACTTCTCCCGGTGAATTCCCGTAACTCCCCGGTACTCCGAAAAATACCCGAATCACTCGGAACCTTTCCGACGTCCGAATATAGCCTTCCAATATATGAATTTTTACCTCTCGACCATTTCGAGACTCCTCGTCATGTCCGCGATCTCATCCGGGACTCCGAACAAACTTCGGTCACCAATCACATAACTCATATAATACTATATCGTCATCGAACCTTAAGTGTGCGGACCCTACGGGTTCGGGAATGATGTAGACATGACCGAGACGACTCTCCGGTCAATAACCAACAGCGGGACCTGGATGCTCATATTGGTTCCTACACATTCCACGAAGATCTTTATCGGTGAACCTCATATGTCAACATACGTTGTTCCCTTTGTCCGGCGGTATGTTACTTGCCCGAGATTCGATCGTCGGTATCCAATACCTAGTCCAATCTCGTTACCGGCAAGTCTCTTTACTCGTTCCGTAATACATCATCTTGCAACTAACTCTTTAGTCACGGTGCTTGCAAGGCTTCTGTGATGTTGTATTACCGAGAGGGCCCAGAGATACCTCTCCGATAGTCGGAGTGACAAATCCCAATCTCGATCCATGCCAACTCAACAAACACTTTCAGAGATACCTGTAGTGCACCTTTATAATCACCCAGTAACGTTGTGACGTTTGATACACCCAAAGTATTCCTACGGTATCCGGGAGTTGCATGATCTCATGGTCAGAGGAACGTGTATTTGACATAGTGAAAGCAACAACAATAAACTGAACGATCATTTGCTATGCTAACGGTTGGGTCATGTCCATCACATCATTCTCCTAATGATGTGATCCCGTTATCAAATGACAACTCATGTCCATGGTCAGGAAACCTTGACCATATTTTGATCAACGAGCTAGTCAAGTAGAGGCTTACTAGGGACTCAGTATTTGTTCATTATCCACACATGTATTTAGTTTCCTGGTCAATACAATTCTAGCATGAATAATAAACCATTATCATGAACGGGGAAATATGATAATAAACACTTTATTATTATTGCCTCTAGGGCATATTTCCAACAGTCTCCCACTTGCACTAGAGTCAATAATCTAGTTTACATCTCCATGTAATTAACATCCAATCAGTTATAGAGTTGATCATGTTTTGCTTGTGAGAGAGGTTTTAGTCAACGAGTCTGTACAATTCAGATTCGTGTGTTCTTTGCAAATCTCTATGTCATATGTAGATGCTGCTACCACATTCTGCTTGGAGCTACTCCAAAAACGACTGCCCCACTTTACTTATCCGGTCTGAGACTCATAGTCTTCCGGATCGGTGTTTAAAGCTTGCATCGACGTAACTCTTTACGACGAACTCTTTATTACCTCTATTCCCGAGAAATTCTTCCTTAGTCATCTTAAGGATATTTTGACCGCTGTCTAGTGATCTACTCCTGGATCACTCTTTGCCAGATACATGGCAAAGCACACAGCATAGCATACTTTATAGAACCTATGGCCGAGGCATAGGGGATGACCTTCATCCATTCTATTTCTTCTGCCGTGGTCGAGATTTGAGTCTTACTCAACTTCACATCTTGTACCACAGTCAAGAACTCCTTCTTTGACTAATCCATTTTGAACTTTCTTCAAAATACTTGTCAAGCTATGTGTTTTGTGAAAGTTCTATGAAGCTTCTCAATCTATCTTTATAGATTTTGATGCTTAATATGTAAACAACCTTTACCTATTTCATTAAGTCTTACTCCACTTCACACCAGGCAAGAACTCATTTCTTTGACTTGATCCTATTTTGAACTTCTTCAAAATCTCATCAAGATGTGTGAACTTTTATTAGGCGTCTTGATCTATCTCTATAGATCTCGATGCCCAATCCGTGGATAACTTAAAACAGGTTTTATTGAAAAACTCCTTTCAATTAATTCTTTATGCTTTCCAGAAATTCTACATCATTTCCAATCAACAATATGTCATCCACATATACTATTAGAAATGCTATAGAGCTCCCACTCACTTTCTTGTAAATACAAGCTTCTCCATAAGTTTGTATAAACCCAAACGCTTTGATCAACTCATCAAAGCGAGTATTCCAGCTCCGAGATGCTTGCACCAGTCCATAGATGGATCGCTGGAGCTTGCACACTTTGTTAGCACCTTTAGGATCGACAAAACCTTCCGGCTGCATCATATACAATTCTTCCTTAAGGAATCCATTAAGGAATGCCGTTTTGACGTCCATTTGCCAGATTTCATAAAATGCGGCAATTGCTAACATAATTCTAACAGACTTTAGCAACGCTACGGGTGAGAAAGTCTCATCGCAGTCAACTCCTTGAACTTGTCGATAACCTTTAGCAACAAGTCGAGCTTTATAGACGGTGACATTACCATCAGCGTCTGTCTTCTTCTTAAAGATCCATTTATTTAAAATAGCTCGCCGTTCATCGGGCAAGTCTACCAAAGTCCACACTTTGTTTTTATACATGGATCCAATCTCGGATTTCATGGCCTCAAGCCATTTGTCAGAATCCGGGCCTGCCATCGCTTCTTCATAGTTCGAAGGTTCACCGTTGTCTAACAACATAACCTCCAAGACTGGATTTCCGTACCACTCTGGTGCGGAACGTGTCCTGGTTGACCTTCGAAGTTCTGTAGCAACTTGATCCGAAGCTTCATGATCATCATCATCAACTTCTTCTCTGGTCTGTGTTGATGTCACAGAAATTTCTTCCCGTGACGTACTACTATCCAGAGGAGGTACAATTACCTCATCAAGTTCTACTTTCCTCCCACTCACTTCTTTCGAGAGAAACTCCTTCTCTAGAAAGGATCCATTCTTAGCAACGAATACTTTGCCTTTGGATCTGTGGTAGAAGGTGTACCCAACGGTCTCTTTTGGGTATCCTATGAAGACGTACTTATCCGCTTTGGGTTCGAGCTTATCTGGCTGAAGCCTTTTGACATAAGCATCGCATCCCCAAACTTTCAGAAACGACAGCTTAGGTTTCTTACCAAACCACAGTTCATACGGTGTCGTCTCAACGGATTTAGACGGTGCCCTGTTTAAAGTGAATGCAGCTGTCTCTAATGCATAACCCCAAAATGATAGTGGCAAATCGGTAAGAGACATCATAGAACGCACCATATCCAATAGAATGCGATTACAACGTTCGGACACACCATTACGCTATGGTGTTCCAGGTGGCGTGAGCTGTGAAACAATTTCACATTGTCTTAAGTATGTGCCAAACTTGTAACTCAAATATTCTCTTCTTCGATCAAATCGTAAGAACTTTATTTTCTTGTTACAATGATTCTCTACTTCACTCTGAAATTCTTTGAACTTTTCAAATGTTTGAGACTTATGCTTCATCAAGTAGACATAACCATATCTACTCAAATCATCTGTGAACGTGAGAACATAATGATATCCACCGCGCGCCTCAACACTCATCGGACCGCATATATCGGTATGTATTATTTCCAACAAGTCTGTTGCTCGCTCCATTGTTCCGAAGAACGGAGTTTTAGTCATCTTGCCCAAGAGGCATGGTTCGCACGTCTCAAATGATTCATAATCAAGTGATTCCAAAAGTCCATCAGCATGGAGTTTTTTTCATGCGTTTAACACCGATATGACCTAAGCGGCAGTGCCACAAATATGTGGTACTATCATTATCAATTTTGCGTCTTTTGGCATTAATATTATGGATGTGAGTATCACCACGATCGAGATTCAACAAGAATAAACCATTCACAAGTGGTGCATGACCATAAAAGATATTATTCATCAAAATAGAACAACCTTTATTCTCTGATTTAAATGAATAACCGTCTCGCAATAAACAAGATCCAGATATAATGTTCATGCTCAACGCAGGCACCAAATAACAATTATTTAGGTTCATCACTAATCCCGAGGGTAGATGTAGAGGTAGCGTGCCGACGGCGATAACTTCAACTCTTGAACCGTTCCCGATGCGCATCGTCACCTCGTCCTTAGCCAATCTTCGTTTATTCCGTAGCTCCTGTTTCGAGTTACAAATATGAGCAACCGAACCAGTATCAAATACCCAGGTGCTACTACGAGCATTGGTAAGGTACACATCAATAACGTGTATATCAAATATACCTTTGTTGATGTTGCCAGCCTTCTTATCTGCCAGGTACTTGGGGCAGTTCCGCTTCCAGTGACCAGTCCCCTTGCAGTAGAAACACTCAGTCTCGGGTTTGGGTCCAGACTTGGGTTTCTTCGTGGGAGCAGCAACTGATTTGCCGTTCTTCTTGAAGTTCCCCTTCTTTACCTTGCCCTTCTTGAAACTTGTGATCTTATCAACCATCAACACTTGATGCTCCCTTTTTGATTTCTACATCCGCAGCTTGTAGCATCGCGAATAGCTTAAGGATCATTTCTATCCTTTGCTTGTTTATAGTTTATCACAAAGATCTAGTAGCTTAGTGATAGTGACTAGAGAACTCTATCAATCACCACTTTATTCGGAAGTCTAACTCCCACTTAATTCAAGTGATTGAAGTACTCAGACATTCTGAGCACATTGCTTACTAACGAAGCTGTTCTCCTCCATCTTGCAGCTATAGAACTTGTCGAAGGTTACATACCTCTCGACCCGGGCGTGAGCTTGAAAAAACAAATTTTCAGCTCTTAGAACATCTCATATGCTCCATGGTGCTCAAAACATCTTTGGAGCCCCGGTTCTTAAGCCGTAAAGCATGGCGCACTGAACTATCGAGTAGTCATCTTCTCTTGTCTGCCAGACGTTCATAACGTCTTCAGACAAAGCCATCGGGGTTGCTCACCGAGCGGTGCATCAAAGACATAAGCCTTCTGTGCAGCAGTGAGGACAATCCTCAAATCACGGACCTAGTCCGCATAGTTGATTCCATCAACTTTCAACTTGGCTTTCTCTAGGAACATATTTAAAATCAGTGGAACTACCGCGTGGTTTATCGATCTACAACATAAATTTGCTATGACACTTTTTGACTATGTTCATGATAATTGAAGTTCAATTAATCAAATTACTTAAGAACTCCCACTTGGATTAACATCCCTCAAGTTGTCTAAGTGTAACATGACCCACATCAAACTAATCCACGTCCGATCATCACGTGAGGTGGATCAGTTCATCAATGGTGAACATCTTTCATGTTGATCATATCTACAATATGACTCATGTTCGACCTTTCGGTCTCTTGTGTTCCGAGGCCATATCTGTATATGCTAGGCTCGTCAAGTTTAACCCGAGTATTCTGCGTGTGTAAAACTGGCTTACACCCGTTGTATGTGAACGAAAGAATCCATCACACCCGATCAATATATATGACATGATATGGCCATCATCGTCTTGTGCTTTTGATCTCCATCAGCAAAGCACCGTCATGATCTCCATCGTCACCGGGTTGACACCTTGATCTCCATCGTAGCGTCGTGACACCTTGATCTCCATCGTAGCGTCGTGACACCTTGATCTCCATCGTAGCGTCGTGACACCTTGATCTCCATCATAGCGTCGTGGTCGTCTCGCCAATTATTGCTATTACTACTACTACTGCTAACTCATAGCGGTAAAGTAAAGCAATTACATAGCGTTGGCATTGCATACAATAAAGAGACAACCATAAGGCTCCTGCCGGTTGCCTGATAATTTACAAAACATGATCATCTCATACAACAACTTATATCACATCATGTCTTGGCCATATCACATCACCAGCATACCCTGCAAAAACAAGTTAGACGTCCTCTACTTTGTTGTTGCAAGTTTTACGTGACTGCTACGGGTTTGCAAGAACCGTTCTTACCTACGCAAAACCACAACATGGTGTAGTGATTGCTTTTTGATCTTCTAAAAGAACCCTCTTCATTGAAACCGATTCAACTAAAGTGAGAGAGACAGACACCCGCCAGTCACCTTTATGCAACGAGTGCACGTAGCGGTGAAACCTGTCTCGCGTAAGCGTACGCGTAATGTCGGTCCGGGCCGCTTCATCTCACAATACCGCCGAATCAAGTATCAACTAGTAACGGCAAGCAATATGTATACACCCACGCCCACAACTCGTTTGTGTTCTACTCGTGCAAATCACATCTACGCATAGACCTGGCTCGGATGCCACTGTTGGGGAACGTAGCATGAATTTCAAAAAATTTCCTACGCTCACGCAAGATCTATCCATGGAGATGCATCGCTACGAGAGGGGAGAGTGTGTCTACGTACCCTCGTAGACCGTTAGCGGAAGCGTCTCACGACGCGGTTGATGTAGTCGAACAATCCTTCGAGCTCCACCAATCAAGTACCGAACGTACGGCACCTCCGAGTTCTACACACGTGCAGCTCGGTGACGATCCTCGCCTTCTTGATCCAGCAAGACGTCGAGGAAGTAGTAGAGTTCCGTCAGCACAACGGCGTGGCGACGGTGATGGTGAAGTGATTCCGGCAGGGCTTCGCCTAAGCTCTCCGAAAATATGACCGAGGTGGAAAACGGAGATCGGGGCACCGCACACGGCTATGGGACAATTGTGTTCTTTGGGGTGCCCCCCTGCCCCCGTATATAAAGGATGAGAGGGAGGAGGCCGGCCCCCTAGGGCTGCGCCAAGTGTGGGGAGTCCTACTAGGACTCCCTAGTCCTAGTAGGATTCCACCTCCCATACGGAGTAGGAAAGTGGGAAGGGAGAGGGAAAGGAAAGAGGGGGCTGCGCCCCCTCCCCTAGTCCAATTCGGTTTGGGCAAAGGGGGGGCGCGCGCCTCCTCACGTGGCCTGCCTCTCCTTTTCCCGTATGGCCCAATAAGGCCCATTACTTCTCCCGGTGAATTCCCGTAACTCCCCGGTACTCCGAAAAATACCCGAATCACTCGGAACCTTTCCGACGTCCGAATATAGCCTTCCAATATATGAATCTTTACCTCTCGACCATTTCGAGACTCCTCGTCATGTCCGCGATCTCATCCGGGACTCCGAACAAACTTCGGTCACCAATCACATAACTCATATCATACTATATCGTCATCGAACCTTAAGTGTGCGGACCCTACAGGTTCGGGAATGATGTAGACATGACCGAGACGACTCTCCGGTCAATAACCAACAGCGGGACCTGGATGCTCATATTGGTTCCTACACATTCCACGAAGATCTTTATCGGTGAACCTCATATGTCAACATACGTTGTTCCCTTTGTCCGGCGGTATGTTACTTGCCCGAGATTCGATCGTCGGTATCCAATACCTAGTTCAATCTCGTTACCGGCAAGTCTCTTTACTCGTTCCGTAATACATCAGCTTGCAACTAACTCTTTAGTCACGGTGCTTGCAAGGCTTCTGTGATGTTGTATTACCGAGAGGGCCCAGAGATACCTCTCCGATAGTCGGAGTGACAAATCCCAATCTCGATCCATGCCAACTCAACAAACACTTTCAGAGATACCTGTAGTGCACCTTTATAATCACCCAGTAACGTTGTGACGTTTGATACACCCAAAGTATTCCTACGGTATCCGGGAGTTGCATGATCTCATGGTCAGAGGAACGTGTATTTGACATAGTGAAAGCAACAACAATAAACTGAACGATCATTTGCTATGCTAACGGTTGGGTCATGTCCATCACATCATTCTCCTAATGATGTGATCCCGTTATCAAATGACAACTCATGTCCATGGTCAGGAAACCTTGACCATATTTTGATCAACGAGCTAGTCAAGTAGAGGCTTACTAGGGACTCAGTATTTGTTCATTATCCACACATGTATTTAGTTTCCTGGTCAATACAATTCTAGCATGAATAATAAACCATTATCATGAACGGGGAAATATGATAATAAACACTTTATTATTATTGCCTCTAGGGCATATTTCCAACAGTAAGGATTTGTTATTTGTGTGCAGGTGCTGCTAACGAGGTGTTGTGTGATTCTCCTACTGGTTTGCTAACCTTGGTTTCATAACTGAGGGAAATACTTATCTCTATTGTGTTGCATCATCCCTTCCTCTTCGGGGAAAATACCAACGCAAGTTACAAGTAGCAGTATACTCGGAAATTTTTCCCATGGCTTGATGACGTGTCCTTGGTTGCTTGTTTCTCCTTTGTGCCATTCAATGCCGTTTCACCCAACGATCACTTTCACACTCGTGCGTTAGGGCTTCGGTCACCCCTTGCGGTCTGGTAGGCGCGGTCGCCCCGAGCGCCAGCATGTCCCCTAGCCGGGTATTCACCTTCTTCCCCCCTCTTTAGGTGTCGCGGTCTGTTCTAGCTCCTGTGAGCTAACAACCACTTCCCATATTACATGTCCTCCGGTGCCCAAACTATGTTCTCACACTTAGAGAAAGTATGGCCAATGAGATCACATACATTGCAAAATAGGGGAATATTCTCATATTGCACAAGCAAAGTGACGCTCTCCACCCCCTCTGGATTGAAAGTGACGAATTTGTTAGGGAGAATTAGCATTACATCCAACATCACATAGCACACACGTAGTCTTCCCTCCCAACCGATTTAAGCTCGAACAAAAGCACCTTCCCAATTCTTCCTACAAGCTCTTTCACAGATCCTCCTTGTGGAATATATCCGGAACCTTGATGATCCTCGGCCTGGCATGATGTTTACCGACTTTAGTGAGCTCGATGTTGGAATCCATCATAGTCCGCTAAGATCATAGGACGCTGCCTACTATACTTGGGGTATTGCGTGTGTGCGACCTGGTGGTATATTGTACCTGAAGTTTACCCAACTTTAGTGAATTCGATGTTGAGAGCACATGATACTCCGGTAAGTCCTTTGTGGCGATGCCACGATGTTGAGAGCTGATTATTCGGATTTCATGAGTTTATGTTAGTGTGTCATGTAACCTTTTTGGTTTGACGCTTTGTGGATTTAGAATTTTTCCTTGACATTACAGTGAAGATGTTTTGGTTTGATGGTGTGCACTACTAGGGGATCATCCACGACCCAAGTACGTTCATCGTTCATGGCTTCCCATCTTTTTGGATGGGCGACTGAAGGGGCTTTCAGAAGCCGGTATTGATAATTAAGTTCATGCGTGAATGGGTGGCGTTATCATTGCTCCAGTCTAATTGTAGTCTATTTGGTGGGGTCTTGGTAGAATGTTGTCTTGCAAAGATTGAAAGAACGTAGAAGATGTCTCTAAGAGATTTCGTTGTAATTCTTAGTCGTAGGAGTTACTTTGTGTTTTTTGGGATCATGGATCCAAAACAGTGTACGTGTGTGGGCAACACGTGTGTGAATATAGTTATAGGTATTTCTCAAAAAAAGGGTTGTGCGTGGGCGACACGTGTGTATTGTCTGGAGATACGGACTATGGGCCCTGGTGCACTGCTCATTGGCCAACCTAATGCTAATCGCCTTTATAGGGGGGTGATAAGTACTAATAAAGTACTTTGGACCCTATTCATGTGCATCAAGGTCGGCCCATTGAGCTCCACCCCTGCCTTTGATGGCACCTCGCAGCCGCAGGATGGGCTGGCCCAATCTGGGTTCCTGGAGGAGTGGTTTTAGGAAGCTTCTATGATTGTTTCGGGACAGTGCTAGAAGCCTTTGCTTATTTATTTTTTCTTTTGTTATGTGTGTTTTATTTGTTATTTTTATTGGTTTTTCTTTTCAGCTTTTTGTTTTCTCTGTTTCTTTGCCAGTTTTCTGTAGGGTTTTCCTTTTTCTTTTTTCCCTTTTTCTTTTTTTCCCTTTTTCTTTTTTCAATACACGTTTTAAAATTTTCATACACATGTGGAACATTTTTTTTATGCACGTTGAACATTTTTCAAATATTTGATAAACCTTTTTTTAAACATGTGTATTGAACATTTTTTTCAAATACGTGGTAAACCATTTTCAAATACATGTTGAACACTTTTTGAATTATACGAACATATTTTTAAACAACATGAATATTTTTTACATTGTATAATTTTTAAAAATGTTACGAACATTTTTTTGAAATGTGTAAACATTATTTAAATGCGACGAATATTTTTTTGAATGATACCAACATTGTTTAAAAATTGCGTGAGCGTTATTTACACTGCATAAACATTTTCTTAAATGTGCGATGAACACTTTTTAAAAATTTAACTAAATTTAATTTGTAATATATTTATTAATAATATTTCAAAATATAAATAAAAGAAAAAAAACAAAAGTAACGAATACTCGGGGACGCTCGGTCTCGTTCGCTCCTCAAGGCGGGGGGGGGGGGGGGGGGCGCTCGCTCTTGCACTAAGCGAGACAAAGCTCTGCCCCCTCGTGCCAGCAATGAAGCCCCGCCGGTGCGTTCTCATCGGGGTTGGACCTCCTCTTCTTCTTGCCATTTCTGTCGCCTTCACGCACCATGATGATGTCCGACTTCCACGACTCTGCTCTTTTTTAAAAAAAAAAAACCAGAAATTTTATTCATTAGAAATAACCAATACATTGTTTACGAGGATCATTACAATTTCATTTAAAGGTTCCTTAAACCAATCAGAAGTCAAAGAAAATCTAGCTAATCTAGCGAGCACGTGAGCAACTTTATTTGCTTATCTATTACAATGTTCAAACCTAGTAATAATGAAATCACAAGCATAATGAAAACAATCATCGAAGATTGCCGCCGCCGCACCCGCTGACCGTCCTCCATCCTTCATGGTATTAATCACATCCAGATTGAAGTTAATAATAAGGCGATTACATCCCGACCTTTGCGCCAGCGATAGACCGAATTTGAGAGCCAAGGCTTCAACCATCAAGACATCAGTAGTCTATCTTCTCATTCCCCCGGCGATAAATCTGTCTTTGTCGTCTCTAAGGACTGTCCCAATCGTGCCTCTAAGCAGGTCATGGTCAAAAGAACCATCAACATTAAGTTTCACAAAGGCTATCATAGAGGCCTTTGGAGACAAGGTAGTAACGAAGTTTGCCATAAGGGCTAGTATCCCCATAGCGACATAATAGGCGTTCTGAGTTGTCTTCTTGTGCACCAATTTGCCATAAGGGCTAGTAACCAAGTTCTTCCACGGCTCTGCTTGATGTTGTATGACTTCCGCCAGAGGAGGGTGGATATAAAGGGTCGAGTACTCGTTACTCCGTTTGTGTTCGCTTCGGTCACGCGACGCAGCGGATGGTCATCTTACGTTCCCCACACAGTACATTCTCTGAAAAGAATCCCTCCAATGCACGCCGTGGCGATATCGTCAGAGACACGGATGAATGATTAATGAAAGCTCCATGATTCACAGTAACTGTACAGAAAAATCAACCTACAGGAGGAAGACGTGGGTACAACAATACCTCAATGCTGCTTCTGGGAACCAAGTTCTTCAAATTGTCAATAGACCCTGGAGTCTGGACCATATTACCATGACGGACTTACAGTTGGCAGCAGAGTTTTTGCGAGAAGAGACGATTTACAGGCTCGAGTTACAAGATCGTTTTCCAGGGGCTTGCCTACTCTGGTGCAGTTATGACTCCAAGAAGCGTCGTCTTCAGTCGTCACTTTCGTCACTATCATACTGGCAGAGGGACTGAAGAACATTGGTCTTCCCTTCTGAAGCTTCACTTTTTCCCTCGGCAGCTGGTGCTTTGCCGTTATCTTGGACAGCTGCAGATTCAGTCTTCTGTTTCTTCTGAGGATTTGCAGTTGCAGCAGCGGGCTTTGGTTTTACTATGAATTTGGGCATCTTAGATGCAAAGCTCTTGTTTCCTGTAGGGGCGATGTTCAACTGTAAGGAACCCATTTGTTTTCAAAATGGAACGCTATTTGACCACATAACAAGAAAATAACAAAGGTAACATTAGAGGCAAAAAGCAACATAAACAGGGTTGACATTGGCAATCCATGATAAAATATAGTGATGGCCAAAATAAGCTATATGTGGATCAGGCTCAGTGCATATTAAAACAGCGAATTATCGAATGTTGGGTTCTGCATGTGCAGTCATTCATACCTAGAACTTGACAATATTAGTGATACTGTGAAAAAATGATGAACGAATATGAGGGCCTACCTTCTTTATTACTCTCAGGTCCATTAGCTTTGGTCAAGACATCTGTTGGATTTAATAACACTGATTCAGAAGATCCATTGATCTGCAGAAAAAAAAAAAGAACCATCAGCTGCCCAAATAAACAAGTTCAAGAGACGTTGAACTGAAAACAAATACAAGAAAAGCAAGCAATATACTCCTCATATAAAAACTGCAGAATATCTTCAATAGAAATTGCTACAATGAGAGCTACTCCATAAGACATAAACACCATCAGATTTATGGCAATGTTTGATATATCTTCTATGCTACATATTGTTTAATGACCAGCATTTTACTCTTCCTCCATTAAGCTCCAACAATTGCTATAATTAATGCAAACTGAAAACATCCTAGAGAAAGTACAACAAATACTTCACACAAGACAATTACTTTGGTATTTCAAGTTTAGTTATTAGCTAGCTTACATATTGAACAAATATCTACTACTATAACGCAGAGTTTCGTCTCCCGTCCCGCCCAAAGAACAGCCACAGTCTAGACGGGGAATAAAATCCACACACGCACGATGCCGAAAAAAAAGAGCCCACGCACACCCAATCACGCTAGCCTCCAATCTAAAAAAACACGCCCACACGCACCGACCCACATCCCTGCAGGTGACAGCATCCTTGCTCCCTTCCCAACTCATGATCACAGTCCATCTCCAACAGCAGCGGCACAAGCCCTTCATTGCCACCTCCCCTCATCTCGTGCCTCGCAGGCGACGTCCAAGGACCGGTAACGATGTCTCCCCTAATCTCTGACGTGCGCCCCCTTCCCTCTGTCCAACACTGCTACCTTCAACCACGTCCACTCATAGCTACAACCTGGACTCCGCGGACTACATCTTCGACTGATGCCGCAGACTGTTTCTCCGACTAGCGCCGTCAGGCGCCTCGGCGGCGGCGGCGGCCAGGCCCTCCAATGACGCCTTCCCCTCTGACCAACTCACTACAGGGATAACACTAGTGGGATAACACACACTGATGTTTGAGATTATTTATTTGCTCTATGTAGGGAATAACAAAAGTGGAAAGCAACTTTGCCTATTTAAATAAATAACTTCCAAATTAAGCTCGTCTTTACTAATGGTTTTTTGTTATATATTTAAATGATAAACTAATTCAGCTGGAAGGAAGAAACTACATTTGCTACTGAGGACTTTCTCGTGAGAAATTAAGAAGGCAGAAGCTTACATGTAACAGGGAGTAGTGCTCTAAGTTGCATGTTACATAAATGGACACTACTATACAACTTCCGTATAAATGTAAAACAATAGAGTGGAATATGCATGTCGACTGCGTTATGTTTTAACTACTTAATTGTCCTTCCGACAAAAGGAGATTACTTAGCTTCCGAGATGTGCTATTGTCAATGTGATCAAACATGTCCTATTTTTTCCCTAAAAAAATGTCCTGTTTTACATTCCATCTGGTTGCTGGTTCTTGAAAACCTATCTGGTCATTGCTGTTTGTGCGATGGAATTATACATGTTCAATATAAGATATTCTTTAAAACTGATAACTGGAGCAAAAATAATCCTACTACCTTTGTTGAAGTAATTTGATAAGTTCACAGAACACATGTACATATGCTGTTGTGTATTTTCTATTTATTTGTTCTCACGCTACTTCAGATGAGATTAAGGTTATGACAATGTGCACTTATTTTTCTGTGGCACATATATATGTTCCTAGATGTATTGGTTTAATAAAAAAGGATGGGATTTGGGTCACACACGCACACATAGCTCTCCACGAAACTCATTTAAAAAAAACAAATGAATTTCTAATATTTTGAGTACTACTATGTTTATATAAAAAACCAAATTCATATGCCGTTGCGGCACACGGCCACCTTACTAGTCTATACAGAAAAGCTGCACATTTACAGTTTACATATCAAGAAGAGGAATGTCAGAATATTCAAATGAAGCAGCGACAACAGATGATAAAATGGCATATTTTGAAGTTGTAACAGATGGCTGCTTTGTCAGGTCAACTAGTTTGGGAATATGGAATTAAATTCAAGCTAATTGTCTACAGTGATCTTTCTACAATTGATACTTCAGAGCATAGAACCTACAATATGAAATAGAAACAGAAAAGAAAAGGAAGAATACACAATACAGTGAGGCAAGTACCTTTGACATGACACTTGGCTTTCCTGGTATACCAAAATCTTCATCATCGTCATCATCGTCTTCGATCCGTTTAACATAATCTTTCGAGTTCTGCAATAACCAGCAGTATGAGAGGATTAGAAAAAATCCAAATACAAGTTTGCACATGCAGGTACATATGAAAATTGACATAGAGGATTACTCGAAAAGTGATTGATTTGATGAGTTCTTCGTCTTCTTCATCTAGTTCTGCTACTGTTTTTTCCTCCTGTAACGCACACAAAATGACCAATATTAGAGACAAAAGATTTTAGGTAAGAAACGGATACCAGGACTACCATGCCATAAGCTAATCTACATAATACCCAAAATATGACACACTACATGTGAACATTTTATCAAACATACAGAAAACAAAATCTGAGAGATCTTGCCTTCTGATGAGCGGAATGCTTCAAAATTTCAAGCATCTGGTCAACGGAGACTCCAGCATGTCTAGACTGTAAACAGCACACGAAAACAGTGTCAGTACTTTGCATATACAAGTACAGAAGAATGGCAAGATGCCGAGATCGTACCTTCATAGACCGCATTTCTTCTAAAGCAGCAAGTATGTCCATGTCCTGCTTTGAATCCATTGCTCTGTTCTCCAGTGCTCTCATTGCATCGCCCATCTCCTCCGCTTCTCGTTTTCTCTTCTCTTTGTCCACGACCTGAACAACAGAAAATACATCACCATGATTAAATTGAAACTCAAGCTGGTCGAAACATAGAAGCTGTACTTAGAATTTGCCCTATATCACCCACCTCATCCTCTTCACGCCAAGGTTCAAAATTGCGACTAGCCCCAGATTCCACCGTGTAGTCTGAATTCTTAGGGTCTGTTTTGAAGGTCATCTCAGCTGAGCACCTAGAACACTTGAAGTAAAACCTAAATATTTGTATGCCCAAGTATGTCTGCGCATAGAAGAAAAATAATCACATTAGCATGGATTTGCATTGTATCAATATCAGTAACCAAAATACGCATCGTCGACATGGATACAAAATTCAACAATTCCAAGCAATGGAAGGTTATGTTTCCCCACATAGTGATAAACACTGGATGCAAATAGTGGTTGTAAATTGGACTCAACACTCTCAGAATAACAGTTAAACTGCATTATAGCTAGAAGACAGTGCAGGGGGCTTCGAGATTAAATGTGAGTTAGAGCATCTCCAGCAGATCACTAGAACCCCCCCCCCCCCCTCCCTATAAGTGGTTATAGGGGCTCTACCAACAGATTTAGTGGTATTTGTCGTGGGTGCAAGTCTGACAGTAGTGTGTAGGGGTACGGATGAGAGGGCAGAGCCTAGCTACGGCGCAGGTGTTACACTCGGATTTACGAGTTCAGGCGCCTCAGCGGTGGAGGTAACAGCCCTACGTCTCGGTGCTCTGGAGCTTGATTGCTTGAGTGTATGAGTTACAAATGGATTGCGAACCCTTGGAATGGAGCTGGGGGATGGCTTATATAGTGTCTGCCAGCCCTCCCATGAATGCCGCCATTACCAGGGGTTAAGAGGGGGTTTAAGGGCGCCAGGTAACGGGCGCATTGATTACAATTAATACGAGCGAGCGCACGTCCTGACCGTTGCGCTCCTGGAGCCTCCTGGTCTTCTCTGGTCGAGTGACTGTCAGGTGTTCCGGGTGAAATAGACGGTCGAGTGCTCTCCTGCTTTCCGAGTGGTTCATTGAACTCCGAGTGAATGTCAGTTTGCAGAACTCTTGGTTGCTGATCTGGCCCTGGGGACCAGTATAAGACGTGTGGAGTCCTAGGGTAGGGTCTGTAGGTCAGGCCTGTTGCCCCATCCCTAGTACATGTCCTCGTCAGTATTCACATGTGAGCTGCCGTTGCAGATCAACAATAAACTCATCCCAAATTTACTCCCGACGTGTGGGGCCAACATGTCGGTGAACTAAAAAGTCTTCCTCTCTCTCTCTTCTTCACGAATTCTCTCATGGAACGAGGCGGGGAGGCATGCCGGCGGGCGGGGCGATGGCGGTGAGGTGCGCGCCGGCGGCAGGGGCGGGGGCGGAGGCGGCACGGTGGAATTTAATGGTGGCTCGGTGATGTGGCATTTATAGGGTGGGTTGCATCTCCCCCTCTATATAGGGCGAGTTGGGGTGGGTTTTTTGGTGATCACCAAGAAATTTTGAGGGAAAGGGGATCTGCACCCAACTCAACGAGTTTTTTGGGGAAAGGGGATCTGCTGGAGATGCTCTATTAACTTTGTATATGCCTCACTTTTGATATACTTCATATAAGCATGAACTTTGTGTTGCATGCCAATGAAGATTATATAAAATCAAAGCGGACAATATGATTTGAATAGCATCTTTTGACTAGCCTATACAACTCGGATCACTGAGTTTGTAGCTTTCGGTTTTGCGCAGACCGGAACAAGCATCAATGGGCAAACACCACGCCACGGCAAAACTGACACCATCGCTTAGTAATCGGAGCATGAATCGACTCAAATTGTGCAATTAGAGCCCCCTGCGGCGCTAGGGCTAAATAACCAAGCCTAGGTATCACGACATTCGGACGGGAGGGGGCGCAGGGGCGCGTGCGTACCTCGCCGATGCAGTCCTCCTTGCGCGAGTTGAATTTGGTGCCCTTGTAGATGTAGGTCCCGCAAGTGCCACAGCGGATGCTCATGGGAAGCATCATGCGCACAGTGATCTGCTTGTTCTTGGGCTGCTTTCGCCGCGGGATCTTCGCCGGGTCGAAGTCCGGCGGGTAGTACTTGTTCAGCACCTTCCGCTCACCCATCGCTCCTCCGCCGGAAAGCTCGCCGGAGCACTAGATTGGACTCGGCGGAGAGAGGGGTTGGTGGGTCGTTTCGAGGGCGGCGCCTGAGGGTCGCAGAGGCAGTAGGCAGTCGTGGTCGGAATTTGGATTGCGCCGGCAGGTTGTCAGGGCAACTCCAACGGGCCGACGTCCGTTTTCTGGGTGGCCAGCGGCACCAAAAGTCTGCCCCTGTTTGCCGGCCCGCCCGTGCACCCAACGCACCGGCCCGTATTTCATTTTTTTTTTTGCCAAAATTCTATTTAAAAAAATATATACTGCGGCCAAATGTCCGTCCATTTCATTAATTAAAACTGAAAAACATAAATTAAAAAATCTATATCTACTGCACATCGTCCTTGTCCTCGGCCTCGTCCTCGTCGCCAACGAGGTCGATGTACACCGGAGGTAGGGCTGCAAAAAAAGCTCAAGGCTCGTCAGCCGCTCGAGATTGACTCGTTTTTTGGCTCAACTCGAGATCAACTCGAAAATAAACGAGCTGAGTACGAACACTTTCTATAGCTCGGTCGAGAAACGAGCCGATTTTGAGCCAATACTGGCTCGCTCGATTTTAGCTCGATAGCTCGGCATAATATGATTATGTTAAATAAAAATGCCATATATTAAATGGAAATAGGACAATATATTACCATATATGCCGTCCAGGTTTTTTCTCCATTTTATTTACCAGCAAACATGGAAGCTTAACTAGGTGTAGAGAAAATTTAGGCCATATACTCGAACCAAAAATGATCTATCAAACATGCATATTCATTTGAATTTGGGCACATGTATGTTATTTAATTTCTTGATATTAGTGATCCATGCACTTGAGTTGAACATAAAGTGATTTTAAATATTTGAATTCAACCTTATGAATTTGAGATTATGGCATTTGTAAACCATATTTATATATAAAGGGTGTTGTACTTTTGAAAGTATATATAAAAAAATGATGTATATAGATTTGTATTCGAATACAAAATGGATCCTGACTCGAAAAAAAATACAAAATGGATTCGAATTGAGTTGGCACGGTAAACGTGCAAGCTTATTCTCCTAAAATTTGAACGAAGCGGCGAAACACCCAGTCCCTCCTCGGCCGTAACCGCCCAAAACCAAATTTTGGGAGATGGAAATTACTGCCTATGCCCTGACACGCAAAACCTGTAGGCTCGATTTCTATAGGTCTCAATAGGGGTAGGTTTGTAATTTCACTCAAACATGACATAACCACCTCACCCCGATTCATACACGGTGGGCGCCAAAACACAGTCTCTCCTTGGGGGAAATCGGCTCTCTCCCCGATTCATACACGGTGGGGGCCAACAGTGGGCGCCAAAACAAACTCTTCTCGGCTGAAATCGCTCTCGGCAAATGGGGGCTAAGTTTGTAACTTTCCCCGCATCTGAGACAAGCGCGTCCCAAAGACATAGTTCCCCCTACCTCTCTCCCTTCATTTCCCCATTCGTACTCCGTGGACGCCAAAACACCCTCTCCACCCCAGCCTCCTCCGTCCGCCACCCCATCCGCCGCCGTCCTCCTCCACCATGCTGGAGCTGATACCCCGACACCGTCGTCCATTACAAGAGATCGACGTCTCTCATCCACGGCTCCGAACCAGGGTCCTTGCATCGCGTCCTCTCGCTTCATATGCACCGTCGTCCACCTTGCCGGGGCCTCTCCTATGACCGTCTCGTCCACCGCGCCGGGACATATCCCCCGCCATCATCGTCTACCCTGCCAGATCTGCTTCCACGCCGCTGACAGCCATCGCAACCGCAGCACCCTCAACTTCTCAGCAGATGCCTACACGGTGCCGCAATAGATGTAGTACTCTTTCATATCTGCTCAAGTTATTTATCTCAGCTAGAAAATAGATCGCCACTGATTTACTGTGATTTCTTGTCCATCACTTAGAATCTTACTTCTTAATTGAAAGCAAACATTGTTTGCGAAGTCGCCTTTGTCCCCTTTGCACCTTCAGATCCGCCATGGCACGCTCAACACTATACTCGCAATGCTTATGGTTTTCCCATTTTATATTAACTACCATCATCCTAAGTGCTTCGTGTCGTGCCAGCACTCATCCTCAACCCATCAAGCGAAACAACATGCCACTCATATTTCCAAAGCTTAGTTGTTCAAATACGAATCTGATATGATGCTGATATTACTAAAACAGAGAACGTTTAATTGGTCAGCTAATGTCCCTACTTTAGTTTCAAAAAAGCATGTGCGCCACTTATAGAGAGACATCAGGGAATTGCATTTCTTTATGCGCTCTGGTTCATCATGGGTGGGCAACGAACATTGTAGTATCCAAAATCTGCTTGCTCTTCTTTAACATGTTCCTCTTCTGTTCTTCTTTAATAAGTATAGTAGTACAATATGTTCCTTGCCTGGAAGAGGAGCGGGACATTTGCGGTTGGCGGGTCTAATGGGTCGCTTCTGATGGATGCTTTCAACTCTTCGAGTTGGTCTGCCATAATATCCAGGAAATGCTAGGAGTTGTGTCCCCTTTGAGAGTCTAGACTGATAGTAACAGTAGTGCGCCTTCAGTTGAAGAGAGCTGCCCCTGTAGGGGGTCCAAAGCCTTTCTAGCCGTACCGGCAATACAAGCCCATATTTTCCAGCTAGTTCCACTTTCCCGATTTTACTCGTGATGCTTAGGGTTTTCCCATTTTATCTACACTATGATTTGTATGTGCTTTGTGTCGTACTAGCAGCACTCCACCCTTCAAGCTAAACAACACACCACTCATAATTCCAAAGCTTAGTTGTTCATATACGAATGTGATATGATAATGATATTAATTAATAGACACACATTTAATTGGTCAGCTAATGTTTCCACTTGAGTTCCCAAATGCACGTGGCCACATATAGAGAGACAGCAGGGAATTGCATTTATTTGTTCGCTCTGGTTCATCATGGGTGGGCAACGAACATTGTATTATCCAAAATCTGCTTGCTCTTCTTTAACATGTTCCTCTTCTGTTCTTCTTTAATAAGTATAGTAGTACAGTATGTTCCTTGTCGGGAAGAGGAGCAGGGACACTTGCAGTCCACAGGTCTATTGGGTCGTTTCTGATCGATGCTTTTAACTCTTCGAGTTGGTCTGCCATAATATCCAGGAAATGCTGGGAGCTGTGTCGCCTTTGAGAGTTTAGACTGATAGTAACAGTAGTGCGCCTTCAGTTGAAGAGAGTTGCCCATGTAGGGGATCCAAGCCTTTCTAGCCGTACCGGCAATACAAGCCCATATTTTCCAGCTAGTTCCACTTTCCCAATTTTACTCGTGATGTTTAGGGTCTTCCCATTTTATCTACACTATGATCTGCGTAGGCGCTTTGTGTCATACTAGCAGCACTCCACCCTTCAAGCTAAACAACACACCACTCATATTTCCAAAGCTTAGTTGTTCATATATGAATGTGATATGATAATGATATTAGTTAACAGACACATTTAATTGGTCAGCTAATGTTCCCACTTGAGTTTCCAAATGCACGTGGCCTGGTTTATCATGAGTTTAGTTTCCAAATGTATAGAAAGAAGTGGAATCTCCATAATATGCTTCCTCTTCTATTCTTTAACATGTTCCTCTTTTGCTCTTCTTTAATAAGTACAGTATGTGACGAGGACATGTACTAGGGATAGGGTAACAGGCCTGACCTACAGACCCTACCCTAGGATACCATACACCTTATACTAGGCCCCAGGGCCAGATCAGCAGTCAGATATTCTGCAGAGTAACATTCACTCGGAAGGCAATAGACCACTCGGAGGACAACTCTCCACTCGACCGACTGATTTCACTCGGAGTACCTGTCATCACTCTGTCAGAGAAGACCAGGAGCCTCTCCAGGAACGCAACGGTCAGGACGTGCGTCCACCCTCATCGATTGTAATCAATGCGCCCGTTACTAATAGCAGGCGCCCTTAAACCCCCTCTTTAAACCCTTGGTTATGGTGGAATTCATGGGGGGCCTGGCGGACTCTATATAAGCTACCCCCCAGCTCCATTCCAGGGGTTCGCAATCCTTTGTAATCCATAGACTCAAGTCAATCAAGCTCCCGAGCACCGAGACGTCGGGCTGTTACCTCCGCCGTGAGGGGCCTGAACTCGTAAATTCGAGTGTAACAACTGCGTCGTAGCTAGGCTCTGCCCTCTAATCCGTACCCCCATACACTACTGTCAGGCTTATACCCACGACAGTTGGCGCCCACCGTGGGGCAGGCATCTAGCGACTTCCGGCATAGTTGTGTTTTTCCCATCATCATCATGGTTTCCGGCGGCGGACTGACTCTGGGCGGCGAGATCCGTTTCGGTGTCCTCAGTTTCATCGCTGACGATTCGGCGTGGCTTCAGGAAGCCCCGCTGGATGTCGGGGCATTGCCCATCCGCGGCGCAGTGCACTTCCACGTGAGTGCCTTTGGCGTTCTTCTTCGACAACCTTCGACGCCGTACCAGTCGGTGCCTTTTCGCTTCACCAGCCGCCGTCGCAAGCGTTCCGGACGCTCACGGCTCCAACGGTGGATCAAGCACGCGGCGGCCCTTCAGGCTGCGGCCCCACAAGTCGCAGCAATCGAGCCCGATGAGCCCGTCTTCGATTCGTTCGCCTCCTTGCATGAGCACTCGGAAAGCTTATCCGAGTGCGAGAGCAGCGATCCCGCTGCAGAGTTACTGATGGCCGATTCCCCGCCCAGTCCGCCTGCGTAAGGCCGCGGCGGCGCGGAGACCGGCGACCCGTCGCGCGCCGATCTTGACGGCGGCAGAGACCGTCACGACGACGAGTACTACCCTCGACCTCTCACTCGACAACAGAGAGAAGAACTGCAGCGCAGAAACGAGCAGGCCCTCCAGACGCCCATCGTTGGGACGACTCCCGAGGCTCAGGCTTTGGAGGCCGCGCGCCAGGCCAACTTGTCTGAGCGCAGTCGTCTGGAGGCGCTCCAGAAATCACTCGACGATCGCGCCCACAGACAACATCAACCTAGTTCCAGTCGGCGACAGCGGCAGTTGTTCTCGAATGACCAGCAGCAAAACTTCCAGGTATTTCGCACTCCCGTTCAGAATTTGGCGGCGGCCACTCGGATAGCAGATTCCATTGAGCCGTCCTGATCTGAGGCGGGAGAGGGTCTACGGCAGATCCGGGCCCTGCTCAAGGCGGCTGAAGAGCAGAATTCAGCAGTGTCCCAATCACGCAACAGGATTCATAGCAGATCCATCAGAGCTGACACCGTCTAGTCGGCCCACAGCCCGGTGATCCCGAGAAGAAACAGACACTCGCCTCAGCGGCGCAACGACCAAGACCCCCACCGAGACCAGTACTCGGGGCAGGGTCACAGTCGGAATACGCCTCCGCGGCATCAAGATGATCGTCGCCGTATGCAGATGCCTCCTCCGCGGGATGGCTCGTACGCGCCCCGGACGTACGACACCAGGAGTCCTTACGGCAATGATCGGAGGGCCAGCCCTCCCCGCCATGGTGACGGTTATCGCCAGAGAGAACCAGTCGACTTTCGTGACCCGCAGTTCAACGCGAGATCCGTACTCGCTCAGAACCTGGTCGACAGAGGCAGGGCTCTCAGAGAAAGTTTGGACAAAGATCATCCGAGTGGAAGTGGAGCCTTCGTCTCTGGGCCCGAGTGTTTCAGCAAAGCAATCAGAGCCGCAGAGATTCCGCCTAACTTCAGATTGGCGATTGGAGTAAGTAAATTCACCGGTGAGTCCAAGCCAGAAACTTAGCTAGAGGATTACCGAGTGGCTGTGCAGATTGGAGGAGGCAATGACTATGTGGCTATGAAACATCTCCCCTTGATGCTGGAAGGGTCAGCCCGGGCCTGGCTCAACCAGCTCACTCCGGCTAGCATCTACTGCTAGGAAGATTTAGCTCGAGTGTTCATCAAAACATTCGAGGGCACGTGCAAACGCCCGCCCGGATTGACTGAGTTGCAGCATTGTGCGCAGAAGCCGAATGAAACCCTGAGGGAGTATATTCAGCGTTGGACAACCCTGCATCATGTGGTTGAAAACATCACTGAGCACCAAGCCGTCTGCGCCTTCAAGGCAGGAGTCAGATATCGAGAGCTCATCCTGAAATTTGGTAGGTCGGGGTCTTTGACCATGAGCCGAATGATGGAGATCGCCACTCGGTACGCGAACGGAGAAGAGGAAGACCGTCTCTGTAATGGTAAGGGGAAAGCTAGTGAGCCCAGCCCTGGAAACAATAACACCAGTCGGAAGCCGAAGTGCAAAGCTGACGGATCGGCCCAGGCCGAGGCTGCCGCGCTGGCTGGTCAAGCCAAAAACAAAGGGAAGGCCAAAGAAAAGTGGATCCCAAGGAAGAAGAAAGATCAGTCGGGCCAAGATGTCCTCGATTTGCCGTGCCACATTCACACCAGAAAAGATGAAGAGGGCAATCTGATATTGCCCAAGCATACCACTCGACAATGCAGATTGCTGATACAGCAGTTTCGAGAGGGCCAGTCGAGTGAGAAAAGCCCGGACGATGCTGATGACGAAGACAAAGATGAAGCTTATCCTACTGTCAATGCAACTTTGATGATCTTTGCGGATGTTGAGAGCAAGAGCCGGTTGAAGGTTATCAACCGAGAAGTAAACATGGCTATGCCGGCGACGACAAAGTTCCTGAATTGGTCGAGGACTCCGATCACCTTTGATCAGTCGGACCACCCGGCCTACATTGCCACCCCTGGCCGGCAGGCGCTGGTGGTCGATCCGGTCATGGGAGGCGTTCGGTTGCGAAAGGTCCTCATGGACGGTGGAAGCGGACTGAACATACTCTACGTTGATACCCTGAAGGGGATGGGCATCCCGATGTCCCGTCTCAGTGAGAGCGGTATGCAGTTCCACGGAGTGATCCCCGGCAAGAAAGCAAAGTCACTTGGGCAGATTGCCCTGTATGTAGTCTTTGGAGATGACAAGAACTTCAGGAAGGAAAGGCTGACTTTCGAAGTGGTCGACTTCCGCAGTGCCTATCATGCCATTCTTGGTCGGCCAGCCTACGCACGTTTCATGGCCCGCCCATGTTATGTGTACCTTAAGTTGAAGATGCCTGACCCCAAAGGCGTGATCACAGTCACTGGCAATCGGCAGCGCGTGGAAGAATGTTTGCAGCAGGGTCCAAGATTGCTGATGAGCAGATGGCTATGGCGGAGTTGGAAGAATACAAGAAAAATGCCGATCCGAGTGATCTGCTACGCTCCAAGAAACTGGTTGCGGAGTCTGCGTTCCAGTCGACTCGTGAGACGAAGCCTGTGCATATTCATCCGGAGGATCCCAATGCCGCACCCACCAACATCTCGACGACACTCGACAACAAATAGGAAGATGCGCTCATCCAGTTCCTCTGTGAGAACTGGGACATCTTCACATGGAAGCCATCTGACATGCCGGGTGTTCCCAGGGAGCTGGCTGAGCACCGTTTGTGAGTTGACCCGAAAGCAAAACCTGTGAAGGAACATCTTCGTCGTTCTGCTACACAGAAGAGGAAAGCCATTGGCGAAGAAGTTGCTCGGCTCCTGGCAGCCGAGTTCATCCATGAGGTGTACCACTCCAAGTGGCTCACCAACGTCGTCATGGTTCCTAAAAAGGATAAGTCTCACCGAATGTGCATCGATTTCAAGCACATCAATCGGGTCTGTCCCGAGGATCATTTCCCGCTCCCCCGTATAGATCAGATCGTAGATTCCACCGCGGGGTATGAGCGACTGTCTTTTCTGGATGCGTACTCCGGGTACCACCAGATCCGACTGTATGGGCCAGATGAAATAAAAAGAGCTTTTATCACCCCGTTCGGGTGTTTCTGCTATATCACCATGCCATTCGGTCTTAAAAATGCTGGTGCCACTTTCATGCGCATGGTCCAAAAGTGTTTGCACACGCAGATCAGTCGGAACATCGAGGCATACATGGATGACATAGTGGTCAAGTCCAGAAAAGGTTCCGACCTGCTGGCTGACCTAGCTGAGACTTTCACAAATCCGCGGAAGTATGATATTAAGCTGAATCCAGCAAAATGCACTTTCGGAGTGCCAGGGGGCAAGTTACTCGGTTTCCTCATTTCCGAACGAGGGATAGATGCCAATCCTGAGAAGATCAGGGCGATAGTACGAATGAAACGTCCAGAATGGCTTCATGATGTACAGAAGCTCACGGGTTGCCTCGCAGCTCTGAGCCGGTTCATCTCCCGCCTCGGTGAGAAGGCACTGCCCCTGTACCGATTGATGAAGAAGTCTAACTCGTTTGAGTGGATTGCTGAAGTACAAGCAGTGTTTGTTGAGCTCAAAGCCCTGCTTTCCACCCAGCCGGTGCTCGCCGCTCCGAACAGCAACGAGCCGTTGCTCTTGTACATTGCTGCCACTGGTCAAGTTGTCAGTACCGTCCTCACTGTCGAGCCAGAAGAATAGGGCAAAACTTACAAAGTTCAGCGCCCAGTCTATTACATTTCTGAAGTTCTGACTCCGTCCAAGCAGAGGTATCCTCATTATCAGAAGCTCGTCTATGGCATCTACCTGACTACGAAGAAAGTAGCCCATTATTTCCAAGAGCACATCGTGTCAGTCGTCAGCGACGCCCCGCTGTCTGAGATCATGAACAATTGGGATGCGACTGGTCGAGTGGCGAAGTGGGCTATCGAGCTCTTGCCCCTGGACATCAAGTTCGAAGCAAAAAAAGGCGATCAAGTCCCAAGCATTAGCTGATTTCTTAGCCGAATGGACAGAACAGCAGCAGCCGACTCATAGTCACTTGGAACACTGGACCATGTTCTTTGATGGCTCCAAGATGCTGAATGGTTCAGGAGCCGGAGTTGTGTTGGTATCTCCAAAGGGCGATCAACTCAGTTATGTTTTGCAGATTCACTTTGATTCCTCCAACAATGAGGCTGAGTATGAAGCACTCCTTTATGGTCTTTGTATGGCCATCTCACTCGGCGTCCGACGCCTGACGGTTTACGGAGACTCGGATCTAGTTGTGAATCAAGTAATGAAGGAGTGGGACATCAGGAGCCCTGCTATGATGGGATATTGCAATGCGGTGAGAAAGCTGGAGAAGAAATTCGAGGGACTGGAGCTACATCACATCCCCCGAGCCAAGAATCAAGCGGCAGACGATCTGGCAAAGATCGGGTCCACTCAGAAACATATACCCAGCAATGTGTTCCTTGAGCATCTACATTCCCCAACGGTGAAAGAAGATCCCTTCACTGAAGAGCCCCCGCAAGTGGTCGGTCCCTCCGATTCGACTGAAATCGAGGTCCCAGTAGTCATTGACTTGGTCATGGAGGTCCTGGCAATAACGCCCGACTGGACGGTGCCTTACATCGCTTACCTGCTCAGACAGGAAATTCCAGAAGATGAAGTTGAGGCTCACCAGATTGTTCGCAGGTCCAAGGCCATCACAGTGATGGGCGATCAATTGTACAGAAAGAGCGTCACCGGTGTGACTCAACGCTGCATCTCTCCGGAGGAAGGTCGATTGATCTTGGAGGAGATTCACGCGGGAACTTGTGGACACCACGCGTCCTCTCGGACAATCGTAGCTAAAGCTTACCGAGCCGGCTTCTTCTGGCCACGGGCCAATGAAGCTGCGCAGGAGATAGTCCAACACTGCGCCGGGTGTCAATTCTATGCAAACCTATCACACAAGCCCGCGTCTGCTCTGAAGACGATCCCACTCGTCTGGCCGTTTGCAGTCTGGGGACTCGACATGGTGGTGCCCCTCCAGACAGGGGCGAGTGGATTCACCCATTTGCTGGTTGCAGTTGACAAGTTCACTAAGTGGATTGAAGCCAAACCCATCAAGAAGCTAGACTCTCGTACGACGATCAAGTTTATGAAAGAGATAGTCTTCAGATATGGCGTGCCCCACAGCATCATCACTGACAACGGATCAAACTTTGACTCCGAAGAGTTCAGGGCGTTCTGTGCCGCCCAAGGCACTCGGGTCGACTATGCATCAGTGGCTCACCCACAGTCGAATAGACATGCCGAGAGAGCGAATGGACTGATCCTTCAAGGGCTAAAGCCGCGACTTATGCGTGATTTGGAACATGCAGCCGGAGCTTGGGTCACTGAATTGCCGTCGGTTCTGTGGGGCCTGAGGACGACCCCCAATCGGTCTACCAATCGCACTCCCTTCTTCATGGTGTACGGGGCTGAAGCTGTCCTGCCGAGTGACCTGCTCCATAATTCACCCCGAGTGGAACTTTACTCTGAAGCTGAAGCAGAGCAGGCGCGGCAAGACGACATTGATCTCTTTGAGGAGGAGAGGGAGATGGCTCTTATCCGTTCAGCCACCTATCAGCAAGACCTACGACGTTTTCACGACAGACACGTCAGGGGTCGGGCCTTTCAGGAAGGAGATCTTGTGCTCCGAGTGGATCAGCAGCGACCTCACAAGCTTGCTCCTGCGTGGGAAGGTCCTTTTATCGTGTCAAAGGTTCTGCATAACGGAGCGTACCGCCTGTACAACCTTTTGAAGCAAGCAGACGAGCCCTGCGCTTGGAATGCCGACTTGCTTCGACGATTTTACACTTGATATTGAGATGTAACACTCGAGTGATGTTTGATGAATAAAAGCATGACTTTTCCAGTACTTCATTGAGTTCACTCGTACAGATTCTCTGGCTTGCGACACCCAGTGGGTGCATACGCCCTTCAACTTAGCTGCGAACCCGCTTTCGCCTAAGTTAAAAACGACTCCGAGTGAAGAGCGTTCCTCTCACTCGGGGGCTTAGCTGCGAGCCAGCTTTCGCCTAAGTTAAAGATCAACTCTGAGTGACGAGCATCCCTCTCACTCGGGGGCTTAGCTGCGAACGACCTTTCGCCTAAGTTAAAGATCGACTCCGAGTGACGAGCATCCCTCTCACTCGGGGGCTTAGCTGCGAACCAGCTTTCGCCTAAGTTAAAAAACGACTCCGAGTGACGAGCGTTCCTCTCGCTCGGGGGCTTAGCTGCGAACCAGCTTTCGCCTAAGTTAGAGATCAACTCCGAGTGACGAGCGTCCCTCTCGCTCGGGGGCTTAGCTGCGAACCAGCTTTCGCCTAAGTTAGAGATCAACTCCGAGTGACGAGCGTCCCTCTCACTCGGGGGCTTAGCTGCGAACCAGCTTTCGCCTAAGTTAAAGATCGACTCCGAGTGACGAGCGTCCCTCTCACTCGGGGGCTTAGCTGCGAACCAGCTTTTGCCCAAGTTAAAAACCCACTCCGAGTGACGAGCATCCCTCTCACTCGGGGGCTTGGCTGCAAACCAGCTTTCGCCCAAGTTAAAAACCCACTCCGAGTGACGAGCATCCCTCTCACTTGGGGGCTTGGCTACGAACCAACTTTCGCCCAAGTTAAAAACCTACACCGAGTGAAGAGCGTCCCTCTCACTCGGAGGCTTAGCTGCGAACCAGTTTTCGCCTAAGTTAAAAACCCACTCTGAGTGAAGAGCGTCCCTCTCACTCGGAGGCTTAGCTGCGAACCAGCTTTCGCCTAAGTTAAAGATCGACTCCGAGTGACGAGCGTCCCTCTCACTCGGGGGCTTAGCTGCGAACCAGCTTTCGCCCAAGTTAAAAACCCATTCCGAGTGACGAGCATCCCTCTCACTCGGGGGCTTGGCTGCGAACCAGCTTTCGCCCAAGTTAAAAACCCACTCCGAGTGACGAGCATCCCTCTCACTCGGGGGCTTGGCTGCGAACCAGCTTTCGCCCATGTTAAAAAAAACCTCCGAGTGAAGAGCGTCCCTCTCACTCAGGGGCTTAGCTGCGAACCAGCTTTCGCCTAAGTTAAAAACAACTCCAAGTGACGAGCGTCCCTCTCACAAAGACTCGAAAAACTCGAAGGAAAGCATTCGAATAACTCCAGAAGTTCAAAAGCAAATGCGAGTACGCGGGCCCGAAGCCCGAAAGAGTTTAACGGATACATATCCACTCGGCATACCGAGGCAAATGGGTAAAGCTTAAAGTTTTTTCTCATGCTCCAGAGGGGCTGGCCGGCTCGACGAAGGCGTCCAGGTCGATGCCATCCGCGATCCGAGTGGCGGTCTCTATGAACGTCTCCATGAAGTCTTCGAATTTGAGCTTCTTCATGTTGGCGACCTGGAGAGACTTTAGCTTCTCTTCCTTTGCATCCTTGCAGTGTACACGGACAAGGGAGAGGGCCACGTCGGCCCCGTAGTGGGCAGATGACTTCTTCCATGCTTCCACTCGGCTTGGGATCTCGTTGAGACGAGCCATCATCGCCTCCAGATCAGTCTCAAGCGTGTCTTCTGGCCACAGCTCCTTGTCTATCCTTCCGAGTGCACCCCGCAGATGGATGATGTACCCCAGGACGTCTTCAATGCGAGATTTGAGCCGCAAGATGCCTACGGCAGCCTTGTCACCGACGAGTGACCTGGAGGGATCCAGGTCCCTCTCAATTCTGTCAGTCTCCAGCTCGAAGTCTCGGCAGTACTCTGTGAACAAGAAAAGAGGAGAGTCGAATATCAGCATGCATGAAGTAAACTCGGAAACAAGTTAAAACTCGCTCAGATGTTACAAGTTACCTGCAAGCTTGGTGTACATCTCCTCCGCGAAGTCTTCTATATACTTTTCCAGAGAATTCTTCTTTTTGGTGAGTTGGGCGATCTTCTCGCTCAGAGTCTTCTTCTCTTGCTCATAAGCATTCGCCTGAGCCTTGAGCTTGCCGTCCCACTCGGTCTTCTGCTTCTTGAGCTCGGCCACTTCCTTCTTTGCCTCCTTGACGGTGGTCTTCAGTGACTTGTTCTCTCCTTCAAGCTTCTCAAACGAGGCCAATTTCTCCTCAGCGGCCTTGGTCTTCTCCCTGGCCACCCTCTGTACCCCCGCTAGCTCATTGTCCTTATTTTCGAGTGCCTGCTTCATTGTTTCTATGGAGACAGAAGTTCTGAGCCGCACTTGGAGTCGATGGTTTTCACTATGCACATCTGTTCGAGTGAAGTCACTCGGTTCAAAGAATGGAAAACGGTGAAAGCAGAACGCTCAGTAATTGAGGCTTACCTCCCATGGCCTTGAGCTCCGCTTGGGCATGAGCCACATTCCTCTTCTCCACCTCCAAGTCCAGTCGGAGTTGGATCGTCTCCTTCTCCAGTGACACATACTGAGTCCCAAGCTTGCAAGTTTTCTGAAACACAAGAGAGAGCAGACCAGTTAATGATAAGAAATATTCCGAGTGCTCAGAGACCAGCACTCCTGGGAGGAACAAGCTTGACCAATACCAGATCCTGAAGTACCCTTTTTCAGGGAAGGACAAGCTTGACCAGTATCAGATTCTGAAGTACCCTCTAAAACAAGTTCTAAGACTCCCGCCGACTGCCTGCAGTCGACGGCAGTCTCGGAGACTACACCCAGTGGGTGCACTCAGCGTGCCCCCACTGGAATGGTATCCACTCGGAACGGTCCGCCCGATCCGAGTGACGACCAAACAACAACAACAAAAAACAGGTTCTTAGACTCCCGCCGACTGCCTACAGTCGACGGCAGTCTCGGGGACTACACCCAGTGGGTGCACTCAGCGTGCCCCAACTGGAATGGTATCCACTCGGAACGGTCCGTCCGATCGGAGTGACGGCCAAACAACAACAACAAAAAAACAGGTTCTTAGACTCCTGCCGACTGCCTGTAGTCGATGGCAGTCTCGGGGACTACACCCAGTGGGTGCACTTAGCGTGCCCCCACCGGGCGACACACCCACTGGGTGTACCGAAAGTTTACCGACTGGAATTCCTACAGAAGAAAAATGAATTGGAGATCAACTTACAAGAGCACTTACTCGAACGTTCTCTTGGAGAGCAGCACTGACATCGTATGCCAACTTGCCGGCTGCACACATCTCCTTCAGATGCTGGGTCATCAGGTCCGCCTGGATCATCGCCTCCTTGCTGGCTCCAGTTTGGTCCTCTGGCACTTTATACAGACTGAATATATTGACGGGAGGAGTTGGAGCCGAGGCCAGGGCAGTCGACGGGGCTGTGACGGGGCTAGCACTGGCCCGAGAAGAACCTTGCCCTAGAGGCACGGTCACGTTGGGCGCAGGGAGAACTTGAGGTGCTTTGCTTGGCGGTGCCTTCTATGTGGTGGTATGAGAGGCTGTCGGCGCGGCGGTCCCCTTCTCGGCGTCCTTCCATGGCGGTCCTTCATCGTCATCCGCGACATGGATGATCTCTACAAGCGCTACGTCCACTCGATGCAATCAGTCGCAATACACAATTCAGTCGGATGGAGACATTTCAGTCGGATCACAGATCGAAGTAAAAGTGAAATCATTGCTACCTTTCTGAGAAGTGGCCGCGTCCGCCGACTCGGCTTCGATGCGGTCTCCGCCGACCTGCATGGGAGACGTCGTCGAGGTTGCAGCTCTGGTTCATAAGTTTCACTCGGTCAGAAAGGTCTAGAAGTTCATAGAGACAGAAAAGAAAGGTGTGGCACTCACGCTGAGGTGACAGGCACGGTGACCTTGATCCTGGGTAGAGCCATTCGAGGCTTGGGAGAAGCGACCTTGAGCTGCTTGGCGGTCTTGTCTGTCAGCTCCGGCGTTGATGTCCGGGTGCGCTTCGGAGTCTTAGCACTCGGGGCCACCGTCTTCCCCGAGCCAGCACTCGGATCATGAGTCTGCTTAGAGCGGCGATCAGAGCGCAACTCTAGAGACTGGGAAGACTCGACCTCGTTGCTCCCTTCCGAGTTGTCGCTTTCCTCCTCGCTGTCTTCCACGTAGTTGTTCTCGACACTGCCATTATCGCTCTCCACGTCCCCGACAAGGTGTTCTCCATTCGGCACAGGCGAGAGCATCTTCTGGAAAACCTGCAAGACTCGAAGATCAGAGATAGTCAGTTCATTCAGTTCACTTGGATCATTCAGTTCACTCGGATAATTTGCGCGTAAATAATTCACTCGGAAATGCGTCTCTTACCTCTGACGGTTGGTGCGTGTCATCGTAGGGCGGGATCCGTCTTGACCCTCGCGGATTGTCGCGTGCGCCAGTGATGCATCTGAGCCACTGTTCCACCATTTCCTCATCAACATCCTCCGGGTGCACTCGGGTCGGGTCATTGGCTCCGGTGTAGCGCCACATGGGATGAGCCCGCTCCTACAGCGGCTGGATCCGCCGACTGAGGAAGACCTCCACAAGATCAGACCCGTCACTCCGCCCTGAATCAGACCGACCACGACACTCACCAAGATTCCCACTTTAGCCTTCTCCTCCTCATCAATCGTCAGTGAGGGAGGAATCTTGACTCTCTCGGACATGTAGGGAGGAAGACCAGTCGACGAACCGGTGCAAGGAAGATCATTACAGTAGAACCAAGTCGACTGCCAACCTCTAACCGAATCAGGAAAAGACATGGTGGGGAATGCACTCCTACCCCTCATCTGGATACCTAAGCCGCCGCACATCTGGGTCACATGGGTCCTCTCTCCATCAGGGTCAGCCTTTTTAACCGACTGAGAGCGACATGTGAAGATATGTTTGAATAGCCCCCAGTGCGGCTGGCAGCCTAAGAAGTTTTCGCACATGGAAATGAACGCAGCAAGATACACTATGGCATTCGGAGGAAGATGATGAAGCTGGGCACCGAAAAAGTTTAGGAAACCGTGGAAGAAAGGGTGGGGTGGCATGGAGAAACCTCTCTCCACGTGAGTGGTGAGGGGCACGCGCTCCCCGGGGCGTGGTGCAGGCTCGAGCTCCCCCTCCTCCGGCAGCCTCCAGGTCCCGTCGCGCACCAGCCCGTCCACGACGAGTCCGCTGATGTCGTCCACCGTGGTGGTCGGCGGGAGCCAATTGCCCTGGATCCACCCGCGCGGGGGCGCGACCCTGGAGCTCGACACCTTCTTCACCTTCGCCGCTTTCTTCGCCCGCTCCAGCTTCGCCGTCTTGTCCTTCGCCATCGCCACAGAGCACTCTATTGCCGAAGGGGATTTGCGCAGAGTGGAGTGCGGGAGAGAAGATTGGGCGGTTGGAGGAGATGGGGAAAAGGGGATCTGTTCTCTTTCCCCCTCCAATGCGGTAGCCTTTTATACCATCGCCCGCTCCGCTCACCAATCCTGTTCAGCGATTCACGGGCCCGCAGATCCCCTCAAATCTCGCTGGCGGAGATGCAGTGGTACGTGGCAAAAAGCGGGGCAAAAATCAAGGCGTCACGCCCCACTTTCCCCACTCGCTGCGCTGCGACCGTTCGCGCGCGCTCGAATCTGATTTCAAATCCCGCAAGATCCGGGATCCGACAATCTGATTGCTCACCCTTTAAAGACATTCCAAAAACGCTTGGATCCGTTCCGTCACTGGACGCGTGATGGCTCATTTCACTCGGGTGAAGGCACCCCTCGCTCAGCTCAGGGTTGCAATAAGATTTTCACTTGGACTCCATACGGTCCAGAATCCGTCAAGGTATCATACAAAGACAAGGCCGTCTAATGACCAGTGGGAGTTCCCGAGTGCCCCCGTAGCGCTCAACTCACCTGGAAATTTGCCTTGACTCGACCCGTTAAACCTCGACCAATTCGGGGGCTAATGACGAGGACATGTACTAGGGATAGGGTAACAGGCCTGACCTATAGACCCTACCCTAGGATACCATACACCTTATACTAGGCCCCAGGGCCAGATCAGCAGTCAGATATTCTGCAGAGTAACATTCACTCGGAAGGCAATAGACCACTCGGAGGACAACTCTCCACTCGACCGACTGATTTCACTCGGAGTACCTGTCATCACTCTGTCAGAGAAGACCAGGAGCCTCTCCAGGAACGCAACGGTCAGGACGTGCGTCCACCCTCATCGATTGTAATCAATGCGCCCGTTACTAATAGCAGGCGCCCTTAAACCCCCTCTTTAAACCCTTGGTTATGGTGGAATTCATGGGGGGCCTGGCGGACTCTATATAAGCTACCCCCCAGCTCCATTCCAGGGGTTCGCAATCCTTTGTAATCCATAGACTCAAGTCAATCAAGCTCCCGAGCACCGAGACGTCGGGCTGTTACCTCCGCCGTGAGGGGCCTGAACTCGTAAATTCGAGTGTAACAACTGCGTCGTAGCTAGGCTCTGCCCTCTAATCCATACCCCCATACACTACTGTCAGGCTTATACCCACGACAGTTGGCGCCCACCGTGGGGCAGGCGTCTAGCGACTTTCGGCGTAGTTGCGTTTTTTCCATCATCATCATGGTTTCCGGCGGCGGACTGAATCTGGGCGGCGAGATCCGTTTCGGCGTCCTCAGTTTCATCGCTGACGATTCGGCGTGGCTTCAGGAAGCCCCGCTGGATGTCGGGGCGTTGCGCATCTGCGGCGCAGCGCACTTCCGCGCGAGTGCCTTTGGCGTTCTTCTTCAACAACCTTCGACGCCGTACCAGTCGGTGCCTTTTCGCTTCACCAACCGTCATCGCAAGCGTTCCGGACGCTCACGGCTCCAACAGTGGATCAAGCACGCGGCGGCCCTTCAGGCTGTGGCCCCGCAAGTTGCGGCAATCAAGCCCGATGAGCCCGTCTTCGATTCGTTCGCCTCCTTGCATGAGCACTCGGAAAGTTTATCCGAGTGCGAGAGCAGCGATCCCGCTGTAGAGGTACTGATGGCCGATTCCCTACCCAGTCCGCCTGGGTACGGTCGTGGCGGCACGGAGACCGGCGACTCGTCGCGCGCCGATCTTGACGGTGGCAGAGACCGTCACGACGACGAGTACTACCCTCGACCTCTCACTCGACAGCAGAGCAGAAACAAGCAGGCCCTCCAGACGCCCATCGTTGGGATGACTCCTGAGGCTCAGGCTTTGGAGGCCGCGCGCCAAGCCAACTTGGCTAAGCGCAGTCGTCTGGAGGCACTCCAGAAATCACTCGACGATCGCGCCCGCAGACAGCATCAGCCCAGTTCCAGTCGGCGGCAGCGGCAGTTGTTCTCGAATGACCAGCAGCAAAACTTCCAGGTATTTCGCACTCTCGTTCATAATTTGGCGGCGGCCACTCGGATAGCAGATTCCATTGAGCCGTCCTGATCCGAGGTGGGAGAGGGTCTATGGCAGATCCGGGCCCTGCTCAAGGCAGCTGAAGAGCAGAATTCAGCGGTGTCCCAATCGCGCAATAGGATTCATCGCAGATCCGTCAGAGCTGACACCGTCCAGTCGGCCCACATCCCGGTGATCCCGAGAAGAAACAAACACTCGCCTCAGTGGCGCAACGACCAAGACCCCCACCGAGACCAGTACTCGGGGCAGGGTCGCAGTCGGAATACCCCTCCGCGGCATCAAGATGATCGTCATCGTATGCAGACGCCCCCTCCGCGGGATGGCTCGTACGCGCCACGGCCGTACGACGCCAGGCGTCCTTACGGCAATGATCGGAGGGCCAGCCCTCCCCGCCATGGTGACGGTTATCGCCAGAGAGAACCAGTCAACTTTCGTGACCTGCAGTTCAACGCGAGATTCGTACTCGCTTAGAACCTGGTCGACAGAGGCAGGGCTCTCAGAGAAAGTTTGGACAGAGATCGTCCGAGTGGAAGTGGAGCCTTCGTCTCTGGGCCCGAGTGTTTCAGCAGAGCAATCAGAGCCGCAGAGATTCTGCCTAACTTTAGATTGGCGACTGGAGTAAGTAAATTCACCGGTGAGTCCAAGCCAGAAACTTGGCTAGAGGATTACCGAGTGGCTGTGCAGATTGGAGGAGGCAATGACTATGTGGCTATGAAACATCTCCCCTTGATGCTGGAAGGGTCAGCCAGGGCCTGGCTCAACCAGCTCACTCCGGCTAGCATCTACTGCTGGGAAGATTTTGCTCGAGTGTTCATCAAAACATTCGAGGGCATGTGCAAACGACCGGCCGGATTGACTGAGTTGCAGCACTGTGTGCAGAAGCCGAATGAAACCCTGAGGAAGTATATTCAGCGTTGGACAACCCTGCATCATGTGGTTGAAAACGTCACTGAGCACCAAGCCGTCTACACCTTCAAGGCAGGAGTCAGATATCGAGAGCTCATCCTGAAATTTGGTCGGTCGGGATCTTTGACCATGAGCCGAATGATGGAGATCGCAACTCGGTACCCGAACGGAGAAGAGGAAGACCGTCTTCGTAATGGCAAGGGGAAAGCTAGTGAGCCTAGCCCTGGAAACAATAACACCAGTCGGAAGCCGGAGCACAAAGCTGACGGATCGGCCCAGGCCGAGGTTGCCGCACTGGCTGGTCAAGCCAAAATCAAAGGGAAGGCCAACGAAAAGTGGATCCCGAGGAAGAAGAAAGATCAGTCGGGCCAAGATATCCTCGATTTGCCGTGCCACATTCACACCAGAAAAGATGAAGAGGGCAATCTGATATTGCCCAAGCATACCACTCGACTGTGCAGATTGCTGATACAGCAGTTTCGAGAGGGCCAGTCGAGTGAGAAAAGCCCGGACGATGCTGATGACGAAGACAAAGATGAAGCTTATCCTACTGTCAATGCAACTCTGATGATCTTTGCGGATGTTGAGAGCAACATCCGGTTGAAGGTTATCAACCGAGAAGTAAACATGGCTATGTCGGCGAGGACAAAGTTCCTGAACTGGTCGAGGACTCCAATCACCTTTGATCAGTCGGACTACCCGGCCTACATTGCCACCCCTGGGCGGCAGGCACTATTGGTCGATCCGGTCATGGGAGGCGTTCGGTTGCGAAAGGTCCTCATGGACGGTGGAAGCGGACTGAACATACTCTACGCTGATACCCTGAAGGGGATTGGCATCCCGATGTCCCGTCTCAGTGAGAGCAGTATGCAGTTCCACGGAGTGATCCCCGGCAAGAAAGCAAAGTCACTCGGGTAGATTTCCCTGGATGTAGTCTTTGGAGATGACAAGAACTTCAGGAAGGAAAGGCTGACTTTCGAAGTGGTCGACTTCCACAGCGCCTATCATGCCATCCTTGGTCGGCCAGCCTACGCACGTTTCATGGCCCGCCCATGTTATGTGTACCTTAAGCTGAAGATGCCCGGCCCCAAAGGCGTGATCACAGTCACTGGCAATCGGCAGCGCGCGGAAGAATGTTTGCAGCAGGGGTCCAAGATTGCTGATGAGCAGATGGCTATGGTGGAGTTGGAAGAATACAAGAAAAATGCCGATCCGAGTGATCTGCTACGCTCCAAGAAACCGGCTGCGGAGTCTGCGTTCCAGTCGGCTGGTGAGACGAAGCCTGTGCATATTCATCCGGAGGATCCCAATGCCGCACCCACCAACATCTCGACGGCACTCGACAGCAAATAGGAAGCCGCGCTCATCCAGTTCCTCCGTGAGAACTGGGACATCTTCGCATGGAAGCCATCTGACATGCCAGGTGTTCCCAGGGAGCTGGCTGAGCACCGTTTGCGAGTTGACCCGAAAGCAAAACATGTGAAGGAACATCTTCGTCGTTCTGCTACACAGAAGAGGAAAGCCATTGGCAAAGAAGTTGCTCGGCTCCTGGCAGCCGAGTTCATCCGTGAGGTGTACCACTCCGAGTGGCTCGCCAATGTCGTCATGGTTCCTAAAAAGGATAAGTCTCTCCGAATGTGCATCAATTTCAAGAACATCAATCGGGTCTGTCCCAAGGATCATTTCCTGCTCCCCCGTATAGATCAGATCGTAGATTCCACCGCGGGGTGTGAGCGACTGTCTTTTCTGGATGCATACTTTGGGTACCACCAGATCCGACTGTATGGGCCAGATGAAATAAAAATAGCTTTTATCACCCTGTTCGGGTGTTTCTACTATATCACCATGCCATTCGGTCTTAAAAATGCCGGTGCCACTTTCATGCGCATGGTCCAAAAGTGTTTGCACACGCAGATCAGTCAGAACATCGAGGCATACATGGATGACATAGTGGTCAAGTCCAGAAAAGGTTCCGACCTGCTGGCTGACCTAGCTTAGACTTTCGTAAATCCGCGGAAGTATGATATTAAGCTGAATCCAACAAAATGCACTTTCGGAGTGCCAGGGGGCAAGTTACTCAGTTTCCTCATTTCCGAACGAGGGATAGATGCCAATCCTGAGAAGATCGGGGCGATAGTACGAATGAAACGTCCAAAACGGCTTCATGATGTACAGAAGCTCACGGGTTGCCTCGCAGCTCTGAGCCGGTTCATCTCCCGCCTCGGTGAGAAGGCACTGCCCCTGTACCGATTGATGAAGAAGTCTAACTCGTTTGAGTGGATTGCTGAAGTACAAGCAGTGTTTGTTGAGCTCAAAGCCCTGCTTTCCACCCAGCCGGTGCTCGCCGCTCCGAACAGCAATGAGCCGTTGCTCTTGTACATTGCGGCCACTCGTCAAGTTGTCAGTACCGTCCTCACCGTCGAGCGAGAAGAACAGGGCAAAACTTACAAAGTTCAGCGCCCAGTCTATTACATTTCTGAAGTTTTGACTCCGTCCAAGCAGAGGTATCCTCATTATCAGAAGCTCGTCTATGGCATCTACCTGACTGCGAAGAAAGTAGCCCATTATTTCCAAGAGCACATCGTGTCAGTCGTCAGCGACGCCCCGCTGTCTGAGATCATGAACAATCAGGAAGCGACTGGTCGAGTGGCGAAGTGGGCTATTGAGCTCTTGCCCCTGGACATCAAGTTCGATGCAAAAAATGCAATCAAGTCCCAAGCATTAGCTGATTTCTTAGCCGAATGGACAGAACTGCAGCAGCCGACTCAGAGTCACCCGGAACACTGGACCATGTTCTTTGATGGCTCCAAGATGCTGAATGGTTCAGGAGCCGGAGTTGTGTTGGTGTCTCCAAAGGGCGATCGACTCAGTTATGTTTTGCAGATTCACTTCGATTCCTCCAAAAATGAGGCTGACTATGAAGCACTCCTTTATGGTCTTCGTATGGCCATCTCACTCGGCGTCCGATGCCTTATGGTTTACAGAGACTCGGATCTAGTTGTGAATCAAGTAATGAAGGAGTGTGACAGCAGGAGCCCTGCTATGATGGGATATTGCAACACGGTGAGAAAGCTGGAGAAGAAATTCGAGGGACTGGAGCTGAATCACATCCCTCGAGCCAAGAATCAAGCGGCAGACGATCTGGCAAAGATCGGGTCCACTCGGAAACCTATACCCAGCAATGTGTTCCTTGAGCATCTGCATTCCCCGACGGTGAAAGAAGATCCCTTCACTGAAGAGCCCCCGCAAGTGGTCGGTCCCTCCGATTCGACTGAAATCGAGGTCCCGGCAGTCATTGACTTGGTCATGGAGGTCCTGGGAATCACGCCCGACTGGATGGTGCCTTACATCGCTTACCTGCTCAGACAGGAACTTCCAGAAGATGAAGCTGAGGCTCGCCAGATTGTTCGCAGGTCCAAGGCCTTCACAGTGATGGGCGATCAGTTGTACAGAAAGAGCGTCACCGGTGTGACTCAACGCTGCATCTCTCCGGAGGAAGGTCGATTGATCTTGGAGGAGATTCACTCGGGAACTTGTGGACACCACGCGTCCTCTCGGACAATCGTAGCTAAAGCTTACCGAGCCGGCTTCTTCTGGCCACGGGCCAATGAAGCTGCGCAGGAGATAGTTCAACACTGCGCCGGGTGTCAATTCTATGCAAACCTATCACACAAGCCCGCGTCTACTCTGAAAACGATCCCACTCGTTTGGCCGTTTACAGTCTGGGGACTCGACATGGTGGGGCCCCTCCGAACAGGGGTGAGTGGATTCACCCATTTGCTAGTTGCAGTTGACAAATTCACTAAGTGGATTGAAGCCAAACCCATCAAGAAGCTAGACTCTTGTACAACGATCAAGTTTATGGAAGAGATAGTCTTTAGATATGGCGTTCCCCACAGCATCATCACTGACAACGGCTCAAACTTGGACTCTGAAGAGTTCAGGGTGTTCTGTGCCGCCCAAGGCACTCGGGGCGACTATGCATCAGTGGCTCACCCACAGTCGAATGGACAAGCCGAGAGAGTGAATGGACTGATCCTTCAAGGGCTAAAGCCGTGACTTATGCGTGATTTGGAACATGCAGCCAGAGCTTGGGTCACTGAATTGCCGTCGGTTCTGTGGGGCCTGAGGACGACCACCAATCGGTCTACCAATCGCACTCCCTTCTTCATGGTGTACGGGGCTGAAGCTGTCCTGCCGAGTGACCTGCTCCATAATTCACCTCGAGTGGAACTTTACTCTGAAGATGAAGCAGAGCAGGCGCGGCAAGACGCCATTGATCTCTTGGAGGAGGAGATGGAGATGGCTCTTATCCGTTCAGCCACCTATCAGCAAGACCTACGACGTTTTCACGACAGACACGTCAGGGGTCGGGCCTTTCAGGAAGGAGATCTTGTGCTCCGAGTGGATCAGCAGCGACCTCACAAGCTTGCTTCTGCGTGGGAAGGTCCTTTTATCGTGTCAAAGGTTCTGCATAACAGAGCGTACCGCCTGTACAACCTTTTGAAGCAAGCAGACGAACCCCGTGCTTGGAATGCCGACTTGCTTCGAAGATTTTACACTTGATATTGAGATGTAACACTCGAGTGATGTTTGATGAATAAAAGCATGACTTTTCTAGTACTTCATTGAGTTCACTCGTACAGATTCTCCGGCTTGCGACACCCAGTGGGTGCATACGCCCTTCAACTTAGCTGCGAACCCGCTTTCGCCTAAGTTAAAAACGACTCCGAGTGAAGAGTGTTTCTCTCACTCGGGGGCTTAGCTGCGAGCCAGCTTTCGCCTAAGTTAAAGATCGACTCCGAGTGACGAGCGTCCCTCTCACTCGGGGGCTTAGCTGCGAATTAGCTTTCACCTAAGTTAAAGATCGACTCCGAGTGACAAGCGTCCCTCTCACTCGGGGGCTTAGCTGCGAACCAGCTTTCGCCTAAGTTAAAAAACGACTCCGAGTGATGAGCGTTCCTCTCACTCGGGGGCTTAGCTGTGAACCAGCTTTCGCCTAAGTTAAAAAATGACTCCGAGTGACGAGCGTTCCTCTCACTCGGCGGCTTAGCTGCGAGCCATTTCACCTAAGTTAAAGATCAACTCCGAGTGACGAGCGTCCCTCTCACTCGGGGGCTTAGCTGCGAACCAGCTTTCACCTAAGTTAAAGATCGACTCCGAGTGGCGAGCGTCCCTCTCACTCGGGGGCTTAGCTGCAAACCAGCCTTCGCCTAAGTTAAAAAATGACTCCGAGTGACGAGCATTCCTCTCGCTCGGGGGCTTAGCTGCGAACCAGCTTTTGCCTAAGTTAGAGATCAACTCCGAGTGAAGAGCATCCCTCTCACTCGGGGGCTTAGCTGCGAACCAGCTTTGGCCTAAGTGAAAGATCGACTCCGAGTGACGAGCGTCCCTCTCACTCGGGGGCTTAGCTGCGAACCAGCTTTTGCCCAAGTTAAAAACCCACTCCGAGTGATGAGCATCCCTATCACTCGGGGGCTTGGCTGCGAACCAGCTTTCACCCAAGTTAAAAACCCACTCCGAGTGACGAGCATCCCTCTCACTCGGGGGCTTGGCTGTGAACCAACTTTCGCCCAAGTTAAAAACACATTCCGAGTGAAGAGCGTCCCTCTCACTCGGAGGCTTAGCTCCGAACCAGCTTTCGCCTAAGTTAAAAAACGACTCCGAGTGACGAGCGTTCCTCTCACTCGGGGGCTTAGCTGTGAACCAGCTTTCGCCTAAGTTAAAAAATGACTCCGAGTGACGAGCGTTCCTCTCACTCGGCGGCTTAGCTGCGAGCCAACTTTCTCCTAAGTTAAAGATCGACTCCGAGTGACGAGCGTCCCTCTCACTCGGGGGCTTAGCTGCGAACCAGCTTTCACCTAAGTTAAAGATCGACTCCGAGTGGCGAGCGTCCCTCTCACTCGGGGGCTTAGCTGCGAACCAGCCTTCGCCTAAGTTAAAAAATGACTCCGAGTGACGAGCGTTCCTCTCGCTCGGGGGCTTAGCTGCGAACCAGCTTTCGCCTAAGTTAGAGATCAACTCCGAGTGAAGAGCATCCCTCTCACTCGGGGGCTTAGCTGCGAACCAGCTTTGGCCTAAGTGAAAGATCGACTCCGAGTGACGAGCGTCCCTCTCACTCGGGGGCTTAGCTGCGAACCAGCTTTCGCCCAAGTTAAAAACCCACTCCGAGTGACGAGCATCCCTATCACTCGGGGGCTTGGCTGCGAACCAGCTTTCACCCAAGTTAAAAACCCACTCCGAGTGACGAGCATCCCTCTCACTCGGGGGCTTGGCTGTGAACCAACTTTTGCCCAAGTTAAAAACACATTCCGAGTGAAGAGCGTCCCTCTCACTCGGAGGCTTAGCTCCGAACCAGCTTTCGCCTAAGTTAAAAACCCACTCCGAGTGAAGAGCGTCCCTCTCACTCGGAGGCTTAGCTGCGAACCAGCTTTCGCCTAAGTTAAAGATCGACTCCGAGTGACGAGCGTCCCTCTCACTCGGGGGCTTAGATGCAAACCAGCTTTCGCCCAAGTTAAAAACCCACTCCGAGTGACGAGCATCCCTCTCACTCGGGGGCTTGGCTGCGAACCAGCTTTTGCCCAAGTTAAAAACCCACTCCGAGTGACGAGCATCCCTCTCACTCGGGGGCTTGGCTGCGAACCAGCTTTCGCCCAAGTTAAAAACCCACTCCGAGTGAAGAGCGTCCCTCTCACTCGGGGGCTTAGCTGCGAACCAGCTTTCGCCTAAGTTAAAAACAACTCCAAGTGATGAGGGTCCCTCTCACAAAGACTCGAAAGACTCGACGGAAAGCATTCGAATAACTCCAGAAGTTCAAAAGCAAATGCGAGTACCCATACCGAGGCAAATGGGTAAAGCTTAAAGTTTTTTCTCACGCCCAGAGGGGCTGGCCGGCTCGACGAAGGTGTCCAGGTCAGTGACATCCGCGATCCGAGTGGCGGCCTCTATGAACGTCTCCATGAAGTCTTCGAATTTGAGCTTCTTCGTGTTGGTGACCTGGAGAGACTTCAGCTTCTCTTCCTTTGCATCCTTGCAGTGTACACGGACAAGGGAGAGGGCCACGTCGGCCCCGTAGCGGGCAGGTGATTTCTTCCATGCTTGCACTCGACTTGGGATCTCGTTGTGACAAGCCATCATCGCCTCCATATCAGTCTCAAGCGTGTCTTCTGGCCACAACTCCTTGTCAATCCTTCTGAGTGCACCCCGCAGACGGATGATGTACCCCAGGATGTCTTCAATGCGAGATTCGAGCCGCAAGATGCCTAGGGCAGCCTTGTCACCGACGAGTGACCTGGAGGAATCCAGGTCCCTCTCGATTCTGTCAGTCTCCAGCTCGAAGTCTCGGCAGTACTCTGTGAACAAGAAAAGAGGATAGTCGAATATCAGCATACATGAAGTTCACTCGGAAACAAGTTAAAACTCGCTTGGATGTTACAAGTTACATGCAAGCTTGGTGTACATCTCCTCCGCAAAGTCTTCTATATACTTTTCCAGAGAATTCTTCTTTTCGGTGAGTTGGGCGATCTTCTCGCTCAGAGTCTTCTTCTCTTGCTCATAAGCATTCGCCTGAGCCTTAAGCTTGCTATCCCACTCGGTCTTCTGCTTCCTGAGCTCGGCCACTTCCTTCTTCGCCTCCTCGATGGCGGTCTTCACTGACTTGTTCTCACCTTCAAGCTTCTCAAACGAGGCCAATTTCTCCTCGGCGTCCTTGGACTTCTCCCTGGCCACCCTCTGTGCCCCCGCCAGCTCATTGTCCTTATTTTCGAGTGCCTGCTTCATAGTTTCTAAAGAGACAGAAGTTCTGAGCCGCACTTGGAGTCGATGGTTTTCAATATGCACATCTGTTCGAGTGAAGTCACTCGGTTCAAAGAATGGAAAAAGGTGAAAGCAGAACGCTCAGTAATTGAGGCTTACCTCCCATGGCCTATAGCTCTGCTTGGGCGCGAGCCACGTTCCTCTTCTCCACCTCCAAGTCCAGTCGGAGTTGGATCGTCTCCTTCTCCAGTGACACATACTGAGTCCCAAGCTCGCAAGTTTTCTGAAACACAAGAGAGAGCAGACCAGTTAATGATAAGAAATATTCCGAGTGCTCAGAGACCATCACTCCTGGGAGGAACAAGCTTGACCAATACCAGATCCTGAAGTACCCTTTGTCAGGGAAGGACAAGCTTGACCAGTATCAGATTCTGAAGTACCCTCTAAAACAAGTTCTAAGACTCCCGCCGACTGAGGAAGACCTCCAGAAGATCCTGGCCCGTCACTCCGCCCTGAATCAGACCGACCACGGCACTCACCAAGATTCCCACTTCAGCCTTCTCCTCCTTATCAATCGTCAGCGAGGGAGGATTCTTGACTCTCTCGGACGTGTAGGGAGGAAGACCAGTCGACGAACCGGTGCAAGGAAGATCATTACAGTAGAACCAAGTCGACTGCCAACCTCTAACCGAATCAGGAAAAGACATGGTGGGGAATGCACTCCTACCCCTCATCTGGATACTTAAGCCGCCACACATCTGGGTCACATGGGTCCTCTCTCCATCAGGGTCAGCCTTTTTAACCGACTAAGAGCGACATGTGAAGATATGTTTGAACAGCCCCCAGTGCGGCTGGCAGCCTAAGAAGTTTTCGCACATGGAAATGAATGCAGCAAGATACACTATGGCATTTGGAGGAAGATGATGAAGCTGGGCACCGAAAAAGTTTCGGAAACCACGGAAGAAAGGGTAGGGTGGTATGGAGAAACCTCTCTCCACGTGGGTGGTGAGGAGCACGCGCTCCCCGGGGCGCGGCGCAGGCTCTCGCTCCCCCTCCTCCGGCAGCCTCCAGGTCCCGTCGCGCACCAGCCCGTCCATGACGAGCCCGCTGATGTCGTCCACCGTGGTGGTCGGCGGGAGCCAATCGCCCTGGATCCACCCGCGTGGGGGCGTGACCCTGGAGCTCGACACCTTCTTCACCTTCGCCGCCCTCTTCGCCCGCTCCAGCTTCGCCGTCTTTTCCTTCGCCATCGCCACAGAGCACTCTGACGCCGAAGGGGATTTGCGCTGAGTGGGGTGCAGGAGAGAAGATTGGGCGGCTGGAGGAGATGGGGAAAAGGGGATCTACTCTCTTTCCCCCTCCAATGCGGTAGCCTTTTATACCATCGCCCGCTCCGCTCACCAATCCTGTTCAGCGATTCACGGGCCTGCAGATCCCCTCAAATCTCGCTGGCGGAGATGCAGCGGTATGTGGCGAAAAGCAGGGCGAAAATCGAGGCGTCACGCCCCACTTTCCCCACTCGCTGCACTGCAACCATTCGCGCGCGCTCGAATCTGATTTCAAATCTCGCAAGATCCGGGATCCGGCAATCTGATTGCTCGCCCTTTAAAGACATTCCAAAAACGCTCGGATCCGTTCCGTCACTCGACGCGCGATGGCTCATTTCACTCGGGTGAAGGCACCCCTCGCTCAGCTCGGGGTTGCAATAAGATTTTCACTCGGACTCCATACGGTCCGGAATCCGTCAAGGTATCATACAAAGACAAGGCCGTCTAATGACCAGTGGGAGTTCCCGAGTGCCCCCGTAGCGCTCAACTCACCTGGAAATTCGCCTTGACTCGACCCGTTAAACCTCGACCGATTCGGGGGCTAATGACGAGGACATGTACTAGGGATAGGGTAACAGGCCTGACCTACAGACCCTACCCTAGGATATCATACACCTTATATTGGGCCCCAGGGCCAGATCAACAGTTAGATATTCTGCAGAGTAACATTCAATCGGAAGGCAATAGACCACTCGGAGGACAACTCTCCACTCGACCGGCTGATTTCACTCGGAGTACCTGTCGTCACTCGGTCAGAGAAGACCAGGAGCCTCTCCAGGAACGCAACGGTCAGGACGTGCGTCCACCCTCATCAATTGTAATCAATGTGCCCGTTACCAATAGCAGGCGCCCTTAAACCCCCTCTTTAAACCCTTGGTTATGGCGGCATTCATGGAGGGCCTGGCGGACTCTATATAAGCTACCCCCAGCTCCATTCTAGGGGTTCGCAATCCTTTGTAATCCATACACTCAAGTCAATCAAGCTCCCGAGCACCGGGACGTAGGGTTGTTACCTCCGCCGTGAGGGGCCTAAACTCGTAAATCTGAGTGTAACAACTGCGCCGTAGCTAGGCTCTGCCCTCTAATCCGTACCCCCATACACTACTGTCAGGCTTATACCCACGACAGTATGTTCCTTGTCAGGAAGGGGAGCAGGGAGATCTGTAGTAAATAGGTCTATTGGGTCACTTCTGCTAGATGCTTTTAGCAGTTCGAGTTGGTCTGCCATAATATCCAGGAAATGCTAGGAGCTGTGTGGCCTTTGAGAGACTAGACTGATAGTAACAGTAGTGTGCCTTCAGTTGAATAGAGCTGGCCTGTATGGGATCGAAATGCTTTCGATTAGTAGCGGCAATACAACCCCATATTTTCCAGCCAGTTCCATTTTCCCGATTTATGTATGATGTTATGGTTTCCCCTTTTTATCTACACTACGATCTACCTAGATGCTTCGTGTCGTACTAGCAGCACCCCATCCTTCAAGCTAAACTACATGCCACTCATAATTCCAAAGCTTAGTTATCAAATTCGAATCTGATACGATACAGATACTAATAAAATAGAGACACATTTAATTGGTCATCTAATGTTACTACGTGAGTTTTGAAATGCACGTGCGCCACATATAGAGACATGAGGGAATACTATTTCTCTGTGCGCTCTCGTCATCTTGGTTTGGTAATAAACTTTGTATACCATATATTTTGAACCTATCATTTGCCAACTATCATTACTTCTGGTGCTCCCAACAGGGAGCCTATTTTTTTGAGCAGTAGTGCCAGATTATATTAATGTACGCACCAAACAACAGCACACATGGGCTCTCTCATCAGAATTCTAGAGGTAGCACACAAGGGTTTACAGGGAGCCCTTATTATATTAAGATATCCTATGCATTTCAAATATAATCTCACTACTATTTATGTTTTCATGCATATTAGATATTGAACATGATCACAATGAATATGAGAATGCGCGCATCAGAAGAATACCACGGAAACACTACTGCAGGATGGTCCTACCGCGACACATCAATTAGAAACCCCGCAACCAAACTGTGTGCGATGCATTAATCGCAAACGGTGTCGTACTAAAACCGTCGCCAATAAGACGAACTGTGTGCGATGCCGGAGACATCAAGCACGATTCAGATTAGAGACGCGTGTGCGATATGTGGCATACAGTTGATCCATACGAACTGTTTGCTATAAGACAGAACAACAAACACGATTCAGATTAGAGACGCGTGTGCGATACGTGGCATACAGTTGATCCATACGAACCGTTTGCGATAAGAAAGAACAACAAACGCGGTCAGCCAAATCGAGGTGTGTGTGATACACGGCATACAGTTCACTCGGATGAACTATTTGCTATTACCCAACACAACAGAAACGTTCAGGCAGATCAAAGTGTGTGCGATACACGGCATACAGTTCACTCGGATGAACTATTTGCGATAAGCCAAAACAACAGAAACGGTCAACTAGATCAAGGAGTCTGCGATATATGGCCACACATTCTAATTAAAAAAATTGTGCACGATGGTAATAACAAGCGCACACGGTTGATGGAATAAGTCGTGTGTTGACATCGCCGATTGCAGTGCACACGCCACGTACGCATCCGAGAATGCTTGCCCACGTTAATTACACCATCCGGGAATCGTGCCACACTTTGAAACCGGAACCGTCAAATAATTTTGAGCTTGTTTCCCTTCACATTCCATATTACCATGCTATATGTAATTGCAAACCTGTTCACACCGATCAAAACCTAAACGCTTTCCCACTTAGCAGCTTATTACTAGGTTATAAATACCACCTACTCGAAAATGACTACACATTCCTCCTCAATTTCTCATCAACAAACAAACAAGTCTTCGTCCTTCCTTGCGTCTGCCATGGCCCGTGGGAGGAGTTCTTGGTCGAGAAATGACCACGGAGCGGCGAGCGAAGCAACAGAGATGTCCCGCCTCACCGCGATATCAGCTGAGAGGTCCCGCCGCGCCGCCGAAGCAGCACTGAGGTCCCGCCACGCTGCCGAAATAGCAGAGTGGTCCGGCCATGGCGCGGAAGCGGCACAGATGTCCCGCCGCGTCGCGGAAGCAGCAGAGAGGTCCTACCGCGTCGCGGCGGCATGGATGGATCTATCGCGGGCACTCGAGGGCTCTCACAGGCGCATGCGCGCTATGCTCAATAAGCTGATGGACGATGACATCCCCCATTGGGCGAAGCTGCAGGAGGAGAGCTATGCCGCATTGGATAAGTCGACCGGCGTCATCCGGGGACTACGGGGTGACAAGGTGAGGCTCCGCACCGAGCGCGACCTGCTGAGGGCGAAGATCGCCGGCAGGGCGAAGCAGCACGAGGAGACAACTGCCGTGTTGAAGAACACAGCCGTCATGGTCAGGAAACTAATGGACGAGAATGCTAAGCTCCGCATCGAGCGTGAAATGCTCCTGGAGGAATCCGTGGATGCTCGCAAGCGACGTATTGAGGACGTGAAGGAGATCAAGGTGGACGAAATGACGAAGGTGGCATAGTAGATCGAGGTGAAGTAGAGAGCAGCGACCCATATCATTGTCTGTGTCTTCCTTCTTTTGCCCTTGTATCTTTCAGGCGTTGCCGCATGTGGCATCTTTAATTATCTTCCTGAATATGTAAGACAATTATTATTACCCATTGCCATCGTCTTCATATATATTAGTTTTGCTAAGTCTCAGTCGATGCTATGTCCGTGAGATCTTACATCAAGATCTGTGCAAAATTTTCTTTTCAGATTTTCTTTTCTCTCTCTTAAATCTCAGTCGACTGAGGCCTAGCCACGCCATTAGAACTGGGGCTCGCGCGCCATCAATGGAGAAGTGGGGAGCGAGGTGGGCGGCGGATGGAGGTCAAAGGGCTCGCCTCCCGGTGAGCCTGCACAGCGGTCTGCTCCACGCCTCCCGTCTACTCAAATAGCTACCCCGCACGGCGCCTCCTAGCCAATAAAAATGGGGACGCATGGCGACACGTAAATGATTAGTACAACGCCCACGGTTTGAATAACACTTGTGTTTCCGATTGTAACGTGGAAGCTCTTTGTTCCAAAATGACTTTGTTGATTGTTAATCTGTGCGCATTCAAAAAATCAGACAAATTTTTTACCACATCATGTTGGTGCCATGTCAAGGCAACATGCCAAGTTTCATGATTTTCAGGCAAGTTTTGGATTTACAGGAATTTAAAAACCAAGTTTGTCAATGTTTTCGGCCGAGCCACGACGCCCAGATGTTTGAAATTCATTCCCATTTCTTGCATGGGACCTAAACATTCACCCAAGGACACATATATGATTTTTCAACCCATTTTGGTGCACTGGAGCATGTGCATGTAGTTCAAATTTGAATTGTGCACATTAAATGCCTAGGAAACTCAATAAATGTATAAAAACGCCAAACGAACCCGGAATAATTCCAAATTTTAGCATGACACTCCTATTGGTCTTTGTTGCCTCTGTAAAAAAATCAAGGCAGGAAGAGGCAGCGTATGTCGTTTCGTCCACAAAGGTGACACATCCCCCCTATCAGAACCATGAGCCTTCTTGAGAGAAGCTCCGGTTTGTAAGAAGCTTAGACCAAAACTTGTCCCAAATCGAACAAAAAATTTACCACAGCATGTTGGTGCCATGTCAAGACACCATGCCAAGTTCTGTGATTTTTAGGCAATTTTTGGATTTACAGGAATTTAAAAACCAGGTTTCTCAATGTTTTCGGTCGAGCCACGACGCCCAGATGTTTGAAATTCATTCCCATTTCTTGTATGGGACCTAAACATTCACCCAAGGACACATATGCGATTTTTCAACCCATTTTGGTGCACTGGAGCGTGTGCATATAGTTCAAATTTGAATTATGCACATCAAATGCATAGAAACTCAATAAATGTATAAAAAGGCCAAACGAACCCGGAATAATTCCAAATTTTAGCATGACACTCCTATTGGTCGTTGTTGCCTCTGTAAAAAAATCAAGGCAGGAAGAGGCATCGTATGTCGTTTCACCCACAAAGGTGACACATCCCCTATCGGAACCATGAGCCTTCTTGAGAGAAGCTCCGGTTTGTAAGAAGCTTATACCAAAACTTGTCCCAAATCAAACAAAAATTTTACCACAGCATGTTGGTGCCATGTCAAGACACCATGCCAAGTTCCGTAATTTTTAGGCAATTTTTGGATTTACAGGAATTTAAAAACCAAGTTTCTCAATGTTTTCGGCCGAGCCACGATGCCTAGATGTTTGAAATTCACTCCCATTTCTTGTATGGGACCTAAACATTCACCCAAGGACACATATACGATTTTTCAACCCATTTTGGTGCACTGGAGCATGTGCATGTAGTTCAAATTTGAATTATGCACATTAAATGCCTAGAAAACTCAATTAATGTATAAAAATGCCAAACGAACCTGGAATAATTCCAAATTTTAGCACGACACTCCTATAGTTGCATGTTCACTGTAGATAAATGTTCTAGCAATTCAAATAGCAACCTTTCCTGCCGTAACACCATTTTGTCTTTCAAATCAAATTGAAAAAATAAAGTACACCACAAACAGTTTGTTAGCAACAATCGTGTGTGATGCAGTATAAAATATCTTGGGGCTCCCTCGTGTATGGCTTACGCAGGAAGGTTTGTCGGCTACAGTCCACCGGCCGCGTGTCAACCACACTTGCGCGCCAGTTTTTCACTGCACCGTTCGTAAATTTTCGGCAACCGCGGAAATATCAAGGTCCCTGCCCCCTTTCCCCACCAAAAGCCACATTGCCACTGTTTCCTCCTTCCTTTCCAAGTTCAAACCTTCACTGCTTGCTTTGCAGCACCGCCTCCTCGCTGGCGGCGCTCCTTCCCGCTGCGTGGCCTCGTCCATATAGTCAGGTAATCCACACCCCCACCCCATCCTCCTCCTCCTTTTCCATCCCACATGCCTCGACCGCCGGCGCGACATCTTCCACCCAAATCACTGCCCCATCCTCCAAATAAGTGCTGCCCATAGCCATGGTTCACGCATTATAGCCAGGAGCTCAAGGAGCATCTGGCAGCGGTGAAGCAAATTGCGACCGCACGCGCGGATGAGGTCGCGATGGCTGCCATGCGTGCCGACCGCCAGATCTTGGAGAAGCACCTTGCCGTCGAGGCCACCGTCGACCCCTCGCGCGTGGACGCCGCCACACGGTTGGCTGCTTTAAATGACAGTTCGTGGTGTTTTCTAAAGGCCGCCTCCGGTGCCTTCTAGTGAATTGTCCTCTGTAATGTTAATATGCAATGTGATCTTCTGAAATGTGATGTTCAGTTAACAGTTTGGTTCATTTGTTGTGATGTTCAGTTAACTGTTTGGTTCAATTCTGAAATGTGATTTTCAATTCCTGTGGGTACAATTTTTTTATTGTTATGCATGTGAGGAATAAAATCGAATTTGGATGTACTCTATACATGAGAAACATACACAAATGCTATATTTCCTAGTAGTTCTTAAGCACGCTAGGCTTGGTTAACTGTATGATCTTCTAGTATATGTTCTATTCTGCAATGTGGTTCTTAGTTAACTGCTTGCTTCATTTGTTGTGGTGTCCAGTTAACTTTTTGGTTCAATTCTGCAGTGTGATGTTCATTTGTTGTGGGTAAAAGTTTTCATTAATATATTCTACTGATAGTATGCCAACTCTCACTTAAACTGATCAATATCTGCCTTATATGTGTTGCAGGGAAACAATGGGAGGCACTGAGGTTTACCATCGAGGTTTGCACATGCATGGTCCTTTGGCTAATAGCACATTATTGTGCAATTGCAGGAACCATTCTAATATTTAGGTTTTTAACAATTTGGTCTTGCGCATGTAGGTCCTGCTGTCAGAGGTTTAGACCCACTGTTCGATCCATTTTGCATATGGGGAAATGAGATGGACATGAATATCAGTCAAGTCAAGAAACTCAGAAAGATTGTTAGGATAAAGAAACTAGCATTGAATAACAACAAGATCTTTGTTTGCACAATGAAGAAGACATCAATCAACTATAGGATGGTACTAACTCTTTTACCATGTGTTTTTTCCTATGCGCCATTTCAAAATTTAGAACAGATATTTATGCATATCTTTGTTTTCAGTCCTTTCCAAAGCAGTTCACCGATGATTACCTCTCAAACCACCTCCATGGTCAAGAGGCGAGGAAGGTACTCATTCAACACCCACGGTACAATATTGAAGTCTCCCTTAAGAGGACGAAGGTTGGGCGGGCAATCATCCGCAGCCACCGGCGTAAAGTTGCAAGGACATTCAACATCATTGAAGGCTCAATATTCACCTTCAGATTCAGCAGTTTTCCAGATGAGATTCATCTCTCTATATACCGTATATGATGCTACTTTCCAAAGGTTTTAGATGTTGCATGTGAAACTTCGTGCTGTTGTGTAATTGCGTAGCTAGCTATATGCCTATATGGTGTAACTGAGTGCTGAAGCTATGTGATGTTGTACTCTGATGTAATTCAGCTATGAAATCCTGGTTGCTGTAATACGGCTATGAAACATATGGTGTGTTTGATATGAAATGTCAATTGGATTACTAAATGCATTATCAATAATAGGCCAATTAGCCTGCTTATTGGGTTTTTGAATTGTAGACGGTTTCTCAGACAACACCGTGGGCGATGACCTCAAACAACGCATACAGTTTCTAGAAAGTAGCCGTGTTGGATCAATGAACAATCACACACGCCTTCCGCCTGACAAATGTTTGCGTTAGGCCACCTTGCACAAACGTTTCCACATAAAAATTGTGTGTGATGTACATATGAACGGAAACGTTTTTCTGAGATTCACTATGTGGGATGAACATACGAACACAAACGATTGGGCCAGTATAATTGTCTGCGATGGCTCGCCCGATCACACACGAGCTCTTTTTGCCCCGCGTGTGTGACCGGAGGCCCTATCGCCGACGGTTTCTGGGTCGTGTGGGAAGGACCTCCCCTATTGCACACACAGGCGAGGCGACGGTTTAAAACTCCATCGCGGAAAGGAGTTAAAAACCGTTTGTATAGCAGCTCGCTGTACCGATGAAAAGTGCAATGGCTAACAAACTTGGCATCAAGGGATTGAGTTCCATTCTGGATGGAATAAAACCCACACGCTCCCCACCTACAGATTCGTGTTCAGAATATGATCCTAATGACTATTCTGAGCTCATGCAGTCAAAGGCAGATCACCTATCATGTTCACCCATCAAGGTGCCTATTCTAATTTGGCAAGGTTTTATTGGTTGCACGTATCTTGCATAAGGTGTCTTGCATTTCTTCTACTTCGTTGCACCGCCATCTGCTTAGTTTACTCATCATATATGTGAAGATGCCATGCCCATCCATTATCAATACCTATTCCATCAGTCATCATACCATGTTTTTTCCATTCAAATGATGTTCTTGTGTATCAGACATCCAAAAGGAAGAGGGTGATTGCAGAACCTGAAGGAGTACAAACAAAGTCTTTGAAAAAGGTGGTGGTACCGGAGAAATCAGATAGCACCCCACTTCTATTGGCGATAGAACCAGCACCACAAAACCTAGGCCTGACTCCAGCAGACTGTACCCATACTCCACTGGCCATACCACTAGCCCCACCACACAGGAACCGCACTCCAGCAAAAGGTATGCCGATTTCAGTTGCCATAGCACCAGCCGTTGTAGGATCGAAAGTATGTCTAGAGGGGGGGTGATTAGACTACTTGACCAAATAAAAACTTATCCTTTTCTCAATTTCAGTTGTAGGCAAGTTTTAGCAAATCTACCAAGTCAAGTACACCCTACACATGCAAGTCTAAGAGTTGAGCAGCGGAAAGTAAAGACTTTGCATATGAACGTAATGGAGGGATTGGAGAAATCAAATGCAATGAAGACACGGAGATTTTTGGCATGGTTCCGATAGGTGGTGCTATCGTACGTCCACGTTGATGGAGACTTCAACCCACGAAGGGTAACGGTTGCGCGAGTCCACAGAGGGCTCCACCCATGAAGGGTCCACGGAGAAGCAACCTTGTCTATTCCACCATGGCTTATGTGCACGAAGGACTAGCCTCACTCGGGTAGATCTTCACGAAGTAGGTGATCTCCTTGCCCTTACAAACTCCTTGGTTCAACTCCACATGATCTTGGAGGCTCCCAAGTGACACCTAACCAATCTAGGAGACACCACTCTCCAAAAGGTAATAGACGGTGTTCTTGATGATGAACTCCTTGCTCTTGTGCTTCAAATGATAGTCTCCCCAACACTCAATCACTCTCTCACAAATTTGGCTATGGTAGGAGAAGGATTTGAGTGGAAAGCAACTTGGGGAAGGCTAGAAATCAAGGTTCAAATGGTTGGATTGGAATCTCTTGATCTCAACACATGAGTAGGTGGTTCTCTCAGAAAATGAGTAGTGGAAGTAGTATTTCGTTCTGATGGCTCTCTTAGAGAGTAAGTGGGGGTGGAGGGGTATATATAGGCTTCACCCTAAGATCCAACTGTTACAAGCTTTTGACCCAACTCGGTGACACCGGACCAAAATCTCGGTGAGACCGACTAGTGTAAAAGATTCAAACGTTGGAGGTTCCGGTGAGACCGAACAGAACATCTCAGAGCGACCGAAGTGCAATGGATAGGGCAAGACCTTGTTTTGGTAGTTCCGATTGTTTCATCTCGGTAATTTCGAAATGAAGCAACTTCAGCACAGAAACTTGGTCAAGCCATCTCGGTGAGACCGAGATCCATATCGATAGAACCGAAATGCTAGGGTTTGGCTTCGACAGTGTGTGTGATCAACTCGGTGAGTCCGGGATAGAGAATTTTGGTGGGACCGAGATGACACTTTAGGGTTTTGGACAGGTGTGATGTGGAGAAGTGTTTGAGGATTTTTGGAGCAATATCACTAAGCACTTGAGCAATTGAGTCATGATCAAAACCTCATCCCATTTTAATAGTATTGGCTTTCCTATGGACTCAATGTGATCTTGGATCACTTAATAAAAAATGAAGAGTCTTGGAGCTTTGCCAATTCTTGTCCTTACCATTTTAAGGGGTCCACAATCACTAGTCCTTGCCATGCCAATCATTGACCTTCTCTGAAATCTATTATCAATGAGCATTAGATCAATGACTTATATGTTGTTATTAATTACCAAAACCACCCGGGGATTAGTTGCACTTTCAGCCGTACCACAGAAAAATCCCAGTCCAGTAAAAAGTACACAAAATCCACAGGCCAAAGACCTATTCCAACTGCAAAGAGCCCCAATTCCCGCAGATTTGAACCCCATTCCTGTTATTCCCAGTTTAAAAGACAATGCTTTCAATGTTGTTAGGAACCACGTGCGTATCTTCCCATCATGGGAAGATTATAGTGAAGACAAACACCATTTTCTCATCTTCCTGTCCCACTTACGTGTAAGTGCTATTATTCATATTGATTATTGTCTTGTTTTCTGTTGATTGAACACATCAATAATTTACATTACATTCTTCTAAATAGGCGAGGGTCAATCTGGATAGTCATGACAAGCAAAGCTTGCTTGCGCTTTTCAAGGACGCGTTGCAGCAGTATCGGTGTTACCTGAGGAAAACACACTTTGATGGCAAGTCTATAAACGAAATTTGAGTGAAGTCTCCAATGCTAAATTTACAAGACATTGAATGGAAAAACCTTGTTATGCAATGGTCTCGTCCCCAGGAAGAGATACTGTCTATGAGATCACATGACAATTTGAACTCCTACATTTCTGCATGTGCCTTACCGATCGCTTTTGCAGGAAAACTGCTCGAAGAAGAATAAAGATTTCAAATGGACGACGGGTGCTACTTGTAGACTGCGTTGGTATTTCCCTGAAGATGATAGGATGATGCAGTATAGTAGAGATAAGTATTTCCCTCAGTTAAGAACCAAGGTTATCAATCCAGTAGGAGAACCATGCAAAATCCCTTTAGCAGCACCTGTACACACAAAAGCAAACACTTGCACCCAACGCAAATAAGAGGGTTGTCAATCCTCTTAGCAGTTATTTGCAAGGATTAATTCTGATAGTGATAAATAGATAAACTAAAATACTAAATAAAATAAAAGTAAATAAATTGCAGCAAGGTATTTTTGGGTTTTAATATATGACAAAAGTAGACCCGGGGGCCATAGTTTTCACTAGAGGCTTCTCTCTCGAGCGCAGAACATACGGTGGGTAAACAAATTACTGTTGGGCAATTTATAGAAAAGCAAATATTTATGACGGATTCATGGCAATGATCATGTATATAGGCATCACGTCCAAGACAAGTAGACCGACTCCTGCCTGCATCTACTACTATTACTCCACCCATCGACCGCTATCCAGCAGGCATCTAGGATATTAAGTATAAAACAGAGTAACGCCTTAAGCAAGATGACATGATGTAGACAAAGTAAACTCAAGCAATATGATTAAACCCCATCTTTTTATCCTTAATGACAACAATACAAATACGTGTCATGTCCCTTTCTGTCACTGGGATTGAGCACCGCAAGATTGAACCCATCACAAAGCACCTCTCCCATTGCAAGATAAACCCATCTTGTTGGCCAAACCAAATCGATAGATCGGAGAGAAATACAAAGCTATAACCATCATGCATAAAAGAGTTCAGAGAAGACTCAAATATTTCTCATGAATAATCTGATCATAAACTCACAATTCATCGGATCCCAACAAACACACCGCAAAAAAGATTACATCGGATAGAACTCCAAGAACATCGAGGATAACATGGTATTGAAGATCAAAGAGAGAGAAGAAGCCATCTAGCTACAAGCTATGGACCCGTAGGTCTGTGGTAAACTACTCACACATCATCGGAAGGGCAGCAAGGTTGATGTAGAAGCCCTCCGTGATCGATTCCCCCTCCGGCAGAGTACCGGAAAAGGCCTCCAGATGGGTTCACGGAAGAACAGAGGCTTGCGGCGGCATAAAAGTTATTCAGGGTGGCTCTCTGTTGGTTTCCGAATATTTGAGAATTTATAGAAGTGGAGTTAGCTCAAAAGGAGCCACGAGGGCCCCACAAGGCATCAGGGCGCGGCTCCCCTGGGGCCGCGCCCTGTTGCCTTGTGGAGGCTTCGTGAAGCTTCTGGCCTCCTCTCCAAGTCTCCAGGGTCTCTTTTGTCCAGGAAAAAATCTCCAAATTTTTTTGTGGCATTTGGACTTCGTTTGGTACTGATTTCCTGAAAAACCATAAACAAGCAGAAAACAACAACTGGCACTGGGCACTAGGTTAATAGGTTAGTCCCAAAAAATGATATATGATTGCATATAATTGCATTAAAAACATCCATGATTGATACTATAATAGCATGTAACAATCAAAAATTATAGATACGTTGGAGACGTATCAACGGGATATCGCAACTATGCTGCTCGCTGCTTTGCTCTTGTTAGTACCTGTTGCCCTGTACCGCTCTACTTACATTCATACCTGGTTGATTATGTGACATGTGTGTGCATGATAGCTTGCTTATCCATGCTACTTGTGAGCTGCGTTGGGATTTTCCCCGAAGAGGAGAGGAGATGCAGTACAGTAGAGATAAGTATTTCCCTCAGTGAGAACCAAGGTTATCGAACTAGTAGGAGAATCACACAAAACCTCGTGAGCAGCACCTGCACACACAAAAGCAAATACTTGCACCCAACGCGGGCAAGAGGGTCGTCAATCCCCTTGAACTCATTACTTGCAAGGATTAAATCTTGTAGTGGTAGATTGATAAATTGCAAAACAAAATAAAAGAAATAAAATTGCAGCAAGTATATTTAGGTTCTCTTTTTATATGTAAAGTAGACCCGGGGGCCATAGTTTTCACTAGAGGCTTCTCTCTCGAACACATAGCATACGGTGGGTAGACAAATTACTGTTGGGCAGTTGATAGAAAAGCGCATAGTTATGACGATATTCAAGGCAATGATCATGTATATAGGCATCACGTCCGAGACAAGTAGACCGACTCCTGCCTGCATCTACTACTATTACTCCAACCATCGACCGCTATCCAGCATGCATCTAGGGTATTAAGTTAATGAAAATGGAGTAACGCCTTAAGCAAGATGACATGATGTAGACAAAGTAAACCCAATCAATATGAATAAACCCCGGCATTTTACCCTTAATGGCAACAATACAAATATGTGACTTGTGCCCTACTTTGTCACTGGGATATAGAGCACCGCAAGATTGAACCCATTACAAAGCACCTCTCCAGCTGAAGATAAATCAATCTAGTGGGCCAAACTAAACCGATAGATCAGAGAGAAATACAAAGCTATAACAATCGTGCATAAAAGAGTTCAGAGAAGACTCAAATAATATTCATGAATAATCTGATCATAAACCCACAATTCATCGGATCCCAACAAACACACCGCAAAAGAAGATTACATCGAATAGAACTCAAAGAAGATCGAGGAGAACATTGTATTGAAGACCAAAGAGAGAGAAGAAGCCATCTAGCTACTAGCTATGGACCCATAGGTCTGTGGTAAACTACTCACACATCATCGGTAGGGCAGCAAGGTTGATGTAGAAGCCCTCCATGATCGATTCCCCCTCCAGCAGGGTGCCGGAAAAGGCCTCCAGATGGTATCGTGGAAGAACAGAAGCTTGCGGTGGCGGAAAAGTTATTCGAGGTGGTTCTCTATTGGTTTCCCAATATTTGAGAATTTATAGAAGTGGAATTGGGTCAAAAGGAGCCACGAGGGGCCCACAAGGTAACAGGGCGTGGCCACCCCCTCGGCGCGCCCTGTTGCCTTGTCACCTCCTCGTGAGTCTTCTGGTCTCGTCCCGAAGCTTCTAGGGTCTCTTTTGTCCAGAAAAAAATCCTCAAAAAGTTTCGTAGCGTTTGGACACCGTTTGGTTCTGATTTTCTGAAAAAGCAAAAACAAGCAGAAAACAGCAACTGGCACTGGGCACTAGGTTAATAGGTTAGTTCCCAAAAATGATATAAATGACATATGATTGCATATAAAACATCCAAGATTGATACTATAATAGCATGGAACAATCAAAAATTATAGATACGTTGGAGACGTATCAATCCACTGTTCGCTCCAAATTATCAGATCTATATTAATGCTTACATTAATGTAGAATAAACCCAATGCTTATGAAGATGTTTAGCTCTGGATTGTTCTTGTAAGTACTTGTTGTCCTTTATCACCGTACTTATATTGACAGCTAGTTGTTCATGTACCATCACTCTGCAGCTTATTTCCCCTTGCCCTCCATTTTCTAGACCTTATCGGATCTATATTTACTCTTACCAAAATGTTGAATAAAACAAATGCTATTGAAGAAGTTTTGCTCTGCATTGCTCTTGTCAGTACCTTTTTGTCTGTACCGATGTACTTACATTTATAGCTAGTTGACTATGTAGCATCACTGTGCATCTTAGCTTAAATATTCTCCATTTGTTCCTATATTATCACATCTATATTTACGCTTAACAAAATGTAGAATAAAGGCAATGCTTATGAAGAGGATTCTGTGGTAAACTACTTGAATCCCCCCCATCAGCATGGACAAGGGCTTTATAGAGCCGATCTTCACTACTACGTAAGTTTGTCCTTCTCGAGCCTTCAAACTTTGTTGTGTATATTTGGATAGGCATGACTGCAACTGCTGTTTTTTTGCGTTTGCATCAAATTGCATGTTTAAAGTTTATTATGAAGAAGTTCATAAACATAAGTTTGTCCTTCTCAATTTTAATTTTTAGTTGTACAACCAAGTTCCTTATTCATACCTTGTAAATTAAACTAAACAGAACAAGTGATCTTCTTTAGAGTGCATGCATGCTTGTGTTCTTGATCTGTAATCCAGTGGTGTGGTGAAACTACCACTCCAGAACAATATCATATCCGGCTATGTCTTAACTATGAACTATGCCATATTATGTTAATGTTATTTAAATCGTGTCTCATTATTTCCCAATCTGAAATGGGATTAATTGACAGCACACTGGCCATTGATGCTTATACGTTCTTTAGCACTGCATGTATGCTTGTGTTCTTGATCTGTAATCCAGTGGTGTAGTGAAGCTGGCCACTCCTGCACAATGCCATATGATGTTAATGTTATTTTAAACCGTGTCTCTTTATTTATCAATAAGAAATGGGATGAATTGACAGCACTGATGCTTATACGTGCAAAACCTGTTATCTGTTTTCTTGTTTGTCTTTCAGAGTGATATCTTAGACGCCAGGAAGAACTGTCACAATGATAGTGAGACGAACCCATTGCTTGTCCCTCTAACTTATATTGCAGGGAAGAAGGCAACACATCTTGGAGATAGCGATACAACCCCAAAGTCATGTCTTGATGTAGTGTTCAAGTTACCTGCTAATAGTAGTGACACAAGCTCGATGAAGTTGCCAACTGAATTTGTTCGACTTCTTCAGTCTCAACTTCAAGCAGAAAGACATGGCTCAGCTCAACTCCTACGGGAACTCCAATCTCTATGGAAAATCAACGAGAAGTACAGTGCGTCCATTGATGTTATGCAGCTAGAGTTGGAGGATATAAGCGTCAAAGAAGCGCAGTCTCATCATCTTGCTCAGCTGCTTGCGCTGCAGCTGCCGTGCAGGGCTAACCTTTCTTAACTATGTTGAAGTGATGTCGGTTCTGTATATTATTTTGTTTGCGCGTTTATTTGCACTGGTGGTGACCTTTGATGCCTAGTGTATGTAATATGTTGTCTGGTTGCGCTTTATTATCACTGGTGGCGAACTTTGATGCCCAGTGGATGTAATATCTCATTATTTCTTTATTGTATAGTCTAGGTTTATTCTTAGTCACTATGCTGTAATTTATTTACTGTATATGCTATCGTCGCTATGCCATAAGCTTCTACGAAGATCAATGGACCAAAACGTTATTGGTCCGTCAGTGGTATATATATATAAAAAATAGACTACGCAAACGGGCCGGCCCGCAACTCTATATATGGGTCGAAACATGGGCCCACAATCATCTCGGGCCATTAGCAGGCCGGAATGTAAACCGGGTCCAAGTAGTTTCGGGCCTTTAACAGGCTGAGTAAACCACGGGCCTTAGTTGGGCCAGAAAATACCATGGGCTTTTAACAGGCTAAAAATTAGATTGGGCCTGACTTGTGCCGAACAATTTACGGGCCAACAGCAGGCCGAAATATACCTCGGCCCATGATTGGCCCAATTATATGACGGGCCGTTAATAGGCCAAAATTTATCTCGGGCCTTAGTTGGCCCAATAACATTATGGGCTGTAAGCAGGCCAGATGCAAAGCGGGCCATAATTAGGCCCAATTATATAACGGGCCTTTAGAAGGCCGACAGTAAAAGTGGGCTGAAGTTTATCCACAAAGACCATGGGCCATTAAGAGGCCGAAAGTCACTTGTCCCAGAAATGGGCCCAAATGATGCACAGGCCGTTAAGAGGCCAAAAGTCACTTGTACCAGAAATGGGCCCAAATGCTGCATGGGCCGTTAAATGGCCAAAAGTTAAACCAGGCCAAAAATGGCCCAAGTGCATGAAGGGCCGCTAACAGGCCGAAACAATCATCTGGCTGAACTGGGTCAAATTGTTCAATGGGCCTATAACAGGCCGTAATACAAACCGGGCCTTAAATGGGCCCAAAACACAGTGGACTGTTAACGGGTCATTCTGATATGGGCCGTAATTTGGCCCAAAACATGGCAGGTTGTTAACGGGTTGGCCCACTAGTATCTGACAAAATCTTGTGGGCCTTTGGCTGGGCCGGCCCGTTTAACCTGAATGGGCCACTATTGGGTCGTGCCACGTGTCGACGTATCATAGGCGTCTCTCGTCCAATGAATGGATGACATCTGTCACGACGTCGAGCTGACACGTGGTTCCGTTGGCGAATGAGAAATTTACACGTGGAAAATCGCCATTGGTCCTGGCTGTTAACGGGTTATCGAATCCAAAACGGGACCCGATAGCTTAACGGCGACCCGTTACGGTGGAAGCCACGTGTCCGTTACCCTTGACGAAAGCACTTCCATGACGCGGCAATTATCGTCATGGAAGTGGACACTTCCGTGATGATAATTTGAGTATTGTCATGGAACACTTCTACGACAGCACAGCTGCACAGGTATGACTATCTTGATTCTGTCATAAAATCGTCACGGATGTACATGCTTGACAGAAAACGTGACCTACTGTGACAAACACGTATCATCACGAAAGTGTTTTTTTGTAGTGCTCTCCCACCGAAGATAAATCAATCTAGTTTGCCAAACCAAACGGATAGATCGGAGAGAAATACAAAGCTATAATAATCATGCATAATAAAGTTCAGAAAAGACTCAATTACTTTCAATGAATAATCTGATCATAAACCCACAATTCATCGGATCCCAACAAACACACCGCAAAAGAAGATTACATCGGATAGAACTCCACGGAGATCAAGGAGAACATTGTATTGAAGATCAAAGAAAGAGAAGAAGCCATCTAGCTACTAGCTATGGAGCCGTAGGTCTGTGGTGAACTACTCACACATCATCGGAAGGGCAGCAAGGTTGATGTAGAAACCCTCCATGATCGATTCCCCCTCCGGCAGATTACCGGCAAGGGCCTCCAGATGGGATCGCGGAAGAACAGAAGCTTGCGGCGGCGGAAAAGTTATTTCGGGTTGCTCTCTGTTGGTTTGGGAATATATGTGAATTTATAGGCTTGGAATTAGGTCAAACAGAGCTGCGTGGGGCCCACAAGCTCAGGGGGCGCGCCTACCCCCCTAGGGCACGCCCTGTGAGCTTGTGGCTCTCTCGTATCTCTTCTGGCCTCCTCCCGAACCTTCTAGGGTCCCTTCTGGTCCAGAATAAAATCATTTTACAGATTTTATTCCGTTTGGACTTCATTTGATATTGATTTTCTGAAAAGCCAAAAACAAGAAAAAAACAGGAACTGGCACTTGGCACTGAGTTAATAGGTTAGTCCAAAAATGACATAAAATAGCATAAAAATGCATACAAAGCATCCAAGATTGATAATATAATAGCATGAAACAATCAAAAATTATAGATACGTTGGAGACGCATCAGTTTGATCTCCCAAAATTTGAACGAACCGCCCGAGCAAATAAACAGGAGACGCGAAATTACCGGCCTATCTGGGACCCGCATAAATTGGCTTGTTGTATATCGAGGGTAGGTTCGTAACTTCATCCAAGCGCGCCCTCTCCTCAGCCGAAATCACAGGCGCCCAATAATTCACTTGTGCATCGACCTGCTATACAAACGGTTTTTACCCCCGTTCCGCGACAGAGTTTTAAACCGTCGCCTTGCCTGTGTGTGTGATAGGGTGGTCCTTCCCACACGACCTAGAAACCGTCGGCGATAGGGCCTCCGGTCACACCGTGGGGCAAAAAGAGCTCGTGTGCGATCGGGCGAGCCATCGCAGACAATTATACTGGCCCAATCGTTTCCGTTTGTATGTACATCCCACACACTGAATCCTAGACAAACGTTTCCGTTCGTATGTAGATCCCACACAGTGAATCCCAGACAAACATTTCCGTTCATATGTACATCGCACACAATTTTTCCGTTCGTGTGCGATCGGAGGAGATAACGCAGACGCTTTCGTAGGACAAGCTGTGGGAGATCGTCTTGCCATCCCACACAGTAATTATGGAACAAACGTTTGTGTTGTTCAAGTATATCACACATGATTCGATGAAGAAAACTGTATGCCATTGGGCTATCCATCACACACGCTTTTACTAAAATCCATGACCCATTTAGCAGGTTTATTAGTTTACTATTAATACCTCCAGTATTAAGCAAATTCCAATTTCATATCAAACAGCTGTTTACCACTTTCATATCAGGCACACAAATATATTTTAACATCACTGTACGATAGCTACGAGAATACAACACAGTACAACATATAGCTAGTTCACCTTCATAAGCACAAAGTATGTTGAGCACAATATATTCATTTCCCTAATCGACTGATGCATGATCAGCCAAATTAGTCTTCTGCACCTCTGCTTTCGGTCCAGTAAGAACCTGTTTTGCACTGACCAACTGGGAAAGTGCCTCCTCCTTCGCAAACACCATCTTAGCAAAGTCTAATTTAAAAAATCTGAGCTCATTCTCCATCTTCCTCTTTTTTTCCAGTACCTTGAAATATTCTTCAGCGTTGACAACATTTTCTCTAAGCGTATCTTTATTCTCTTCCTCAAACATGCTCCAGAGCTTTGCTAGGCACATCTTCAAAGATGGTGGCCACTCTTGATCAACCCACTCCAGGTAAGAACACTAACGTTCATCCTATAATATTTAAAACTAAATCAGTTACAGTTGTAGGGAAAATGGGTTTCTAGCAACATAGAAAATCACCACATACATATTTTGAAAATGTGAAGAAACACGTTTATTATGACATATCTTCTCAAAAAGTTCTATGTGCAAATGAATTAATTGCTACTGAGACAACAACCAAATTCAGGAACATCACAAGCTATAATTAAGTTCTTAGTCAGGTACTATAATAACAAATTGACCATTTTATGAGGAAGCTAAATATAACTGCAACGGCACAGCGACAGTGTTTCAATGCCATCAAATTAATACTAACAGTTATGTACATGCACAAATTTAATAACATAGAACTAATACCAATAAAGGTCCTCCACTGTGTAGGCCAAAACCGGTGTCAAATCAACCGTTGCCACATTTAATACCGATGCCCTGCACTGCTGAGTCGTTGCCAGAGGAAAAATTCAGGGAACCAGAGCACCTAGTTGCTCCGATGCCCAGTTCCTTCATGACATAAAGTATTAGTATTTTACTGCTTGGCTGCTCGGATGTGTGGAGCAAAGTTGGGTGCACAAACCGCTGAAGCGGTGCCAAATAATTTTCTCAGGGCACCGCTGATGAGATGGCAACATTTTTAGATACTAGGTAGAAACTTTGATAGTGTCCTAATCACATCCATATTAACATAGCACGGTGACAAGGTCTGAATCACATCTAACGAATGATTTGTAACAACAAAAGTGGGGCTAACCTTCTGTGCACATGCCAGAAACTTCCTCCCATTGTCCACAGATTCAAAAGCCAGTAACTTCACGCATGGAGATTGATGGTGACAACAAGCAGGCAGATCTTCAGCTACCCCGCTCCATTCCTTGCAAGTGATGGTCCTAGGGAGCTACAAGAGGAACAAATGGCTCAAATCGGCCTCCGGGTTAAAATCCTTTATTACAAATCAGAACCCTAAGCCTAGGGGGGCGAGAGAGAGGAGAGAGGCATACCCGGCTGGTGACATAGTCATCGTCGGAGGAGGAACCGCTGGAGAGGTCAAAGAAGACCATGGCGTCCGTGGCGGTTGGATGCGAGACGACGAGAGCGAGGAAAGCAAGCGAGGAAGCGGCTATAGCTTGGGAAGGAAGGAAGGAGTAAACAGGGGAAATGTGGCTCGTGGTCGGGGAGAAAAGGGGGTGGGGAGGGGGAAGAGTTAGATATTTCAACGGTAGGCAAAAAATTTCGAAAGGTGGGGGGGGGGGGGACTTGGCGCGCAGTGTCATCGGACACCATTAACATTGAACAAATGTGTGCATCGCAAATGATTCTTCTGCTTTATGCGCATGCGATGAGTTTGAGCACTCGAATTTTGGTGGAAATTTCCCTGGGTACAGTGCTCATCCACGTCATTGCATATTTAACATCACTTGCTAATTTGGGGGCTACACAGAAGAGCCTACAGCACACGGACCACACTTACTGAATCGAGCAATTTTAGTAATTAAACAGAGCCAGTTGACCTAAACATTGCTCTAACAAAAGACCAGCGTTATAAACAAAGGCTAAGTACGCATAATTTAAATTAATTCGCCGAAGCGCCGCCGCCCTATGCCTCGCCGGTGTAAAATGAGATGTCGATGACTTGTCCTGGTGACATGCCGCCGCTGGTGGACTCCGCGTCCCCCAGGCTGAAGTCGACCGCGTCGTCGTCCTCGTCCTCGTCCTCGGCGTCGCCCTCAAGGTTGTAGTACTCGTAGTAGTGGTGGTGCCAGAGCTCGCGTTGGTACTCCACCGCCGATTCCTCGACGGACAAGCGGCTCTCTACCTACTCCTTAGCCACGTGCAACTCCTCCTCCCGGCGCTCCTCGATCTCCGTCACCTTCTGCATCTCCAGATCCCGCTCGGTGATCTCTTGAGGAAGCAGGGGCTCCATGGCCTCCGCCGTCGCATCGTTGACAAGCATCTCCGCCGCCTTTTTGGATGTGGGGTGCATGCTGGATTCCGAGGAGGCCTGGAATATCTTGGCGTGGGCGTCCTCGACCTGGGCGTGGATGGCCTCGACCCGGGCCAGGGTGACCTCTGTGGCACGGACGGCTGCTAGAGCGCTCTCGACCTTTGCAGCCGCCGTCGCAGCAGCTGCTGCAGCCGTCTCGGCTGCTGCAATTGCCCTGTCGGCTGTCGCAGACGCCCTCTCGGCGGAGGCGGAGCCGCTCGGGGAGGACCCGACGACCGTACGGGCCCTCATGAAGCGTCTCCACGGCATCATTCTTTGCAAGAAGGGGATGGGGCATGGGTATCGGGGACTCGAGGATTCGGGGGTGAACGGAGCTTGAGCAGACGAATCCGGCAAAGCTTACGGAGGAAGACATAAAAAGACCGGCGAATTTTCATCGCAAACGGTTCCTATAACCAACTATGTGCGATGTAGTCCATTTTTTAATTACCTGTGACAGACTAATTTGGAGTACACTGGCAACAGATGGTGATGGAAATTGTTCGAATTTTTTTGTACCATTAACATGCACTGATACAACTGTCATGTTAAAATTTTGAATTTTTCAGGGTTCATCTGACCTTTTTAAGACATTAAGTGAGTTCCTAGCCATATAATGGCCGTAATTCAAATTTGAACTACATGTACATGCAACAGCAAACCATCATGTAATGGAAAATCATATTTGTGTCCTTGTGTGCAAGTTAATGCCCTGTGCAGTAAATTGGAAGGAACTTTCAAACATATTGGTGTCACGACTTGGACACAAACATTGAGAACCATGGCTTTTAAATTCCAGAAAATTCAAAAATGATCAAAAATACATGAAACCTTGCTTCATGTCATGTCATGGCACCAAGATGCAGTGGTAAAAGAATTGGCCACTTTGACGAAAGTTGTGACACACACCTCTCACAAATCGGAGCATCTCACGAGAAGACACGTGGTTCCGAGAGGGAACAATATGCATGTTTGACGACGAACCGGCGCTCGCTTCCTCGTATGACCCTGATTTTTTTACCGTTAACATGCACTAATACAACGGAGAAGTTAAATTTTGGAAATTTTCAGGGTTGATTTGACATTTTAAGACATTAAGTGAGTTTCTAGCCATATATAATGGCCATAATTCAAATTTGAACTGCATGTACATGCAACGGCAAACCATCATGGGTTGGAAAATCATATTTGTTTCCTTGTGTGCAAGTTAATTCCCTGTGCAGTAAATTGGAAGGAATTTTCAAACATATTGGTGTCACAGCTTGGACACGTACAAACAGTGAGAACCATGGCTTTTAAATTCCAAAAAAATCAAAAATGATCAGAAATACATGAAACCTTGCTTGATGTCATGAAATTGCACCAAGATGTTGTGGTAAAAGAATTGGCCACTTTGACGAAAGTTTTGGCACACACCTCTCACAAATCAGAGCATCTCACGAGAAGACACGTGGTTCCGAGAAGGAACAATGCATATTTGATGACGAACCGGCGCTCGCTTCCTCGTATGACCCTGAATTTTTTTTCTACCGTTAACATGCACTAATGCAACGGTCATGTTAATTTTTTGAAATTTTCGGTGTTCATTTGACCTTTTTAAGACATTAAGTGAGTTTCTAGCCATATGATGGCCGTAATTCAAATTTGAACTTCATGTACATGCAACGGCAAACCATCATGGGTTGGAAAATCATATTTGTGTCCTTGTGTGCAAGTTAATGCCCTGTGCAGTAAATTGGAAGGAATTTTCAAACATATTGGTGTCAAGGCTTGGACACAAACAGTGAGAACCATGGCTTTTAAATTCCAAAAAATTCAAAAATGATCAGAAATACATGAAACCTTACCTGATGTCATGAAATGGCACCAAGATGCTGTGGTAAAAAACCGTAAAAGAATTAGCCACTTTGACGAAAGTTTTGGCACACACCTCTCACAAATCGGAGCATCTCACGAGAAGACACGTGGTTCCGATAGGGAACAATGCATGTTTGATGACGAACCAGCGCTCGCTTCCTCGTATGACCCTGAATTTTTTTCTACCATTAACATGCACTAATGCAATGGTCATGTTAAATTTTTGAAATTTTCGGTGTTCATTTGACCTTTTTAAGACATTAAGTGAGTTTCTAGCCATATAATGGCCGTAATTCAAATTTGAACTGCATGTACATGCAACGGCAAACCATCATGGGTTGAAAAATCATTTTTGTGTCCTTGTGTGTGAGTTAATGCCCTGTGCAGTAAATTGGAAGGAATTTTCAAACATATTGGTGTTAAGGCTTGGACACAAAGAGTGAGAACCATGGCTTTTAAATTCCAAAAAATTCAAAAATGATCAGAAGTACATGAAACCTTGCTTGATGTCATGAAATGGTATCAAGATGCCGTGGTAAAAAAACTGGCATGTTTGTTGAATGATTTGGCACACACCTCTCACAACTCGGAGCATCTCACGAGAAGACTCGTGGTTCCGAGAGGGAAGAATATGCATGTTTGATGACGAACCGACAGTCGCTTCCTCTTATGGCTTGGCATTTTTTTTCTACCGTTAACATGCATGAATACAACTTTCATGTTAAAATTTGGAAATTTTCAGGGGTTATTTGGCATTTTTTAAGACATTAAGTGAGTTTCTAACCATTTAATGGCCGTAATTCAAATTTGAACTACATGTACATGCAACAGAATATCATCATGGGTTGGAAAAATCATTTATGTAATACATTTTCCAACAATATCATGGTAACACGAAATAAGCATTCATGCAAAACATTTGGAAAGAAAATGTAAATATCAGGCAAGACAACTGGGCCCCACATGATTGGCACTCTGTTTTGCGCCACGAGGTTTGGAAGGTGAGTGGCGCGGGTTATTAATCAGACGCGGTTCAGTCCTGGGAACCGTCAGTGATTTATTTCACACACGGATTTTGCTGCGGGAATCGTGTGTAATTCAAGCTATAGTACTCGTAAATTCCGGCCACCGGCGTTTCTACTGCTCCCGTCGATCTAGATTCCGGCCGCCAATAAATACTACCCCGCCCACGTCGTCCCGCCTGCATTCTCATCTACATTCTCTCCTCGCTCGCCCCCTCTCTCACACAAAACTCTGCCATGGCACCGACGATCTGCCCACCCGTCAAGGAGGAGGCGCCGCCCCGCGAGGACATCCAGGCGCAGAGCAGCGACGAGAAGGACCCCTACACGCCACCTGACAAGGTTGTGCCGGAACCCCCAACTTTGGAGTGGTTTTGGGGCCAGTACAATCTTTGTCTGTGGAAAGCGCTGCCGCCGGCTGAGAAACCCTGGCAAGTGGCGTTCAAGAAGGAGTTGGCGTAGGAGCGCGCCAGGTACCAGGTGGCCTGTGAATCCCGTGAGCCGGCTTGGGAAAAGGAGAAGCTGGTGCTTTGGCGGCGGGCGCGTCGACGTGCGGATGAGGTGTACGAAGACGGCCGGTACTTCGCCAGGAAGGCCAAAGGCGCTAGGCGCCTCATCGCTGCATGGAGGTGGGCCGATAAGCTCCAGCGTGCTACCGACAAGGATCTCCGATGGGCGCCCAACAAAATGGCAAGATCGTACGCGCGCGTCCGCTAGCAAGAGGCAGATCGGCACGTCAAGTGCTGCGAGGCGGAGGAAGCGGAGAACTCCCTCCGCGCTGAGAAGCCGCTGCGCACCAGGGAGCTGCTAGCAAGGGGCTGCCGGAATACTGGCCCCATAAGGAGGGATTATTAGTTTTAGTATTGTTCATTTTCAATTTTATGCATTGTACTTAGTAGTTAAGTATGGGATCCCAGTTAAATATCATCACGTATTGTTCGTTTTCGTACTAATTTCTATCTAGCTGTTTACCGTCCACATGTACAGAATGGAAAACATACACATTGAAATAGAACAATATATAAGAACGGCAAACAGAGTACACACATTGAAACAGAGCAATAAACAGAGCAATATTATGATTGTTGGGAATACATAGCGATCAACGTCGAAACGACTCAACAAAATAAAACGCGTCCATGACCACCACCCCTGCCTATGGTAGCTATTTCCTCTGCCTGAACTCGTGCAGGCGTTCATCCAAGCAGTTGACATGCTCGCGGTACATCTGGAGCGCGATCTCGAGCACCAAGTTGGCTATTTCATCGGAGATCACCAGCTCGAGGATGCGACGGACATGTTCCTCTACTGCGCCTATGTGGACACCTGGGCCAAGGAGGCGCTCGAGCCTAGCGACCAGCGCGTTGGCATCAAGCGGGCCATGGACAAGGCGAATGGCGCGACCCATGCGAATGGCACGGCAGGCGTCCGGTACAAGCACGACGCGGCCGGCCTCTTGTGCTAGTACGGCGCAGACGGCCTCTGCCCACTCCTGGCGAGGAATGGGGCTACCGACGGGCCGTGTAGCCAGCTGCAACGCCCTGTCGACAGCAGGCAAGCGCCGATGGAATCGCTCTTGCTGTGCGGCGCACCGCACCTCTCGCTCTGCGGCAGTCCATCGGTCTCGCTGTGCGGCGAGCCACAGCCTATCGGCGCGAACGCGCCTATCTTGCCCTGTGGTGCACCACTGATCATGTTGTGCGTCGAGCTGCAGCCTCTCGGCGCTGAGTTGCCTATCTTGATCCGCGGCGCTGAAGCACTGTCCGCCAAGGGTCTGCTCAACCCTGACGATGACGCGTAGCACGGCGTCGTCCATCGCGTTGCCGGGGACGCCCTTGGCCTCGACGAGCCGTGGATCTTGCTCGTTTACCTCATCGAGGAGGTTGATGGCAAAGGCGGTGCTTTGGTGGGTTGGCTTGCTTGGAAAAGGTAGCTCAAGGGGCTATAGGATGCACTTGTGCCTCGGTGTGTCGCGTGCTATCTAGGCATATGCGCAATCGATGGGTGGCGGCGGGAAATCGAAGGGGAAATGGCGGGAAACGGTGGCGTGTTCATAAAACGCCATCAATTAATGGAAACTTAGCATAGAAGGAAGCGCAAGCTAGCACGACGCGTACACGCACATTGCTTGCCCACGGGTGTGATCCATATATCTCGTGTGCCCAACAAAGCACGCTATTCACACAAAATAATATTGTTCTGTACACAGAGAGCGTAGATGTTGTGCAGACTGAGCAAATCACATCGCACACGGATTAAACTACGGAACCCGTCGGTGATGATTTCATCAATCGCTGACAATTATTTACCAACAAGCGTTTGCCTACAACACACACGACTTATTTGGACCAATCGTCTGTGTTATTATCGGTCTTCCCACACATTTCTGATTACTGACCTGTTTGCTGCGTATCACACACATCTTTTTAAGTTGAACCATTTCTTTTGTGTTGGGTAATCATAAACAGTTCATCCTAGTGAACTGTATGCCGTGTATCGCACACACCATACGGTGTCCGACCATTTCTGTTGTGTTGGGTAATGATACATCTCCAACGTATCTATAATTTTTGATTGTTCCATGCTATTATAGTATCAATTTTGGATGTTTTATATGCAATTATATATCATTTTTTGGGACAAACCTATTAACCTAGTGCCCAGTGCCAGTTATTGTTTTCTGCTTGTTTTTGGTTTTTCAGGAAATCAGTACCAAACGAAGTCCAAATGCCACGAAACTTTTTAACGATTTTTTTCTGGACAAAAGAGACCCTGGAAGCTTCGGGAGGATGCCAGAAGCGTCACGAGGGCTTCACAAGGCAACAGGGCACGGCCCCAGGGGGCGCGCCCTGATGCCTTGTGGGCCCCTCATGGCTCCTTTTGACCTAATTCCACTTCTATAAATTCTCAAATATTCAGAAACCAATAGAGGGCCAGACGAGAAAACTCTACCGCCGCCGCAAGCCTCTGTTCTTCCACGATCCCATCTGGAGGCCTTTTCCGGTACTCTGCTGGAGGGGGAATCGATCATGGAGGGCTTCTACATCAACCTTGCTGCCCTTTCGATGATGTGTGAGTAGTTTATCACAGACCTACGAGTCCATAGCTAGTAGCTAGATGGCTTCTTCTCTCTCTTTGATCTTCAATACCATGTTCTCCTCGATGTTCTTGGAGTTCTGTCTGATGTAATCTTCTTTTGCGGTGTGTTTGTTGGGATCCGATGAATTGTGGGTTTATGATCAGATTATTCATGAATATTATTTGAGTCTTCTCTGAACTCTTTTATGCATGATTGTTATAGCTTTGTATTTCTCTCCAATCCATCCATTTGGTTTGGCCAACTAGATTGATTTATCTTGCAATGGGAGAGGTGCTTTGTGATGGGTTCACTCTTGCGGTGCTCAATCCCAGTGACAGAAAGGGACATGACACGTATTTGTATTGTTGCCATTAAGGATAAAAAGATGGGGTTTAATCATATTGCTTGAGTTTACTTTGTCTACATCATGTCATCTTGCTTAAGGCATTACTCTGTTTTATACTTAATACCCTAGATGCATGCTGGATAGCGGTCGATGGGTGGAGTAATAGTACTGGATGCTGGCAAGAGTCGGTCTACTTGTCTTGGATGTGATGCCAATATACATGATCATTGCCTTGAATATCGTCATAACTATGCGCTTTTCTATCAATTACCCAACAGTAATTTGTTTACCCACCGTATGTTCTACGCTCGAGAGAGAAGCCTCTAGTGAAAACTATGGCCCACGGGTCTACTTTTACCATATATTAAAATGCAAAAATACCTTGCTGCAATTTATTTACTTTTATTTTTGTTTGCAATTTAATTTTTATCTATCACTATCAGAATTAATCCTTGCAAATAACCGCTAAGGGGATTGACAACCCTCTTATTTGCGTTGGGTGCAAGTGTTTGCTTTTGTGTGTGTAGGTGCTGCTAACGAGGTTCTGTGTGGTTCTCCTACTGGATTGATAACCTTGGTTCTTAACTGAGGGAAATACTTATCTCTACTGTACTGCATCATCCTCTCCTCTTCGGGGAAATCCCAACGCAGTTCACAAGTAGCAGGTAATCACAAACAGTTCATCCGAGTGAACTGTATGCCGTGTATCACACACACCTCAAACTGGCTGCCCATTTCTGTTGTTCTGGCTTATCGCAAACAGTTCGTATGGATCAACTGTATGCCACATATCGCACACGCCTCTCTAATCTGAATCGTGCTTGATGTCTCCGCCATCGCACACAGTTCGACTTATCGGCGATGGTTTTATTACAACACTGTTTGCGATTCATGCATCGCACACAGTTTGGTCACGGGGTCTCTGATTCATGTGTCGCATTAGCGGTCGCCTACAGTAGTGATTCATAAACCATGGGCTATAAAACACCCTCTCCTCGGGGCCGGCGCTGGTCCCCCATAACCGTCGACTGTCGGGGCCGGATTTCCGGGACACAATATCCCAGAAATAACGCCTCATGTCACCACCAACCCCAACATCATTTTTTTACTGGTGGACACGTCCTTGATACAGATTACCAAGCAATTACAAGAATTGGATACATGACCATAAAGGTCTAATGATACAACAATGATTTCTAATAGCGAATGGCGGAAGCGGGTAGCGGATCTCCATCTCTGGTGGGGCACCATTCCCACAGGAATGGCTGACCTGGATAACACCTATCTCGCGTGGCTGCTATCTCTGATTCCTAGGTTGCGGGGTGTGCCTTCGTAGAGCCCTCCTCGTTGAAATCCTGACCTGGCCAATTAAATAGCCAGGGACAAGCATGTGAGTAAGTTGGAATGTACTCACAAACATTATGAACAAAAGATATACCGAATGCATATGTTCATGATGGATTAAATTATATGCATATGCTGACCGAAATTAAAGCATGGCATGATAAATATTAATACGGTGCGGATGAATTAATATGTTACTTTAGTAATAAACCAAGAAAATAAAATGGAACATCGGGCGCTAGACCGCCCGAGGAATTCCAAGAAAAATGCCAAACGGGTATACGATTCATGTTTTTTTGTGTGAAAAAAAACGATTTTCAAAACTGCTCTTAAACCGTTTAGATTTTGACAAAACTTCAACTTAGGTCATGGCCCTCATGTCCACAGCTTTCCAACGGTATATTGCAAGCCACATTTGGATAATGTTAGCGAGAAGTTCAACATGTCACCAAGTGAAGTTCAGGTCGAACAACTCAGGCAGTTCAACGGTAAGGATAATCGGATGTGAACTAGCTTGCTCTGCTTGCGGAGAAAAACCAACCAAGAGGCGATGGAACCCTCAGAAAACTGCTAATATTGCCCCGGGCAGTACTGGCCATAGACTTGAGCGCAAAGGACAAGAAGGCAGGAGCTGGTAGACAATTCTGCACAAATGCTAGGTGCATGTCTGAAAGCGACGCCTCTAGAGGTCTTGAAAAGAAATGCCAAACGGGTGTCTGAATGCGACGCCTCGAGAGGTCTTGGAAAGAAATGCCAAACGGGTGTCTGAATGCGACGCCTCGAGATGTCTTGAAAAGAAATGAGTATCCAGGTGGACTAGCCATCCCAAGTGATACCCAGAAAAATAGAAATGAGTATCCAGGTGGACTAGCCATCCCAAGTGATACCCAGAAAAAATAGAAATGAGTATCCAGGTGGACTAGCCAACCCAAGTGATACCCAGAAAAAATAGAAATGAGTATCCAGGTGGATTAACCATCCCAAGAGATACCCAAGGTTGCACATAGAAGAAAGAGGTTAGTCCACAATAATATTTATGATAACAATAATATTCATGCTGGCATCAGTAGTGACAATAATCATCCTACAAAAATGAATCATGCTCAATTTTAATTATTTCCTCCGAAGACCAACACTAAGACTGACACTTGACCAACCCAGACTGTAGTCCTTAACCGCAGACACGGCTATTCGAATAGGTTTAACTCTGCAGAGGGTGTACTCTTTACCCATAAGTAATGGATTTCTTTAGTCAGTACTGAGACGCTGACTAATTCCCATCACGGTCTTTGGGTTGAAAACACACCTGACTAGCACACACCATATTAACTTTCCGGATGCCAGGAATCACCCAAAGCATCGTTCAAGAAAAACTCAAAGTCGGGGAGACCATCATCTCGAATAGCATGGGATCACTATTTATACGCGCGGATTACAAGGGGTGCCCCCTCTCGGCCCAGCCGGATACACCCATGCCCCCTGACCAGGTGACATGCCTACCAGAGGCCTCTGGTATCTTTCACCATGGCCTCTCTGTATGGTGTGTGCAATGAAAGGGGTTGACAACTTACTGAACCGTACCCTACCCGCGGCAGGGAGAAGTGGCAGCACGAAACAAGTATGGGGGTTACCGGAACAAGACTCGATCTACGGTCAACTTAGGAGGTTTAAGTTTTCCTGCAGTGGTTAGCACAATATATTTTCTTGGTAATACCCAACAGGGTCACCACCTGGTATGTCCCAACATACCCTCACTGATCATTCTCGTCATAACGAGATTTCAGTCTCACGGTCACTTTTCTTGTGACTTATTCTTTCCTACAGATTAGTGCGAACCAACATAGGCATATGTGTCAGGTGAAAATAACCATACTCACTCATATTTCATGAAGATAAAATATTATCAAGGGATCATGCAGGTATAACTAGCAATATGCAATTTTATTTGAATTCAACATATTCATGAGTCAACTATTCGTGCAAACTATCAACCATGCATTCACCATATCAAGTGTTCAAGATGCTTGCCTTGAGCATGCAGAAAGATTGGGTGCACTCCAAAACTTTGAAAATTTTATATTCCCTCCATTTTCCTATTTTCAAAATATTGAAATTACCACATAGTTTGAAAACAGTACAAAAAAATTGTTTGGAAAATTTGAAAAAAATACTAAAATAAACTAGAGGAAAAATAAAGAATAACAGGAAAAACAATCAATTTATTTGGAGTTCATATGATTATCCTAGGGAATTTCTAAGTTGGAATAAATGAAGAAATGGAATATTTAATAGACCCCACAGAAACAAGGATTAGGAAAAATGTTCACCCTAGCTGGATTAATAGAGCATGAATTTAGGAGTATGCAGAAATTTGAATCATCAAATTTGGTTTTGAAAAGATTGCTGTAGGATTATTTGAAACCTGCTGGAAAAGAAAAAAGAGGAAAGGCAACCCGATGGTCTGGATCTGGAAACACGCCCTGGGCGTAGTTTAGCCGCGTGGCGCCACTGGGCCGAAAGCGGCGAAGGCGCTGGCGTCGTTGGGCCGAGGAGGCTCGCCAGCCCGTCTGCGCTGGGAGGACGGAGGCGTACTTCAAGGAGTACGCTTTCCCGTGGGAAAAGCGTATACGCGCTGATGCGCTACCGCAGGAAATAGATGGGCCGCCGACAGGCGGGGCCAGCTGGCAGGTTTGAACCAGCCGTCGTCTACCTCCCGTGGCTGACGTCAGCAGCAGCGCCGACGCCGATTCCCGGTGGTAGGAGCCACCATTCGCAAAGCTGGTGTTATCGGCGTGTTCCTGGGGATGGGATGCGTCCGTGGGAGGTGAAGGTGGTCGCCGTGGAGCTCTGAGGTGAGCGGAGCTTTGATCATGGCGGAAAGCGACTACGGTTGGATTTGCCGAGCTCAACTCGGCCTCGGGGAGGAGGAATTGGAGCGCGGAAAGGACAAGTGGTGGTGGTGTGGGTCTCCTGGAGTGGTCACTTGCGGAGGGGAGGCACTAGAGAGCTTGGTCTCTCCCGAGGGGTGGCGGCGGCAATTTCGGCCGTAGGTGGGAAGGTGACGCTCCCGGGCAGAGTTGCGGGGCGAAATGGGTTCGTGGGTTCAAGGGGAAGTTACTGGTGAAGAGAGCGGAGGGAGAGGAACCCTGGTGGTGACGAATTTGACAAAGGTTTAACCACGGCCATGGTGGTCGGATGCGATGAAGACGAGCACCACACCTCGAATCCTTCTGATAGAAGGCTACTGGAAGGTTGAGGAGGAGGGGGGTGGTCGCACAGATGGTCTCGGGCGGCTTTTATAGCTCGAGCAGGGTCGGTTCCATAGCTTACCGGAGAGGTCACGACAGCAGGGCGGCCATTAATGGCAAGGGGAGGCGATGGTTGGGGTCGGTGAGATCGTTGGTGAGCTACGGATAGACTTGCGCAATTGTAGATGGATATGGGTGTGTTGGTGGCTCGAGGATATCTCAAGCAGAGATGTGGCAGGGACGGCGGCGTTGGACGGCGGCTCTGGACGATGGCTGGGTCGGCACTGGCCAGCGTTAGCGGCCAGGGACGATGCAGGGGAGGTGCGGGCGGCCAGCTGGTGCGTGCGGGGTAAGCCAGGGCGGCATCAGAGGGGCAGCAGGGCACGACAGTGGCTCGGGCGTCAGCACGGCTGTTGGCGTGCTCTGGCCATGCCCAGAGCACGCTCACAGAGTGTTTGACAAAATGCACGAGTGACCTGGGGAGCCCTTCTTGCTGTGAATTTTGGTATGGTGATGATACTAGGGATGGTGAGGATGTTGGACATGGTGGTTTGGCCAGGAGATCAAGTCCCCAGTGCAAGTTCATAAGGTTGCATATTTTTGCCATGCACACAAAGTGCTTGATGAATTGCTAGGACCACCTAGGGATCTTTTCTGAAATTGGAATTTGGCAGGATGATGTCTCCTTAGATGGTAGAGATGATGGTGTTTTTGGTTTTATGAAAGGAAATACTCGCTAGTTTAAGTTTTGGAGAAATTCAGTTCTGGACTAGATTTTGAGGGAATTATTTGGAGGTCTTCCAAGATGCAAATGGAGTTGATATTCTGGACTTAAGGGTTTGGTTGGAAGGACTATAAGTGGGAAAAATTTCAGAATTGTTTGATGAAGGAAAATTAAGGTTGCAGTTATAACCTAGGAATGGAACAGAATTGAAAAGAGGATGTTTTGCTCAAAATTTACAAAAGGCCTAGTTGGGTTTTTGCATAAAAGTGATCTATAGGCATCACATGACCCCTTATAATTTGTGTGGAATTTTAGGAGAATTATTTAAAATAGTTGTAGTGCAACAGAAGCATTTCAATTATTGAAAATGCTATTAAAAGAATTGTTTTGGAGCAAATTTTATTATGAAAATATTTCCTATTGTTATTAAAATGTAAATGAAAAGATTTAAGGAAACTTCCAAAGCCCACAATATTTTCCAAAATTTTCTATATGGAGGGAAGAATTTTGGAAAACAGAAAACAGAAAAGATTCTAAAATTATAAATGACTTCATATAATTCAAAATTTTATTTCTGGCCAAATTTTACTTAATAAAAATGTGGTTACATTTTTGGGGTGTTACATCGACCGCTGCCACATATCTGCTTTCCCACCACCGGGAGCCACCATAACCGCGCCGACCTCACCGACTCAGCAGGTGGAGCTGCCTACTTCACCGGGCCGCAAGATAGGTCGTACACTCATCTTATTCACTTTACCTAGGCGTCAGTCGCCTAAATTTTTATTCTAGGTCAGTCAATTCCCAATGGAAGGAAGCAGCACCCCTCGGGCGGCGGAGCTACTAGGCTACCAGTTGGTTGGGGAAGCAGTGCTTCGGTGTCTATCGTAAGGGTGCGGGGGCGCCAGTTCGCCGCGAAAGCAGCGCTTCGGTGCCTATCTTAGGGTTGCGTGGCGTCAAGGTACGGCTGGCGCCGGATCTGGATGACGGCGAGTCCTTGAGGTATGGACGGGGGTAGCACAACCATGGCAGTGCGGTGGGGCGGGGGCGGGGTCGAGGTTGGAGCTATCACGGCCAGGGACGGAGGAGGCAGGCTGCTCTGCCGGTGGCCGCTGGCTGTTCGAGGAAGATCGTGAACAGTGACAGCCGGGAGGCACAAGACGGCCATCCAGCGTAGATCGGACATTGCAAAAAAAAGTGTGTGACCCCAATTTAGTTTTCAGTCGACTGACATGTGACCAGTCTCGTACCTTTGTGTTGATTTCTTAGGGTATTTCTCCATATCAGAGATATGTGTCATTCTTAACATTGTGTGTTTTCTACATCTCCAGCCGCACCGTCTTCCTTCACACCGGAGCTGCTCCAACAAGGGAAACATACACCAGAAGGGAGCTATACTCCCCACTCAAGAGTTCCCTGCCTTGAATGTGCCAACCCGACATGGACACCCACAACAACCACAGCGCCATCAACGAGTTAGCAGATGATGCTCACTCCTATGGAGGGCGGCAAGATAGGTTGTACCCTCATGTTACTTGTGTGCAACATTTATGGTTTCATTATTCACCTAAGCATGGGAAATAGATTATCACTTGTCATTGTACATTCATGTTGATCTCTTAGAGTCTTACTTTAGACACGAGATTTCTGCAGGAGTTAACGTTGTTCCATAGTTATCATCCCTCAGCCAAAGTTATCCCACAAGTTGGAGATTATACCCCTTCTAGTATTACCTATGTTGTTGTTCTTTAGTACTTTTGTGTGCCATCTAGTTAATCTTGAGTACAAACAATGTATATTTTCTAGCTATCATGTGTGCTCTCTCTTTAGTTTTTGAGGTATCAACCTGTTGCTGCTATTTAAGTCGACTCCTACTATTTAAGTCGTCTCCTACAGGCACTCATTACATAATCTCACTACTATTTGTCTTCCATGCATGTCAGATATTATTGCACACAAAATATAGGAACAAATCAACTAAAAGAAACTCGCAGAGCAATGCAACGGCCAACAAACTGGACGTCAATGATATTCAATATGATGGAACAATTAAATGTAGTTCTTCAGAAGAGTTGCAGAGAGATGATGATTCCTATTCACCCCACAAGGTCCTTGCTCTAACTTGACCCGTGATATGGTTAGCATCATGCATATAATGTCTTGGCATGGATCTACTCTGTTGCAATGCCATGTGCTTAGCCCGCTGATCATACATGTGAATATGTCATGCCTTCCTGTTTTTCTATACCTATTCCATTCATGATAACATGTTTTCAAATTCAAGTACTGTCATTCTACTCTTTTGCAATGCCATCTGCTTAGTTTGGACATCATCCTTCTGAATATCTCATGCATTGTTGTTCATTAGTATGTACTCCATCCGTCTACCATGCCATGGTTTTTTTACATTGAAGTGTTCTTCTACTGTTCTGTTGCAATGCGATCTTAGTTTGCCCATCATACATGTGAATATGTTGACTTCCTATTTTTCTATACCTATTCTAGCTATCATACAGTTTTACATTCATACTCTGTTGTCCTGTCGTATCCCTAGCTTGTACATCATACTCCCCGTCCGGATTACTTGTCGCAGAAATGGATAAAAATGGATGTATCTAGAACTAAAATACGTCTAGATACATCCATTTATTTCCTGGTGGAGGGACTACAGGTCAATATGTCATGCCTTTCTATTTTTCAGTATCTATTCCATCTCTCTGCCATAGCATGTTATATAATTGAAGCACCATTCTTCAATACAAGGCATGTAAGGGGAAGAGGGATACGTTAGAATATGAAGGGCTAAAAACAAGGTCTTTGCAAAAGATCCAAACTCCAGGAGATAGTAACCCAACTCCAGTGTTCATAGAAATTGCTCCAGCATAGAGAACCTAACTCCTCCAGATAATAACCAGATTCCCGTGGCTAAAGAACCAGTCCGCTGCAGTCCAGCAAAAATATGTCAACTCCTTGCTAGGAAGCATGTGCGTATCTCGCATCATGAAATTTTATAGCATTGAGATCACATTTGAACTTATATTTTCTACATGTGACTTACGCATCTCTCTTGTTGGAAAATATGCTTAAAGGATAGCAAACGTTCTAAACTGGGATCGTTTTCGAGGAACGTATCTTGCAGCAATGCTCTGCGCTCCAATGCTGATGTAAGTACCTGTTGTATATCACTATATTTTTACATCAGTATGTAGTTTATTAAGTAGCATCGGCGTTAATCCAACCTTCAGTGCCCTACACAGATTATCTGATCTAAATCTACTTGTATCAAAATGTATAATTAAGCCACTAATGTAGATCTTTATAAGAAAAACTGCCTGGTAGTTTTCCATACCGAGCAGCATGATTGTACTATCTCATATATTGCACATTACTAAAATCTAGTGGTGTGGTCTGGTTGCCCAATCGTTCATTGTGTCAATGTTGCTTTCCTATTAACTTACCTAGCCGATGATAGCAGTGCCATATTGCGTTAATTTGGTGTGGTCTGGTTGCCCAAATGTTCATTGCGTCAATGTTCCTTTCCTATTAACTGACCTGGCCAATGATAGTAGTGCCATATTGTGTTAATTTGGTGCAGGCCGCTGAAGATAAAAAGACAAAGTTTGAAGACAGCAAGGCAACCCCATTATTTCTCTCCAATAAATCTAGTGCAGGTAATATGGCAATAACTCTTGATTAATCTGTTCAGTTTCCCCCCTAATTTAAGTTATGATGCAGTGGTCGAGACACTCTCCACTATCAGTGATACAAGCATGCCAAAATCGCCATCTGAATATGTTCGGTTTCCTCTGTCTCGAATCCAACAGAAAAGATGTATGTTTGTGAACCAATTACTGGCTGAAGCAATGATGCAAATCGTGGAGGAATCAGAGGTGCACATTCTTGCGCAACAACAACTGATCGATGATTTCAGTGACAATATAGCAAAGAAGAAAGAACTCACATGCTTATGGGCATCATCCACGCTCAGGTTGTAGATCGTTGAGCAATGTTCATTTATTTGCAATGGCATCAATATTTGATTGCCTAATGGATATAATTTCCTATAATATATGCTTCGATGTGCTCGTTTTTCCTTGTATGTTGTATATTTGCTTAGCGCGACTAGCACCCTGATACGTCTCCAACGGATCTGTAGGATCGAAAGAATGTCTAGAGGGGGGTGATTAGACTACTTGACCAAATAAAAACTCATCCTTTTCCCATTTTTAGTTGTAGGCAAGTTTTTGCAATACTAACAAGTCAAGCAACACCCTACACATGCAAGTCTAAGAGTTGTGCGGCGGAAAATGACGACTTTGCATATGAACGTAAAGGAGGGATTGGAGAAATCAAACGCAATGAAGACGCGTTGGTTTTTGGCATGGTTTTGATAGGTGGTGCTATCGTACGTCCACGTTGATGGAGACTTCAACCCACGAAGGGTAACGGTTGCGCGAGTCCACAGAGGGCTCCACCCACGAAGGGTCCATGAAGAAGGAACCTTGCCTATTCCACCATGGCTTACGTCCACGAAGGACTAGCCTCACTCAGGTAGATCTTCACGAAGTAGGCAATCTCCTTGCCCTTACAAACTCCTTGGTTCAACTCCACAAGATCTTGGAGGCTCCCAAGTGACACCTAACCAATCTAGGAGACACCACTCTCCAAAAGGTAATAGACGGTGTTGTTGATGATGAACTCCTTGCTCTTGTGCTTCAAAAGATAGTCTCCCCAACACTCAATCACTCTATCACGGATTTGGCTTTGGTAGGAGAAGGATTTGAGTGGAAAGCAACTTGGGAAAGGCTAGAAATCAAGGTTCAAATGGTTGGATTGGAATCTCTTGATCTCAACACATGAGTAGGTGGTTCTTTCTCAGAAAATGTATGGTGGAAGTGTAGGCACGTTCTGATGGATATCCTTACTGAGAAGGAAGTGGTGGAGGGGTATAAATAGGCTTCACCCAAAGATCCAACCATTACAAGTCTTTGACCCAACTCGGTGACACCGGATCAAAATCTCAGTGAGACCGACTAGTGTAAAAGATTCGAACGTTGGAAGTCTCGGTGAGACCGATCAGAACATCTCGGTGGGACCGAAGTGCAATGGCTAGGGCACGACCTTGATAACCCACAAGTATAGGGGATCAGTTGTAGCCTTTCTCGATAAATAAGAGTGTCGAACCCAACGAGGAGCTAAAGGTAGAATCAATATTCCCTTCAAGTTCTATCGACCACCGATACAACTCTACGCACACTTAACGTTCGCTTTACCTAGAACAAGAATGAAACTACTTGTAGGTGTAATAGGATAAGTTTGCAAGAATAAAACTAGCCCCACAGATCAATACTAGTCTTTCCTGCGCACTTTGTCCTCACTCGTGCGCACCCGGGAGCAACTTCCCGGTCGGTCACCCATCCTGAAATTACTCCAAGCTGAGCACGCTTTACTTTGGAGTTCTGTCCGAATGGGCTCCCGGAAAAGAAGTAATTCCTTATTGATATGAGTAGTCTATCATCCCTATTAAGCCAGGCTATCACATACACCCCCACTCAGAGGAACTGACGTCCTCGTCGGGCCACAGGAACGTTCCCTCTTGGCACATACGTCTGTGCGTCCAGTCCGGCACATGTGCCATGCCGTGTGCCACGACGGGTCATAGACGTCATGTACAACATGACCGCGCACCTGGCCCGCAAACATCCATGTAACCACGAGGGTCGGCTCTGATACCAACTTGTAATGCCTCGGACACACCCGCCGGCGGTAGTTACTCCTGGCGAGATCTAAACTGGCCCCACAGATCAATACTTGTCTTTCCTGCGCACTTTTTCCTCACTCGTGCGCACCCGGGAGCAACTTCCCGGTCGGTCACCCATCCTGAAATTACTCCAAACTGAGCACGCTTAACTTTGGAGTTCTGTCCGAATGGACTCCCGGAAAAGAAGGAATTCCTTATTGATATGAGTAGTCTATCATCCCTATTAAGCCAGGCTATCACAGATTACTTTGCAAGATAATAAAAGTTAGTTGTTTAGTAGAGAGCTTTTTGTAACACAAAGAGAAAGATTGTCCATAGGCAATTGAATATAACACGATATATACTTATCATATGCAATGAGCGAGAGGCATACGCTAACATACTGTAACACCCCAAAAATTTAACCATATTTTTATTAAGTAAAATTTAGCTAGAAATAAAATTTTGAATTATATTAGGTCTTTTATTAATTTAAGAGTATTTTCTGTTTTCTGTTTTCCAAAATTCTTCCCTCCATATAGAAATTTTTGGGAAAAAATATTGTGGGCTTTGGTAGTTTTCTTAAATCATTTCATTTATATTTTAAATAACAGTAGGAAATATTTTCATAATAAAACTTGCCCCAAAATAATTCTTTTAATAGCATTTTCAATCTTTGAAATGCTTCTGTTGCACTACAACTATTTTAAATAATTCTTTAAAAATTCCACAAAAATTATGAGGGTTCATGTAATGCCTATAGATCACTTTTATGCAAAAACCTAACTTGGTCTTTTGAAAATTTTGAGCAAAACATCCTCTTTTCAATTATGTCCCATTCCTAGGTTATAACTACAACCCAATTTTCTGCTGCTCAAGCAATTCTGAAATTTTTCCCACTTATAGTCCTTCTTAAGAAACCCTTAAGTCCAGGAGCTCACCTCTATTTGCATCATTTAGGTTCACCAATGAATTTCCCCAATATTTGGTCCAGAATTGAATTCCAACAAAACTTGCACTAGCAAGTTTTGAATTTTGCCAAACAAACCCTACCACACTTCTTTCCATCCAATGAAGCATCATCCTGGTGATTTTCACAGCTAACAAAATCCTCTAGACAGCCCTAACAATTTGTCAAACAGCTTGTGGGCATGGCAGAAACTTTGCATCTTTCTAACTTACATTGCACACTAGGTCATATGGCCAAACCAGCATGTCCATTGTCCTCACCAGACCATTCACTACCATCCTAGCAAGTTTCCAACTCAGCAAGTCTTCCTGGACCCCCTTGGCATTTCATCGAATGACTTATGTGCATGCGCAGAGCGCGAGCAGAGCACCCGTTTGGCTCGTTCGGCATCACCCGCACGCCGCGGCCCTGTTGCCTCTCCCAGCCGAGCACTACCTCCCCCGGCTTCGCTAGCAAGCTTCACGCCTTGCCGACACCTCTCTCGTCCCCTAGCGCCACCCCCCACCAACCTGCACTGGCCACGGTCGTCCGCCGCTCGGGCACGACACCGCCTAGGCTACTTGGCTCCTTCCCGAGCCAATCAGCATGCCTCATCTTAACTGCGGGCCGCCACCATCCTCACCGACCCCGCCGTCCACTACCAACCTTCCCACCGGCCAAGCTCCACCATCAATGGCCGCCCGCAGCCGTGCCGTTCGCTGTAAGCCATGGCACCGCCTCCCCCTCCCTATAAAAGGGCCCCTGAGCTCGCCCAGCTCTGGGCAATCCCTCCTCACCTCTCTGGGAGCTTTCCCAAGTAGCGGAACGACCGGAAGGGGTCATCCTCCCCGTCTCCGACACCCACGGCCGCCGCACCTCTCTGATCATTCCTTCGCAACCACGGCCTCCCCACCATAATTTCCTTCACCACTAGGGTCCTGGAGCAACCGCACATCCACCCCGCGTCTTAAGTTTGCCAGAGCAGCACCGTAGGCGAAAGCCCTCTCCTGCCTCCGTCGGAGCTCTTCGGGTGAGCTCGCCACCAGCGAGATAGGGCTCCCTACGTGTCATGCCGCACACCGGGAAGCTCGCCTCGGTACACTGGTCATGACTGTGTCCTCAGCCTGGCGAGAGGTGCCGCCGTTCGCCGGCGCCGGGCACCGGAGCCGCGCCTCCGCTTTGCCACGGGAAAGAGAGGGCGCGGGCGACCAGTCAAACCTGACTGGTGGGCCCGCGGGCCCCTCTGTCAGCGACTCTAGCCGCGACGAGCCGTCTGTAAGTGGAAGCGGAGTTTTAAAAATACGCTTTTGCTACTGGAAGACGTATTCCAAGAAGTGCGCCTTTGACGTCGACCGCCTCCCGCGCAGCCGAACGGCTGGGCCTGGCCCAGTAGCGCCAGACGACTAAACAACGCTCAGGGCGCAGCTCTGCGGTTTTCTTTTTCTTTTCCACCATATTTCAAAGAAGCCATTTCAAAACGAAATATGATGCTTCAAATTTCTGCATGCTCCTAAAATCATGCCCTATTAATCCAGCTAGGGTGAACATTTTTCCTAAGCTTAGTTTTTGTTGGATCTATTAAATAGTCCATTTAGTCATTTATTTCAGCTTAGAAATTCTCTAGGAAAATCATATGAACTCCAAATCATTTGATTCTTTTTCTGCAATTCATCATTTTTCATCTAATTTATTTTAGTAATTATTTCAAAATTTTCCAAACAACTTTTTAGCACTATTTTGGCTTTATGTGATAATTGTAATATTTTGAAAATAGGAAAAATGGAGGGAAGAGAATTTTCAAAACTTTTGGAGTGCACCCAACATTTCTGCATGCTCAAGGCAAGCATTTTGAACACTTGATATGGTGAATGCATGGTTAATTGTTTGCAAGAATAATTGAATCATGGATATGTTGAATTCAAATAAAGTTTGCATATTGCTAGTTATGCATGCATGATCCCTTGAAAATATTTTTATCTTCATCTAAACATGAAGTATGAGTAAGTATGGCTATTTTTGCATGTCACATATGCCTATGTTGGTTCGGGCTAATCTGCAGGAAAGAATCAGTCACGAAAAAAGTGACCGTGAGACTGAAATCTCGTTGAGACGAGAATAATCAGTGAGGGCATCTTGGGACATGTCAGGTGGTGACCCTGTTGGGTACTACCAAGGAAATATATTGTGTTAACCACTTCAGGAAAACTTAACCTCCTGAGTCGACCGTAGATCGAGTCTTGTTCCGGTAACCCCCATACTTGTTTTGTTCTACCACTTGTCCCTGCCACAGGTAGGGTATGGTTCAGTAAGTTGTTAACCCCTTTCCCGCACACACCGTACAGAGAGGCCATAGTGAAAGATACCATTGATCACTGGTAGACATGTCACTTGGTCAGGGGGCATGGGTGTATTCGGTTGAAGCCGAGAGGGGTAGCGCCCCTGATCTTTGCGCACGTTATATATAAGATTGTGATCCCATGCTATTCGAGATTGTAGTCTCCCCGTCTTAGAGTTTATCTTGAACGATGCCTTGGGTGATTCCTAGCATCAGGAAAGTTAATCTGGTGTGTGCTGGTCAGGTGTGTTTTCAACCCAAAGACCGTAATGGGAATTAGTCAGTGTCTCGGGGTTGACTAAAGAAATCCTATACTTGTGGGTAAAGAGTACACCCTCTGCAGAGTTAAACCTATTCGAATAGCCGTGTCCGCGGTTAAGGACTACAGTCTGGGTTGGTCAAGTGTCGGTCTTCGGAGGAATAATTAAAATTGAGCATATATATTTTTGCAGGATAATTATTGTCACCGTTGACGCTATCATAAATATCATTGTTATCATGGATATTATTGTGGACTAACCCTGTTCTTCCATGTGCAACCTGAGTATCTCTTGGGATGGATAGTCTAAATGAGATACTCATATTTTTTTTGAATATCTCTTGGGATGGCCAGACTACCTGAGATATTCATTTCTATTTTCTTTCTGAGTGTCTCTTGGGATGGCTAGACTACCTGAGACACTCATTTTTATTTTTTCTGAATATCTCTTGGGATGGCTAGACTACCTGAGATATTCATTTCTTTTCAAGACCTCTTGAGGCGTCGATTTTAGACACCCGTTTGGCATTTCTTTTCAAGTCCTCTCGAGGGGTCACTTTTAGACACCCGTTTGGCATTTCTCTTCAAGACATCTCGAGGCGTCACTTTTAGACACCCGTTTGGCATTTCTTTTCAAGACCTCTCCAGGCGTCGCTTTCAGACACCCGTTTGGCATTTTTCTTGGAATTCCTAGGGCGGTCCAGCGCCCGATGTTCCATTTATCTTTCTTGGTTTATTACTAAACCCGTATATTTATTCTTCTACACCGTATTAATATTCATCATGCCATGCTTTAAATTCAGTCAGCATATGCATATAATTTAGTTCATCATGATCATATGCTCTCTGTTGCATTCGGTATATCTTTTGTTCATAATGTTTGCGAGTACATTCCAACGTACTCACTGGCTTGTCCCTGGCTATTTAATTGGCCAGGTCAGGATTTCAACGAAGAGTACTACAACGACGTCCATGCGAAGCCTAGGATAGCAGCCACGTGGGATAGGAATTATCCGGGTCAGCTGTTCCTGTGGGATTGGAGCCCCATCGGCATTGGAGAACCACGAGTCGCTTTCGTCACCTGTCACCAGAAATCATTGTTGTATCATTAGACCTTCATGGTCTTGTATCCAATTCTTGTAATTGCTTGGTAATCTGTAACAAGGGCGTGTCCACCAGTAACAGTAATCCTGGGGCTGGTGATGACACGAGGGGTTAATTTCTGGGATATCGTGTCCCGAAAATCTAGCCCCGACAGCCTTGGTATCAGAGCCCAGGCTGACCACTGGCTAATCCTATCTTAGCCTGGTCATTATCCTTAGGTTTCCACACCGTCCAAATCTTTTCCTGACCATAGGTAAGACCATCTCATCCGATAAGCCTACACAGTGACCAGCCGAGATCTTTTGACAGTCGGTGCCCAACCTATCAGCCTGCTCATAGGCCGTGTGCCTGTGGCTGACACCTGAGTTGTCCCATCCACAAGCGTGCGATGGAAGACTCTGCTGGCCTATAAAGGAACCCTTGCCCCAACTCAGCACATCACAGCCTCACCCTCAGTTCGATATCCAACCACCAAGATGCCTGACCCCATCGTTCGCAACGAGACCACCGCAGCCGAGCTTGGAGACTTTGTAGTCATCCTCGCCAATCTCACCCGCCGTGCTTTTGGTACAGAAGAGTCCCCGGAGTATGTCATGTACCAAGAGCACACGAGTAATGCCATCCACCACTTCTGGGCCACGGTGCACATCTACGGGAGGGGCATCACATCAGAACGCCCCTACTGGTTCACCGGGAGGACGACCTCCGACGAGCCCCAAGCCATCCAACTTGCAGCCCGAGAGGCTGTAGTTAATCTTCAGCATTTGTCGCCGAGGGTTAACATCCGCCCCTTCTACTACTACCCTAGCCGTGAAGGCTATGGTAGCCCGACCCAAGTCACCAACGGGGACCATGAGACGGATCCTGCTCTGGTGCATCTGGTGCGCTACCTGAGAGCGCAAGAGGCACTATTCGATCAGGTCACTCTTGATCTGATTGCGACCCAGGACGCTCGGCCTCCTGACTCTGGTGAGAAGAGAAGCTGCACCCGCCACCGACACCCCGATAGTGCTATACGGGAGACTGATCGAGCCCTCGGAGTCTGCCCCTATTGTCCATCCGGGCAATGCCTTCGTCTCCCCAAGGGAACCGCGTCATCTCTTGGAGACCTACTCCAACGGGACTGTGACCAAGACACCCCGCGAGGGGCATCATCGCTACCCCAGCCCTATAGCTCCCCATCCTACCCCGGCCACCTGCAACACATAAGCTCATGGAGAAGCCTCGACATCTACAAGACACGCATGGCTAGATGTCAACGAAGTGGACTGAGTCCACCAGAATAGTTGTCGAGTCCCTTGTAACCCTGTTGCCCGGTAGATCCCACCTTCGTGCCGTAGACGACCATAGGTATGTTTGTTGCTGTGTCTAGCACTAGTTTTCATGATGCAACCTTTGTATTGTATTTTAGGGCGTATGTCATAAGTGCATTGCTATGATTGCATTCTGCATATGAATGTTTGTTGTGATATGCATTTAGTTCTTCCACCCTTAACAAATCTTGAGGACGAGATTTTCTTAAGGGGGGTAGAGTTTGTAACACCCCAAAAATTTAACCATATTTTTATTAAGTAAAAGTTGGCTAGAAATAAAATTTTGACTTATATTAGGTCTTTTATTAATTTCAGAGTATTTTCTGTTTTCTGTTTTCCAAAATTCTTCCCTCCATATAGAAAATTTTGGAAAAAAATATTGTGGGCTTTGGTAGTTTTGTTAAATCATTTCATTTATATTTTAAATAACAGTAGGAAATATTTTCATAATAAAACTTGCCCCAAAATAATTCTTTTAATAGCATTTTCAATCTTTGAAATGCTTCTGTTGCACTACAACTATTTTAAATAATTCTTTAAAAATTCCACAAAAATTATGAGGGGTCATCTGATGCCTACAGATCACTTTTATGCAAAAACCTAACTTGGTATTTTGAAAATTTTGAGCAAAACATCCTGTTTTCAATTATGTCCCATTCCTAAGTTATAACTACAACCCAATTTTCTGCTGCTCAAGCAATTCTGAAATTTTTCCCACTTATAGTCCTTCTTAAGAAACCCTTAAGTCCAGGAGCTCACCTCTATTTGCATCATTTAGGTTCACCAATTAATTTCCCCAATATTTGGTCCAAAACTGAATTCCAACAAAACTTGCACTAGCAAGTTTTGAATTTTGCCAAACAAACCCTACCACACTTCTTTCCATCCAATGAAGCATCATCCTGGTGATTTTCACAGCTAACAAAATCCTCTAGACAGCCCTAACATTTTATCAAACAGCGTGTGGGCATGGCAGAAACTTTGCATCTTTCTAACTTACATTGCACACTAGGTCATATGGCCAAACAAACATGTCCATTGTCCTCACCAGACCATTCACTACCATCCTAGCAAGTTTCCAACTCAGCAAGTCTTTCTGGACCCCCTTGGCATTTCATCGAATGACTTATGTGCATGCGCAGAGCGCGAGCAGAGCACCAGTTTGGCTTGTTCGGCATCACCCGCACGCCGCGGCCCTGTTGCCTCTCCCAGCCGAGCACTACCTCCCCCGGCTTCGCTAGCAAGCTTCACGCCTTGCCGACACCTCTCTCGTCCCCTAGCGCCCCCCCCCCCCACCGACCTGCACCGGCCATGGTCGTCCGCCGCTCGGGCACGGCACCGCCCAGGCTGCTTGGCTCCTTCCCGAGACAACCAGCATGCCCCATCTTAACTGCGGGCCGCCACCGTCCTCATCGACCCCGCCGTCCACGACCAACCTTCCCACCGGCCAAGCTCCACCATCAATGGCCGCCCGCAGTCGTGCCATTCTCTGTAAGCCATGGCACCGCCTCCCCCTCCCTATAAAAGGGCCCCTAAGCTCGCCCAGCTCCGGGCAATCCCTCCTCACCTCTCTGGAAGCTTCCCCAAGTAGCGGAACGACCGGAAGGGGTCATCCTCCCCGTCTCCGACACCCACGGCCGCCGCAACCTCTCCGATCATTCTGTCGCAACCACGGCCTCCCCACCATAATTTCCTTCACCACTAGGGTCCTGGAGCAACCGCACATCCACCCCGCGTCTTAATTTTGCCAGAGCAGCACCGTAGGCGAAAGCCCTCTCCTGCCTCCGCCGGAGCTCTTCGGGTGGGCTCGCCGCCGGCGAGTTAGGGCTCCCTACGTGTCATGCCGCACACCGGGAAGCTCGCCTCGGTACACTGGTCACGCCCGTGTGCTCAGCCTGGCGAGCGGTGCCGCCGTTTGCCAGCGCCGGACGCCGGAGCAGCGCCTCGTCTCTACCACGGGAAAGAGAGAGAGCGGGCGACCCGTCAAACCTGACTGGTGGGCCCGCGGGCCCCTCTGTCAGCGACTCTAGCCACGACGAGCCGTCTGTAAGTGGAAGCGGAGTTTTAAAAATACGCTTTCATTACTGGAAGACGTATTCCAGGAAGTGCGCCTTCGACGTCGACCGCCTCCCGCGCAGCCGAACGGCTGGGCCTGGCCCAGTAGCGCCAGACGACTAAACAGCGCTCAGGGCACAACTCTACTCTTTTCTTTTTCTTTTCCACCATATTTCAAAGAAGCCATTTCAAAACCAAATATGATGCTTCAAATTTCTGCATGCTCCTAAAATCATGCCCTATTAATCCAGCTAGGGTGAACATTTTTCCTAAGCTTAGTTTTTGTTGGATCTATTAAATAGTCCATTTAGTCATTTATTTCAGCTTAGAAATTCTCTAGGAAAATCATATGAACTCCAAATCATTTGATTCTTTTTCTGCAATTCATCATTTTTCATCTAATTTATTTTAGTAATTATTTCAAAAATTTCCAAACAACTTTTTAGCACTGTTTTGGCTTTATGTGATAATTGCAATATTTTGAAAATAGGAAAAATGGAGGGAAGAGAATTTTCAAAACTTTTGGAGTGCACCCAACATTTCTGCATGCTCAAGGCAAGCATTTTGAACACTTGATATGGTGAATGCATGGTTAATTGTTTGCGAGAATAATTGAATCATGGATATGTTGAATTCAAATAAAGTTTGCATATTGCTAGTTATGCATGCATGATCCCTTGAAAATATTTTTATCTTCATCTAAACATGAAGTATGAGTAAGTATGGCTATTTTTGCATGTCACATATGCCTATGTTGGTCCGGGCTAATCTGCAGGAAAGAATCAGTCACGAGAAAAGTGACCGTGAGACTGAAATCTCGTTGAGACGAGAATGACCAGTGAGGGCCTATTGGGACATGTCAGGTGGTGACTCTGTTGGGTACTACCAAGGAAATATATTGTGCTAACCACTGCACGAAAACTTAACCTCTTGAGTCGACCGTAGATCGAGTCTTGTTCCGGTAACCCCCATACTTGTTTCGTGCTGCCACTTGTCCCTGCCACAGGTAGGGTATGGTTCAGTAAGTTGTTAACCCCTTTCCCGCACACACCGTACAGAGAGGCCATAGTGAAAGATACCATTGATCACTGGTAGGCATGTCACTTGGTCAGGGGGCATGGGTGTATTCGGTTGAAGCCGAGAGGGGTAGCGCCCCTGATCTTTGCGCACGTTATATATAAGATTGTGATCCCATGCTATTCGAGATTGTAGTCTCCCCATCTTAGAGTTTATCTTGAACGATGCCTTGGGTGATTCCTGGCATCAGGAAAGTTAATCTGGTGTGTGCTGGTCAGGTGTGTTTTCAACCCAAAGACCGTGGGTAAAGAGTACACCCTCTGCAGAGTTAAACCTATTCGAATAGCCGTGTCCGCGGTTAAGGACTACAGTCTGGGTTGGTCAAGTGTCGGTCTTCGGAGGAATAATTAAAATTGAGCATATATATTTTTGCAGGATAATTATTGTCACCGTTGACGCTATCATAAATATCATTGTTATCATGGATATTATTGTGGACTAACCCTGTTCTTCCATGTGCAACCTGAGTATCTCCTGGGATGGCTAGTCTACCTGAGATACTCTCTTTTTTTTGAATATCTCTATGGATGGCTAGACTACCTGAGATATTCATTTCTATTTTCTTTCTGAGTGTCTCTTGGGATGGCTAGACTACCTGAGACACTCATTTTTTTTTCTGAATATCTCTTGGGATGGCTAGACTACCTGAGATATTCATTTCTTTTCAAGACCTCTCGAGGCGTCACTTTTAGACACCCGTTTGGCATTTCTTTTCAAGACCTCTCGAGGCACCGCTTTTAGACACCCGTTTGGCATTTCTCTTCAAGACATCTCGAGGCGTCACTTTTAGACACCCGTTTGGCATTTCTTTGCAAGACCTCTCGAGGCGTCGCTTTCAGACACCCGTTTGGCATTTTTCTTGGAATTCCTCGGGCGGTCCAGCGCCCGATGTTCCATTTAATTTTCTTGGTTTATTACTAAACCCGTATATTTATTCTTCTGCACCGTATTAATATTCATCATGCCATGCTTTAAATTCAGTCAGCATATGCATATAATTTAGTTCATCATGATCATATGCTCTCTGTTGCATTCGGTATATCTTTTGTTCATAATGTTTGCGAGTACATTCCAATGTACTCACTGGCTTGTCCCTGGCTATTTAATTGGCCAGGTCAGGATTTGAACGAAGAGTACTACAACGATGTCCATACGAAGCCTAGGATAGCAGCCACGCGGGATAGGAATTATCCGGGTCAGCTGTTCCTGTGGGAATGGAGCCCCATCGGCATTGGAGAACTACGAGTCGCTTCCGTCACCTGTCACCAGAAATCATTGTTGTATCATTAGACCTTTATGGTCTTGTATCCAATTCTTGTAATTGCTTGGTAATCTGTAACAAGGGCGTGTCCACCAGTAGCAGTAATCCTGGGGCTGGTGACGACACGAGGGGTTAATTTTTGGGATATCGTGTCCCGAAAATCCTGCCCTGACACATACTTTCCGTACTTGGATCATATGCACTTATGATTGAAACTCTAGCAAGCATCCACAACTACTAAAGATCATTAAGGTAAAACCCAACCATAGCATTAAGTAACAAGTCTCCTTCACTCCCATACGCAACAACCACCTTACTCGGGTGTAAGCTTCTGTCACTCTAGCCACCCACTATAAGCGAATCATGAACGTATTGCAAAACCCTATATCAGGAATCCCTCACGCTTGCACGACACAGAGAGCACCATAGGATAGCACCATATTAACATACAACTCATATCAATCACACAATACCACAATTAACCCGTAGGACAAAAAGAATCTACTCAAACATCATAGGATTGCCACACATCATTGGATAATAATATATAGCGTTAAGCACCATGTTCAAGTAGAGAATTACAGCGGTAATAGAGAGGTTACACCACTACATAGTGGGGGAGAGAGGTTGTGATGACGGCGGTGAAGTTGTTAGTGTAGATCGCCGTCACGATGGTTCCCCCGGCGGCGCTCCGGCGCCACCGGAAGAGAGGGGGAGAGAGCCTCCCTTCTTCTTCTTCTTGCTTGGCCTCCTCCCTAGATGGGAGGAGAGTTTCCCCTCTGGTCCATGGCCGCCATGGCTCCCGGAGGGCAGGAGCCCCTCTGAGATTGGATCTCTCTCTCTCTCTCTCTCTTTGTTTCTCTTCTGTTTCGCGTTCCTGTTTTCTGGCCCTTCACCGTTTCTTATATTCTCGGAGATCCGTAACTCCGATTGGGATGAAATTTTGAGGGGATTTTTATCCGGAAATTATCTTTCTTGCGGTAAGATAAGTTAGATTTCAAGAAAGGTTAAACAGACGAATGGAAAGGAAAATGTGATTATCAGATTAATCAGACCAATGGAAAGGAAAATGGGATTATACACAAGTATCAGGTGTATATCCTTCCCAAGGAAAAGCAGAGCATGATATACATGACAGGACAATAAGTACAAAATCATTTAGGTAAAGGGGCAAGGGAATTCATGATGTTACCCATACAACGGTGTTTGGATAATAGATCAAGAAACATTTAGCATTGCGCTTCCAATGTTCTTGTTGATATTCGGAGTACCACAGTCATGCTTCGGGGTAGCAATGATATGGTGTTAAGTAAAGATTGGGTTTAAAGATCACAAGAAATACAAAGGAACAATTCCAAGAATAGCAAGGAACCCAAGGTATAACCAAAACATGACCAAGTCTGTGTTGGCGGGAAGTCAAGGATGATATCGATGATAACACAAATCATCGAGGGGCAAGGATGGTATTTCTCACCATGAATTCAATTGACATCTCAGAAGAAGTCAAAATGTTGACGATGATCATGACACATTTTGTCGAGAGGTTTCAAGAGGATGCAATCAAACAGCGATGGCATCAAGCAAGGGAATGATGAAGTGGAAAGTTACGGGATCAACAGATAAGATGCAAGCTTGGAATCGGAGTTGCTTTTCAAGACAACAAAATGATATTGGAAACTCGACGTAAGACTTGCTCACGGTTTGAAGAATTCGTGCACCAAAGAAGGATGAGGTAGCATGATCAAAGGTAGTATGATAAGGATGTAGCCGGTAGTCTAGGAATGACAAGATAGAGTTTAAATTTCCCAGTAACAAATTACCAAAGACAGAGGATACAATTTACCAAAGGCACTATGTATCAGGGGAAGAACTCACAAGATTTTGAATGTGTAGGACACGGTCGGATAATAATCCAGCAATCTGGCGGTCCACAGCGGATCTGATGTGAGTATCGGTACCCAACCAGAAGAAGAAAGAATGCAAAGGTATCGGATTATAGAAACATTTGAGTAATTTGACGCTTAAATACAAAGGAATTATGATATCCAGATTGGTGTATCAGAATCAGATGCTTTGATTAAATATGAGTGAGTTGAGTAGAACTAGAGGGACAATCAATTGCAACTTGATTGGCCGAGAGCCAACTCATGTCCAAAATGACGTCTGAGCCGGAAGGACGAATTCTAGGTATTAACTGATGATAGCGGATTTCCACATACATATTGAATCAATAGGCTCAGAATGGCAATGACAAGGGATGTCAACGAAGATTACTAGACGTATGGAATTAAACACAATGCAGACAGGCTAGACTTTCCAAAGCAATAGGTTGAAGTGGATTCTCAGGAGATCAGATAGTATTTCAAAGTGACTTGGGAAATGCATGAACAAATGGGGATGAACGGATCCCCGGTAAGTGAGAGGAATTATCCATAGTGTGAAAAGAAGCTGCAAGGTAGTAGGCACAAAGGATTCTCGGAACAACGGAGAGTATTTCGGGGTATCTTGTAAAAACACGAGTAACTGGGAATGAAAGTATGAATGACAAGGATGTGTGGTAATCCACAAGGATTTATCGGTGGTAGGGAACTACAAAGGCAGTGGGCACAAGGGTTTCGGGAAAATATCGAAGAGTATCTTCAGAATCTTCTGGTGAAGCAGGCGATCATCTGGAGTGAAGAGGCTCTCCGGAATGAAGTGGTTACGAGAACCTAATGTTAAAGTTAGCAAAAAATTTAACCCGAATAGAAAAGAGATCAGAGTCCCAGAGTAAAGGAGAGGAATAAAAGATCCTAACCCATCCATTGGTGACGTGGGCCCATAAGCCACACAGCCATGTTAGTAAAACAGTTTTTCAAAGACTAGACTCAACTTTGGCCAAGGAGTTGGAAAGGGGACTACCTACAGGCAGTCGGCTCTGATACCAACTTGTGATGCCCCCGACTCAATTGTGCACTAATCATACACGCAAATGCGCATGATCAAGCCCAGGGACTCACGGGAAGATATCACAACACAACTCTAGACACAAAATAAAAGTCATACAAGCTTTATATTACAAGCCAGGGGCCTCGAGGGCTCGAATACATAAGCTCGCGTACAAGCGTTAGCGGAAGCAACACAATATCTGAGTACAGACATAAAGTTAAACAAGTCTGCCTTAAGAGGGCTGAGCAAAACAACGACAGTATATCGATAAGGCACAGGCCTCCTGCCTGGGAGCCTCCGAATCTACTCCTGGTCGTCGGTATCCATGTAGTAGTAGGCTCCACCGGTAGGGTAGTAGTAGTCGTCGGCAGGAGCAGCTGGCTCCTGGGATCCGTCATCTGGTCGCAGCAATCGGATATGGGGGAAAAAGGGGAAGCAAAGCAACCGTGAGTACTCATCCAAAGTACTCGCAAGACTTACATCAAAACTATTCTATTTATGCATTGGTTTCAAGTGAAGGGGCTGTATCTGTGGACTAGACTGCAGAAATGCCAGAATAGGGGGAAGGCCTAGCCTATCCAAGACTAGCAACTTGCAGCATCTTGCAGCATTAGAAGAGTGTAGATTAGTACATAGTAAAGTAGTAAGCAATTAGTAACCACGCCCAGAGATCCTTCCTCGACCCCTGTGAGAAAGCGATCCCGGAGCTAACATATTATTAAACATCACAAGTATCTAGTTCTACTTGTAGTAGATCGGGATACTCTCTGAGCGTCCGTTACCGTGGACACGGCTATTCGAATAGATATACTTCCCTGCAGGGGTGCACCAACTTACCCAACACGCTCGATTAACTCTGGCCGGACACACTTTTATCGGGTCATGCCCGGCCTCGGCCGATCGACACACCGTAGTCCTACCTAGGCTCAACAGAGAGGCCAGCACGCCAGTCTAACTCCTAAGTGTGAAGGTGTCATGGGCCAATCGTCCTTTGCACTCCTGCACGTTGCGAACGCGGCCGGTGAGCAGACCTTGCCCCCTTAATACAAGCGCAGGTTTTCCCAGTCCAACCCGGCGCGCGCCACTCAATTGCTGACGTCTAAGAGCTTTCGGAAGAATCGTACGACATCGAGTGCCCATACTTATTCCCGCGTGGTGGTTAGTGCGAAAAGGACAGAGGCCTACTCAGATCACATATCCTAACCCATTAGTGCGCTGGGAGCTTGCGGTGACAATCAGTGATCCACGATCTGTGGTCCCATCGCCCCGTCTCGTGGACTTACGGCAAGGGCCAGGAATGCCCGGTCGTGCCACGTAATTATCTCACGGGTACCCTCACGGTCAACCCGACTCCACATCTCTCGCGGGTACCCCTCGGGGTCGACCCGCCTCCAACAAGGTACTGAAGTAAAAGTCATGGTAACTGTGTGTTCATCACATCAAGGGGGAATCTGAGGAATCACCCTCGTTGGAATCCTACTCGATGTAATCCGTCAAGGAGAACTAGGAGGAATCACCCTCGATGGTCCACACTTGAGGGGTTGCACAACAGAGTCATCATCGGGAAGGGGAGCGCGAGGAATCACCCTCTGCAATCACCACCGATGTGCTATTCTACAGAGATATCATCGGGAGTGCAGTACGAGGTATCACCCTCGGCACTTGATAGTAGCCCTGTAGAGTCGTACAACTAAGGGGGGTGTGCGATGATGTGTCGGTCTCTGCACATCGACCACAATGATCGAGGCACTGGTGACAAAGCGGGGCAACAGGGACAAGGGTGAGGGGTCACTGATGGATCATTAACCAACCTATTCTAAGCAGTTTAGGATGGCAGGTAAAGTAACAACAACAGGTTCCAAAAACAGGCTATGCATCAGAATAGGAGCAATCAATTACAGTAGCAAATTCTAATGCAAGCATGGGAGAGAAAGAATAGACGATATTGGAATGATCAAGGGGGGTTTGCTTGCCTGGAAGCTCTGCTGAAAAGGTCTGGTCGTCAGGGGCGTAGTCGTACTCGGCAGCAGCGTCGGTCTCAGCGTCTACCGGAGAAGAAGAGGGGGAAGAAACAATAAAATACAAGCAACAAATGCAACACGGATGCATGGCATGGCAATAAGTTGTGCTAGGGGTGACCTAATGCAGCACTACACGTTACAGACGGAGCGGGAACATATCTAGGGATATTTTCCCGGCTTTGGGCAACTGTCGGACAGGCGATCCAGAGGGGAAAGTTTCATGTTTGCAGTGTTGTGGGCATGTGACAGCTACATGGAGGGCATATTCGGTTTCGTCTCGTTTTCTGATCAACTTTCATGTAGAAAACTTTTTCATCCGAGCTACGGTTAATTTTCTATGAATTTTCAAAGTTTTAAACAATATCTGGATTTTTCAGATTTATTTATATTTCGAAAAATACCAGACAGAAAGGCTGGGTGCACCCGGTGAAGTGCACCAGAGGTGCACCAGTGAGGCTGACCAGTGGGTCCAGTCAACTGCTGACTCAGCAGTCGACTGGTCCACGGTTGACCAGTCAACTGGTCCGGTGGGACCCGCGTGTCAGCGACCCATTTTTTTAACAGCGTTTATTTATTTTTAACCGACCGGGTTAACTACACAGCGGGCCCCACTGTCAGTGTCACGGGGGGGGGGGGTAGTTAACAACGTCATTAGCGGCTAATAATGGCGCCACGTTAGCATCATCACCGGAGTTAACTCCGGCGCTAATCAGAGCGCGGCGGAGCTCACCGTCCGGCCGATTCTGGCGTTGGGAGCTTGCGTGGGTGATGGCATTCGAACAAGTGCTCCCAGGCGAGTCGAATGGTGGCCGTGGGGCTGCCGGAGGTGGGCTATGGCGGCGGCGTCAGCAAGCGGAGCGGCGGCCGGTGTTCGGGAGCGCGCGGACGTGCGGCTACGGCTCGTCTCCGGGCGTATTGAGCGGCTAGGCGGACTACTGGGAGCTCCCAGAGCACGACGGGCAGTAGGAGAGGGCTCGGGCAGCTCGGCATCGAGCCATTCTTCGGTCATGGCGGACGGCAGAGCCGGCGGTTTGCGGGGAGGGTAGCTAGAGGCCGTGCGCGGGCTAGGGGAGAGTGGGGAGGCAAGGCGGTGCTCACAGCGGACGCGATGATGAGCTTGGGGTGGCACGGAGCGGTCGGTGTGGCGTGCATCGGCGACGGGGAGCTCCGGACAGAGGCGGCGAAGATGGCGGCGATGGCGACGAATGAGGGCCTCCCGGCTCGTTCCAGTTGGCGTAATCGATGAGGTCGATGGAGAGGAAGCTCCCAGACACGAAGCTAGTCGCCGGGGTGTTCGGTGGCCGCGTGATCCATGGCGGGAATGGCGACAGCTACGGCTGTGCGTGCGGTGGAGAAGGGGGCGACGCGAGGGGAAGGAACGGAGGGGGCTAGGGTTGCCGGCGTCGTCGGGCACGCACTTATCCACCGCGAGGCGAGCTCCTGCGGCGCACGCGTCAGCCATCGCGCAGGGGGGGCCAGGGCGCGCACGCGTTGTGCGGTCGACAACGAGGAGAGAGGCAGGAGGTTAGGGACGGTGGGGTTGGGCTAGGCCGCGGCTACTGTGGACTTGAAGCCCATTTGCACAGTAAGCCCCGGCCTTTTTCCCCTTTTTCTTTTCTGTTTAATATTTTCCTCACTGTTTTGTACTTGGTTCAGGGACCAAAGGATTTTTGTTGCACATGAGACTTGGCACATAAATACTAGGCAATCTTGTGGTGCAGCACAAAAAGTTTCAGGATTTTTGGAGATGTTTAACTATTTTCAGAAATTGAAAAGGCCAAGATAAATGTTGCTGGCTCACTTAAATAATTTCCAGGGGCATTTTTGGAATCCAAATGAGGTTGGGTTTCAACATAACAAATACTTAGGAATTATTTGCCATAATGTGAACTATTTTGTTTGCATGACTGAAGAAGTAAATATTTGACATGCAATTTGAATTTGAATTTGAATTGGACTTGATTTTGGGACAAGAGGCAATTTGACTTAGTAAAGCATGATGACATGGCATCATTAGCATGAGGTCACTGTAGCTTGACACTGGGGGTGTTACATGGATGCACTAAGAGCTATAAGTATACGAAAGCTCAAACTGAAAACTAAGTGGGTGTGCATCCAACTTGCTTGCTCATGAAGACCTCGGGCATTTGAGGAAGCCCATCATCGGAATATACAAGCCAAGTTCTATAATGAAAAATTCCCACAAGTATATGAAAGTGACAACATAGGAGACTTTCTATATGAAAAACACGGTGCTACTCTGAAGCACAAGTGTGGTAAAGGATAGTAGCATTGCCCCTTCTCTCTTTTTCCCTCATTTTTTTACATACTTTTTTTTAGTTTTTTTTGTTGGGCGCTTTTTGGCCTCTCTTTTTTGTTGGGCTCTTTTTGGCCTCTTTTTTTATTTCCTCACTAGGACAATGCTCTAATAATTATGATCATCACACTTTTATTTACTTACAACTCAATATTACAACTCGATACTAGAACAATATGACTCTATATGAATGCCTCTGGCAGTGTACCAGGATGTGCAATGATCTAGCGTGGCAAAGATATCAAAAAAACAGACAAGCCATGAAAATATCATGCTAGCTATCTTACGATCATGCAAAGCAATATGACAATTAATGCTCAAGTCATGTATATGATGATGATGGAAGTTGCATGGTAGTATATCTCGGAATGGCTATGGAAATGCCATAATAGGTAGGTATGGTGGGTGTTTTGAGGAAGATATAAGGAGGCTTATGTGTGATAGAGCGTATCATATCATGGGGTTTGGATGCACCGGCGAAGTTTGCACCAACTCTCGAGGTGAGAAAGGGCAATGCACAGTACCGAAGAGGCTAGCAAATTGCGGAAGGATAAGAGTGCGTATAATCCATGAACTCACATTAGTCATAAAGAACTCACATACTTATTGTGAAATTCTATTAGCCCTCGAAGCAAAGTACTACTACGCATGCCCCTAGGGGGGAGGTTGGTAGGAGTTAACCATCACGCGCCCCCGACCTCCACGCAAAGGAAGACACTCAATAATAAATCAGGCTCCAACTTCTTAGCGTAACTAAAGACTATACATGCATGCTTTGGGAATCACAAACCTCAACACCAATATTCTTACTAAACCACAATTATTCACTAGTACCTCCCACATATTACCATCTCAATATCGCAAAACTATTGCAAGGAATCAAACTTATCATGTTCAGTGATCAACAAGTTTTATGTAGGATTTTATGACTAACCATGTGAATGACCAATTCATGTTGACTCTCTAAATAGATATAAGTGAAGCATGAGAGTTTAATTCTTTCTACAAAAGATTTGCCCATGCTCTAATAAATATAATTGAAGCAAAAGAGCATTCTACAAATAACGGTTTTCCAAATGTAGAGAAACAGGCATCCAAACTTCAAATGATATAAGTGAAGCACATGAAGCATTCTATAAAGCCATACTCAAAAGATATAAGTGAAGTGCGTGAAGCATTCTATAAATAAACCAAGGACTATCTCATACCAGCATGGTACATAAAATAAAAGGGAAAAATAAAGACAAAAGATGCTCCAAGAATTTACGCATATCATGTGAACAAAACAAAAACCAAGACATACCAATAATTGTAGAAGAAGAAAGATGGGATGCCTTTCGGGGCATCCCCAAGCTTAGACGCTTGAGTCTCCTTGAATATTTACTTGGGGTGCCTTGGGAATCCCCAAGCTTGAACTCTTGCCTCTTCTCATTCTTCTCATATCATTACCTCCTCGATCTTCGAACACTTCATCCACACAAAACTTAACCGAACTTTTTATTAGAGGGGTTAGTACATATAACATCAAATACCATCATGTCCTGCTGTAACTATATTGTATAATTATAATCAAACATTACCCACTGTATGCTATCACAATTCTATGGCTCACAAGTCAATGGGGCTCAACAAGATTTCAAACATACGCAAATAAAGAAACTATAACAGCAATCTATGAAAACAGGACAGTCTATAAAGATGTAGATGAAACATATCCTTCTGTAACTCAAAAAAATTATGAAAAATTAGGAACAAATAAACAATTTGCATAGCAGTACTATGTAAAAACTTCAAAAAATTTGCACGTTCCAGTAAAATACCAAAATTCAAACACTACAGCAAAAGTTTCTGTTTTTGCACAACACACACCTAACAAGCAATCTAAACATCCTAAAGGTAAATCTTGGCACATTATTTTTATACTAAAATGGATTTGTATGAGGGGATAATTATTTTTGTTGAAAATTTTCTGTAATTCAAGATTCACAAAGTTTCCAGGGGCATGAACAAAGTTCAACGCATGCTCCCACTTCAACGGTGCTCGTCTTTCTCACTTTCACTTTTCTTTTTGAAAAAGTTTTAGGTTCTCCTCTATATTTTTTTTGTGTTTTTAAATATTTTAAAAGCACAAAAAAAATGACTCTCTAAAACTTCCGGGTTGTCTCCTAGGCAACGCTTTCTTTAAAGCCATTAAGCTAGGCATAAAGTGCTCAAGTAATTGATCCACCCGGATCCCAAGGTATATCAAAGCCAATTTTAATTAACAATGATTTGTGATTTAGTAGTGAGCACAAAGCAACATATATCATGGAACAACGTAGTCTAACTCTCTTTCTATGCATCGGCATGTCGTAAAAGAATAATTCATGCACATCAAGTAAAGGCCAATGCATAGTATAAACAGTTTCTTGCAATTTTATCCTATTGGAAACATAGAGAGGTGGAGATGTAGTTCCTCTCTCATAGTAATTGCAATTAGGAGCAGCAAGCACATGAATATTATATTCATCAAAATCATCATATGTAATAGTAAAATGCAACCCATCAATGTAATCCTTAATAAGCACAAACTTCTCCGATATAGTGTAGTTGGGAGAATTCAAAAAGATAATAGGACTATCATGTGTGGGTGTAATAGCAACAATTTCATTCTTAACATAAGGAACTATAGCAAGTTCATCTCCATAAGCATAATTCATATTGGCATCATGGCTACAAGCATAGCAAGCATCAAGTTCATCAAAAAGAGATATTTCAAACGAATCCAAGGGATCATAGCAATTATCATACCATTCATCCTTCGGTAAGCACGAAGGGAAATTAAACAATGTATGAGTTGAAGAGTTACTCTCATTAGAAGGTGGGCACGAGTAGCTAATCCGTTCTTCCTCCTTTTGTTCTTCGCTCTCCTCGTCATCTTTTTCATCTAATGAGCTCACAGTTTCATCAATTTCTTCTTCCATAGATTCCTGCAAAATGTTAGTCTCCTCTTGGACAGCGGGGACTTCCTCAATATATTCTTTAACATAAGCATTAGAAGCATAGTTTTCATAACAATATTTAAGTATGGCAAATTTTTCAGATTTGTAAAGAGTAGCATCATACTTTTCAATCAAAGAAGCAATTTCATAGTCACCCTTAAAAGAAACAAATTCTTCAATTTGTTCAATATCATAGTAACTATAAACACCTTAGGCATAAGAAGATAAGATTCCATTATCCTTAAAATTACATTGGTAGGGAAGGTGTTTTTTAGGGTCTTCAGAACAACAAGTAAAATCATATATTTCGCATAAATTCCAAGCATAGCATTGCAAACAATTAATTTGATACCTTAAAAGTTTCCCTTTTTGAAACAAGCGGTGTCGCACGAAATAAGCATGCTCATCTAATGATTTTCCCTCAACAAAGCTAGTTGGGTTTTCAACACGAGCACAAGTGGATCGAAGATGATCCAAGTAGAAAGCTTCAACAGTATGAAAGATTTTGGGTGGTTCTTCAACTATTGGGTTAGCAAGTACAACTATTTTTTTTGGTATTTTGCATTTCCTACCCATAACTAAAGATAGAAAACAAGAGCACAAAATAAAAACTACTTAGAAATAAAGCAAACAAGCACACACGAGAATATCAACCCACGCTATTGCTCCCCGGGAACGGCGCCGGAAAAAGGTCTTGATAACCCACAAGTATATAGGGGATCAGTTGTAGCCTTTCTCGATAAATAAGAGTGTCGAACCCAATGAGGAGCTAAAGGTAGAATCAATATTCCCTTCAAGTTCTATCGACCACCGATACAACTCTACGCACACTTAACGTTCGCTTTACCTAGAACAAGAATGAAACTACTTGTAGGTGTAATAGGATAAGTTTGCAAGAATAAAACTAGAAGTACTTAGCAAGATTATAAAGCTAGGATTACTTTGCAAGATAATAAAAGTTAGTTGTTTAGTAGAGAGCTTTTTGTAACACAAAGAGAAAAGGTGGTCCATAGGCAATTGAATATAACATGATAGATACTTATCATATGCAATGAGGGAGAGGCATACGCTACCATACTTTCCGTACTTGGATCATATGCACTTATGATTTGAACTCTAGCAAGCATCCACAACTACTAAAGATCATTAAGGTAAAACCCAACCATAGCATTAAGTAACAAGTCCCCTTTACTCTCATACGCAACAACCCCCTTACTCGGGTGTAAGCTTCTGTCACTCTACACCCACTATAAGCGAATCATGAACGTATTGCAAAACACTACAGTGGGAATCCCTCACGCTTGTGCGACACGGAGGGCACCATAGGACAGCACCATATTAACATACAACTCATATCAATCACACAATACCACAATTAACCCATAGGACAAAAAGAATCTACTCAAACATCATAGGATTGGCACACATCATTGGATTATAATATATAGCGTTAAGCACCATGTTCAAGTAGAGAATTACAGCGGGAATAGAGAGGTTACACCACTGCATAGAGGGGGAGAGAGTTAGTGATGACGGCGGCGAAGTTGTTGGTGTAGATCGCCATCACGATGGTTCCCCTGGCGGCGCTCCGGTGCCACCGGAAGAGAGGAGGAGAGAGCCCCCCTTCTTCTTCTTCTTGCTTGGCCTCCTCCCTAGATGGGAGGAGAGTTTCCACTCTGGTCCATGGCCCCATGGCTCCCGAAGGGAAGGAGTGATACGTCTCCAATGTATCTATAAATTTTTATTGTTCCATGTTGTTATAGTATCAATCTTGGATGTTTTATATACATTTACAAGCAATTATATATCATTTTTTGGGACTAACCTATTAACTTAGTGCCCAGTGCCAGTTGTTGTTTGCTGCTTGTTTTTGGCTTTTCAGAGAAACAGTACCAAATGAAGTCCAAATGCCACGAAACTTTTTGGAGATTTTTTTCTGGACAAAATAAACCTGGGAAGCTTCGGGAGGAGGCCAGAAGCCCCGCAAGGGCTTCACAAGGCACTAGGGCGCGCCCCAGGGGGGCGCGCCGTGGTACCTTGTGGGGCCCACGTGACTCCATTTGACCTAATTCCACTTCTATAAATTCACAAATATTGGGAAACCCCCAGAGAGCCAGAAGAGAAAATCTTTCCGCCGCCGCAAGCCTCTGTTCTTCTACGATCCCATCTGGAGGCCTTTTCCGGTACTTTGCCGGAGGGGGAATCGATCACGGAGGGCTTCTACATCAACCTTGCTGCCCTTCCGATGATGTGTGAGTTTATGATCACGGAGGGCTTTTACCGCAGACCTACGGGTCCATAGCTAGTAGCTAGATGGCTTCTTCTCTCTCTTTGATCTTGAATACAATGTTCTCCTCGATGTTCTTGGAGTTCTATCCGATGTAATCTTCTTTTGCGGTGTGTTTGTTGAGATCCGATGAATTGTGAGTTTATGATCAGATTATTCATGAGAAATATTTGAGTCTTCTCTGAACTCTTTTATGCACGATTGTTATAGCTTTGTATTTCTCTCTGATCTATCGGTTTAGTTTGGCCCACTAGATTGATTTATCTTGCAATGGGAGAGGTACTTTGTGATGGGTTCAATCTTGCGGTGCTCAATCCCAGTGACAGAAAGGGACATGACATGTATTTGTATTGTTGCCATTAAGGATAAAAAGATGTGGTTTATTCATATTGCTTGAATTTGCTTCTCTACATCATGTCATCTTGCTTAAGGCGTTACTCTGTTTCATACTTAATACCCTAGATGCATGCTGGATAGCGGTCGATGGGTGGAGTAATAGTAGTAGATGCAGGCAGGAGTCGGTCTACTTGTCTCGGACATGATGCCTATATACATGATCACTGCGATGAATTCGTCATAATTATTTGCTTTTCTATCAATTGCCCAACAGTAATTTGTTTACCCACCGTATGCTTATGTGCTCGAGAGAGAAGCCTCTAGTGAAAACTATGGTCCCCGGGTCTATCTTTATTATATAAAAAACCCTAAAAATACCTTGCTGCAATTTATTTACTTTTATTTTAATTAGTAGTTTAGTTTATCTATTTACCTCAATAAGATTTAATCCTTGCAAATAACCGCTAAGAGGATTGACAACCCTCTTATTTGCGTTGGGTGCAAGTGTTTGCTCTTGTGTGTGCAGGTGCGCTTAACGGAATTTTGCTTGGTTCTCCTACTGTATTGATAACCTTGGTTCTTAACTGAGGGAAATACTTTTCTCTACTGTACTGCATCATCCGATCCTCTTCGGGGAAATCCCAACGCAGCTCACAAGTAGCAAGGAGCCCCTCCGAGATTGGATCTCTCTCTCTGTTTCGCGTTCCTGTTTTCTGGCCCTTCACCGTTTCTTATATTCCCGGAGATCCGTAACTCCGATTGGGCTGAAATTTTGAGGGGTTTTTATCTGGAAATTATCTTTCTTGCGGCGAAAGAAGGACCCCAACCGCCTTACAGGGGCGCCACAAGCCTGCCAGGCACGCCCTGGGTAGGGGGCGCGCCCCTTGAGCTTGTGGGCCCCTCGGGCATCGTCTCGCGTTGATTCTTTTTCCCAAAAATCACATATATTCGAAAACAAATCTCCGTAACTTTTTATCACATTTGGACTTCGTTTGATATGGATTTTCTGTGAAACAAAAAACATGCAACAAACAGGAATTGGCACTGGGCACTGGATCAATATGTTAGTCCCAAAAATAATATAAAATGTTGCCAAAAGTATATGAAAGTTGTAGAATATTGGCAGGAAACAATAAAAAATTATAGATACGATGGAGACGTATCAGACCTCGTTTCGGTAGTTCCGAAAATTTCATCTCGGAAATTTCGAAGTGAAGTGACATCGTTACAGATACTTGGTCACCCCGTCTCGGTGAGACCGAGAGCCGTTCCGGTTGCACCGAAAAGTTAGGGTTTGGCTTTGGCAATATGTGTGATCAACTCGGTGAGTCCGGGATGTGGAATATCGGTGGGACCGAGATGATGCTTTTAGGGTTTTGGATACAAGTGATGTGGAGAAGTGTTTGAGGGTTTTGGAGCAATACCACTAAGCACTTCAGCAATTGAGTCATGATCAAAACCTCATCCCCTTTTAATAGTATTGGCTTTCCTATGGACTCAATGTGATCTTGGATCACTTAACCAAAAATGAAGAGTCTTGAAGCTTTGCCAATATTTGTCCTTAGCATTTTGAGGGGTCCACATTCACTAGTCCTTGCCATGCCAATCATTGATCTTCTCTGAAAATTAATTTCAATGAGCATTAGATCAATGACATATATGTTGTTATTAATTACCAAAACCACCCGGGGATTAGTTGCACTTTTAATCTCCCCCTTTTTGGTAATTAATGACAACATATAGATCAAAGCTTCGACAAAAGGTATAATCAATGAAATACATCGTCGCTTTAAGAAGTATGTGATAAGCAAGAGCTCCCCCTAAATTTGTGCATTATTTAAAACTTGCGTTTGAATGCAAATGCACAATCAATTAGGATCATGAGTCACTCTTCCATGTCACATACATCTTGGTGGAGCGCTCAAAATGATATGAATGATAAGAAGTAAGCACTCATCACCAAACAAATAAGTGAATGATCATACAAAGAGCGTATAAATAGATAATCAAGCATGCATATCAAAAGAGTAGTATGATCAAGCACAAAGTAGCATAATCTCATACAAGCATCAACCAAAGTATCTCAAGGTAGCATGAAACACATGAAGAAGCATCAAAACGCGAATAAAACAAATGAGAAAGCAAAGCACTCTCTCTCTCTCTCTCTCTCTCTCTCAGCCCTAATGATCTATACAAATTCTCCCCCTTTGGCAACAAGTACCAAAAAGTTCGAATAAGTAAAGAGCTAAACGTCGCTCTGGGCTCGAACTCCGATAGCTCCTGGTGGTGAAGTCCTCTGACTTGCAGCGCCGGTGTGCGTAGACGTCGTCGGAGTGGAGCGAAGCGCATCTGCAAAGATCTCGGCTAATGTCTGTT